>CM042568.1:13634015-13884015 GCA_023630585.1 Cranoglanis bouderius
CTGTAAAAAGAAGAAGGAAGAAAAAAAAAAAGGGAAATCGCACTATAGAATAAAACTGGATTTGAGAAACCAGCTGTCTTAGAAACCATCTAAGGGGAGAATAAAGGCTACAAAAGTCACACTTCCACTTTAGGATGATATCGTATTATAGATATGATTTTACACACACACACACACACACACAGGTTAAAAGGATCAAACGGTCTCATGAAATGGGCGGAAATGTGTTAACGGTGTGTGTCTAGTAAAAAGGGATGAGTATGAATTTTACGACTAAGACTACACATACTGGTACTGCTTATCAGTTTAGTAACTTCATTGGTAGAATTATTGGTTCTTTTAATATTTTTGATATTATTGATATGTTATGCCTGATCCTGAACATGTATCATGAAAGTCATTAGGTAAGCAATTACATTCCAGGTATTAGGTTATTTGTAATAGCCTAGCTAAATCGGTGTATCAGGATATAAAAATAGCTTTCGTGTATTTGTGTATTTTTAATCATTTTATCCGTGCGAGCTCTGTAAAAGACGAGGTAGCCTCGGTTTCAACATAAGTGTGTTTGCATTATATTCTATAGATTTATACTGTGCTTGGTAAACAGGTGATAATTGCAGTAGAAACATAACTCCTTTTATCTGACTTACAAATCAGGATTCTATTGGACATTTACAACTACACCTTATTGTGACTCCGGGTTTGAACGATTTCAAACCATGTGTGTTGAGGAGGAGGCATGATAACGCTGTGTGTATCCTGTACTGAAGAAAAAAAAAAAAAAAGTTCCAGCATCTACCGACACTGAATGTTTAATGTCTTGTCAGCTGTGTATTGAATTAAGCATGCCCCTTTTCCTTTCTAGCTTTGGCGTTTGTACCATACCCACACACACATACTCACACTTCTCCACCTGGGTTTTCTTCTGAACTGCACATACATACAAACACACCCACTGTCTCCTAAAGCCTGGGTATAGCGGGGTGAGCAGACTCTCGTTTATTAGAATTGTGATTCATCGGTTTGCCTGTTTCTGACCTTGAAAGATCATATACGATAAAAGAAATAGAAAATGGAGACTGGCAGAATTAGAATAGGGTGAGATAACAGGAAGAGAGAAGACGGAAGAAAGTATGTGTCTGTATATACTGTATATTTGCGAGAAAGATGATCGGAAAGCCAGTGCTGTTTTTATGTTATGACTAATTAATAACAAGCAGAACATTGACAAATTCTCACATATTTTCTGATATATTTTAACAGTAAGGTTGTGCAACAGAGAGAATGTACTCAGCAGTTACATTAACTGGACTACCTTAAAAGTCAATTTTACATAATAAGTTCAAGTCGGTTTCTTAGCCCGAGTTTAATATTTGAGCTTGGAAGTTAAACGTTTAAGAGAGATATACTGTACATGCATGCTTTTTTTTTTTTTTTTTCTTCACATTCTCCTATTTTGCTCTAATCTACCACTCTGTCATTGATCCTCCTCAATTACTTTAAGCCCAACCTGAATTGTAGGAGGACTGTAATTGCTGCTAATTTGGCCTTCCATTGTTTGAGTGTGAGTCTAAAAATTGCCCAGAGGACAAATCTCTATATCTTACACACAGAGTGGGTTAACACACTTTTCCCCTGCCAAGACCATTTAATCTACATTTAGGCCAGGGTTCTCCAAATGGCAGGGTTACAAATCACATTCTCCTCTTTTCACCAACAGCACGCTTTGATTCCTCCTCACCATTGGGAGACACTGACACTGTGAGACACCTTTGGCCCTAAAACATTGTTTTTGGCACTCGGACAAAAAAAAAAAAAAAAAAAGCCTAAAATACCTTCTTCTTAGGTATCAACGATTGAAAGTTCAATTGTCAGTTATTGAGGACAATAAAGACTTTGGTAACTTAAGACGTTCTTTCCTTTCTAGTAATAATATGAAGCATTTTGATGAATAGATAGATAGTCTTGCTTTTTTGTAGTTTCTAAACATTCTAAAGAAAACGGTAGACTGACCTCAAACAAAAAGGATGTGTTACTAAGAAAATATCTGATGTCACCAGGATAGCTCTAGCAAACTGACCTTTTGCTGCATACCAGACTGAGAACAGTGGTCCTATTGACAGCCTCAGAAATGTTGCTGGCCTGAGTGCTAGCAGGCAAAGTCAGTGAGAGATCAGCTTCTGTTTTTAAGTGATATAAAACACTACAAACCCGAGTAATATAATTTCATCTCGTTCGAAGGCCTTGAACTAAACTCATTCCAGAAAAAAACAAACTGCTTGCAGAGACAATGTACCCACTGTATGTCTCTATTAAATGGGGATATTTGAAGTAAAGAACTATGAGAGCTACACTAAGCGCACTTGATGAGTCGGTGATGATTTTCCACAATCATGGATTTAAAAAAATATATAGTATATAAAACATTATGTTAGTTTATTTATTATATATTCATTTATTTAATAACTGTCCCCTGTCACCCAGAGTAGTCTGGTTTTGAGTCTGATTCCTCTCAAGGTTTCTCCCTTTTGTCATATCAATAAGATTCTCCTTACCACTGTCTCCTCTAGCTTGTTCATTACGGATCGAAATCTACATCTGGATCTCTGTAAAGCTGCTGTGTCCATTGTTAAAGAAACTTAAAATTTATTTGAATTGAATTTGTATTTGTCTGTTTGTATTATTTATTTAGCTTAGTCTATGGTTTCAGTCAAAACATAAATGAGTCAAAGGCTAAAAAGTTCTGAACATGCTGAACCAGATTTCCACTAAACTTTAACACCCTGATGATGTACAGACACTAACACGGCAGCTGACGAGGCTAGCACACGTTTTAGCTTGCAAGCAAAATACGGTGATAAGCGAAAAAAATAAAATAAAAATGGCACAAGTATAGACATATGAAGCCCGATTGTATCGACTATCTGTGCACTTACTGTATATGAGCTCAGGTGTTGTACTTCCGCTAGCTTTCCAAGCCTTATGTTTATTTTATTACCCCAGAGATCTGGCCTCCCTCAGTTTATTCGATCTTTCCTGGTGGTGTGTGAGTGTTTGGCCACATTCGTTGGGATCTCATTTGTCACCTAAAATCTGATTGAGCTCTTGATTTTTTGGTTTTAGCTTATCTTTTTGTGTTTGCCCCTACCATTTTCCATATGCTCTGCCTCACCGACACTGCCATCCGGCGTGGTCCTCTCATAGGCATCCTCAGGGAGGGGGAGGGCTCCCAGCCGGGGGCCTGTGGAGCTCTTGCTGCTCGGCGTCTCCGACTCGTCAAGGCCACTGTCGTAGCAGCTCTGCAGAGAGCCCTGGTGAGGGTCCTGGGGCTGGCTCACCACCGAGAACGTCACTCGGCGGAATGGCTACAAGAGAACAGAGTGCTGCGAGTCACTGGACTGAGGAGCTCCAAGATGCAAGGAAGGTTTATTTCATTTAAGGAAGAAGGGCGCATTCTGGGGTGTCTTGCTGGATCGCAACTTATTTTAAGGGTTTTATCCTAAAACATAGGTCTCAGCCTCAAGTCTTGAGGGGTCAGTGGATGCAAGGTTGTTTTTTTTTTTGTTTTTTTTTTACTTTATACAGTAATGGAAGGGCTTTGTTTGAACATTTTGTAGCCGCTGTAATTAAAAACCCCAAATTTGTGCTTAATAGAAGGTCATAGTGAAAACCTGTGCACATACTGGCCCTTCAGGTCCTGAGTTTGAAACCTCTGGCCTATATAATTACACAATTAAATGCAGTATCTAGGCTGTTTCCTGACACAGCACTGCACTTTGGGAGTTCTGCAGAAGGAAGATTAATGTTGACCAGTTTACTAAAGTAGCAAAAAGGATGGGGGGAGAAAAAAAACCTACAATATTAATGACTTATGCAGTAATTGTCACATGTAAGGGTCTTGGGAATATGAGTTGAAAGCTCTCAGGATTAAGTAGACATGCTACACTTTGTGTAGAGGTGTTAAATATAGCTGGGGAGGTCTGAAGGACGCTCAGGTCTCCTTGCGTGGTTTACTTTATAACAAAAACAGGACACGGGGAGTGGATAGGATCCCAGGGGGATGAGATAGGATGGAACACATTGCTACAGGCAGATAAACAAGTGGTATGTTCACATACACACACATGTATAGACACACATATTCATGCAAACACATACAGAAAACATGGTCTCACAGGAATAAATGCATGCAGGTGCATCGGTTAAAAACACCCCCCCCCCCCCCCCCCCCCACCAACACACACACACACACACACACACACACACACACACACACATACACACATAAGGACAATGTGTAAACGGATAAAAAAAAAACAGCTTGACTGAGAGCTTTACAAAATTGTACTTTTTTTTTTTTTTTTGCTTTTGCTAGCGTACACTATCATATTGTGTTCCATCCATTCAAAACTCAGCAGGTTGCCTCGGCTGAAGAAATACGGTAAAGAAAAGAGATGATGAGATGGAGTAGCGTGAGGCATAGCGTGAGGCATGCACAGATGAGATGGAGTAGCATGAGGCATGCACAATCCTTTCAACTCCTCTCCTCAACCACAGAGAAGTAATTGGAACAAAAACAACAGCTCTAGATATCTATTCTTCTGTCTATTCTACCACTAAATATAAGTCATATATATATATATACACACACACACACACACACACACACACATTGGGGGAAAAACGTATTTGATCCCCTGCTGATTTTGTACGTTTGCCCACTGACAAAGAAATGATCAGTCTATAATTTTAATGGTAGTTGTATTTTAACAGTGAGAGACAGAATAACAACAAAAAATCCAGAAAAACACATTTCAAAAAAGTTATAAATTGATTTGCATTTTAATGAGTGAAATAAGTATTTAATGCCCTATCAATCAGCAAGATTTCTGGCTCCCAGGTGTCTTTTACACAGGTAATGAGCTGAGATTAGGACTCTCTTAAAGGGAGTGCTCCTAATCTCAGTTTGTTACCTGTAAAAAGACACCTGTCCACAGAAACAATTAATCAATCAGATTCCAAACTCTCCACCATGGCCAAGACCAAAGAGCTGTCCAAGGATGTCAGGGACAAGATTGTAGACCTACACAAGGCTGGAATGGGCTACAAGACCATCGCCAAGCAGCTTGGTGAGAAGGTGACAACAGTTGGTGCGATTATTCACAAATGGAAGAAACTGTCAGTCTCCCTCGGTCTGAGGCTCCATGCAAGATCTCACCTCGTGGAGTTTCAATGATCATGAGAACGGTGAGGAATCAGCCCAGAACTACAAGGAAGGATCTTGTTAATGATCTCAAAGCAGCTGGGACCATAGTCACCAAGAAAACAATTGGTAACACACTACGCTGTGAAGGACTGAAATCCTGCAGCACCCGCAAGGTCCCCCTTCTCAAGAAAGCACATGTACAGGCCTGTCTGAAGTTTGCCTGAATGATTCAGAGGAGAACTGGGTGAAAGTGTTGTGGTCAGGTGTGGTCAGATCTCTTTGGCATCAACTCAACTCGCCATGTTTGGAGGAGGAGGAATGCTGCCTATGACCCCAAGTCATAACACCATCCCCACCGTCAAACATGGAGGTGGGAACATTATGCTTTGGGGGTGTTTTTCTGCTAAGGGGACAGGACAACTGCACCGCATCAAAGGGACGATGGACGGGGCCATCTCCTTCCCTCAGCCAGGGCATTGAAAATGACCTTAATGACTTGGAGAGGATCTGCAAAGAGGAGTGGGACAAAATCCCTCCTGAGATGTGTGCAAAACTGGTGGCCAACTACAAGAAACATCTGACCTCTGTGATTGCCAACAAGGGTTTTGCCACCAAGTACTAAGTCGAAGGGGTCAAATACTTATTTCCCTCATTAAAATGCAAATCAATTTATAACTTTTTTGAAATGCGTTTTTCTGGATTTTTTTGTTGTTATTCTGTCTCTCACTGTTAAAATACACCTACCATTAAAATTATAGACTGATCATTTCTTTGTCAGTGGGCAAACGTACAAAATCAGCAGGGGATCAAATACTTTTTTCCCCCACTGTATATATATATATATATGTACATAAAGAAGACTACAAACACGACCATCTTTTCCAGTTTTCCAGTAAAATAATACAAGACATTCACCCTTGATAAACAGACAAGTCGTTGTTTCTCTGACAATACGAGTGCAGAAGTATGTAGGTGGACAAGCTGGGCAGGACGAGTGTGATAATGCTTTGTTGATGCTGCAGTCAAGGACTTCCATGGAGGCACCATGTGGTTGACTCACAATGACTGACTGAGAGAGCCGCTTAAGGATTTTAGACTTGTATTATATGGTCAGTCCTCTCAGAGAAGAAACATACAGAGAGTGAAAGACAGAGAGAGAGAGAGATAGGGGGAGAGGGATTCATCTGCGGAAAGAAAATTAAATTCTGATGCTTTAATGAGCATTGTAGCCTTGTAATTAAACTGAGTCTTGCACATGTTGGAAGAAGAGAGATGAAAAGTGGTCCTGCTGTCCGCTGCCTTTTTTTTTTCTTTCATTTCCTCTCTCTCTCTCTCTCTCTCTCTCTCTCTCTCTCTCTCTCTCTCCCTCTCTCTCTCTCTCTCTCTCTGTGTGTGTCTCTCTCTCTTTCTCGCTCACCCTTAACACTTAACACCTTAACACATCACTTGACAAAGGGGCCAAAATACTGTAATAATTACACATGCCAACATCTTCTCTCTTTCTCACTCTCTCATACGCAAAACACCAACGCAACATCAGCAACAAGAAGACCAACCACTGACAAAAAAAAAAGGTGACTCATTCTACAAAAGAGGGCAGTATGACAGTAGGGATAGAGAGAATTACTCTTTGAATATCTGTTTGTTTGATTGAAAAAAGGTAGAACTGTACGCAACACTGTAGATGAACACAAGAACTGTCCAATAAAGAAATAAAGTAGCAAATGTGATATATTAATCAAATCCTAATGGCCTTGAGGTCTTTTAGTGCCCCGTGGTCTGTCCCCCTCCCTTCTGTCTCCCTGCCCTGTCACTCCTGCTTTCCTGAATATTAAAGGTGACAGAGTGCCATCACTCACTTTCTGCGATTTTTCCACCTCCTTCTTTTTCGCTCACTGCGTCTCTGACAGAGTGCTTCGACGCTCCTCATTACTCCAAATTGTGCCTCTGATCTGACACGTCACTATAACCTTGACATTTGTATTCTAATAAATTAGGAGTGGAAAAGCGAAGGAGTGTGTAAAGGTTAGCTACGGAGGTGGACACACACTCACACACACACATATATACACACAGAATGTCGTCTCACTCAGTTCACTGATGACACACACATAAATCTCATTCATCACCTCTTTTTCACAACCCCTCTCACACCCACACACATGTGCACACTCATGCAGTGTCACTGGCTGATGGCGTGATAGCAGTTCACTTTGTTATTACTGTATATCATCATTCACAGACAATTACAGTTCACAGGCATCATTCCAGCATCATCTTAGCACCACTCCAAGCCTATAATATTTAACAGGCCTTTTTAAACCTAGACACACAACTGCCTTTGTATTCGCAAGGTACAGTGATTTTTTTTTTTATTTACCATCCTCATGACTTAATAAGTCATATACTTAATACTTAAGTATACTAAGTATGAATAAGTATAATACTTATTCAGAAATGATGTTTCTGTGTAATTACAAATATATATATATATATATATATATATATATATATATATATATATATATATATATATATATATATATATATATATATGTTTATGTATTAAATCACCATTTCCTTTTAGTTTCTTCTCTCTCTGGCTCCCTCCTCCTCTTTTTCAATCTCAAAGGTAATGGTAACAGCAATCGAACTACCCATCTTCAGATTTAAATTACCATCAAATGAACCTGACTTCAGAAAAATCATCAAAGTATGAAGGAAGATCCAGATCCATTGGAGGGACAATTTTACATAGAATAAATGGGTAATATGTACCGGGTGATAGATTTTGACAAGGCACAGCAGCATATGAACATGGTGAAATGGGGGGAAATTGACTTTAGACAGTGAAGAAGGAAGAAATTAATTCACCGACTTCCTCTGGTGTAATGGATGTCTCTTAATGGCACAGACTTTTTTTATTTTTTATTTTTTTGTGCAACAGCATTAAGACTCCTACAAATTGCAAAGCACATGTATTATGTCCATTATTTAAAATGAACCAAAATGGCATAGTTTTAATTTGGCTTTGTGGGATGTCTGTTCTGACAAACACCCTGTAGTCATGTGGAACTGAGAACCTCAAAAAAGTCCAAAATGTAATTTCATAGAAGTTCCTGAATTTGTCATTAAAAAGGTGAACCTCAAAAAGAGACAAACTCCAAACAAGTTAATGAATTCCTCTCTCTTGTTCTTTAAATGTTTTACTGTGGTGGTCTTCCTTTTGCACCCTGCTGTGATGTGGCACGGCTATGACCCTCTCGACAGAATGCCTACCTGTCTTCAGGATATATAGGTTCATTAGATGCCTTACACACACACACACACACACACACACACACACACACACACACACACACACGGAAAGCATCCAAGTAAAATGCCATCCGCACACGACCCCCTGGAGGGATTGAGGGCTCAGAAAGTGTTTAGAGAATGCATGGATTTCACTTCCATTTAGCATCTCTGTCTCTCTCTCTGTCTTTCCCTTTCTCTCTCTAAGTGATTGAGTGCTGCTGGTATGACAGGCATGGCTGATTGAATGTCGCAGTCATTTGTGTAAAAGCTAAACGTGACCAGAGGTCTACGACAGATCCTTGACTGCTTTCTTAAGCCTAAGCAGAACCACATGAACATCCTACAGAAAGGTCTGGCTATAATCAACAGCCCTGCCTGGCGCCTAACTCATGGTCCTAAAGCCTATCTCCATCGATCTCATTTTCATCTCAATGTAATTGGAAGCAGATGATCTGTTGCCAGTGTTACACATAGTTGGCCCAATAAACAATTAAAGGCACCAAATATGGTAGGGACACCACAGGGCCCCAGGTAACTAATCAGAAATGGTGAGAGGCAGTGTTAGGTGTGTAACTGACTTTGAGCAGATAATTTATTCTAAACAGATACTAACACAGATATAAATAGTGGCACAATATTATTTTTTTTTTAAATTAGAAGAAAGCAAGCGAACAAGAAAGAGAATGTTCTGGGACAGCCCATACATACACAGTCCCATCTGAAAGTATTGGAACAGCAAGGCCAATTCTATATTGAGGCCAGTTCTACACTGAAGACATCGAGATCAAAAGACGAATATGAGACGATAGATCAGAATTTCAGCTTTAATTTCCTGATATTTACATCTATATGTGTTAATCAACTTAGAGCATGGCACCTTTGGTGGCACACCATCCAATGTTTAGCTGAGCAAAAGTATAGGAACAGATAGTCTTAAGTAAATATCATCTAATATTTGGTTGTGTATCCCTTGCTTGCACTAACTGCATCCAAACTGTTCCATTTTCCTTTTGTGTTGCTTTTCCGGGCTTTTTCCACAGCTTCTTTCAGTTGGTGTTTGTTTTGGGACTTTTCTCCCTTCAGTCTCCTCTTCAGGAGGTGAAATGTTGCTCAATTGGGTTAAGATCAGGTGATTTTCTCAATAGGTGACAGTGCATTCTAATACGTATATGTTTAAATACTGCCAGCTGCCATATTTAGTGAAGGAAGGGCACACTCTTTTGAAACCTACACTGATCTGTTGCTTTGTGTCTGTGTGTGTGTGTGTGTGTGTGTGTGTGTGTGTGTGTGTGTGTGTGTGTGCGTGTGTGTGTGTATATGTGTGTGTAGGTACATGGACAGTAGACCTGTGCCTGTGACCCGGGACATGCACAGATTCAGGCAATGAAAGAAAACACAAACTGTTAAGCTTTAGTGTAATTCTGCAGCCAAGCGGAGAGGAGAGGAAATGAAGAGATGAGGCAGAAAAGTACAGGAGGAAGAAATAACAAAAATCTGATGTTGCTAACAGATGTCCCATGATACCACAGACTTTACTCTTAAATGGAGAGCGAGAGAGAGAGAGAGAGACAGAGAGAGAGAGAGAGAGAGGATGAATTCCAGAGGAAAAATGAGAAGAGGAGCAGGAGGATGTACAGCAGACACTGGAATTCAGCCACTGCTCTCAGTGGTAGCACATGTAATTAACTATCCCTGTTCAAAGTTTCATAAGGAACCCGAGAGTGCCCCAGACACGATAATCTGATCCAGCATATACATGAGGAAGCAGAGAATCAAATCCCCAAACTCTAATCAACACTAGACAGGAATGCTAACAATAGATATGGTCTATTTTCAAAAACTGACAAGGCATTTCGCAGGGAAAGTGATTGAACTTATGTTGAAACTGTCCTTTGGCTCCAAAAAGAGGAGGTCGGGTGACACTTTAGTGTTGCTGTACACTGAGGTAATACAATATTCCTTTGAGAATGAAGTCTAGACTTCAGCAATGGGAGAATGATCACAAGCTAAACATGGGGAATGTACTCAGAAGCATAAAAAAGACTGAAGTGGTTTTGCTTAAAAAAAAAATTGAGAAAAAGTCTGAAAGCAGTGTGTTAATCTGCAATTTGCTTTAACTCGTTCTTAAACAAACAAACAAACAAACAAACAAAAAACCAACAAAAAACTAACTTGGATTTAGTAAGGAGGTGGGAGCTCTGAAAAGTGAATATTCTTCAAAACAGCTCAGTTTTTGAAGGTTTTCCTCAATATTTCCCTCAATATGGAATAAATAAAAAAGACATCTATCATTCATGTTGCTGGGAGAGCACTTTCACCCAGATACATGGCTACTGGAGGGCTAAATGTAGATGTGGATAACAACCATGAGTCCTAAACAGATACATTCATACTCCATCTCCATGGCAACTCTCTCAGCAGCTCATTCTTAGGAAGTTTCCTAAGGAAGTTCAACTGATTCAAAGTGGAAATTATGATTTACATGCTTATAACATGGCGGCAGAATGGGGAGGGGGTCGGGCGTATTTAGCATGGCTAAACATGGATGAAGCTGAGATACACCCGTAAATATGTGAAGGAAATGTGCATCAGTGTACATTAAAATAATCCCCATGATCATCATATGCGTAAAACGATGTATACGCAGCATTACAGGAAAGTTTGGCTTGGATTGTGAGAGATTCATGGTCTTGGACTGTGTGCTTATGTGAAAGTGTGGATGTGTTATGTGTGACAGCACCTGTGGTGAGAGTTTGGGAGTCTTTGTTTATCCTGGAGCTCAGGGAGTCTCAGGTGTCTGCTTTGTCTTAAAGGATGACCGGAGCTGGTCAAGCTTCATTTCTCTCCAGCTTTCCTGCCTGTGAGGACCTCCAGATGGGCTCCAGACCCCCTAATCCCAGTTGGAGTTTAGTCAGGAGTGAGACCTCTCATCCAGGGCACATGGTACCCCAGCCCGTGAAGACTTCAAGACAAGCTTGCTTCACAGTCTACCTTTGCATGAGGAGGTTGAATTTTTGTTATCTTACCCAAGGCTGTTGTGATCCTAGGTCACTGAAACCAGAGATCATTTGCTCATCATTTGCTCTTTCCTCCAGGGATCCCTTTAGCACACTGTGGAGTTAGATCCAAGCCAGGCTCCTACTTGTGATAGTCTCCTCGAATGGAAGATTTTTTTTTCTAAGAGAATCTTTACCCACTGCTAAAGTCCATCTTTGATAGCAGCTCACCAGGTCTTAAACTTTTCCCAAGGGCCATTCTAATCACATCTGACCCTTGAGCTGCCTTCTGTGTGGGCAAAACTCAAGCATAGCTGATCAGCGCTTCTGAGAAGCATTCTTTTTAGTGATAGAGAGAGAAGAAAAAGAGAGAAAGAAAGAGCCCCTGGATGTAAGCGATGCTAGTGTTTTCTCACTCCAGACTCAGCCTTCTGAAGCGAAAGTTCAAAGCAAGCTTTGGTGGACTTCAGTCAGCCGAGATTGAATGGAAGCTTTAGGGGGGCATTCAAGCATACATCCCTCACCTGGTCAGATCATTCAGTCCATCTGTCCTTGCAATCCTCCATTCCTCTGATACTCCACTTTAGCGTTGACTCACCACAATGACAAATATAATGCATCACGTCCTTCCTGTTCCACTCCATTTCCACTCATGTCAACATAGGCATTCCTTTCGCCTGATGTTCAGCAAACAAAACACCGGAGTTTGCCACTGCAGTGAAAATTCGCAACAGTTATAAATTGTTGCTGAGCCACATTCAAACAGGAGCAGAATCGTGACTATTTAATTGTTTAAATTGTATTTATCTGTTTGTTTGTATTACTCTTTTTAAAAACATTTTCTTTTTTTTTTAACTTCTTCTGCCTTTATCTCTTTTAAACTTTTGGTTTGAACTCAGCAAACATTATGCGAATTACAAGAATTCACTATGATGGGTTTAAACCAATATGGTTTTAATAGTAGTCCAGAGAACAATTTGAGGAGCAAACAGAGGCACTCTGTTCCCCCTTTAGCCCCTTTAGGTCTTTAAGTGCATGAGTCGTGATTCTTCTTTTCCTCCATTTTATGATCTGAAACGTGCGATCGATACAGTACCCTTGAACTCTTTATTAATTCCTGTAGTGTTGCTCCCTAGGGCATGTATTGACCCCCTTATTGCCCTCGTTTAGCAGTAAAGAATCAAATAACGAATCACACCTGAGTGGGTTTCAGACTCTTAATGAATGTGTGCAGGCTGCACCTTTAGACATCAAGAATTTAGGCTATTTATGCTTCACTCACTCAGTACCTTAGTAACTCATGGATAGAAACTCATAGTTTTTTTAAATGGTGAAGTAGCTGTTCCCCACTTAATATAAGAAATGTATTGCTTTTTCACTTCTTTTATTTTGCGACATTGAGCCCCATTAGCATGACCAACATGTACTTAACAACAAATGAACTGACAAGAGAGATTTTCACAAATTCATTCCCCATTCCCCACTCTTCTATTTTAAATTGCTCAAGTAGGAGTGTAACAGCAATACTAATCTGAAGAGTTGAATTTACCTCTTCAACCTCTGAACTACTCTGAATAAGAAGTGGAAGTTCCCTGAGGGTTTTTTTTTTTTTTTTTTTTTAAGTCCAGCAATGCCAATGGATTCAACACAAGTCTGCTAGTGCACTGTTTATCTTGATTTGTATTGGAGAGTTTAGCAATCAGCTTGAGCTTGTGCCTAGAAGCATGCAAGAGAATGAAATTTCCAGTTGGCTGGTAATGTTCTGTGCTAAATGAAGTTCTCGTCCATTTTCATAGCTATTACTTAATTTATGTCTGGTACATTACTCTTGAATGCTTCTCGGTAATGAATAACAAGCATATAGAGTTGCAAGTGTTAAGTGTGTAGTGTGTTAGTTCCCTTGAACTCAGCCACATCAACATCCTTTAAAGGAACCAAACCATTATCTCAGTGACCTGATGAGTAAGTAAGCATCCAAGCATTCAAGTGACTTCAATGTTAGCATAGGCAACAGACACATTTGTTTCTTTTTCAATCCAACCATTTGTGCATGCACATACACTCTCTGGCTTCAACTTTCACACTCATATTTACACACAATTTCATATGAGCCCTTTCTATGGAGGAAACACCAGACATTGTCCTCTTCATGTGTCCTGCCACTTGTCAATCACTGGCCGATGGCAGGCTCTGCTTCTTTACACCGAGTAAGTAGGACTCAGTGTGACTGTGAATAGCCAAGCTGACAATTGACCCACTAATGTCAGTAGGTGACACGCATCATCATGCTGGCAATAGTCAGAGGTGATGGAGGCTTAGGAGTCAGCAAAAACGATGGCTGTAAACACCCCTGGGGCAGAGGGGATCTCACTAATCACATAATGCAGTTTCCTGCTGGTCAGGCACACAGAACCCCTCTCGATCTGATAGCAGTCAGCATGATTCCGCTCAGCACAATCTATGGGAGAGTGTGACACCATAACACACACACACACACACACACATCTGACTTCTAACTAAATCACTGCCAACACTTCAATCGAATTATGATCATCTTACACAGCTGATAAACGCTATTGGGAGGACGGTGAATTCCACCAATCTAGGTCAGACGACTGGAGAAAGTAAACGTTCCAATTCATCTTTCTCTGAGCCAGGATTTAAACATCGCTTAGATGAAACGTTACCTCTCACTTTCAGATAACGCAGCAGGACCAAATGACTTTGTCTCATCCAAGCTGAAATCTGAGAGACAGACACCCACCATTATCGGTCTCAAATCCCACACATGGACAGGTATTACAGAAGATGGCTGCTGAGCAGACTCTTTGGGGAGATGCAGTAAGAGGAGAGCGATGTAGTGAGCACCGCCGTATCCATCACATTACATCGTGAAGGCGGTTACGCTGCGGCTGCGTGTCCGGACTGCGGTGAAATAAGATATAACCACATATGGGGTGACAACTGGAAGACTGGGACGAGAATAGACTTAGAGACAGAAGTGTGGATGTAAAGAGAGACTGGGTTGGAGGTGGAGGTTGTCAGGTGAAAATGTACCGAACGAGTCACATGTCTTCTCACTTCTCATCACTCTGTGCTGAGTGGGATTGCACTGGAAGACACGTAGAAGCTAAAACCTTGTAAGGAATAACATTATAAGTGACAGGGTGGTGTGGTGTCACCCTGAAGTTAATTACTTTCCAATAACAGCACTTCCTGAAGGATCTTATTCCTCATACAGTATATTCACTGGCAATTTGCCAATGCTATGCAATGATTTTTTTTTATTTATTAAAGAAATACATGTCAATTTTTATCCATGTATAGTTTTGTTGTGGAATGTCCATGAAACACTTGCGCAAGCTAGAAATAGTCATTCTCTCATTGGCTCTCTCATCTCAATTTCTCATTTTTAATTTTTTTATTTTTTATAAACTTTCTTGAAGTCAATAAGAAAAAAAACTTCAATGATTCTGAGAATCCAGAAAGTGCTGAAAGTCCATCCTGAATATTCTCCCATTATGGAAAACGTGAGGTTACAGCTTTACCCCTGACTGTTATAGAATACTGACACTGGAGACTCCTTCCAACAATGCTAAATACACATCCCTTCACAACAACTTGTGAACAATTACACACTTGTTAAAATCTGTCATACAGTTGTTGCTATGGAAACTACAGTTTATGGAAACTGCTGTTATAGAAAATTAGTCAACACAATCGGACCAATCAGATTCAAATGTTATGAAAACTTATTTAAAAAATAATAATAATAAAATAAAAACTTCGATTCTTATACAGGTGCATCTCAATAAATTAGAATGTCTTGAAAAAGTTAATTTATTTCGGTAATTCAACTCAAATTGTGAAACTCGTGCATTAAATAAATTCAGTGCACAGACTGAAGTAGTTTAAGTCTTTGGTTCCTATAATTGTGATGATTTTGGCTCACATTTAACAAAAACCCACCAATTCACTATCTCAACAAATTAGAATATGGTGACAAGCCAATCAGCTAATCAACTCAAAACACCTGCAAAGGTTTCCTGAGCCTTCAAAATGGTCTCTCAGTTTGGTTCACTAGGTAAGCCACAAACATTCATTGCCAAAGAAGCTGGCTGTTCACAGAGTGCTGTATCCAAGCATAT
Source organism: Cranoglanis bouderius (assembly GCA_023630585.1). Taxonomy (NCBI): domain Eukaryota; kingdom Metazoa; phylum Chordata; class Actinopteri; order Siluriformes; family Cranoglanididae; genus Cranoglanis; species Cranoglanis bouderius. The sequence goes on from CM042568.1 coordinate 13,649,666, forward strand.
TAACAGAAAGTTGAGTGGAAGGAAAAAGTGTGGAAGAAAAAGATGCACAACCAACCGAGAGAACCGCAGCCTTATGAGGATTGTCAAGCAAAATCGATTCAAGAATTTGAGTGAACTTCACAAGGAATGGACTGAGGCTGGGGTCAAGGCATCAAGAGCCACCACACACAGACGTGTCAAGGAATTTGGCTACAGTTGTCGTATTCCTCTTGTTAAGCCACTCCTGAACCACAGACAAAGTCAGAGGCGTCTTACCTGGGCTAAGGAGAAGAAGAACTGGACTGTTGCCCAGTGGTCCAAAGACCTCTTTTCAGATGAGAGCAAGTTTTGTATTTCATTTGGAAACCAAGGTCCTAGAGTCTGGAGGAAGGGTGGAGAAGCTCATAGCCCAAGTTGCTTAAAGTCCAGTGTTCAGTTTCCACAGTCTGTGATGATTTGGGGTGCAATGTCATCTGCTGGTGTTGGTCCATTGTGTTTTTTGAAAACCAAAGTCACTGCACCCGTTTACCAAGAAATTTTGGAGCACTTCATGCTTCCTTCTGCTGACCAGCTTTTTGAAGATGCTGATTTCATTTTCCAGCAGGATTTGGCACCTGCCCACACTGCCAAAAGCACCAAAAGTTGGTTAAATGACCATGGTGTTGGTGTGCTTGACTGGCCAGCAAACTCACCAGACCTGAACCCCATAGAGAATCTATGGGGTATTGTCAAGAGGAAAATGAGAAACAAGAGACCAAAAAATGCAGATGAGCTGAAGGCCACTGTCAAAGAAACCTGGGCTTCCATACCACCTCAGCAGTGCCACAAACTGATCACCTCCATGCCACGCCGAATTGAGGCAGTAATTAAAGCAAAAGGAGCCCCTACCAAGTATTGAGTACATGTACAGTAAATGAACATACTTTCCAGAAGACCAACAATTCACTAAAAATGTTTTTTTTTATTGGTCTTATAAATTATTCTAATTTGTTGAGATAATGAATTGGTGGGTTTTTGTTAAATGTGAGCCAAAATCACCACAATTAAAAGAACCAAAGACTTAAACTACTTCAGTCTGTGTGCATTGAATTTATTTAATACACGAGTTTCACAATTTAAGTTGAATTACTGAAATAAATGAACTTTTCCACGACATTCTAATTTATTGAGATGCACCTGTATTATGGTCTTCTTATTTTTCTGGTGTTGTTATTATTATTCTTTTCCTCTGTTCATTTCATTTGGAACAGAGGACCTTTCAGGGGAGAGAGCACCATGAGGGTGTTTGTCATGAATAAATCAATGTCAAAGTGACATCTAGGCAAACTCCATTTCCTGAGGCTGTGGACACATTACTCAAAGACCCCTGCCATAACACCCTTGCACACCTACACATACATGTCCTTTATCAGTACTTGACTGATTGACTCTAATTCCCTCAGCAGGGTCCCTTTATAGCTCTAAACACAGTTAGGGAGCAAGCCCGAGACCTGACGACAATTATGATAGCAGCGATTAAGAAAACAATTATTTCTGAGAAGTAATTACACTCTAATGTTTGAACAAACAGATGCATGGAGAGAGAGAAAGATGGGGGGGGGGCAGCAAGCAAGTGATCAGACTACTGATGCGACACACACACACACAAACTGCTTCAAATCATGCTTCTGTATCTTTAATACTCAGTCAGGCACTTTTACAAAGAAAATTTTTACAAAGCAAAAGAGGGACAAAATGCCTGTTACACACCAATGAGACAAGCTTCAAGGCTCCTCATCAGAAAGGCGCTTCTGCAATTATCAAACTAAAACTGAGTTCAAATGGAAAATGTAAAGACGAACAGAACAATAATAAATTAATGAACATGAATAATTGAGGCTCTGTTGAGAGGCGATGAAATGAATATTGAAATATCTGTACATTTGGCTTCTGCCCAGATGAACCCCCCTGAGTTTTGCCGGGCCCCGAGGCAATTTGAAAAACATAACAAAAATTAATATCATTTGAGAGCGAGCAGAGAGCGGCTTCTTTTAACTGACAAAGACAATTTCCTGGAAGTGAGGCAGTGAAAGATGGCCTGAACAGACTTTTAAATATGAGCTTACATGAAAAAAGAGCCCTCGCTCTCAATTATACCCATATGGTGATTCCAGCTAGTCTGCTCCCTCTCTCTCTTTATCTCTCTCAGGATTTGTTTTCTGTCATGTACTGTATACGATGAGTAGTTTTGGACTAGTGATAGTAGATAATGGCGCAGCTTATACTTAACTATACTATACCATACTTAATATCTTCTGAACTATTAGACCACATGTTCCCAACCCTGGTCCTATACATTTTACATGTTCTAAATTCCCACTTTAATTCAGAAAGGGTTATTAGTTAAATTCGGTTTCTTGGGAGAAGGGAAAACACTTCAATATGCAGGACAGGGGGTACTCCAGGACCAGGGTTGGGAACCTTAGAGGGTTTTCATACTGGTAGTTTAGTCCAAAACAGAGTAGGGTTTACATGAAAAATTGGTACTGTGAAAGCTGTCAAACGGACCGATAAGCACACCACAGTACTGAACCAGAGACTACCTGTAGGAGGTGGTCTGAGTTCATTTGCACTGGAACCGTGGCGCGATTCCTGTGAATGTGAACGCAACTCACACTCAGGTCTTTGTTTTAGGAAGTAAAGTAACCTGCACATGTGTTTTAGCCGATGACGACATCATTAGTTTCCACAGCACACATGTAGCAGATGAATTCCTTGCAGTCAGCTGTCTCCTCAAAAAACACTGTTTGCGAGCAGCAGAAAGCCGCCTCCTCCTGGACATCGGATGAATTATGCCATTCGACACACACAGACGCAAGTGTTGTTCACTCTGTTGCACATAATAGCACCAAAATAATAACAAAAAAACAAAAAATATGGTGAGTCGTGTTGAGTTCTCCATGCGCGTTTGTGAGGATGTAAGATGAACGCAAATGCACTGGGGTTCGATACAATTAAGTGAGTCTGAAACCAGACCAATGCTGTGGGGGTGCCAGGAGTATTTGCACTTGGATTGGGACTGCAGCAAACATGCCCAGTGTGAAAACCACCTTAGAGTATAAAGTGTGAACATAAGTTGTCCTTCAACTAGACAAGGGACTTTGTCTATCCATGATATTGTCATATCTAGGCAAAGGATAAAAGATATGTTTCCATTCAAAGCTATGTAGTAGAGCAACTGAGATGGCTGTCTTTAAAGATAATCGATGATAAGAGCAGAGTGAGCGAGCCTGCTTCAAAGAAGCATGCTATCACAAGCTGGCATCACGATGACGATGATGACGAAGATACCGATCCTAATCCTCATGTAAAAACACGATTCTATTCATTTCCCCTTATCCTCTCACTCTCTGTGTCACACTTTAACTCTCTTTCTCTCCATATTCTTTCTAAAACCAGTCACTCAAACCCGTCTCGTTCCTATAGCGTTGACTAATAACTCGAACTGAATGTGCTCTGGAAATACCATTTAATTTTGATCTAAGCATGGATAAATCTAACTTGAAATCGGAAGTGTCGCAAAGTTCAAGCCACACTGCGACTGTATGAAACAGCTAATGGTGTGTCTTGCATGTTGTCACATGTGTTGCTTTGACTCAGTTGCTCCTTGCTCGAGGGCAATGGAACATCACACGATTCATTAGCTGGGTAAAAATATCCCTAGGGCACGCTATGCTGGGAAGAAGATGACAAGGCAGAGAACAAAGAGAGAGAGAGAGAGAGAGAGAGAGAGAGAGAGATGCAAAACAGAGATTTGGCAACTTAAAAAGATGGTAAATAAATATTTTAACCTTGTTGTTTCCAACTTTAGTGGCCCGCAAGCCAGTGCGTTTTTGGCACTTTAGTTAGCAATAGGACTTAAATCAATATATATTTATAGTGTAACTCCGTTATTTTTAATCGTTCTTTTTTATATAATTGCTGATGAGCAGCTTTTTTTTTTTTTTTTTTGAGTTTACATAAACAGCATTAAAAAAATGCTGCACACACTTCACACAACAGCACACTATGTGGACCAAACTGTGATTTCACTGATTTACAACAAATTCCATTCAGTAAACACAGTTTTCAAAACTGCATTCATTTATCACTCGGGCGCCACCACCAGCAAAACTGTGTTTTTTTTCAACGGCCCAATTTGCAAATGTTTGCATACACTTTTTCAAAATGGCTACACTCAGCTTCAAAACAATGCACACAACACACAGATAGAATTTGGATATTAAGTAAGTGGCAATTTGCTAAGTAACAATAATGTATTAAATTACAGCCAGAACCCTAACACATAGTATAACTATACAAACAAAGAGAACAAAATGTGAGGAACAAAATGAAGCCTTTTACAGCAGGACGATATATTTTCATTATGGATGTGGAATGTTTATGATCCATACGAAACCCATCCACGATGCAATGGATGCAGGAAACATGGATATATCAGATCAAGGATGCAATGTATGCATTTAGGCACATTTTTCTCCCCAAATGAAGAGAAAGAGAGAACAACAGGTGACTGTGTTGACGAGAACATATGGACAAATCCACCAGGTAAAATAAGCATTTCTTATGGTTGGTTTCATACATACATGGGACTTGAATGAATTGGCCTAGATAAAATATAGAAAAATTGCTACAAATTCAGTGATAATTCTATAAATAAAAGAGTGTATCAGAAGAAATAGCAGTTTATTTTGAGACATGCTTACACTTTTTTTGGACATTAAGTGAACTTTTGTGCTGAGCTGTGTGTTTGTGCAGAGACATGTGTAAAGAGTGAAAACTAGTTATTTCCAGTTAAAGTACTATCATTAGGCCACAGGATGTTTTACATATTTTCTTCTTAACTGGCAATGATATGCTTATAAAGACACAATAAAAGAAAAAAAGTAAGCTGGTTTTTAATTTAGTTGTGTATTTTTCCTTTTTTTTTTTACCCCATTAATCTAATCAAATCTAACCATCTAATCACCACTCTTAATCTAACCATCTAATCCTGCGCCGTATGTTTTTTCCTGTTTCTCCCATTATGAGCAGTCCGCTGAGAGCAGAACACACAAGCGGGCGAGCGAGTGAGCGAGCAGGTGCGAGCAGTCGCATGGGGCCAGATGGATCGAATGACACGCCGGCCTCTCTGCTCGAGTTAGCAGGTGAGGGAGCGATGGAGAAAGGGATAGAGATGGGGGAGGGAAGTGAAGGGAAACGAGGTGTTCCACCTGTTCATGGATGACAGGTAATCACAATGCAGCCATTATTACTGCAACACAAGATGGGGTGATGGGATAAGTGCTTTATGCCCACACGGACAAACACGTAGTAAAGACGCATTACGTATGGCCCAGATGTTCCTTTATCCGAATCTGATTATTGCATTTGATGAGTATTGTATGATGGTAAGCTGCTGATTAGCCACTTGTAGCTTCACAAACATGATTTTGTGAATATAAAATGGTGAAAATTACACGAACTGTAGGGCTTTAATGGACTGTAGTCACTGCCATTCATCCCTGTAGCATGTGTTGGTTTTCCAAAATAGGTGTTGGAGTCACAGACAGCCAAACATTTGTCAAATTCATGCTGGGAGAAAACAGTACATACATACCGAGCACACGTGAAAAATTGAGCAGACGTACATTATATAAACTCTCACCTGCAAAATGTTTACTGTAGACTTATATCTACAAGCACTCCAGAAGCGGTCTGGTTATCATCTTTTTAATGCATCATGCATCATGACAGCATTACTATGTGATAAATCTAAAATGTTTATTCATATATTCAACAGTTGCAAAGAAACTTTACAGCCACACAGGGTAGAAATCTGATTACTCTCTGTCTGTCCATCTCTTTTTCATTTTCACCCTCTTCCTCTCTCACATACACACACACACGCAAAGAATGCGAGCAGTTAGAGGATTATCTGAATCCTCTTGACTTCCGTAATAAGCCGTGAACTTAGTTATATTCTAATGCGAGATCAGGATAACTTGACCCCACGTGAATATCGGAAACCTTTCAGCATCCTTTCAAGTTCACCGGTGTTGCATATTATCAAAGCAAAATTGTGTGCCACTGCTTATTTAAACACTATAAAGTGATTGGTGAGTTTCTGATCAGTAACCTTTAAAAATGCTCCATAACAACATAGCGGATTTCAGATTTCAGAGGCAAAGCAGGTCAAACCTAATGAAAACTCGATACAGCAGCTAATGCAGTTTAGATGTTTGAAACTGAAGCTCCCTGAACCTCTCTTTTCTCACACACACACACACACACACACACACACACACAAGCCCAGCAGTACACAGACACACATTGTATATGGAGCATTTAGAATGAGCAAAAATAATCTGGCTAGTTACAATAATACACATTAGTTAAACATTAGTGCAGACTGTGCAGTGGTTAGAGCAACCTGGAATCAAAACTGACCTCCTTCAACCTGGCTCGTGTCCCATGGTCGGGTTCATCTGTGAGAGATTCACTTGTCAGAAGACTTTTCTTTGTTTCTTTGACAGTAATCTTCCATTAAAGTAAAGACTGTTGCATCTCAATGTTGACTATGTTAATGTGTTTAAAAAAAATTAACCAGTCATATCTGTCCATTTTCTGTACCGCTTACCCTATACAGGGTTGCGAGGGAGCCTGGAGCCTATCCCAGGGAACTCAGGGCATGAGGGAAGGGACACCCTGGACGGGGTGCCAACCCATCACGGGGCACAATCGTACACACATTGGCACACCATGGACAATTTGGAAATGATCGACCAACAATGCATGGCTTCAGATGAAACCAGAGTACCCAGAGGAAACCCCCAGAATTGAATATGCAAGTGCCATGCGCACAGGGCGGAGGCAGTATCCCAGAGATGTGAGGCAAATGTAGCTAACCACTAAGTAATATCATTTCATGTTTCATCTCTCTCCCCCGCAACCAGTCATCATAAAAGTCAAAAATACTAAGTCGGCTCACACTCTAGTCATGATGATGCCAATTAGCAAGGAGCAACATGAGGCTAGGATTCATATCTGACTCTCTATTTATAATTATTTCACGAGTCATTCAAATCAAGATGAATAAAATCATCGTAGAAGCATTACAGAAATCTGGATGTAGACCCTAACGAACAAGCCAGAGGCAAGGAAAAACTCTTTGAGACAACATAGGGGAAGAAGAAGTGTTAAGAAGTAAAGCATATTTTCATTTTCATTTCACATTGTCGTTAGAGGGGGCTTAGTGGTTAGCACGTTTGCCTTGCAAATCCCAAATCCTGTGTGCACAGAGCTTTCATGTTCTCCCTGTGCTTCAGGGGTTTCCTCCGGGTACTCTGGTTTCCTCCTCTAGTCCGAAGACATGTGCTGTAGGCCGATTGGCATTTCCAAATTGTCTGTAGTGTGTGAGTGTGTGTGCGACTGTGCACTGCTATGGGTTGGCACCCCATCCAGGGTGCCCCCGCCTTGTGCCCCGAGTACCCCCGAGGCTCCACGCTCTCCCACGACCCTGTGTAGGATAAGGGTGGATGGATATTGATGGATGGATATTGTGATTAGATTCTGTGCTAGCAATGGTATGGTTCTAAGTTTAAAAAAAAAATAATAAAATCCCAGTGAAACACCTTTTGGGTGCTTGAGCAAGATCCTTAAACATCAACTGCTTCATACAGGGTTGGTTTTCTGTCTGATTTGTAAGTTTCTTTTCCAAATGATTAAATGTACAATCCAATTCATCTAACAGTTACCCTATTCCATTGCAAATGCCTACTTCAAATCATTAATTGTGTTTGGTTACACACAGCAAAATACACAGCAGAAATGGGGTTCTAATGAATGTGAATATAATATATCACAGGTTTTTATTTGTGTGCACTCTACGCCTGGAATGGAGCACTGATTTCATAGAAGAGCTAGTGAACCAGTGGAATATTTGCGGCTTCCCATAACTCATACCTCACATACATCACACTGTCTGCTCTGTGTCTACACTGTAAGGTGGACAGGAATTTGTATCTGCTGCCACTATTAACACAGTGTACATCCATGTAAGGGATTCTTTGGAAAAGATCCTGTATGGGATTAGAAATGTTAAAATAAATCCTCAATGCATGTGTGAAAGATATCTCTACACACTCCCTTGGCTATACATATATTAAGCAGTAAGAGTTACTGCACAGTGTGTCGACTTATTTAACACACGTCTAATAAGGGTGGGGCAGAACGAGCTGCAGCAAAGCCATGCAGCCTAAAATGTTCTGTATCCCCTCCTGAGTTTATTCACATGACTCAGAGAATATCTTTAAATGCACTGTATATATGGACACTTCCATAAGCACATTTCGTGGTACAATACTAGATGTCATGGGAGTGATTTTCTCTATATGGATGGCAATTTATCTTTTTCCATTTTTCTTTTTGGCTGTCTGCTTACAGTGAAGACCAGACACATTTTTTTTTTTTTTTTTTTATTTCAGTTCTACCATTACTATGCACATGATGTCCATGTCTCTTAATGCACAGTAACAAAACTGCCTGAAGGGGATGGATATAGTTATTTCTGAATTATTTCCGATTTCTGGAAGAAAAAAGACAATTACTGTGATACTAATGTGAGTGGCAGGTTTAATCCAGTGGACCAAACTTATATTTTTGTTACTGAAAAATTTGCATATTTGATTAGAAAGTATGTTGCCTGGTTTCATAAGAACCTTTGAATGTTGCCATTTTGGCCTTCCCTCCGCACTGAGACAGCGTTTTTTGTCCAGCGAAAACTGAGCTTTTCGAAAACGCTCTCCCGAGTGGATAAATTTGAAAACTGCGTTTTCGCATTGTAACGTGGACTGAGAAAAACAGAGATATTTAAAAACAATGACGTATTCTTAGTCATGTGACGCAGTCATGTGACCCATTCAATTCAAAACAAACAACATGGTGGACGATGTTGTACTGCAGTTGTTGTTCCTGCTGTCCAGCTTGATAGCTTTGGCAAAGATTAATGTCGCTTTGTACAACCTTCAGATTGCATTTTTAAACAAACGCCTGACGGAAACGACGCAGACCGTAGCTCCTTGCGTTCATAAGCATGCGCAGTATAGGGATGTAAGAATTTTTGGAAAACGTTTGGAAGTGCCTGAGTAGATGGAGAGTCTTTTAATAAGAAAATGCAGTTTTCAGATCTATCCGGATGAATGTGGACGCAATCTAAGAAAGATGTTTGCATGAGGGCACAATAAAAGAAAGTAACTTAAGCATGTTATAATACAGACACAACTATATTAGTATAGTTAATCTTTAAAGGGTCTATTATTGTATAGAGTATATGTTACATGATAATAAGGGTGTCACATTTACATCAACAGTCACAATGAATGATATGATAAGTACATAATTGGCGAATGAATTAAAATGTTTTATACTACAGCACTGCTGAATTTCTGACTCGTCAGAAGGTGTTTAATGATTTTCTACATCAGCTCTGACATTTTGTTTCTATAGTGACAATTAATTCGCAGGGACTTACAAAAAAAAACTCTTGTTAAAAATGTGTCATTTAGCAAAGAAAAATGTATAATAGGAGGACGTTTTCTGTAACCTTCATGGAAGGAGAGTCAGGTGTCAGCACTTTGTAACAGTAAATTTTCTGCCACAAGAGAGTCTTCAGTACAGAGGGCTTCGCAGTTTCTTTGTCTTATTACATTTAATGGAGACAGGGCTGTGTGTGTGAGTGGGAGAATACCATAATACATACTTGAAAAGGTTTCAGCCAGGTGTGTGTGTGTGTGTGTATGTGTGTGTGTGTGAGAGAGAGAGAGAGAGAGAGAGAGAGAGAGAGAGAGAGAGAGAGACGTGTGAGAGAAAGACTGTTTATAACTGTCATAATGCAAGTGATAACAGGAACTAGTGTCACAGGACATTACACAGTATTAAATTTATACATAAACAGTTAAAAGGTACAATGTGCCATTCATTAATAAATTTAAAATAGTAATTGATCACAAATTGTTGTGTTATAAAAGGAATAAAACACTTTGGGACATGCAGTTATAGCTGAATATTCAATCACTACACCCTGTCGTTTTACTATAACAGCAGGTCCCATAGTTTTAAACTTTTTTTCAATGATTGGGTTTAATTGATAAAATGATCAATCTACTTTTGACTTTTTACCCATCAATCACTACTGTGACCAACAATAAAACTTGCATATTCATTATCTTCCCAAAACAATTACTGACAAGACATACTGTATAATTTGTGCTAAGGTTCTCAGCACAGCTGTGAAAATGTAGTTGGAGGAAACTAATTATACAGGGTGTCCCAAAAGTCTCCCTACATATTGTAGGGGACTGTGTTTGCCAGCACCACATCGGTTTTTGCCTTCGTCAGTGGATGTCCGTGGACATCAGCTTCTCGGTTCGGTCCGCAACACTTCCAGTCTTTTTGAATTTGTTAATAAGTTCGGCAACAGCGTCGTGTGTGATGTGCCTGCCATGTTTCCTGTTAAAGTCCATCGCAACCTTGCGACAGCTTCCCGATCCAGGCATGAGAACGATTACATTGCGTTCTTCTTTTCTATAAACTAAATTATTCATTGCACAAATAAACATAAAATAATGTTGTGAAAGCCAAACAGCTATGTGATGTATTCAGAAACACGCTTTATCCTCCATAGGGAGCAGAACATGAGTTCCTCTGAGATCAGCGTGTCTGTGAATAGCACTTTTGGTCTCCCATTAAACTGCAGTGTAATACTGTAATAGCCACAGAGGCAGCACAGATCCAGCTTAATAGTATTGAATAGTCTCTTCTCGCTGTGTCCAAACAATCATGTCCCCAGAGTTTGGACTGCTTTACAGTATTCCAGTGCACTATCAGTGGTTTATTTCCAATCATGCTTATCCAACTGACTGAGCAGCTTATGCTCGTGCAAATCTAACCAATCCATTATAGTCTCAGATTATTGAAGAAGAGTATCTGGTACTGATGCTGAGAAGCCCAGTGATGGTCAAATGTGCAGAGAAGGCCCTAGCTGCTTAATTTTTCAGAAGGCAGGAAACTCTCCTGTCCCGGGATCATATTATAGGCTTGTGCAATTAGAAACTCAAACACGGGTCGTGATACTTTATTCCTCATCCCTTGGTCAATTTTTTTTTTCCTGCACACACACACACACACACACGCACACTCAGTTTCAAAAGGAATTAGCAAGCCGAAATTAATTTGAGCCCTGCAACTATCCTTAGAACAGAATTTGGAGAGAAGAGTGAAGAGAGTGATGGTTGTGGTGGGAGAAGGATATTGAGAGAGGGAGATGGAAGAAGAAAAAAAAAAAAAAAAAAAAACCTTGCCAATAAATCTCGATGAATAAGTCAGAGACCAGCTGTATGATTTTTTTTTCTTAACTAAAGAGGCCATGAGTGAAGAAAAGTGTTCAGTGCAGAGAGCAATTCCCACTCTCCCTTGACAAATCCCCTGTTTAGTCCGCGCCCGCCCCACACGCACGCACGCACACACGCACACACGCGTGCACGCACACACGCACACACCACACACACACACGCACGCATACACGCGCAATGCCAAGTTTCACTGAAGAAGTAAAGACATGGATGGGTCTCTCTCTTGTGTGTGTGTGTGTGTGTGTGTGTGAGTATCCATCCCGATACTAATCTGCAGTATGGATTAGCACAGTTTAATTGGATAGAAAGACCTTCCCTCACCTGCTTAGAGCAAAGCTTTTTATCAGAACCATCAATATCTAACATGCATGATTGCATATTCTGCTCTTGATTAAACAGACGTCATTGCGCAGATCTTTTTTTTTGTTGAATTAATGAACTAAACCAAGCAATTGTACCTTGACCTATTTGTCCTTGTCTTTGTCTTTTAGTTTCTTTCAGTTCAAACTTCAAACTGCAACTTGAGAAAAAATAAAGTTCTTCTCACACCCCAGCATACAGATGAGTCTGAGCCTGAGCCTGTGCCCACTGTAGCTTCAGATTCCTGCTCTTGACTGACAGGAGAGGAACCAAATGTGGTCTTCTGCTGTTGTGTGTTGTAAGAGGCTTTTCTATTCACAGAGGTTGGAAGCATGTTTATTTGAGTGACCATAGCTTAAACCATTCTGACCATTCTCCTCTGACCTCTTTAATCAACAAGATGTTTCCACCCGCAGTAGAAACACTGTACACTGTAGAGACTGTTGTGTGTGAAAATCCCACGAGGTTTCTGGAATACTCAAACCAGCCCATCTGGTACGAACAGCCATGCCACGGTCAAAGTCACTGAGATTTTCTCCAATCTGATGTTTGATGTGAGCATTAACTGCAGCTCTTGACCTGTATCTGTATGATTGTATGCATTGCTCTGCTGCCACATGATAACTGCATGAATGAGCAGGTGTACAGATGTTCTTAATAAAGTTGCGTGTGAGTGTATAGTGAATAGAAAGCCATTTGGCTTTTGGCCTCACTGTGTGTTGGATGGGGGGAAAAAATCCTTAGTGAACAGATAGTGGATTGCTGTGGTTAAATAAATCAGACCGTATCCGAAACACTACCATTTCTTATAAAAAAAAAAAAAAAAAAAAGGCAAAAAATTAAGCAAAAAAATTAACAAATCATTCAGGATCAGTCAGGAAATTAGCAAGAATTAAACAAATAGATAAAATAACTTAGATAGCTTTTCCATTTGATTTCTTTAAATGTTTAAGCTTCGTGGGTAAACTATTTATTTATTCAGTCTGTACAGGATTTCGAGTTTCTTCTTGTGATTATTGCGGCCAAAAATGTTTGATTTCGCTGCGGCTTTTTTTTTTTTTTTTTTTTAATTTGCGATGCAACTTGCAGAGGTGTTTTTTTTTTTTTTTCTCCCAGAAAACTACTTGAATTGGCGAAATTGCAATTGCATGAAACTGTTTTGCACGTTCTTTTGCAGTGAGGGCTTTGGCTGAAAGCGTGTCGTGATGACGTCACATGACACGTCTTGGCCCAAATCTGCGTAAAATCTGCGGTGATTTTGAAAAATTGCAAGCTCCTCGGAATATTGTGGAGTTTGCTCGATTTTGCGTTCATTTCAGCAATCGAAAATCACAAAACCCTGGAGGGATTATGTATGAAATTGTATGTATTTATTTATTTATTTTATTTTATTTCTACCTTATTTTAATTTTGTACACGCAGACATGTGTTAGTTGGAATTTTACATCAAACATTTTAATCATTATCATGATTGTACTTTTACGTATGAGAAGACTATATTAGTGAATTACCCTGTTTCTAGCTTTTCCCCAGACAGTTCGCTGCAGCAAAAGTAGATGCAAATGGTGGCACACGAGGTTTCAGGAGTGCATTTGTTTAATTCTTGACCAATGACTTGTTGTTAAGAACATCAAAAGCTTAATATTTTGCCACTGGCCCATTTATTTTTTGCCCAGGAGTGTATGACCATACTATTAGCCATGTCACCTAGTTTTACCACAAATGACCACTTTTTTATAATATGGTAAATGGTCTGCACTTATATAGCGCTTTTCAACCTTTTTGTGGTTCATAAAGCACTTTACACTGTGTCTCATTCACCCATTCACGCACACACTCACGCACACATTCACACACCAATGGCAGCAGAGCTACCATGCAAGGCACCTGCCTGCCATCAGGAGCAACTTGGGGTTCAGTGTCTTGCCCAAGGACACTTCGGCACATGGAGTCATGTGGGCCGGGAATTGAACTGCCAACCCTACGATCAGTGGACAACCCGCTCTACCACTTGAGCCACAGCCGCCCCATAGACTACATGTGTTAATAAATATGTGTAAACTATTTATTTACACTGAATTTTTTTCACCTCTATTCATCTTTACTATTTTTGGAATGGAAAAATGTAATATACAGTATATATATATATCTTACAAAAGTGAGTACACCCCTCACATTTTTGTAAATATTTTATTATATCTTTTCATGGAACAACACTGAAGAAATGACACTTTGCTACAATGTAAAGTAGTGAGTGTACAGCTTGTATAACAGTGTAAATTTGCTGTCCCCTCAAAATAACTCAATACACAGCCATTAATGTCTAAACCGCTGGCAACAAAAGTGAGTACACCCCTAAGTCAAAATGTCCAAATTGGGCCCAATTAGCCATTTCCCCTCCCCGGTGTCATGTGACTCGTTAGTGTTACAAGGTCTCAGGTGTGAATGGGGAGCAGGTGTGTTAAGTTTGGTGTTATCACTCTCACACTCTCATACTGGTCACTGGAAGTTCAACATGGCACCTCATGGCAAAGAACTCTCTGATGATCTGAAGAAAAGAATTGTTGCTCTACATGAAGATGGCCTAGGCTATAAGAAGATTGTCAACACCCTGAAACTGAGCTGCAGCACGGTGGCCAAGACCATACAGCGGTTTAACAGGACAGGTTCCACTCAGAACAGGCCTCGCCATGGTCGACCAAAGAAGTTGAGTGCACGTGCTCAGCATCATATCCAGAGGTTGGCTTTGCAGAATAGACGTATGAGTGCTGCCAGCATTGCTGCAGAGGTTGAAGGGGTGGGGGGTCAGCCTGTCAGTGCTCAGACCATACGCCCCACACTGCATCAAATTGGTCTGCATGGCTGTCATCCCAGAAGGAAGCCTCTTCTAAAGATGATGCACAAGAAAGCCCACAAACAGTTTGCTGAAGACAATCAGACTAAGGACATGGATTACTGGAACCATGTCCTGTGGTCTGATGAGACCAAGATAAACTTATTTGGTTCAGATGGTGTCAAGCGTGTGTGGCGGCATCCAGGTGAGGAGTACAAAGACAAGTGTGTCTTGCCTACAGTCAAGCATGGTGGTGAGAGTGTCATGGTCTGGGGCTGCATGAGTGCTGCCGGCACTGGGGAGCTACAGTTCATTGAGGGAACCATGAATGCCAACATGTATTGTGACATACTGAAGCAGAGCATGATCCCCTCCCTTCGGAAACTGGGCCGCAGGGCAGTATTCCAACATGATAACGACCCCAAACACACCTCCAAGACGACCACTGCCTTGCTAAAGAAGCTGAGGGTAAAGGTGATGGACTGGCCAAACATGTCTCCAGACCTAAACCCTATTGAGCATCTGTGGGGCATCCTCAAACGGAAGGTGGAGGAGCGCAAGGTCTCTAACCTCCACCAGCTCTGTGATGTCGTCATGGAGGAGTGGAAGAGGACTCCAGTGGCAACCTGTGAAGCTCTGGTGAACTCCATGCCCAACAGGGTTAAGGCAGTGCTGGAAAATAATGGTGGCCACACAAAATATTGACACTTTGGGCCAAATTTGGACATTTTCACTTAGGGGTGTACTCACTTTTGTTGCCAGCGGTTTAGACATTAATGGCTGTGTGTTGAGTTATTTTGAGGGGACAGCAAATTTACACTGTTATACAAGCTGTACACTCACTACTTTACATTGTAGCAAAGTGTCATTTCTTCAGTGTTGTCCCATGAAAAGATATAATAAAATATTTACAAAAATGTGAGGGGTGTACTCACTTTTGTGAGATACTGTATATATTATTAACAGTACCTTTACACGAGTAAGGTTTGAGCTAGTTTATCCACATCTGCTTACAACACATTTTCTGCAAGACTGTTCAATGTTTTCCCCCCTCATTTTCAGTGTTAACATTACAGTGATTTGCCTTTATCATGCACATCTAACTAAGTGCTTTTTCCTCTACAGCAGTACCCATATTGACCTCAAATGGGTGAGTGTTTCATAGTCCAGCTGACAGACCGAGAAAATGGGTACCACACGATTTGAATAGGGGCTGGCAACGCTGCAAAGCGATCAAGCAAAAAGCGAGATAAAAGCGAATACTGTGTGCAGCATTCACACAGCATTCAAAATCTGTACATTACTTTGGACACATGTAGTAAATAGAGTCCATATGGCACTTTAGAAGTAAAAAAAAAAAAAAAAAAACAGTAAGCTTTTAAAAGACGTGAGGTAGCAGCTTGTTGACTTAAGGCACAGTGGTAGAAAATGGCACTGAGGAATGCTCACGCATCATGCAAATGTTGAAGTGCTGTATTTTGCATGTTGGGCTAACACAATCAGTCCAAGAACTAACATCCAGACATGTGTCTATGTGTGTGTGTGTGTGTGTGCATATACCTATAAGTGTGTGAATGTATAAGGAACTACACTATTTGGATTGGGTTTCACTGTACAGTCTCTGGCTGACACTCTGTTTATCGGTGTATGAAAAGCAGAAGCCATTAGCCACGTTAGCCATTCGCACGTGCCCTGTAGACAAAACAAGTGTATGAGGTTTACATGATGACAAAAGCGAATTAAAACAAAGCATGAGATTAACCAGAGACCTAAACGACACTACCTTCCTTGGAGGTAGTAGAATATATTAAAGCAAAAAAAAAAAGGCTGAAAGCTAGCAGATATGTGTCATATGGTTTGAGTCTAAACTGAACTCAAGATGTTAGCATTACCTTTTGAAAGGGGTTACATACTGTATGTTGCTGGTTTTTCTAAGACAAGATCTGAATAAATGTACTTGCATGCCTGAAAAGGAAAAAAAAAAAAATGCATCCATGATGTCCATACTAAAGTGTTATTCAACACTTTTTTTTTTTTTTTTTTGCCGTTTTTTGTGTGTGTGTGTGATCCTTGTTCAATCTTTGATCATGGTGTGTAACTGCCAAAATCTAAACGGAGAATCAGAGGGATGTTTTGCATACAAAAGAAGGAAGAGAGAAAAAAAAAAAAAAAAAAAAAAACAAACGAGGAAATAGTGTGAGAAGAGAGAATATTCATTTGAAATACCGCAACGCATAATGAGGCCTCATTAATAAAACATGAGCAGCTGAGAGCTGTGATACTCTCTCAATGAGGCACAGGCATCCCTTTTTAATGATATTGATTGGATAGTGGTGTGTGTCTATGCGTGTGCGAGTGTTGTATATTGATTTCTCTGACCTGAAGCCTACAGCGAGCTTTAGGCTACAACTATAGGACATTTTGGGGCACTAAAAACTACACGTGTAACATCGTCACCCTGGTTCTCATGAGTCAGTAACAGGATGAGGGAGAGCCATAGCAAGGAGAGAAGTGTAGGCATGGGTCACACGTGTGAGTGTGTGCAGTAGCGGGTGGAGAAGGCTAAGGTGAGGTGGCAGGTAGAAAATGGCCTGAGCCGTTTCACTTGACACTCCGGCGGCTTCAAACAAACAAGCAGAAGCCCAGAGGAGAGAGGTCTAATCCATTCAGCCTTGGCAATTCTCATTATTGACTGCTGGGGAACAGAACTGGAGGGAGGGGATGCAACAAGAGGAGAGAGACGGGGGGGAAAGGCATAAGAGGTGAAAGAATAAAGGAAGAAAGGTGCCGTTTCATCCTGGCAAAACATCCATTCTGTTGTAAAGGGTCTGGATGAGTTTGTTTGTTTCTCTTGCTACTTCTATATAAAAAAAAAATGCACCGGATTATATCTATACAGATACAATAAAAATATCCACACACACACACACACACACACACACACACACGCGCGTGCGCACACACACGCAGTCTTATTTTATACACAGCCTCCTTCCACTGCCGGCTAGCAATTCTGCAGAAAGGCGGGTGTGAACAGAGTATTCACAGAGTAAGTGCTGGCATATGTGTGTGTGTGTGTGTGTGTGTGTGTGTGTGTGTGTGTGTGTGTGTGTGTGTGTGTGTGTGTTGTCGAAACTGCCTACGACTGCTGCCAAATTCCTTTAAAAGTTGCAAAATGTGAATTATTTAAAAGATTTAACATTCAAATGATTTTAAACATTAATGAGCCTCTAATCTAAAATGCCCGAAGTGTATTGTCCTCTTGCACCAGAACAGTTTGCTAATGATTATTATTATTTTTTCAATCAATTAAATAACTTTTTTACAGTGACATTTAATGTTGTGGAACATCCCCGAGACAAGTTAGTTCCTGTTATCGCTTACGTTATCATTGCCTCTCCAGCCCGTCTCTTCTTTCTCTCTGTTATGTTACTCTCTGTTATGTTACTGAGAAAACGTACTATTACACCACATAGTATATTCACCACCACTAAGTGCTGACACTGGAGACTTATTTTTTTAAATGTTAAATTAACATCTCCTTACAGAAAACATCAACATACCAACAATAATACGTTTTTCTTTGCTAAATAGCAGGTTTTGAACCTGTTTATTATTGAACTTAGACTATGTGGTGCATCCGCTATACGAGTGCCTGGAATTAGGTGTTACTATAGAAATGATAACGTATTAGAATTAATATAAACCTGTGATTTGCCTTGCAACATTTACAGTTTATCACATACACCACAGATTACAGTTCTGCCACTGTCTTAGGCCAGGGACACACTAGACGATTTTTACCGATTTTAAAACCGTGGGAGACATAAGGACAGTGTCGACCAATTTTTAACTATGTAATAATCCGAACGCACACACTAGATGATTCGGCCAGACCGCGAGCCCACACACGAGTCGACTGTAGTAACGATTTCACAGAGACGAGATCTCACAGAAACTTGCATTTTATCCCACGTGACTTCAGAAGACAATATCACACTTCATTTTGTTTATTATCCTCATATCAGCCACCTCATTCACACAGGAAAAGTTATTTAACACACACACACACACACACACACACACACTCACACACTCTCTCTCTCTCAAGAACCAGAGAGAGCACAGCGTCCTAGGCTCAACATACTAGAAAAAAAAATTCTTCGGTAGTCTCTGTTGCAGAACCATACTACACTTTCGTGGCATGTTTGTGGCTGCCATGTTTCCGCTATAAAAGCACGCAACACCCAGTTGGTGACGCCCGATCGCTCTCATTGGCTGTTGAGGGTATCCCAACTCCGGTAGCCCGATCAAGAGAAACATGCTTGATATTTATGATTTGGGATGGGGGAGGCTCCGACTCGATCCAGAGCAGTAAAATGACTGTAATGACACCACACAATTGAGGATATTTTGGACAAAAAGTCGGTAGTGACAAGCCTCGAATCGGGCCACAGGGTTTGAACCCCCAACCCTGGAGGTGTGAGGAAAAACGTGCTAACCACTAAGCCACTGTGCCTCCCCCAATTTGCTTCCTGTTCACTATATTCACCAGATGACAGAAATAACATATGGTATAATGAAACTGAGTGTCTAAGTTAGTGCACTATACAGTATACCCAGTAAAATGCCATTTGAAATTAAGCAACAAAAAAAAATAGACTCAGATATGTGATTGGTGGAATTGTTTCACTACTCCAGCCTACACACTGCCTGATTGCTGACATGTGGCACCCAGTCCCGTGGTGAGAATAACGGCACGTGAGAGTGAGTGATTTGAATATAATGACAACGGATAGATGAATCATATGCAGTGGCAAATGACTGTCATCTTTCTGATTTCAGCCTCAGATCTCTCTCACACACACACACACACACACACACACACTGCAGCTATCCTTGCATATACTTGTAACACTGTAATTTCCATGATGAAATAGACCATGAAGAGAAAAGCACCCACAGCTCAGTTCAGTCAATAGTGCGCTTTGTGAAACACCGAAGATGAGAAAGAAACAAAGAAAGATTCACTACTGAAGAAGACACAATGAAAGGATAGAGGGGACACATCAAACTTCTCTCATTTATTCCTGTCTTTCCAAGGTCTGCAATTTAAACAGTGGCTCTCTGTCCACTACAAATGGCGAGGCCACATTTTTTCCCCTTTCTTTATTTTTTATGCCCCAGCTGTTCCCGCTTTCTCTCCATACACCATTTCAGAGTGTCAGCATTGCGGAGAAAGTGGAGAAAGTGCTAGATTGCTGTGCAGGAGAAATCCAGTCAGGGGTGGCAGACTGGTGCAGAGAAAATGGAGGATGGAGGGCCTCCGAATGAGAAAGAGAGCATGGACGGGAGGAAGGGAGGGGGGTCTATGGGAATGTGGGAAATGATTGATATTCCACTCCTCTCTCGTTTCAGTCAAATGACAAAGTTCCTTCCTCACAATCAAAATGCCAGAGAATATAAACTCAGTTCTTCACTGTTCTGTCCATTGGCAAATATTTCAGCTCAATTAGATAACAAACAAAACAGTCATACACTCTGATACACACAGACAAGTACGGATTGCCACAGATATAAAAAAAAATATGCTCACATATACTATGATTTTAGTCTAGTTTAGTGTGTGTGTGTGTGTGTGTGTGTGTGTGTGTGTGTGTGTGTGTCATATTACATATAATATGCTTAAATATAATCTGTTTCTCTGTTTGGAAATAATGGAGTTAAATTACTGTACTACCTATACTGCGGAGGACTGGGAGAATATGGACTCTTAATATGAGTGTATTTATACAAGAATTCAAGTCTGAATATGAGAATATTTCACAACAGGTGGCTCATGTGGATTTAAACCATTTTGGCATTGATGAAATTGGTGGTGATAAGAAATGTAGAGAAGCCAATTTCTGAAATGACAAATTATATAATCCTTCTTAAAAGAGTCTAAAGATGGGTGGGTTGATGGAAGGATCGATGGATGGGGATGGATGGATGGATGGATGGATGGATTGATTGAACAGATAATTGGACCACTGGATGAATTAATTAGTGGATGGATGGGTGATAGATGGATATGGTTGCATGGGATGGATGGATTGTGATGAGTGGGTGTATGGATAGATAAATTGACCTATATAAATGAATGAGTGGATGGTTGGGTAATAAATGCATATGGCTGGATGTAATGGATGGATGGATGGATGGATGGATACCTGGTTGGATGGATGGATGACTGGATACTTGTTAGGATGGATGGATGGATACCTGGATAGATGGATGGATGGATGGATGGATGGATACCTGGTTGGATGGATGACTGGATACTTGCTAGGATGGATGGATGGATACCTGGATGGATGGATGGATGGATGGATGGATACCTGGATGGATGGATGGATGGATGGATACCTGGTTGGATGGATGGGTGGATGGATGTATGAATAGATGGATAGCAAGCTACATGGATGGCTGGATGATGACTGCATATGCATATGTGCAGACATAGACACTCTACTCAACCTGTCTCCAATAAGCTCCTGAGATTACTTTTAATAATGATATCAAACAGAAGTATAATACAAGGTCAAATATGATAAATAAATAGATAGAATATTGCACTCATCCCATGACAGTCATCGGGCAGCCCAATGTCCCCCGCTTTGGGTGGATTAGAAAAGATAAGCTTGCTTCTGATTTCTCCTTCCCCCAAACCACAAAGAGGAAGGAAGGATAACAGATAACTTTCATTATTTCAATTTATTTATTTTTTAATGTTCTAATTAGAGTCTGTTTGTTTTCCTTACTAGAGGACAGAAGTTATTGCTCAGATAATTGTGTTTGTCTGGCTTTGGGCACATGTGAAATATGATAGTTACTATATGATATGATATATATATGTGTGTGTGTGTGTGTGTGTGTGTGTGTGTGTGTGTGTGTGTGTGTGTGTGTGTGTGTGTGTGTGTGTGTGTGTGTGTGTGTGTGTCCAAACTGCATCCTAATTTCAGAGCTGCATGTTCTGCTCCCTGTGTGTTTGGGGATCAGTGAGAGACTACATGCTTCTCTTATTACTTGGAAGCACTTCACAGATGGCAGATCAGATCAAACACACACACACACACACACACACACACACACACACACACACACACACACACACACACACACACACACACACACACACACACACACACACAACACACGCACACAAAACACAGAGAGAGAGAGAGAGAGAGAGAGAGAGAGAGAGGGAGAGAGAGACTGCAAGCTCCAAGGCTGATAAGGCCCAAATGTGTAGTCTATTCCTTTTACTAGCAGCAGTTATGGAGGAGAGAAAACTGGTATGAATGAAAAGCTCTGCTTTCTGACTCACAGGCCTCTGGAGGGATATGAAATTGCAGCTTGCCAACTGTATAAAGATAATGTACATACTATATGTATAAGATGCAAAATAAAATTGAGAACAGAGCTGGAGAGTTAGAGAAATTGGATGGTTTTGGAATAGCCGGGCCAAAGAACACACAAAAAGAAATGCTGGGTGCAGCTCATATATATATATATATATATATATATATATATATATATATATATATATATATATATATATATATATATATATATATATATATATATATATATATATATATATATAGTTAGTTAGTTAGTTAGTTAGTTAGTTTGCCACTTAACCCCTTGAACTCCCAAGGGGAGTGTGCAAATACTTCTATTGAAGTTACTGAATAATTCATAATAGTTATTAAACAATATGGTTTATAAATAAATCAGAATTCATGAATAATTGAGTGATGTATTCAAATAATAAGGCAAGAGTTGAAGGGGTTAAATTTATGAAACTGAACCAGACCAATAAGAAAAGAAGAATGATTTTGACTCAGACTAGATACAAAACCAGTCTAATAAGTGAGAAAGAGCCAAGATATAGACAGACAGAGAGAGAGAGAGAGAGAGAGAGAGAGAGAGAGAGAGAGAGAGAGAGAGAGAGAGAGAGAGTCAATGGCTCAACCCTTCACAAAAACACACCATTCCCTGAAATCTGGGGCAAAATGTAGCACGTCACTGCTGCATATCTCTACAACAATGCAAATGTACATTCATCTTAGTTTGTGACAGAAGTAAGTGAGGAACACACACACACACACACATACATACACACACACACGCACACACACACACATTTTCTAATCGATTAGTGGTACCCTATCTCTCTCTCGCTCTCTCTCTCTCTCTCTCTCTCTCTCTCTCTCTCTCTCAGACTGGCCAGTGATGAAATACAGTGTTACACTGCAAGCCAGAGATGTGTGGAAATTGCTTTTCAGCAAATTACTTTACATCCAGTTAAAAGTCTCTCACACACACACTCAGTGCAGAAGAGGAGGTTTATCTTACTCTTAATTTGACGTGGAATAAAAACACGGCATGCTGTTTCCTCTCTCTATGAGCCCAGAAGAACAGAGGGAGAGAAGGCAGCCCCAGGGCAACACATTTTCACTCTCGCTCCTCCTCCTCCCTTATGCCTCGCTCCGCATCAGTATGCTGCAGACATGCGTGATCTCACTTTCTCTCACTCACACAGTCACCCGCACACGCACGCACACACACACCCACACACCCACACACACACACACACACACACACACACACACACAGTCATGAGTCTCTAAACACTGCAGCTTTGTGCTACAGCGGTTCAATCTCCGTCTCTTTCCCTCCCACTACAGTCCACGGCGCTAGAGTCAATCTCTGCTAAATGATATCATTCATTCAAGACTCTCAGAGGAAACGCGTCATGCTCGCCTTTATATTTGCGCATTCGAACATGAACATCTCCATTAACACACCTCTGTGTGACCTGAGGCATTGAAAAAGCAGTGGGAGGAAACTGTACCACACCTTTCTGAAACTAGCCCTCACCTGTCTGGGCACACTGTCAGAGGAGTCATGCTGGCCCAGTCACTTCTTCCCTGACAAACAAACTCACAATAACCTAATACTATGATTGAATGAAGCTATGGAAGATCACCAAGGGTGTGTGTTCTATGTGGTGAAATCATAGCTCCCGTAACGGTTATAGTGAATGTCAATGCAGAATTCGGTCTATTGTTATAAAACAGTGCACAGCAAGAACACATTGTCAGTCTCTAGTCCTTGACTGCAATGTGAAAACATAGTTACATAAGAATAAAGTTTCCCAAGACTAAAGAATAACAATAATACTAAATAACAGTCCATAATAATGAGGTTCTGAGTTAAATCCTTGCACGATAATTGCACATCTAATTACAAATCATTGTATTAGTCATGGTTGATGTAACCCCTTAATCAGGCTGAAAGGTACATTTTAGTACAGTCAGTTTCCTGGCTTGCTGCAGGCATCTTAGAGCACCTTTCCAGTGTACAGGGCAGTATATCACAATACGGTTACTAATCCAAATCCAATCCAACTACCCATACCTTGATTGTATTTTGGTATCGATTTCCCATTATGGCCATGATCACCTGTGAATGTAGGAGTTTTCATGAGGTTATGGGTTGGTGACAACACTTTCAATGTGACACTAGTGGTAAATGTAAACACTAACTACAATAGCAACGATGGATAAGCTTTAGGGGCTGATTTACCTTTTACTCTACATTTGGTATTGTGTGGAGAGCCATAAAGCAGTCGAACAAACGGAACTTTCTGACTTTTCCACTGAAGCATTAAAGACACTACAAATGAAGATAAGCTATGCTGTATATCCCAAACCACATACTACCAACCTAAATAGTATAACAGTACATACAGTAAAGTAACAAACTGTAGTGCACTAATGTGATATACTACTTAGTATGGTGAAGCATTAATGTTGTTTCCAAACTGATGGTTGTCTGACTAATATGTGATGAATGCATGTAAGCAATGAATGGTTTGCATTTCCATCTCCACCCTTATGCTCCAGTTCAGAACTATTGATACTCTAACAAGAAGAACATTTATTCTTTTGCTTTGTTAATTATGGTACTGGTCACTTGGCAAGTTGGTACAAAGGATACTATGGGATAATGTTTTTTGTTTTGTTTTTGTTTTTTATGTATGGTTCTGCGCCATATTGTCCAGTGAGAATTTGTTCTCTACAAGTATCGCTCAGGCCCCAACACACTTATAGCCATTTTCTTAAAGCTACTAAATAGTAAATACTAAATATGGGATTTTCTATAGATCCTTCAACAATCCACTAGTCAAAGTATACTTCAAAAGTTCAAAAACTTGTTGCAGTTGTAAAGAACCAAGTATGTTTATAGTCTGCTTCTTTTCTTCTTTTTCTCATCTATTTCTTTTTGTCTGCCTCTAATGGATTAGCGATTTGAATACACAGAGAAGACTTTTGCACAAACATACCCACGCATGGACTTCATACGCCGTTTCATCATAACAGCTACTGCAACCATGAGATGCCTGATCTGAGATAAAACATGTACGCTGGGGTTCTTTAACGTTTTGTAGCCAGGGACCTCTTTAACTGTGAAATGAATTCTACAGACTCCTCCTGAACATAATCCAACTATTCAAATATTAGGCTTATTATTTAAATATGTACAATCATATTGTGGCTATGTATTGCAGCCTTAAAGCTTAATAACGTTTATAATGGTGGGTTGTGATTTCCACCACTGTAACAAAACAAAACAACTGCCTGTCTGTGCTTTATGGACCACTTTGAGAACTGCCCCCTGTCTTTCAGCCTTGGAGAGGACCAAAAAGGTACAAATATCAGGTAAACAACAGTGATAACAGAGGCTGTTACAACACAAATGTAGCAATATTTTTTTTTTCTAATAGACTACTGACAGAGAAATAAGAAAAATATGCAGATAGCTGATAGTCACATTAATAAAGCTTCAGTATGGTACACCATGATAAAGCTTCGGAATGGTACACCATGATAAGATATGATACCTAATATTAATAATGTGCTGTGGTTCACTGCAATATTGCCTTGATGTGGTACATGACTGTGATAATTTGCTGTATTACACAGCGATATTGCTCTGGTGTGGTGCACACGAATGATGCTTTGGTATGGTAAACATGAGAGCTTGCCTGAGGCAGCAGGTGTTTCTCTTTTATTTCAATGATTCTAGGTCAATTGGGAGCTCTCCCTATTAGCGGTAAAGGCTGGGAAGTTGGTGCATGAACACTCCTGCTCTATGTTTCTGTCTAAGTGAGGGATTTTACCATGAATTGAGGGAATACCGACAAGTCTATTGTTCTTGAGCTTTGGGAACGGATGAACGATAGTCACATGCAAAGAGGGGGGAATATGGCCAACCACATTCAATGACTCATAATGTGTAAGAGTGGCTGGTGTTGAGCCATTTGGTTAGAGGAAAGGTTTCGAGGTAGAGTGAGAAATAGGGATTACGTTAAGGGTACAAATGAAATACTAATGCAAAGTGGGGAGAAGGGAATGCATGAATAATGAAAAAAAAAAAAAAAGAACAAAGCGAAGTGTATGAGTTCTCTAGCTAATTCCTGAACATGCTAAACATGGTTTTTAATTCAGTTTTGTTTCTAGAAAGTTTCTAGAGTTTCTAGATTCTGAGAAGTTTGTAGACTCTAAACCCACAGACCCAAATTTGATGTCAACCCTCCAGCTATATACTGAGTGTCCAGGTACAGCACATTTCTGTGTACTGAAAGTTGTGAAAGGTGCTTCTACCACCAAATTCAGATCTTAGCACTGGTGTGTGCTCAGGTCCAGTGTGTGTTCTGGCTCACAGCACCTCTTGTGCTTGGCTGGGGTGTCTAGAGTTTAATTTAAGACCAGGCGAGGTGGATCAAAGCTGTGGCCAAGCCACTACATCAAAGAGGGAGCAGACGTTCGTATGGTTGAAGGGACCTTGATTAACCCCCAAAAAGTGTTTGAGGGAGTTTGAGGGAGGCGGGCGACATAGTTGCCTCAGAGGAACATGAGGGAACAAATTAGAACTTTGTGCCATATTAGAACTTTGTGCTAAATTCACTTAGTATCTGTAACAGCTATATGTTATACATAAAGGTATAAAGTGTTTTAATGATACAAGCAAGTGATCATCGTGGCCTTTTGTGGAATTAAGTGTGTTTGACTCAGTTACAAGATTATTTTACTTTTTGGATTCACTGCTCTTCCACACATTACCATATAAGGGCAACTAAAGAAAATTATTTATTATTTTCAGCCTTGCCTCGCTTGCAAACTATTCACGATATCCACTGAGGTTGCCAAGTTCATGAGTGCGATTTTCCGAGGTACTTTTTTCTGTTTATAGAAAGTGATTTCAATCCAAACGGTTGTTCTTACAACATCTGTTCATGTACATGGAATCAAGAATTGGTAAAATAATTAGATAATAATAATAAAATTGGAAAACCTTTATCAACATTATCAGCAAACCAGGCACACACTCAACCAGGATGTTGACTCATGGCTTGGAATGTAATATCTTTTGCAACCGTCAGCCCATGACTCACTCATGTTTCCAAGAACTTTTGAAAGACACCCAAAAAAAACCCTCCAAAAAACAAACAAACAAACAAACAAAACAAAAAAAAAATTCCCAGTAGAAGGTGTAATGCCATATTAAACATTAAATGTACATTAAACAGGCATGTTAACATATGAGGGTGCTCTGCTCATCCTGTGAACTTTAAGCCAAGATAAAACATCAATTGTTTATATGGTTTTAAAAATGATTCAACATATAGATGATAGGAAATGAAAAAAAAACAAAATATTGGCTTTTTGCAAAATATTAAAATTCATGACAGCTGCAGGGATCTTGAGGTATATTCTGCAGCAGGAATGTATTTGCATCGATGGTGCATTTTAGTGTTAGAACTGAACGGCAATGTAAAAACACATACACTGCTAAATGACGTTGAAGCAGAAAGCTAAGTTAGTGTTTACTGATTCTGTTCAATATGCAAGGAAGAGCTGTGAATGTTTACCATTACATTATTTCATATACATTAAACAAACTGGGCTTCACAGGATAACCAGTCAGATCACGTTTTTTTTTTTTTTTTTTTAAGTCTGTAAGTCATAGAGTGTGTGTGTTTTTTTGTGTATGTTTGCAGTGATTACATATTTTGAAAGCCCCTGAATAGAATTTTCTGCCATTTCAAGGTGTCATGGTTGTGTGTATATATGTGGCTGTACATTCAGGCTGCAGTATTCTGTTTTTTGGACATGGCTGCAGATTCAGTGATTTCCAACACTGCCTTGTCGAAATCAATTTCTCGCTCCACAGATGAAGTGCTATCTCTCCTGTGAGGATTTAAAAAACACAATATGTGTGCATGTGTGTGCGTAAACGCATGTGTATGTGTTGTTCTTTTAAGATTTATCAACCAGAGCACTCCTATCTCCCTTCGCTTGGCATTTGTCCTTGATAAAATGTCCCCAGAAGGAGACACAGAGATGGAAAGTAATACAGAAAGAATAAAGTGTAACACTGATGGATTTCTTTTTTTTTTTTGTTTCAGTGCCGCATACCTTTGAGATGGCACTCTAAGTGACTGAAAGAACATCAAATTGGAGATAAGCTGTGTCCTTCTGAACATGAACTCTTTTGTACTCTTTTCTTGGGTCTTTCTTTACTTTTGAATTCACATTGGCTCTGGAAATACACTGTATGCCATTCTTATTTCATAGACCAATTGTGTTTTTGTATAAAGTTTTGTATCCATTCATTCATTCGTTCATTCATTCATCTTGGATATCCGCTTCATCCTGATAAGGGTCATGATGGATCTGGACCCTATCCCAGAAACACTAGGCGTAAGTCAGGAATACATCCTGGATGGGCCTCCACCTTGCCCACACACATTCATACACACTCACACACTCAGTAGTAATTTTACTTTAGTAGCAATTTTACATCTACCTGGACATGTTTTTGGAAGTGGGAAGAAACCAGAGAACCCAGAGGATTCTGGGTTGAGAAAAAACAAAAAGAAACAACAAAAAATGATTCAATTTGTATTGTTTTTCTTTTGTGGTTGTTATGTAGATACAGCCAAGCAAGCTCACACAATGGTTTGGATTTTCATTCCTAACTGGTGGGACCAGTTATGGGGAAAAACATCACTCAAAGTGTTCTAACAGCCAAAAAATATACCACGAACTGCCAACACAAGCAACAGTCTAACCATTAGCTGGAATTAATTTACGCAATCACATATTTTACATCCAACCATTGCTCACATCTGTCAGTCATGAGAGGGTATGTCAACAAACTTAGCTAAACATGTTAGCCCTTTCAAAAAGAAATAAAATATAGCATAGTGCTGCACCGGCAGACAGAATCCAACATTTCTGGGCTTTCTCACCATGGGTTAGCACATATTGTGAGAAAATGTACTGTCAGATTAGTGTAAATCTGTTGTCACTGAATTAAATAATTATTAGTTCTATGCTCAGTGGTAGGTAGTAGTGCTGCTTGTAGCAAGGCTACAAAGTTCAAATAAAAGTTGAATTTGGGCTTGGGAAGCACATATTTTGCATATTCATTAAAACAATGGTGTTTTGCAAGCAAGGCCACAGTGGGCATCTTGTGTACAATGGGCTTTAAGAGATTTTCTGATTGGAGTTCATTTTTTTAATAATCAGGCTGAACATTGTGAGGGGTTTGTGAGCGGTTCTTGAAAGATAATGTTATCTATTTTATTTCAATGCAGGTTTGCATTAAGGATATGTAATGTATGATCATTTTGAACTGAAAAGTGTTTTATATTGGGCTAACACTTTTTTTTTTTTTTTATCCATAATGACTTACAATTGATGTATAGGCTGCTTATTGAAAAGTGTGTGTGTGTGTGTGTGTGTGTGTGTGTGTGCAGATTGCAGTGGATATTGAGGTAGTCCTGTGTTGTGTGTCATGCTGGGGTAAAGAGGGGGAATGGCTGTAATTAACTCTAATTTGTTCTGGAGACATTATGAAGCTGAACAGCAGTGTGCTGAGGCTGAGAGAGGGAGTGACAGAGAGAGAGAGAGAGAGAGAGAGAGAGAGAGAGAATGAAAAAAACAACAAAAAAAAAGATTAGCAAAATACAATTTCAAGGCCCCACTACAATGGATAATCTCACCTGTGGAAATACAAAAAAAAAAAAAAAAATGTATTAGAAAATCAAACCACAAACCAACATGCTTTTTATTTTATTTCACCTTCACATTAAACATTAGCATAATTATGAACTAACTGTTGTGTTTCATACACACACATACACACACATACATACACACAGCATCGTTCCTTAAATAAAACAAAACAAAACCTCTGAATGCAGTATAACCTTACAACACTGTCCATCTCTCAGTGTAAGAGCTCGAGGAAAGTTAATGCTCTATTGTAACCCTGTCTGATCATGTTTCAAAAAGTGCTCACACTGTTTTATTGTACTAAGTCTTAAATCCCTTTTACGAAAGGTAGCTCAGTGTGTGCTTGCTCTTTCTTTGATGTTTTAAGCACCAGAAAGACATGGCCAAGGTTTCCGACCGCCTGATGAGATTTTCATTGCAGCGTTCCTCTCTGTTGTCTAATTGAATAATGCGTTATAGTACAAAAAAATAGTCTCATTAAATGCTAGTGTTGGTATTAAAATGCTGAGTTATCCACATTTTTCTTCCGAAATACAAAAACGTGCATGTGCTAATAAAGTGAAAATGAGATTTTCTCTGATGAGAGGCAGTTTGTTGCACGGACACTGACTGTGTCTGTGCAGCAGAATGAGAAAGCGAGATTATTTTTGCCATATTTGGAGAAAGATTGTAAGTCTGTTTGTGTGTGGGCTAGGTATTTTAATGGCTTCTTGGTTTGTTAGAAAGAAACGTGTGTGTGTGTGTGTGTGTGTGTGTGTGTGTGTGTGTGTGTGTGTGTGTGTGTGCATTTGTGCAAACAAACCTATATTTTGTAGTTTGTATTTCGCCACATAATGGAATATTCATCTGACCAGATGACCAGAAAGCTAGGCCTCTGATAGGAGTGATGTGTGTACAGTATGTGTGTACGCGGGTGTGTTCTCTCATCTGCACCATATGCCCTCATGTCTCTGTATGTTACCTGCCTGTGATGGGGAGCATCATACGAACAGACAGAAGCAGAGAGGATCAAAGAGAGAGAGGGAGGAAAATGAGGAGGAGTGGAGAGAGGAGGGAGAGGGGTAGAGGAGGAGAAAGAGCCCTAGGCTGAGAGAACAGATGCTCTGGTGCGTTCCCTCCGTGCTTAGCTCTCACACAGGCCTAGGCTGGATCCCCAGGCTAGATTACAGATCAAGCCAATCTGTGTGCGCTTGATGTAGGCTGATGCAGGTACTGCCTGTCCCCTGATACATCTGTGTCATTTATCTATGCTAAGCCTCTGGTACTGGCAGGAGTGTACACTCTTTAAGTAGCGAAGAGGGCCACAGGTGTTGAATATGCACTTCAAACATCTCTAAACACTGAAACTGATATATTGAGTGGATTGCAGCAATGTTATTTCCCGTGCTGTGGAATAATATGGAAGCTAGAGCTTGCACCAAGTAAAAGAGCATGTTGTGGATTGCTCATTCTTCAATGCTGTTTAATTCTTGTTTCTGATTGGTCAGCACAGCTGTATAGATTTTTTAATGTGTTCTTTCTATAGTTACCACTTACACAGGGACTTGTATGCACCACATAATTGTTAATATTGTGAAGGTTTCTGTGAGGAGATTTATTTTGCATTTATGGAAGGAGTCTCCAGTGTCAGTGCTTTGTATCAGTCAAATATTTGAGGCTTTGGGTTTATTGGTAAGCTGCATTTTTTTATTTTTTTTTTGTCTTACCAACTTCAAGAGAGAGAAATAAAGAGTGGTTGGTGAGGGAAGGACTGTGTATAGCTGCTATAAAGTAAGTGATAACAGGACTTAACTTGTATCATAGATGTTGCACAACATTAAATGCTACCATAAACAGATATAAAGTATGACATGTCATTCTTCAATGAATTAAAATGGTTAGTGTTGGCAAATTGCTGTGGTATGAGAGGTATAAAACAGCACTTCGGGACATGCTGTTAGAGAAAAATAATCTTCATGGTGGTAATGGCATTACACATTACAATTTCTTACATATTCCTTACAGATAACATTATAGTGTATATAGAATACATATCATTTGAATATTTAATAACATCTTATGTTATATAAAGGATATTATTTTACATATTGAGAGAACCTGTGGCTTAAAAAGAAAAAAAAAAAAAAATCGGACTAGCTTACATAGCTCTAAAAAAGCCAGTGAGATGTAATATAACTAACAATATTCGAAAATGGTGACCCAATATGTATGTAGTATACATTAGACAGTCTGTGGGCAGAACATCTTTGACTAAGATGAACTGTGACCTTTATAACATAATAAGATATTTGAATGGTATTGTTAAAGAACTCAGGAAATCAACAGATGCAGTGTACCCATCAAGCAAATACCTTTATAATATAATGGAAATAAAATCCATAATAAGCAAATATATGGTGTATTTTAGCCATTTGGATTGTTTTTGTCATTTTCACTGAGAGAATGACTCCAGTTTGCATGCTGGTGTGCCATCACTATGCTGGAATACACAGCTACTTTATTCTAATGAAGCTCTCTGTTGCAAAATGGATAAGAGATGAAGTGATTCAGAGGGAAAAAAAAAAATTGACAGCACAAGACAATCAAAAGCATACAAGCCAAAACAGAATCGACACCCCAGACGTTTGGGTCGACAGCTTCGACATGCTAGACATTTGGACGCAAAAATGGACTTGGCGGATGAAAGCAAACTGAATTAGAATGATTTTTTTTTTCTTCTTCTTAGGTCCACATACAAAAATATAATAAAAATCCAAGCCTAAACCTCTATACTCAATACATCTAGGAGATGCGGGGAGTAAAGATGTTCTGTAGGATTAATGATAGCACTGTGAGATGATGATTAGGAACAGGCCTCGAGTGGAACACTGAATCGTGGTATTGAAAGTGGTTTAAATGAATACGCATAATTGAGCTTGCGTATTATCAGTACAAGCCACTCTAATGGGTTAGATTGGCTTAAGGTGATATATTCTCATAAAACAAGTACCGCAATCGATCGTTGAGGAAAGCCATAAATAATCCAGATATTGGATTTTATCAGTGTTGGATGTTATTGGATTTCCATGTTCATTGTAAAGTCCCAAAGCATGAAGTTCAGATCAATAGCTTATTCTTTTGCAATAAGAATATAGGCTCTCTGTGTGTATGTGAGGGTTTTTTCCATTACTCTACCAGTTGCATTCATTTGTGCTTCTCTAAATGCCAAGGCATGCTCACTATGTTGTAGTAGTCAGTGCACTGTCAAACAGAAGAATGTTCTTTAGCAGTTTACAATTTGACACAGAGATACTGCTCATTGCTTTGCTTTTAGAGCACTGATTAGACCCAGTAGCTCATACACAAGCATTCCTGCACACTGAAAATTCCTTGCACACTTAGACATTCTTTTCACACTCTCCACATCTTTTATCGGGTGCCGGCTGTAAGATCTCACTGAAGCAGCTGTGAAAAGGATAGTTTGTGAAGAGATTTACCAGCTAAAACATATGAAGTGTGTAAGTAATAAAAATACTCTGGCAGGAGATTAAATGGGTGAGCTGGTGGGAGGGGGAGGTTGGGGGAGGGGGGGTATTGGGGGTGGCTCTCAAAATGTGTGTGTGTGGGCTATTTTCCAAATAGCCCTCACATTTGCCCTACTTTGAGCCATCAGCTATGATATAACAGGCCTATGATACACATATTAATAAAAACAAGCAGCGTCCTCAAACATTTGCCCCTTTTGCTCCTCAATCTCAGTGCCTTATCTGTCTTATTTTCAATTTAAGAAAATCTCAATCTGTGTGTTTATCTTTTTTTTATGTGCTCTAATATTTTGTTTTTCTATGGTTTCACGTGGTATTCAAATTCAATTGACTTTATTGCAGTTAATTATTTAAAAATACCCCAAATATATTAATATGAATATTTCCTGGATTTATATACATACCAATCAGTCATAACATTAAAACCACTGAGAGGTGAAGTGAATAACAATGATTTTCTCATTACAGTGGCACCTGTCGTGGAGTGGGATATATTATGCAGCAAGTGAACATTCAGTTCTCGAAGAAGTTGTGTTGGAAGCAGGAAAAATGGGCAAGCGTAAGGATCTGAGCAATTTTGACAAGGGCCAAATTGTGATGGCTATACAAAGTACACCACTTCATAGCAATGGTATTTTCTAATGGCAGTGGCCTCTTTCAACAGGATAATGTGCCCTGCCACACTGCAAAAATTGTTCAGGAATGGTTTGAGGAACATGACAAAGAGTTCAAGGTGTTGACTTGGCCTCCAAATTCCCCAGATCTCAATCCGATCGAGCATCTGTGGGATGTGCTAGACAAATAAGTCCGATCCATGGAGGCCCCACCTCGCAACTTACAGGACTTAAAGGATCTGCTGCTAACATCTTGGTGCCAGATAAAACAGCACACCTGCAGAGGTCTTGTGGAGTCCATGCCTCGATGGATCAGAGCTGTTTTTGGAAGCACAAGCGGGACCTACATAATGTTAGGCAGGTGGTTTTAATGTTATGGCTGATAAGTGTGTGTGTGTGTGTGTGTGTGTGTGTGTGTGTGTGTGTGTGTGTGTGTGTGTGTGTGTGTTGTGGTATTCAACATCCATTGCAAATCAAAATTTACAGACTTTCAACTGTTTGCAATGAACAAATTAAACAAAAGCAATTGAAATAGTTCAACACAATGAATGTTTCAAGTGGTTTCCCCAAATTACTGAAAATGCAACTTACAATGACTTCTCCAGTCTCAAAATTATTCAACCCCTTCATGGCAAGCATCTTTAATACTTAGTAGAGCACCCTTTTGCTGTTATGACCTGCTGCAAACTAGATGCATAGTCAGACACCAGCTTCTGGCACCCTTCCTGAGGAATGTTATCCCATTCCTCATGAGCAATGGCCTCCAGTTCAGTAATATTCTTGTGTTTGTGTGCTGCAATCGTCTTCTTCAAATCCCACCCGAGATTTTCTATGGGGTTCAAGTCAGGCGACTGTGATGGCCATGTCGAATCTTCCAGAACTTCTTATGTAAACAAGCCTTGGTGGAATTTGAGGTATGCTTGCGATCATTGTCCTGTTGGAAGGTCCAAGTTTCAGCTTCCTCACTGATGGCATGATGTTTTCTCCTAGGATTTCCTGATACTTCAATGAATCCATCTTGCCTTCCACCCACTGCAGGTTTCCAGTGCCAGAGGATGCAAAACAGCCCCAGAGCATCACCGAGCCACCACCATGGTTGACTGTGGGCAGAGTGTTCTTTCTTCATTCTTCTTCCTCCAGACATACCGCTGATCCATCGGGCTGGAAAGTTCCAGTTTTGTTTCATCGCGCCACAGAACAGAATCCCAAAACTTCTGTGGCTTATTTATATGATTTTGAGCATACTGGAGCCGGCTTTTCTTGTGCTTTTGGGTCAGTAGAGGTGTACGTCTTGGAGTTCTGGCATGAAAACCTTCTGCGTTTAGTACACGCCCTACTGTGCTCACTGAAACCTCAGTGCCTGTTGCCACCAAGTCTTGCTGCAGGTCTTTTACAGTCACTCGAGGGTTTTTCACAACCTGCCTTCTCAGAATTCTGGTTGCAGCTGTTGATAGCTTCCTTTTTGTGCCCCGTCCAGGTAGTGTAACCACTGTTCCTTTAACTTTGAACTTGCAAACTATGCTTCCAACAGTGTCTCTAGGAACATTCAGTGCCTTTGCTAGCTTTTTGTATCCTGTTCCATGTTTGTGAAGGGCGATGATCTCTTCTCTTAACTTTTTGGACCATTCTTTTGACCTAGCCATATTTATAACATGCAGTCAAATGTGACACTCAACACACAAGTTCAGGTATTTCATGTGTTCCAGCTCAAGCACACCTGGTGCAACTAATGAAGCCCTTGATTAATTGCATCAGGTGTGCTTTTTTCATATTTGCGCTGTTGTGAGGGATTCTATTCAGGGGGTTGAATAATTTTGAGACTGGAGAAGTTACATTTGAAGCATTCGTTGTGTTGAACTATATATATATATATATATATATATATATATATATATATATATATATATATATATATATATATATATATATATATATATATATATATATATATATATATATATATACAGTATCTCACAAAAGTGAGTACACCCCTCACATTTTTGTAAATATTTTATTATATCTTTTCATGGGACAACACTGAAGAAATGACACTTTGCTACAATGTAAAGTAGTGAGTGTACAGCTTGTATAACAGTGTAAATTTGCTGTCCCCTCAAAATAACTCAACACACAGCCATTAATGTCTAAATCGCTGGCAACAAAAGTGAGTACACCCCTAAGTGAAAATGTCCAAATTGGGCCCAAAGTGTCAATATATTGTGTGGCCACCATTATTTTCCAGCACTGCCTTAACTCTGTTGGGCATGGAGTTCACCAGAGCTTCACAGGTTGCCACTGGAGTCCTCTTCCACTCCTCCATGACGACATCACAGAGCTGGTGGATGTTAGAGAACTTGCGCTCCTCCACCTTCCGTTTGAGGATGCCCCACAGATGGACAATAGGGTTTAGGTCTGGAGACATGCTTGGCCAGTCCATCACCTTTACCCTCAGCTTCTTTAGCAAGGCAGTGGTCATCTTGGAGGTGTGTTTGGGGTTGTTATCATGTTGGAATACTGCCCTGTGGCCAAGTTTCTGAAGGGAGGGGATCATGCTCTGCTTCAGTATGTCACAGTTCATGTTGGCATTCATGGTTCCCTCAATGAACTGTAGCTCCCCAGTGCCGGCAGCACTCATGCAGCCCCAGACCATGACACTACCACCACCATGCTTGACTGTAGGCAAGACACACTTATCTTTGTGCTCCTCACCTGGTTGCCACCACACACGCTTGACACCATCTAAACCAAACACGTTTATCTTGGTCTCATCAGACCACAGGACATGGTTCCAGTAATCCATGTCCTTAGTCTGCTTGTCTTCAGCAAACTGTTTGTGGGCTTTCTTGTGCATTATCTTTAGAAGAGGCTTCCTTCTGGGACGACAGCCATGCAGACCAATTTGATGCAGTGTGCGGCGTATGGTGTGAGCACTGACAGGCTGACCCCCCACCCCTTCAACCTCTGCAGCAATGCTGGCAGCACTCATACGTCTATTCTGCAAAGCCACCCTCTGGATATGATGCTGAGCACGTGCACTCAACTTCTTTGGTCGACCATGGCGAGGCCTGTTCTGAGTGGAACCTGTCCTGTTAAACCGCTGTATGGTCTTGGCCACCGTGCTGCAGCTCAGTTTCAGGGTGTTGGCAATCTTCTTATAGCCTAGGCCATCTTTATATAGAGCAACAATTCTTTTTTTCAGCTCCTCAGAGAGTGAACTTCCTGTGACCAGTATGAGAGAGTGTGAGAGTGATAACACCAAACTTAACACACCTGCTCCCCATTCACACCCGAGACCTTGTAACACTAACGAGTCACATGACACCGGGGAGGGAAAATGGCTAATTGGGCCCAATTTGGACATTTTCACTTAGGGGTGTACTCACTTTTGTTGCCAGCGGTTTAGACATTAATGGCTGTGTGTTGAGTTATTTTGAGGGGACAGCAAATTTACACTGTTATACAAGCTGTACACTCACTACTTTACATTGTAGGAAGGTGTCATTTCGTCAGTGTTGTCCCATGAAAAGATATAATAAAATATTTACAAAAATGTGAGGGGTGTACTCACTTTTGTGAGATACTGTATTTGGTATTTGGTATTTGGTAATATTTCACCTAAACCGGTTTATGGAGAAAAAACCCAGATTCTATGTCTGCAGTCTCCCCTGGTTCAAATGCTTGTTTTCTTTTAATAAAAAATAACATTAATTAGAATTGCTGTTTAATCATTGTGTTTCTTTAGTTCAGTTGTCTCTTAACGAGGCTCCTGTTGTGGGGTTAGTAATTAGTAATTGCTGAGAACGCTGGAATACAAGGAAGAACTTGTTTTTTTTGTTCTTCTTTTGTTGACTCGTATCCGCTCCCCTGGGGCCAAGATGTCTAAACACTCACAGTGATTGCAAGTGCCCATTTCGCCACAAGAAAAGTAGATTCTTTATTCTGAATTTGTATATTTTCTTTAAAACTCCCTCTATCTTGGGTTCTGTGTAAAAAATAAAAATCTCTTGCGCCAGCAGACTTTTTTGTCAGTGGTATAAATGAGCAAAACTGCTGAAGCAGCCATGCAAACACTTACACACAAACACTCGCTCACACACCCTTCTGTGGTCTAGACACAGGGCTCTTGCAGAGGTAAACATTGTTTGTGTAAGAGTTAGTCCATATGAATGTTACATTCCCATGTGGAATTTATTTCATGCAGCCGTTGTAAAAACATGAAATGTATCCGTTCATCTTCCTCGAGCTACATAATTCAAATCATACACA
This sequence comes from Cranoglanis bouderius, assembly GCA_023630585.1. Lineage (NCBI taxonomy): Eukaryota > Metazoa > Chordata > Actinopteri > Siluriformes > Cranoglanididae > Cranoglanis > Cranoglanis bouderius. The sequence continues at coordinate 13,687,808 of CM042568.1, forward strand.
TGCATGGAATTGTTATGGTTCTTAATGCATGCCAATTTTTTTGACTATATATAGAATGATGATAATTATGTTACTGAGCAACTATGACAACTATGTTTTCATTTTGCTTGCTGTAGGGTTAAAAGGGCACGTGTACTAGCGTAAATAATGTGTTCAAATTTTAGGAGGAAAAGCAGAGTTTCGTGTTTTGGCAGCTAAAGAATGAATGGCTAGAGTGTGTGTGGTGTAATGTTGAGCTTTTCTTTGTCCTTTTCTTTCATCACACTTCTATTATGCCCACCTGCAGTAGGAGAGTGGTGGAGCCGCTGGCATTCAAAACCAACCCATACAGGAGCGAAAAAGCAGAAAAAACACACTCAGGCACACACATAACACATGCAGTGCAGTCCTCAGAGTGCAATCACCACCTTATCACCACTCCCTCTTTCCCTGAGCTCAAACCCTCTGCAGTCTATTGTTTTTGTCCACCACTCTGTACCTGTCTGGGGAACCTAGCATCCCTGGTTTTTCCTTCTCTCCCTCTTTTTCTCCCTCTCTCTTACTCAGTCACCATGGAATTAAAAGAAGATAAGCAGAGCTTGAGCACAGACATCTGGTCCAGCTGGACCCAGTTTGGTACAGTTCAGAGTTTCTTAAAAAATTGTTTTTCTTTATCAGAGAACAGGAGGAGAAAAAAATGAACAGATACTCGATTTGACTTTTGTCAGATGGCTCAGGTCCACAGCCGAAAGAGTGGAACATTACAGAACAGATTAAAAACAGAGGAGGGTTGGAAAAACTAGTAGTACAGAGAGAGAGAGAGAGAGAGAGAGAGAGAGAGAGAGAGAGAGAGAGAGAGGTGGAGGTGTTTACAGTGAGTTCACACATCTGCATCAAACTGCCTGACACATCTGCTGCTATTGCTGTATTGCACTACTCGCACACTCACACACCTACTCAGTCACACACACAACCCAAAAATAACTAATGAAGAGAAAGAAGCCGCCACCGCCAAAGATAAACCTTCATTCACCATCTGTCTTAGTGGACCATAGAAATGTAGAAACATTTTATTTATTTTATTTAATTTTTTTTTACCATCAAATGAAGACATAAAACGTCATTTGGCAATATGTTTCTGTAAGATCCTGTAAACCTGAAAGTGTTCACTGTCGAGACGTTTGTGAAATAAGAAAAGGAAGACAAGAAGGAAATGTGAGCTTTCCAGGTGTTTCACATCAGCGGAAGCTTCAGAGTGGCACAGATCCTTTTGTTTATGAAACTGTAAAATATATAAGGGGCAGCGTTCGTAAAAATCGATCGTGCCTGTCATTAGGGACGTCCTGAGGAAGAGGGGAGAGTCAGAGGGGTGCAGGTAATTAACGGAAATCAATACATCTTCTCACACTCGTTACAACACCATTAATAAACAGACAGGCACTACGAGAAAATCTAGTTTACTCAGCCGAGCAGAGTCATAGGTGTTAAGAAACGCTTAGAGAGCGTGTGATTGTTCTTTGGCTGAAATTCAAGAGTAAATACGTACCATAGGGAGAGAGAGAGAGAGAGAGAGAGAGAGAGAGAGAGAGAGAGAGAGACTTACAAAGAATAACTGAGTAAACGACTTTGATATTGTGTAAAGCTGATTGAGGGAAAAATGTTTAAATGAGAGGGTTTGTGTGTGTGTGTGTGTGTGTGTGTGTGTGTGTGTGTGTGTGTGTGTGTGTGTGTGTGTGTGTGTGTGTGTGTGTGTGTGTGTGTGTACTGATTTGTTCTCAATTGCTGTGACTGGTTCTGATCTCAAAGGATCTCCCTGAAAATAAAACCGAAATCTGTGCCAAGTATGTGTAATTGTGTGCCAAGTATAACACTGATTATACTGATAACACTAAAGGTGAGATGTGTACAAATAAATAAATAAATAAATAAAAATAAAACACAACCACAACAACACAAAAAAGCTTTAAAACACAATATGAACATAAATTAAAATATGTGACCTCAGTATTTTAAGGTTCTATCTCACATTCATTCTTAACCTAGATAGAACCATATAATACTAAGGTCATGAAGGCACTTTAAATGCTGTTGGTGTCAAAGGCACAAGCATGCCAACTTTATTATGATAATAATAACTCATCATTTTGAGAAACTTTTAAATACTGAGGCTTTTTTTAAGCAAAATGGCAGAAACAATGAAATTTAATACATGCCCTTCAGTCATCTTAATTTGCAAAAGCAGTCATCGTCCTTGATGTGACTTGGCTTTAAAGCCGCTGTAAATTACACTGTGAGTGCAAAAATAAACTATTTGCATAGACACCACCTTGTATTCTGCACGTTTGGGTGGAAATACCCCAGACTGCATAGTCATTAAGACAAACATGCATTTTTTCGTTTTTTTTTTTTTTTCTTTGAAAGATGCAGTGTGCCGTAGAGGCTGTTGCAGAGATGCAGAAATGGACAGAAAAGGATCACCAGGGAGTGAATGTAAATGTCACTCCTGTATTCTCATAATGCTCTTTCACGCAGAGGGGGGGAGTGGGGTATGAGTAAGGGACTGGGATGGCTCTAAATGGAAATTAACATCTATACATATGTAGGTGAACCCCAGAAGGGCTGTGGGTTTGAGAGTTCATGTGAGCTGAGCACAGAGGGAGAGAAAGAGCATGACCCTACAGCCACATTTAGACCCAGGAGCAAGACTACTGAGACCTACAGCAGCTTAGGATAGAACTTTATCTCACCTTTTATCTCTCTTGCCCTCACCTAGGGCTAATTAGTTTTGTGTGTGTGTGTGTGTGTGTGTGTGTGTGTGTGTGTGTGTGTGTGTGTGTGTGTGTGTGTAGCTTATATATGAAAGTCTAACATAGAAACCCAGTCGTACCTCATTTCAAATGTGAGGTGGATTTCACACAAGATTTGAATTAGAATTCAAGTCAGAATTCTGTCTTCAGTCCTGGTTATATGTGTGCAGTTTCCCTTGCTCTCCCTGTGTCTGCATGAGTTTCCTCTGGGTTCTCTGGTTTCCTCCCATGCTGGTAGGTGGATTGGCTACCTTAAATTGCCCGTTGATGTGAATCAATGGTTGAAAGTGTGTGCATGTTAGCCTGTGATGGACTGACGTCTCATCCAGCATGTCTTCCTGCCTTACCTTCACCCACTATGACCTTGACCACGAGAAAGCGGTTACTGAAGATGAATGAATGTCTGAAATCTCCTCTGTGATAAAACTCTTCCAGATGGCGATAAGTTAACACAGGATGTATCAGTTTCTAAGCTATTGCTTAAGCTAGCTAATAACTTTAACCTAAGTAATCCATCCATCCATCCATCCATTTTCCATGCTGCTTATCCTACACAGGGTCGCAGGGGAGCCTGGAGCCTATCCCAGGGAACTCGGGGCGAAAGGCAGAGCCACCCCATCACAAGGCACAATCACACACACATTCACACATCCATTCACACACTACAGACAATTTGGAAATGCCAATCAGCCTACAACACACGTCTTTGGACTGGGGGATAAAACCGGAGTACCTGGAAGAAACCCCCAAAGCAAGGGGAGAACACGCAAACCCCAACCCCGGAGGTGCGAAGCAAACATGCTACCCACCAAGCCACTGCGTCCCCAACCTAAGTAATATTTTCCTGTAAATCCAAATGTTTGTGTCACACAAAGTGATATATTCATATTATTGGATTATAAATGTATTACAACTATGATAGATATTGTGTTATATGAAAATATAAAGTCAGCTTTTCACCAGCTGTAATTAACTCCTTCCAATTAGGGCTGTCAACAATAATGACATGGAAAATGATGCATGATTTGTTGGCTTTGCATTTGCTTGCAATCTCACAAGGGGAGCATATAGCTAAAACACCAGCATCAGCAATAGCAACATAGCTTGTACTTAGCTCATCACAACCAGTAAAACACTTGTTTCCTGCACAGAGCTGTTATTCATGGTTGCAATTTTGCATTTTTTTTAAACAGTCTTCAAAACCCCACACAACATGGAATTGGTTCAAAAAGGCACAAGTTTGGGATACGCATTGAGACAAGTGCCTTTAAATATCCAGGCTCCTCACTGGTGGAATGACTGAGCACGGTCTAGAGATTTTCCTCATAGATAATATCTAGGGCGTCCCATAAATCCAGTATCATCGGGTTAATGTAAATTTTATATTGTATCTGACCAAGGAAGAACAAATCCAAATAATTCTGCTTTGAAATGGTGGACATATTGAGCTCTTTACGTAAAAGATTTTTTGTTGTTGTTGTTGTTGTTTTTCCTATAGAATAACACTTAAGTGAGAAAACGTATTCGTCCTCCACAGAAAAAAAAAAAACTGTTTTTATTTCTGGGATAACTACTCTTTAAAAGGGTTAAGGTTAATGGTATGCTTAGACCCTGCACTATTTGTACTAGCATGAGGGAATGGTTTCCAGTGCAAACTTCAAAGCATTTCTGTACGCCGCTCTAGATAAAGGCATCTGTTAAATGCTGTATATGTAAATAGCTCTGGTATTTCTTGTTTACACACTTATTCAGGTCCTTGTATAGGTTTAAATTTGTCTAAACCACTATGGCACATGTTTGAACCAGCTTTACTGACTTTCAAGTTCTGAATGCTTCAGATTCTCAAACTGCTGTGTATCATTACTCTTCACTCTGCATAAGAACATCTGCCAAATGACTAAATGTAAATGCAAATGTGAGTGAATGTAAATGTTTGGACTCCTTTCGTGTCAAACTGTTCACTCACATACTGTACTCACTCACTCACTCACTCACTCACTCACTCACTTACCCAGATACTTAAGGCTTACCAGCTACAATACATGCTCGAAATATCTGCTTTGAACACACACGCACACACACACACACACACACACACACAAACAAACACACCCTGGGGGTCTGAGGGACATTTACATAACTTCACCAATCCTTCTTCTGCAAGTTATATGAGTTGCTTAAAAAAAAAAAGTGAGAGAGATCTTTTCGCCTCTTCGTCTCAAAACGTATTCGAGACACTTCACGGAAGATTACGCATTATGAATCACTCGCTTTCTCTCTCTCTCTCTCTCTCTCTCTCTCTCTCACACACACACACACACACACACACACACACACACACACACACACACACACACACAGTCTTTCTTGCTCTCTGTTGCCTCTTTTATTTTCTGCTCCCTATTGTATCTTCTGATGCGTGGATTTTAATAAAAATATAGCATCATCGTTAAAATGTATGGATGGAAATTTGCCTCTGGTGTCTTCCTACATGTCTTCCTCTTTTTCACTCTCTCTATCTTTATCACACATTCTTTCCTCCACCCTAGTTAGCAGAGAGAAAATACAGCAATGGGGAGAATGACAAGAAAAGAGAGGATAAGAGCAGAATGCAGAGCAAGCATGGTCTTGTTTTGTTTACAGCACAACACACCTCGGGGCACCATGAAGTGACCATGTGTGTACGTGAAAGACAGAGAAAGACGATTTGGGGCGAATTCCTGAATTTCATTACTGAAATGGTGGATACAATCCTCAAATACAACTTACCACCAACACACACACACACACACACACACACACACACACACACACACACACATTCAAAAACTTTATTAACCGCATCGACTCCAGACACCAAATTAAAGGAATTCTTAATATTCTAATTTTTAAAGGAATAAAAAATAAACTTGTTTTACTCGAAACTGGAAGTTTAAGGACTTTTTGCTGCAGCTGTTAATAAATGTTTATGTGATTTTTTTTTTTTTTTTTAGAGTTCTTTCATGAATTCGCTAGTCAAACGTATTCATGAATGGAGCTTTGAAACTGTATAATTCATAAATATTTCAAAAGTGCATTATTTTCAACTTGCAATATGGTTGCCATAACAAAAAAAACAAAAAAAAACCATGAAGAAAAAGAATGACCAGTGCTTTTTATTATGTTACATCAGTGCACCAGGGAATTTTGGCTAAAACTGCTTATACCACAGCTCTGTTGAATTCTTGAGTCTTATAAATGTAACTATAAACAGTTAAAATGTATGACATGTCATTTCTTTAATAAAGGAAGCATTGTAAACGTTGGCTAATTGCTGTGGTGTGTTTCTGTGGCTGCAGGACGTGCTGTTATTAGAAATGTATCAACAGATCACACCACCCGATCACCGATTCTTTACCTGTAATAGCCTGCCTTGTTGTGTTTTGTTCTTACATTAAAAAAAAAAGAAGAAGAATAATAATAATTCTCCTCTCATGTTCATCCTAAGCTGTTTTATAGTTAGTGTAACAATTAGTTTTCAATTTGTTTTACATAATTTACATACAATGGGGTTTCCTGTATGCAAGGTTTCTTTGTTTTTTTTTCCCCCCTCAGTACAGGGAAACGTGTCCACAATTTGTCCCTTGGTAATCACACATTTGCTACAGATGGGGAGGGCAGGGATTAGCTTGAGAAACACTGGCATATTCCCTTAACATAAGAAGGTCTCAAATAATAAACAGGGGATAAACACGTTCAAAAAAGCACTCGCAAACATGTGTTTGATACTTTCAGAACAGTGGACAGGGACTTGAAAACAATCCACCCCACAACCACACCTCGAGGCACGCTATACAGCTTCAGTGAGGAAAAAACGACAGCAGGACGTGAGAAAGCTAAAGGGAGGGAGGAAAATTTATAGCACAGCGACAATAGCGGGACGTGAGAAAGAAGAAGAGAAAGACAGCGGAGGTGACAGGGGCGGTATTGCAGGCTCTCAGCTCTTTTGCAATCTCTCTTCTCATACTTCACACCAGCTGTGGAGAGGTGCAGGCCCTGAGGAGGCCTCCAGCAGCCCCTGTATGTCTGCTTTTCATATCTGTCACTCCCTTTAGTACATTCACCTAAGACACACACACACACACACACACGCACAGGCACACACTCACATGCAGCCTTTGCGTGCCAGAGCAGCTGTTATTTTTGACAATATTTTACAAGGCAATGCACTACAAATATGTTTTATGTTGAACATCTTGTGCACATCTATTCTTGGGCCACTGCTAACATAAGTCATATCACTTACCTAGCAACCAGAGAATGCTAAGCATATTAATGTTGTTTTGCAGATAAGAAGTGTACTTTACTTGAACATGCTGTTATAGGAACATAATCAATGATGGGTTGGTGTGATGAGCCCCGTTTGAGTTACTGTTACCACCCAGTTCATTATTTTCCAATTAACACACATAACAAAGTGTTTTGTTTCACTTATACCACAGCAGTTTGCCAAAGATTACATATTTTAATTTATTAACGAACAACATGTCTATTTGTTCCATTTATAATTACATTTACTGTAATGCTGTGGAACATCTGTGAGACAAGTTAGTTCCTGTTATTGTACAGACTCACTGAGCACTTATCTAATCATGCAATTATCCAGTCAGCCAATCATGTGGCAGCAGTGCAACGCACAAAATCATGCATACGGGCCAGCAGCTTCAGGTAATGTTCAAATCAACCATCATAATGGAGGAAAAATGTGATCTCAGTTATTTTGACCGTGGCATGATTGCTGGTGCCAGATGGGATGGTTTGAGTATTTCTATAACTGCTGATCTCCTAGGATTTTCACACACAACAGCCTCTAGAGTTTACTCAGAGTGGCACAAAAAAGAAAAAACATCCAGCGAGCTGCAGTTATGAGGACAGAAATGCCTTGTTCATTAGAGAAGTCAACAGAGAATGGACAGACCGGTTCAAGCTGACAGAAAGACTACAATATCTCAGATAAGTCAGGGGATCGGAAGGCTGTCAATTCAAATCCCAGGACGGCCAAGCTGCCACTGCTGGGCCCTTGAGCAAGGACCTTAACCCTCAACTGCTCAGTTGTATAAATGAGATAAATGTGAGTCAGATAAGGGCATCTGCCAAATGCCATAAATGTAAATGTAGATAACCACTCTGTACAATTGTGGTGAGCAGAAAAGTATCTCAGAATACACAACATGTTGAATATTGAGGCGGATGGGCTACAACAGCAGAAGACCATGTGTCAGCCAAGAAGAGTGAGCTGAGGCTGCAGTGGGCATAGACTCACCAAAACTGGACAGTTGAACACTGGAAAAACGTACAATTTTCCCGTCTTCTCATGGCTACTCCCAGCATGATAATGCACCATGTCACAAAGCAAAAGTCTCAAACTGGTTTCATGAACATGACAATGAGTTCAGTGTTCTTCAGTGGCCTTCCACCAGCTCTGAATCCAACAGAAGACCTTTGGGATGTGGTAGAACGGGAGATTCGCAGCATGAACGTGCACCTGAAAAATCTGCAGGAGTTGCGTGATGCAATCATGTCAACATGGACCAGAATTTCAAAGGAATGTTTTCAATATCTTGTGGAATCCATGCAATGAAGAACTGAGGCTGTTTTGAGAGCAAAGGGAGGCCCTAGCCAGTATTAGTATAGTGTTCCTAATGAAGTGCTCAGTGAGTGTACATTATAGCAGCTAGGAAAGGTTGTTCCCTCACCAGTCTTTCTTTTTTTCTCTCTCTCTCTAAGTTAATAAGACAAATAAACACTGCATGTCATGTTACAGAGAAAGCACAAAGTCTTCTGTCCTGACAACTCTCCCGTGGCAGATGAATTTACGAATGGGTCCTTCTTTAAATGTTTAATAAACGTCTCCTTACAGAAAACTTCACAATGTCAATGATTATATGTTTGTCTTTGTTAAATAACAGCACTATTGAAATTAGTTCAATGTTAACCTTTGATTATGTGAAGAGTCTGCCATACAAGACCCTGAGAAAAAGTTGTTATGTATTAGAATGAGCGTATTAATACAACTACTTACTACTACTACTACTACTACTACTACTACTAATGATGATAATAGAATTACAGCTGGCACTGCTGTCAGAGCTGCACTTACAGTATAAAAAAATAATCAACACTTATTGGATTGAGAATTCAACAGCTAATATTAATAGTATAATATTAATACATATAACAATACTTTTTGTGTACACAAACACATACTCACATACATCAGCACCACTGACATTTGGGTTATAGCTATCTCGTTATGCAAAACCACCACTTAATCTGTCCACTTTCGTCTCTCTCTCTCTCTCTCTCTCTCTCTCTTGCTCGCTCTCTCTCTCCATGTTAATATTTTTAATCTCAAACACTACTATAACAGTTTAATTCTGTGCTTGTTTAACCTTGAAAATAATTGAACACAATTAGGCTCCCAATCTCGCACTCTCTCTCTTCCTCCTCTATGATTCGCCTTCTTCTCTTTCTCCCTCTCGCCTTTGTTCACTTTCATTGGATAAAAATAAAACGCATCATCTTCAGGACCTCCGGCATTTCGGTCGATGACAGTAGAGAAACTTCTGCAGCGGCTCTATCCCAGCCTGCAGTGTTCATTTTCAGTCTCGCTCTCCTCAGACGCCCCTGCCTCCCTCCGGCCCAGGCTGCAGCTCATAATCAAACCCTCACTAGCGCTGCAACTGTCAGAGCGGCTCAGGAGGGAACAGAGGGGTTCGAAGAGGCTCATGGACGAGAGAAAAAGAGAAAGAGAGAGAAAGAGATGAGGCAACGTGTGGAGTGAAGGTTTTTAACAATGTGCAGTTGGGGGAAAAAAAGCACATTGGGGGGGTGTGTGTGGGCTGACTGGCTTTATCGACAGACTTCTACTGAGAAGAAACAGCTCAGCTTTCCATTATTTTGTCTTGAGCTTTTGTGTGTGTGTGTGTGTGTGTTTGTGTGTAAACTCATGGCTGTGAATGTAATCACTGGATACTACACTTTCAACTCAGACTGGTACACTTTTACACAACAGGTTTCTATTTGATCCAGCCTGCATCCATATATCATTCCTTAAATGTGACTCATAATCTAGCATTATTGCTGCTAAATGAGGCATTACTCTATAAACAGAACCAAATCTGTTTTTCACACCGGGACTATTTATTTGCCATTACAAACAAAACATCTGAGTTGTGTTATTAGACTTAAATCTTTGCTGTATGAGCTAGGGTGGGTAAAAATACATTTAAATATTTATACATAATATGAAGTACCCAAAAAGGTGAATGTATCAGAATAAACAGGAAAATTGAGTTAAAATGAAATAGCAAATGACATCATTAGTGCCAATGCAGCTTATGAGGGAGATGTTAGCATTAAGATGTCAAAGATAGCTAAGGCTAATGCTAGGAATCTTTCAGAAACTAAACTGATGGTGTGAAGTAAATCATCATGAATTTATTACACTATCTATTTGGCTTCCAACTTATCACTCTACCTAATAATATATAAATATAACCTGTTGTTAAATTTTACTCTGAAGGGCTCGACAATGCTAGAAGATCATAGCAGCCTGGCCTGCTAGCTAAGATCCAGCTCGCTAGCTAGCAAATCCGGTTAATAACAACCTAATAAAGGTCATTACTGATGACGTGAGGTATTTTAAACACTTACTAAATATCCAGTTGTCAATCATTGTTGTCAATTTTTTGCTACATACTAAATGCTAGATAGAAACAAGTTGCTACATCTCCATTTTCTGACCATTTTTAGCTGTAGAGCAGCCATTATGTGATTCCCTGCTCTACAATGCACTACAATTGTATGAGTTATCAATTTGCATGACCTTGTTTAGAAATATTTTTATTTATTTATTTATTTATTATGAAAACAAACAAAAAAATACAGAACATAAAAGTGTTTCTATACAAATTACATGACATTTTTCTTTCTACAAGCATCACATACAAATGATCCTGTTTGAGAAAGTTCATATACACATACTCTGAGTCATGGTTATTTATATGTTAATTCGAGAAAATGTCACTTGGACACTATATTTTGTTGAATAATTATAATGAGTTGCTCATATGCAGAAAAGCTACCACATTAAAAAACAGGAGCCTATGTGCTAAAGGTTTTGAGTGCTTTTGAGGCTTAGTGTAAGCTTCTGAAAATACCACATGGTAATACTGAGGGATTGTTGATGCCAATAATGCATTCGAAACAAGCTTTCATATAATTCTAAGCATAGATATACGCATGAAATGTGTTTTATTCAGCTTATGTCTCAAGATTGTACTTGATATGATACGACCTGATTAGAACAAGAACATAAAGGTGGCAGCATTGTAATCATATCTGGGGTCAAAATGTGGTAGGAATTATAACTTTATGGCCATATATCATGCCCAGGTTTGTTCGTTTAAAACCCTGATGTTTTGTGTAGGGCTGTGCATATTGTAAATTGTGCCTGGAATCCCATCCAATTAGCCTGCAGGGTCTACACTCAAACCTGGAGGCTTGCTTCTTCTTCTCTGTCTAATCTATATTTCAAACACAGATTTGTGCTTGCTGTGCTGTAGGAAACGTGAATTACAAGCTGCTTAGCTGCTTTTTATCCTCATCCAAATCTCTGAAGGATGTCCAGAAAGCATTAGAAATGTTTAGGTCTTCAAACATCCTCGCTCTGTCTGATATCTGCGATCAAAAGGGGGAAAAAAAAAAGAAAGAAAATGTTAGCTGACAGAGTTAGCTGTCCTTTCAGGGATCTACAATGCTGTCCACGACTGCAAACCAGTTGTTTGAGTTACGGGACAGTGTTGTAACGTTGCCACACCTCTCTTTCACGGCTAATTGAATCCACTGAATCGTGTGATCTCCAAAGCAGAGGACATAAATCGCCAGCATGTCTAACAATCAGTCCTGAGGAGGGCTCAAAAAAGGACAACAGACCACAAGAAATACTGGAGAGGCCTCTCTCACACGTTCTGTCCAGTCTGTTCTTTAATACGGTTAGGCGTCAACAGAGAACATAATTTCATCGTTTGATGTGTTAAAAAATCTTGTATGATCTCTTTTCACCTAGCAACCCTTTAGCAGCGTGTGAAGAGTTCTGGAAATCAAACTTCTGATTATCTGTGCAGCAGATGGCCTGCATTAAATAGCTTTGAGGAACAGAACGAGCACATGATAATCTACAATTTTTGCAAATTATTACGAATGAAGTCAACAAGGCCGTGCACTTGTACGTAACTCAGCGCTTGTCAGCCAGCTGAACCTTCACAAATTTGTTTACAACTGACTTTTATAGCTGCCAAAATAATAAAACACACATAAAATGCGCAAGCCGTTTTTATAAGAAGAAAGGAGGCGGGATTAGTCATTACCATAGAAATAGGAATGTTGTTAATGCCCACCCAGGATTCCTGTGTAAGACCACAAAAGTCTGAATACAGCAGCTCCCCCATTCAACCTGAATCTGATGTTAGTTCTGATAATGCCTTTTGTTTTAAAAATAAATCGCAAGGTCGTTGATGGTAATGTCATGTCCTCAATTCAAACGCCGCAATGGGAAAGACACAGAGGGGCCAGGGAAAATGAAAAGCGCCAATTTAGAGTGGATTTGATGGAATAAAGACAAGACAGCTGTCGTACACCTTTCAGGCGCCTGCTTAGAGAAGGGTTAACAAACAGTATTTAACCTAAGTGGGGCGCCACGGCATACACCAGAGTTGTGGTTTGTAATCTCACCTCTCAGAACACACACAAAGACTAAGAAGAGGCACCACTGTCTGAAGCTCCATTTACTTTGTTCACTAGATATTTCTGGGATTTTTAAGAATCCTCTGCTGACATGCAAACACTGAAAGCTGAATCACCAGCGTGTGTGTGTGTGTGTGTGTGTGTGTGTGCGTGTGTGTTTTGAAGATGAGAAAAAAATTACTGTAATTTTTATGACGATACTATGGTAATAATTTACACTAGCAGGTTCACTATTGTGTATTATTAAACTAAATCAGTTAGTGGTATAGGAAAAGCATTACTGTTAGGATTTTTAATGACTCAAAATTTACACAACTTTGTCACAGCGCTGCTGAATTCTTGAATCAGACAGGTCAGAAGAGGTAACGGCAGTGTAAGTAACAGCAGTGACAGTAGGCTGTAATTCAAATCACAGGTTTATTTATATTAATGAGCATGTTCTAATGCAATATGTTATCGTTTCTATAATAAAAACTTATTCATAGGGACTTGTATGGCAGACACTCTACCTAATCTGAGGTTAATCATAAACATAATCATAAATTGTTCCTATTTAACAAAGTGAAACATATAATCATTGATATGGTGAAGCTTTCTGTAAAGAAACACTACATTGCCATTTTGTAAACTGTGTGAGAGCTTTTTTTTTTTTTTTTTGCCCTCCAGGTGTTCCCAGGCTGCCCAAGACCTGCTCTATAATTTATTACTGGCTCTTTTGACCAAGTGTTCCTTTGACCTCCACCTCTAGAGGAAATGGACTGGAGCAAAGTTGCAGAGAAGTCTTGGATTTACTCACCCCCCTGCATACCTCCCTTAAACCAGACATGAGTGGGTCCAGATTTGGGCTTAGAATTATTTCAGCAGGGCTTTTAACATAGGTTTGGTGAGGGTGTGACATCATGACACACAAAATCCTTGTTGTTACTGAAGATAGTTTGAGGGGGGAAAAAAAAAATCATGGACCATTTCCTACCATTGCCATCCCCAGACTCTTTTTCTTGTCCTCCCACAGTCTCCACACATCTTGTGCAGCGGACTTTAACACAGTCTGAATTCTCAGTTGGCCTACTGCTGAGAGAGTCCAGGTAGACTCTATAAATCTGTGGGCCAGTGAAAATTAAATGCCAATAGGCCCATCTCATGAGAAATAGTTTTCTGCCCTTAAAAGAGTTTAATGGAGGGAAAATTTTGATTCCTTTCTATCTCGCTCCCTCTCTCCTTGCTCTGCCTCGAATATATACGCAACTGCACACACAGATCTATACACCTACCTGTATAGGATGTTCTATATTTAGTTTGGTATATTTCAGAAAAGCACTAAATCCTAAATCCTGGTGCAAAATCCTGAATACTGCATGGATATTTAACACGGTGTTATTTAACAAACTGTTTTCTTGTTATTTTGTTGGTCTCACCTCAGACTTAACAAACTCTCTCTCTCTCTCTCTCTATATATCTCTCTCTTTCTCTCCTTTGCCTTGATATGAGTCCCATATTAAATTGCTTTTATTCCAGTTTTATGATCTCGCTATATTTTTGAATCAGATGGCTAATCCCACACTCTTAAATTCCTACAGACCTCCCAATATAAGAGTGTCTGAAATTAGCATCTGCTATTAGCAAGGGGACCCTGTAAACTCTGGATAAGCTGATCTTATACCGGCCTCTCATAAACTCCATCCTGTGACCTTCATTCTTCACAAGCCGCCCTGTGCTCTGCCATCTGACAAGATTTATCGGTCCACGCTAATAGCCTGGGCTCTCTCAGGTGGCTTCGCATCGATATGGGGCTTCCCAGCTAGCGCGTGAGCTATGTGCTAATGAATATTTCCACTTCAACAGGTTTGACTCCATAGCACTGTAACCTGGATCTATGGCAAAGAGCACGTATAAGAAACACATACATACATATATATAAAAATGTGGGTCTAAAATGTACCCTTGAAAGCGGTGTTTTGTTTTCATTACCCAAAATTAACTATTGTTTTTACTTTTTTTTCTATAGTACACCCCTCCCAGATGAAGAATTGATTTGCAGTGACCCTTCCTTGTAAAGGGAACAATTAAATAGATTACAGTGTACTGTACATTCTCTCTCTCTCTCTCTCTCTCTCTCACACACACACACACACACCTGGCTGAAACCTTTTCAGGTATGTAGTATGGTATTCTCCCCACTCACACACACAGCCCTGTCTCCACAAAACACACAGTTATAGGACCTCACAGATTAATGGAAGGCAGCTGACCACCCTAGCACCCACCCCCCACCTCCCACACACACGCGCACACCGTTTTCCCCCGAACATACACACACATACTCTCCTTTAAGGAAAAAAACGGGGACACACCCACACAGACACACACCCACACCCACATTAATATATATAATCCCTTTTAGAGCTTGACAAAAACAAAGCGTGCCACAAACAAAAGCCTAATAGTGAAGCCCAACTCGTTATTTCCGCTTGTTTTTGCTAAGTTAGATGGTTCAGACTTTAGGTATGTAATTAGCCTATACTGATGAGATCTCATAGACAAAAGGCCTTCCGCCTCAGACCACTGTGTCAGACGTCTGCATTATTTATAAAGGCCCTAATGTTTAAACCTCACTTATGCAATCAAGAGATCACATTAAATATTCCCAACTATCTACATCTGCCCTTTTTTACATGCAGAAAAAGTGCTAAAGCGGAATTTCTTTCCCCCCTCAGCATAATTTGCTTGTTAAGATGTAAACAAGGCCATGCAGACTGTTTTGAAGAGCAATGGTCTATCTAACCAATAAACTACAGAGGCCACTATTATTCAGAGCGGCATCATTACCTTTACCTTTCTGTACTGGCTACCACTACTATCAGAGCCTGAGATACTAAATCTTTTTCATTTTTATTTATAAATACCACAGCCAAACATCTCAGCAATGGTTAGGTCTTCAATGGCCATTACTCTGAAGGCAACTATTTGAGACCAGTTGAAATAAGTGGAATAATTCAAATGCTAATTGTGCCAACACGGCCATCCAGTTTCCCCTAGGTCAATTATTAGTTACTTGTCTGTGTATTTCACGTAAAACTGAGATAGCTATGGGAGCTTCTGGAAATAACCTTGTCAAAAAACCAACCTCTTTGACGTTCTCTTCGCTGCTAATTTCCACACTAAGCCGGCTAAATGTAAATAAATGTAAATAGAAACGGCTATCGCTCACACTGGTTGTGTTGACTGGCTCTGCTAATAACAAATATGGTGTCGGGCTTGTACACGCTATCCAACAACAAAACATGGAATTAACCAGAGGACAGAAGGACATTCACAAGGAATAAAACATGATGTGGCTGATTATTTTCCAATAACAGTACATCCCGATGTGTTTTATTCCTCTTACACCACAGCAATTTGTCAACGAGCATACAGAGTGTCCTAAAAGTCTCAATACATAGGGGAAATGAACACTTTTTAGAAAATATATACTCTATATAATATATACCATATATACATATTTCCAGATAGCCTCTGAGAACGCCTCTGACAAAAGAAGAACGTATTGAAATCATTCTCATGGCTGGATCGGGAAGCTGTCGCAAGGTTGCGATGGACTTTAACAGGAAACATGGCAAGCACATCACACAAACTTATTAACAAATTCAAAAAGACTGGAAGTGTTGTGGGCCAACTGAGAAGTGGACGTCCACCAACGTCCACTGACGAAGGCACAACTGATGTGGTGCTGACATACATAGTCCCCTATACTGTATATGGAGACTTCTGGGACACCCTGTAGTTGCATTTAATGTTGCAGAGACAAGTTAGTTCCTGTTATTAGTTAAATTATAGCATCTATAAACATTCAATCCATCACTAGTCGTTGTTGTTTTCTCTCTCTCTCTGGATTTATTAAGACAAAAAAAAAAAAAAAAGTGTAGCTTTTCATGTGAAAGCATAAACTCCTCTTTTCTGAAGACTTTCCCGTGGTGGAAAACTTACTGACACCAGTAAGA
The DNA here is from genome assembly GCA_023630585.1 of Cranoglanis bouderius. Lineage (NCBI taxonomy): Eukaryota > Metazoa > Chordata > Actinopteri > Siluriformes > Cranoglanididae > Cranoglanis > Cranoglanis bouderius. The sequence continues at coordinate 13,704,378 of CM042568.1, forward strand.
CTCCATCTATAAATGTTAAATAAACCTTACAGAAAACTTCATCAGCATGATTATACATACATACACTGTGCTTTTATTAATAGCCGTAAATTATATGGCGCGTCCGCCAAGTCCATGTGAATGACTAGTTAGTAGAAAACGATGATGTTTTATTAATAACAACCGCATTAATGTCAGACTGTGATTGGAATTACAGTCTGCACTACTGACAGAGCCATCAGACCAATCAGATTTGAGCATTCAACAGTGCTGTTTACACAAAACTTCTACAAATATTTTCTAGACCAAGTCCTTATTGTAAAATAGTCTTCGACGCAAAGTTTCCATAACCATGTTCTGTAATTAGTTTTGCTTTGCGAGGCTTTAAGCACATAGCACCCCTGATTCCTCTCCCTGCTGTTATTTGAGGAATTTTGTCACTGTTTAGTTCCTCTAGAAGAGTTTCTTCAGCCCTTTGTTTGCTTCTCAGTGAATAAAGTATGCTGAAATTTAGGAAAAAAAAAAAAAATGACTGGAAGCACTTCCCAACCAAACAGGGTGGTCAAGATCAATGATGCTAAACGTGTGTGTGAGTGTGAGCGGTGTATGCATGTGCTCGTTAAAACAGTCTGATTTTGTGTTTACGGTGCCAAAGCATTACTTTTATTTAATTCTGTGGCGGAACTGAAGGCAGGTACACACACAAACACACACAAAAGCGGTGTGAATTGAACTGTCAGTCATATTCTGTGCCTATAATTTCACCCTGTAAACACACGTCCATCCAGCTAACAAGTGTTTTGATTGGAAGACAGTGCCAGTAGGTGACAGAAGGAGTAAGTCACAGAGAGTGATGTCACACTTTTATTGCTCACCCACTTTTTCTGATGTGTGAAGGACAAGTGTGACTTCATCAAAGCTTGTGCTAAATGGACTGGAGAGCTTGTGTATATCTATTTTTTTTATCTCTCATTCATTCTGTGTCTCTTTTTCTCTTTAAGACCACTTACCATAACACCTCTACATCTGTGTGATTTAGGGCTTTGACACACCAAGATGCCTACTATATTCTGGACACCACTGAGCACTGATGGTAAATTTGGGAGGTGTGTATTCTTCTATTGATGCTAGGTAGCCCTTTCCATCACCTGTTAGCCTGTTAGTAGCGTTTAAGTGTAGAGAGCAGAGTTTCCCAAAAGCATCGCAAAGTTAAGATCGTCTTAACAGGGAGAGAGAGTGTTCAATATGATAGTATTTTCCAATTGTAGTTTTTTTTTTTTTAAATATAGATTGAAGTCATGTGACACGGGTGTAGTTCGTTTATAGCCTAACTTTAGCTAGCGATTGTATTTAGGCTTCTAAATTCATAAAAGTTGTGTTAATTTGTGGAGATTGGCTTTTTGTCGAGGGAGCCAGGGTGATGCTAACTTCTGGGTTGGCCTACAAAAATACGTCATCCCTGCAGCACTCTATAGTAGAGAACAAGAGAGAGGTCTCGGATTGGCTGTTATGCTGAATGATTTGAAAAACGGACGTGGTAAAGCAAGCAAGCAACACACAGAGCTGCATTTGCTATACCTCGCTAAATTTTTTGCAATTAAACAGCTGTATAGAATGCTTAAACAAATTCACATTGAAAAGAAAATGACAGCTAGGCTAGTTTATTTTTGGCTAAATCCCAAAAGACATACTAATAATCTAAATAGTAGGGCTGATAATCGTAGTTTTGACATTATTGCAACACGAAATTCCTTGCTCATTAAGGGATAGCTTATATGTTGGAAAAGTTGCAAACATCAGCCTTATGTCTCACACTGTTGACGTGTGTGTGTGTGTGTGTGTGTGTGTGTGTGTGTGTGTGTGTGTGTGTGTGTGTGCAAGCACAGGTGACATCATTAGAGTAGAACCGCAGAGAGGAAAAATGCTCATGTGAACAGTCAAAAACAGTTATTCTTAGCTGTTAAACTGAAAAAAAAGAGTTATGTTAGGCCAAGTGTTGCAAAAACAACAAGGAGAAGGAATCTGTACTTTAAAAAGCAGCACGTTTTAATCAATCTTAGTCTATCCTAGTCCCAAGTTTCGAGTAAAAGATTTAGAGCGAAGAATGTTGGCTTTTAAGTAATCATACTTCTTAAAAAAAAATAAATAAATAAATAAATAAGTAGTTTACGTTTGAGTCTTATTCGACTACATGCAGTATGTAAACTTTTATCACGTTACATTCGACTGATTTCCAACACATATTTTGGTGGCTGAATCTCAAATGGTATGCACTACATGCAGTGCACAACATACAAGTGTACACGTTTATGGAAGTGTATCATGGCATGAACAAAGGGGATTTTTGATGGCCTCAGAAATAGACTTGTTGGTGCTCATCAGGCTGGAAAAGGTAACAAAACCATCACTTTAAAGAGTTTGGACTCCACCAATCCACAGACAGATTTTGTACAAATGGATGAAATTCAAGACCATTCTTACTCTCCCCAGGAGTGTAGACCAACAAAGATCGCTCCAAGAGCAAGATGTGTATTAGTCCGTGAGGTCACAAAGGAACCCAGGGTAACTTCTAAGCAACTAAAGGCTTCTCTCACATTGGCTAATGTTCATGGTCATGAGTCCACCATCAGGAGAACACTGAACAACAATCGTGTGCATGGCAGGGCTGTAAGGAGAAAGCCACTGCTCTCCAAAAAAGAACATTACTGCCCTTCTGCAGTTTGCTGAAGATCATGTGGACAAGCAAGAAGGCTTTTTGGTTTAAATGAGAAAGGAAAACACTGCATTCCGCAAGAACCTTATCCCATCTGTGAAACATGCTGGTGGTAGAATCATGGTTTGGGCCTGTTTTGCTGCATCTTGGCCAGGACAGCTTGCCATCATTGATGGAACAATGAATTCTGAATTATACCAGAGAATTCAAAAGGAGAATGCCATTATATCTGTCCATGAACTGAATCTCAAGAGAAAGTGGGTCATGCAGCAAGACAACGACCCTAACAACACAAGTCTTTGTTAAAGAGGAATAAAGTTAATGTTGTATAATGGCCAAGTCAAAGTCCTGACCTTAATCCAATGGAAATGTTGTGGAAGGACCTGAAGCAAGCAGTCCATGTGAGAAAACCCACCAACATCCCAGAGTTGAAGCTGTTCTGTACTGAGGAATGGACTAAAATTCCTCTAAGCCGATGTGCAGGACTGAGCAGTACTTACCAGAAACATTTATTGCTGCACAAGGGGGTCACACCAGATACTGAAAGCAAAGGTTCACATACCTTTGCCACTCACAGATATGTAATATTGGATCATTTTCCTCAATAAATAACCAAGTATAATAATATTTTGTCTCGTTTCTGTAATAGGGTTCTTGTTATGTACTTTTAGGACTTGTGTGAAAATCTGATGATGTTTTAGGTTATATTTATGCAGAAATATAGAACATTCTAAAGGGTTCACAAACTTTCAAGCACCACTGTATGTGTATTAGTATCAACTCTCAGATCAGATTGTATCTGATATTATCATTGAAATATCCAATAACTTTATCACATATCACATTTTTGGTCCACATCATGCAGCCCTACTAAACAGTATGACAAAACTGTACACCACTATAGATACTATATATATATATATATATATATATATATATATATATATATATATATATATATATATATATATATATTGTGATGCTGGATCTTGTAATCACACTGTTTAGTGTTACAGAACTTAGACACACTAACACACAAGTACAGTAAACTCATACTGCACATATACACAAATACCTTCATTACTGAAAATCCTCTATAGTCCAAACAGTGCACAACATAGATGCAGGTGAGATAAGGCCATGACCCTATAAGCAAGCACAGTAGTATGAAAATGCATTACAGGAGTTTCCCAGTAAAAAAAAAAAAAGAAAAAAAAAAAGACCATTCTCTTTGTGCAGCTCTGAAGCGAGAGCGTGCCATCTGATCGCTGCTGCTCTCCTCTGTGTTGACAGCCAACTGCTCCCTTGTGCTGCCCTACAACAGTACTAAGCGATGTTCAGTTTAAACACACATGGTTTTAAAAAAGATGAGAAGCAGAGGGAGAACAATGATGTAAAACCAACACAGCAGTGTGAATGCTACACACACACACACACACACACACACACACACACACACACACACACACACACACACACACAGAGCTGCTGCTTAGAGAGTACAGCATGCCCCAAATTCATGTGCCAAACAGAATGCTATGTCTCCTATGAGCAACTCTTCTTAGTTGAATCGAGAATGAAGCAGGGCTGGTTTTACCTGTTTCTCTTTTCAATTGAAAGCAGCTTTTTTTTTTTTTGTTTTCCAGACCTCATCCTGCTGCGCTTTGTAGAAAATTAAATCCCATGTTCCACCAGCCAAAAGACACTGACGCTACCATTTACAATCAGTATGCTGTCCACCAATCAAAAGGCACCTCTGCTTGCGCTCATCCTCTCTGCCTCTCTCTCTCTCTCTCTCTCTCTCTCTCTCTGGCTGTTTTCCAATCCGTTTTGAGGTGCTGCTTTCACCATCTTATTGCGAGAAATGTTACATGTGTGCCTGCGTGCATTTCAGATTCAATCACTACCATTTACTTACGGAGCGAGGAAAGGGAGGGAAGGCATCAAGAATTACAAAACGGTGGCAAAAATAGAGCACGAATGAAAATGTGAGCGATCTCGAGGCCTGCTTGAGCTCCTTAAGAACATAATTTAACCAAAATTCTTTTGAAAAGACTACAGAAAAATTCTATTATAATTGTCCTGAAAAGTTAAACAAAATGGTTCACTCAAAGGCTCCTGTCTGTCAGAACAGATTTACACTGCTGTTTTACATGATGGTGATAACTGTGGCCGAAAGCGAGCCTCTCTATTAGGACGGAGGCAACATTACTATTCCCATCATCACACTATCATGTGTAATGTTTCATGAGCATGCTTGTCTGCACTTCTTCAGTGTGTCAGTTCATGCTCCGGCAGGTCACAGATCAGTCAATAATAATGAGAAGAAGTGCAAATTGGATACAAATCTGAGTTGAGTTAAATGTGGATTTGCATATGCAGATCACTTTCAAGAGCCTCTTATTCACTCCCTTTCTTTGTATCTCTTATTGCGTCTTGGCTTCCAAATACTCCCCCAGCCCCATCCCCGCCCTCTCTACTGTGTGTTTGTGGAAGCACAGCCCCCTCAAATCCACACCGCATGCGGCACCTTCTGGGATCATTTAGGTGTTCATTACTTTCATCTGTCTGTGAGTCGGTCTTTCTGAACCTCTCTCTTCCCCCATCTTAATCTCTGAATTCCTTTTTAACTCTCCTCCCGTCTGCCAGTATTTACAAGTATTATGGCCTAAGCAGCCTTTTGTCTCTTTTTGCGAGGGATCAAAATCCCCTTAACAACACAGTAACGGAGCCAGCAGGTGATCTAATTTGGGCTTTGGTGACTGCTACTCGTTTGGACGGAAATGGAAAGCAGTCAAAGTTAAGACGTAATGTAAGCACAGCAAAACAATTTATATAAATACTAGGACAATTAAAGTTAAATGAATTTTTACAAAATGAATTGTTTTTTTTGTTTTTTTTTTTATGTTGTTAATGCGGTTTCCTGGATCTTTAAACCTCCCTTACCAAGCTACTTGCTTGCATGATTGAATGATAGAGTAAACTGCTGCCGGTCTTTTTAATGGAAACTACTGGATGTCAGTGAGTAGCCATAATTACCGCAGGGTTACAGCGCATTACACTGATGAAAAAAGCTCTGAGCGTAATGAAGACAGAAGAGTGGCACTATGCTGAAGCAGGCACGTAACAATTTATGGCTGCAGCAAAGCAGTCTCGTTCTATCAAGTGTCTCTACGGAAAAACTCACCTAACGAGGAATTAACTGAATGCGGAAAAACGCTGTACGTCGCAAATATAATGTGAAAATTACATTCCTTAGTGTCAAATTTGAGCAAATTAAAACAAACAAACAAACAATCAAACAAACAAACAAGCCTATATTCTTTGGGGTTCCATCTATCCATCCATTTTCCATACCGCTTATCCTACACAGGGCCACGGAGAGCCTGGAGCCTGGAACTCAGGGCACAAGGCGAGGGGACACCCTGGACGGGGGTGCCGACCCATCACAGGGCAAAATCACACTCACACATTCACATAATACGGACAATTTGGAAATGCCAATCAACCTACAATGCCTGGGGAAGGAAACCTGAGTACCTTATGGAAACCCCTAAAGCATGAGGAGAACATGCATGGTCCGCACACACAGGGCAGAGCCTGGATTCGAACCACCCAACCCCCGGAGGTGCGAGGCAAATGTGCCAACCACTTAACTACACAAAATACCCTAACTAAGCTAGTAATTCTTTTAATCATTTTGCAACCCTTCCAGAGGGTTGTACAGCAACAAGCTGTCAAACTTTAGCTTTTACTTCAGGTTTTCTTTGGTCAAAATGATGCATATTCAATGCAAATGAGTGTACTTGATTTACATAGGGCTTACCCAATGCTAAGAAAACGTGAGTGCAACGAAACACTGACTGTGACAACACAGCCACACACACACAGAAACACACATATACACCCACTTACAATTTCTGAGGGTAAGCCTGATTTGGGTGTGTCAGTTTTATGTTTGCTCAAGTGCAAACTGGCGTGCTCCCTACGCAAAGTGGAAAAGCTCACCACCAAGGAGCCGCGGCTAGGCACTGGTAGAGATGACAGGCGGCAAGGTATTTTTTTTGTTTGTTTCTCCTGCTGTCTGAGGCTGAGGCTACAACACCTGCAGCCCAATTTCCACTACTGCTATCATAACTAATTTAATCACAGAATAATTACAGAGAACCCACATTTAATATTCACGCCGTTTAGATTTGCCATTTAGGTGCAGGGCCCAGAGACGAAAAGAAGAGTGATTCTTTTACACACAACAATTATATTTGTGCATTCTAGAGACATGCGGAAAGCATTAGGATAATTACCATAAAATGCATTAGAATAAAAGTCATGAGTCTCAGTAATCCCATTCCGAAGAACTCCTGACTGTGTAATTTTAAACTGATAGTTGTTTTTTTTTTTTTTTTCCTTTTCAATAAACTTACTAAAAATGGACTAGGAAAATCTTTACACTTTTGCCCTCATACAGAATACAAAGATCTATGAATGTGCTTGACAAGCAAACTGGAAACGTCTCCATGTGCTGAATGTGCACACCGGGGAAATCTGATCCTGTATGTCTTTACCTCAGACTGACTCGGAGTCTGTAGAGGAGACATCTGTTCACCAAAACTGGGGGAATTGCTGACCCTAATTTCAGCTATGGACCTGTTTTGTATTTTAGGTAGCTTTAGCACATAAATAGCTGGCTGGTTAAATGCTAGTAATCTTGCTCTATTTGTCACAGGTAGACAGATTTCAGTTAGATTTCAGTATCAGATTTTTATTCAGAGTCTTAATCTTGAGTGTCATGTTCTCACTTGCCAATTTTTTTTTTTCTTGAAATATATCCAAATGATCCAGGCTTTGTTCACCATTAACATTTGCTAAGTTAGCTACAGGGCAACTTTTTAGCTCTGTGGCTAAAAAGTTTCCGGTTACCACATCAACACCTAATAATTTGCATATCGGAAATGATTGATTCAAAACTCAAATGACTTTTTATAGAAGTGCTGGAAAGGTATCTGTTAAAAAAAAAAAAAAAAAAGACTAATAATGCTAATTCAAATATATTATTAAAAAAATGGTGGTTTTGACTTTTAAAAAAAGAGACTGAAATTAAAGCATAAAATATGTTTTAACTTCCTACAGAGCTAAAATATCAAATATATCATTTTCCCACAGTGTGCACAATAATAGCTGGAACTCAAATACACACCTGCACTGGGTTAAATTAATGACCTCTTAAATGTCTCGTGTGCAAGGGATACAGCTGAGCTACGATTACCTATCTGAAGCTGGAAAGCTGCCTGTGTGTGTGTGTGTGTGTGTGTGTGTGTGTGTGTGTGTGTGTGTGTGTGTGCGTGCGTGCATGCGTGTATGTGTATGTGCATGTGTGTGTGTGGTTGAGCGGAGTCATGGGGCAAGGTTACTTAGACTAGATCATTCTAACCCCCCACCCCCCACCCCCGAACACACATATATACACACACACACACACACACACACACACACAGAACAGTAGAGATCTTTCTCAAGCCAGTTAACAGGGCCTTCTTTCTTGTCTGTGTCTTTCTTCTTTCACCAGACAGGCAAAGTCAGTAGAAGAAAGCGAGAGAGAGAGAGAGAGAGAGAGAGAGAGAGAGAGAGAGAAAACATCTCAGGTGTCGTACAACAGGATCTGAAATCAAATACGATCAGAAAGACCACTCTGCAGCTTAACATGCAATTTCAGGGATCATTCACTGCAAGGGCATGGCATTCTCCCGAAGCTGTTCATTGGTTAACTCTGTTTTTCTTTCTTTCTTACTTTCTTTTTTAACTTCATGCTTTGTAAATCATCACTCATATCCGTGTACAATTAGTTAGATTTTAGAGCTGTTTTATTTAATCTATTTAACACGTATCCAATTAACTCACAGGCACGATCAATTGCAGAAATCCAGAAACATTATGGTTTTTAATTTATCCCTGGAAAATAATTAAATAAATAAATAAATAAATAGATCTCCTCCTCACAAACAAGCCATTTGTAAACTAAGGTTCCACTTCCAAGCACTTAATCCTATAATTAGAGCACGATAATTATATGTAGGTTCGTTTCAGTTAGATTTCATCAAGTAAAGTTTTACGCATGAGGAAAGGAGAGAGTGTGTGAATAATAGTGAGCGTGAGAGAAGGAGAGCGAGAGGAATTAACTCCCTTTTAGCATCAACGCAAATGTCAACACAAGAGAAGTCCAATTTCACAGACAAAAGCAAGCAGAGAACATACAGGGCTCCCAGCAGTCGATCGCTAAAATTAAATTCTAATGACTTCTCCTTACAATGAATTAGATATAGACTATTATTCTTTGCAGCAAACTTAATGGGTTTTGCAGGGGCACATTGGCTAGTCCTGATAATGTTCAATAAAATATCAAGGGAGCCCCTGTTAAATTGTCAGCAGGGATAAGTCACGAAACAGAGCTGGACTTGATAGCGCCTCGTGCTTAAGAAGCAGTAATTGCATATTTGCTAGGAAGGCTTGCGCTGCACACCTTATGACAAACGTCGGCCGTGCGTTAACGTCCTCGACAGACAGACGCGCACAGAAAGCAGTGCAGTGCTCAGATAAATAATAATATCTAAGCAGAGTGTGCGGACACACCATACATGTGCTATGGAGCCAAATAGAGTGTGTGATTAATTATGTATGAGACATCTGTAAGAAACATAAGCAAGGAATTGCGCTCCTCTCACAAGCGAGCACTCACGCCTCTACATGGTACATTAAAGACTGAGATAGGGAAAGAGAGAGCTGGAGAGAGAGACGTGAAGGACTAAAAGTGATTTGTTGATGGACGGGGAAACCACAAAGAAAGAGAGCAAGAAGAAACAAACAGTAATCTGGGCAAGGACACAGCAGAAATTTGAGGATGAGATTCGAAGGAGAGAAAGAGAGGTAGGTGGAGATGATAGAAAAATAGAAGCAAATACAGATAGAGAATGAGAAGGGAGCAGGCACTGGGACAGAAGTATTTACGAATGCAAGAACAGTTGCTTGTTACATCGTGTCGATGATAGGGAATGATTAATAATGTATCAGGCGGCCATGGAAAACACTCGAAACAACAGGCCAAGCGTTCTTCCTTTCTTTCTTTCCATTAAGTACAAAATAAAGGGCCGACTTCATCGTGTATTTACCTCGTTCTCTGCTCCAAGAGAAAACAATAACAACATGAACTGATTAATTCACGCACACTGCTCAGAATATGAATTCCTGGTTAAGTCTGCAGAGCTAAAAGGGAAAAAAAAAAAGTATTTTACATTTTAAATGGTGGTATAAAAAGACAGTGAAAAAGAGAAGGAGTGAAATTGAAATGGGATGAGGTAGATAAGAAAGGAAGAGAAATTAGAAATGGGGTGGCAAGACGGACAGAGAGAGAAATGGGGATTTCACGGCTGAGTCGGTGAATTGATCCAGACATACAAGTGCACAGGAATGTTAAATGTAACCTCTAGCCCACCTGTTCCCACTCAGCCTCAAGTAGCAATATAAAACACGACACCGCTACTAACATTCCACCATTTTCAATCTCCAATCCTCCCTCCTACCTGGCCTCAACCCCCTAAGCCCCCCCTCCCCCCCCCTTCCCCTTGGCCACATTTCTTTCTCTTATCTCACTTTCAGTGTCCCAGAAACCAGTGGCTGGAATTTCTTAACCTGGCATTAAGAAGCGTCAGCGCCAGCCGCAGGCCCACTGCTGTGACAAAATAGCTGTAAACCAGAGTCATATGTGATCCCATCCACTCCTCTCACACACACGGACAGAGGTCACACACACTGACACCTCAGCTGCACTGTGAACACGGCCTCAGAGGAGCACTACATATCCACAGCAAGGGTTCAGCACAGCAGCCTCAGACGTCGCTGACTAATCTAGGCCCTGATGCCATTTTTCCGATCTCATTTAATGTCATTATTAACTGATCGATTTAGAGAAACAGACAGATAAAATACATACATATAACTAGCATGATGCTATTACATTAGATCTTGAATATTTAAACAGTCATTCCTACAAAGAAATATGTATTCATTTTATATGTATTTTCCTACAAAGAAAATGATAATAAAATGAAAGAAACGTAACTACTGTTATAAGGTAATGAGTAAAGATAGGTTCTTACCTGCTTGTTGTACTTGTTGAGGGTTTGGCTGCTGTACTCAGAGCAGTGGTCAGATCCAATGGATATGTTATCTCCGGTGCCCACAAAGGTGTTGGCCGGTGGCAGATCCTGAACAGCCTGGTGCTTTTTCCCTGCTGTGGGTGACTGTGGATGAAGCTGAACAGTAGGTAGAGGTGAGCTGGACTTGTAGTGGCGGGCAAGGTCTGGGCTTGCAGGCCCACCATTAACAGAGCGATAACGCCCCATTCCAGGGCTGTCAGAGAGTTTCTCATTGACACCATCATAGCGCTGTCCATTAGGCTTCGATGCCTCGACTGTGACAATACTGCTGTACAGAGGCTGCTTAGACTTCCTTTTGTTCTTGTCTTTTTTGGGTTTCTTGTTCTTGTCATGCTGCTGTGGGGTGAAGAAATCCTCATGGTCTTTCTTACCAGCCTCATACCCATTCTTGTTCTTGGGCCTGCAGTAGCGGGCCATGACCACAATGAGGATGATGAGGATGACGGTCATGATGCCAGACACCACTCCGATAGCAATGCTTAAACGTTGCTTGCCCAGGTCATAGTTGGGGTCTCCGGCAATGTCGGCATTAAGGGGTGTACTGAGGCTCTTGGCGATTTTGGCTTCGACTATGGTGGCGTTGGAGACTGTTTCATTTACATAGATATGCACTAGTGTGGTGGTGCTCTGTGAAGGAACCCCACTGTCATTAACTTGCACTACCAGGCGGTGAAGACCGTAGTGTTTCTGTTCTAGCTTACTAACTAATAAAATAACGCCAGTGACAGCATCAATCTCAAATAACCTGAAGGGGTTGCCTCCTACTATGCTGTACCTGAGGTCAGCATTGACGCCTGTGTCAGTATCGGTAGCTATGACTGTTCGGACGACTGTTTTCATATTGCTGGATGGAGGTAAAAGAGTATAGGAGCTGTTAAGGGGAAAAGTGACTGTTGGTGGGTTATCATTTTCGTCCATGATAAAAAGTGAGACGGTGGCTGTGGCTGATCGGGGTGGGTCCCCACCATCAACAGCCTTAACACGGAATGAGTAGGTGGTTTTCTGTTCACGGTCAAATGCTACAGTAGAAAAGATGGTGCCTGTGTTGTTCTCAATGGAGAAAATTTCTTCCTCTTCCTCAATGTAGAGGCTCATCTCAGCATTATGCCCCTTGTCTGCATCCATTACTGTTACCATGCCTACGGGGCTGTTGGGTTGCAGGTTCTCCTTTACATAAAAAGTAAAAACATCCTGCATAAACTTTGGTTCATTGTCGTTCTTGTCTGCCACCAGTACCACCACAGTAGCTGAGCCCTGTAAAACAGGCACACCTTTGTCTTTGGCGATTACTTTGAACTCATAGCGCTCTGTTTGCTCTCTATCAAGTATTGTGTTAACACGAATGTCACCACTGTCTGGGTCAATGGAAAATATTCCATTCACAGAGGAGTCCAGTGAATATGAGATTTCTGCATTTTTACCACTGTCTGCATCCAAGGCCACTACAGTCAGTACACGTTCACCAGGAGCATTGTTCTCTGGAAATGAGACCTCCATTGTGCTTTTGCTAAAGATAGGTGGATTGTCATTCATGTCCCCAACTTTTACGATTAATGAGTTATTTGCAGACAGGCTGGGGCTGCCTGAATCCACAGCGACTATGACGACGTTGTACTCCTGGACGGCTTCGTAGTCAAGTGGTGCTGACGTGTGCAGGAAATATTTCTTTTTGTTCATGTCACCCTCTATCTCACTCGCAGGCTTTAGTTGGAAGGGCACATCACCAACCACAGTGCATGTCACAATACCATTCGGTCCCTTGTCACGATCAGACACTTGTACCAGTGCAATAGGTGTGTCTACCACTACATCCTCTGCTACATTTGCCACACCATCTCTCAGGTAAATGCGTCCAATTTTTCTTATGTCGATATTTGGGACGTTGTCATTTTCATCTTTGATATTGATAATCATTGTTGCCTTGTCTGTCTTAGGAGGCTGACCACGGTCACGGGCCATGACCATGAACCGCAGTTGACTTACTTCCTCACGATCAATCCTATGTAATACACTAAGCCAGCCTGTGCTCTCGTCTAACCGCAGCAGTCGCCGCACTGACTCAGTGGCTGCCCCGAAAACATATTCAATCTGGCCATTAACCCCAACATCAGCATCCATTGCCCTAAGCTGGAGGATGGGGGCGCCAGGGGAGCTGTTCTCAGGTAGGTCTGCCTCGTATACGCTCTTCTCAAAACGCGGGCTGTTGTCATTCACATCTGTAATCATCACCCTGAGGATGGCTTGAGAGGAGCGTGGAGGGTCGCCGCCATCCCTGACGCGCAGAGTCAGCTCATAAGAGTCGCGCTGCTCTCTATCCAGTGCGCCTTTAATAATCAGCTGCGGCTGCTTCTCTCCGTCTGTAGTATCAGCGACCTGAAGTTCAAACACACTACTCCGACTCGCGCCGTCATCAAATCTTCTTTTGCCCATATGAGAGTCGACATTAGCAGAGCTTCCAGACCCTATCCGGCGCACGGAGCTTTCTCCGCTGTCCTGAATCAACTCGTACCTCTCTATCCCGTTTCTGCCGAAATCCCTGTCAGTGGCCGTGGGCAAGAGATAAAGCGTGCCGATCGGCCTATTTTCCTCCACGGACAGAGTGAGCACAGGCGACGGGAAAGACGGCGTGTTGTCGTTTATGTCCAAAATGATGACCTTGCCCTCGAACAGGTCTACCCAGCTCTGCGCGGGCCCGATCACGGACACCTCGAAGTCTATAAAGCACTCATTCTCGTCGAATATCATCTGGCACTGCTGCAGCTTCTCGCGGTCAATGCGCCGCTCGTTGGTGCTCAAGTCGCCGGTGATGTTGTCGATCTTGAAGTACTCAGAGCCAGACTCAAGGGTGAAAGTCACATCCCCGGAGCCGGCGACGATGCCGAGGTCGGCAGCCACGTTCCCAACGCGCACATCGGCGGGACCTTCCTCAGCCAGGCGGTAGCGCAGCACTTGCTTGGCCGCAGGCTGAGTCAGCAGCTGCAGTAGCAGAAAGCAGTAGCACAGGCAGTCCGTCGTGCCGGTATTCCTCATCGCGCCCTGTCTCTAATCACCGTTTTTTGGATAAAAAAAAAAATATATATATATGTAAAGTTGTTTTCATCAACAGTTTGCTGAAACCAATAAAGCGTTTTCCCTTTCCACTGGTGCTGCCTCCAGTTTTCTCAGCGCGCGCGCTTCAACTACAGTGGATTTGCGGTGGAGAACCGATCTCACCTCCTTTCCCCCAAATATATATTCTCTTCAGTCTTTCTTTTTCTCACCATGAATGCCTTCAGTAATCTGAACCGTGCACAGTCCTGCACTTAAACGCATTCAAGACTCATAGTAGAATTCACACACTACAGAATTAAACGCGCCTGTAGTTTACTTTATAACAGAAAAAAAAATAAATCAGACATTTCAATCCATTCTAACTCGGGATTAAAAATGTTTTAAAAATCCCGTCTTCTTGAATCCGGCATATTTCCAATCAAATCGCCTGAACTTTACCGCTCCGCTTGCGCACGAGCTCACCCTCCGGTTCTGTCAGTGGCACAGCAGAGTTTTAAAAGCAGGCTCCGCAGTCTCGTGCGACGCTGAAACGGAGCAGGAAAAAAAAAAAATGCGAGAAACAAAGAGAAGTTGTAAATCCCGAAGGAGCTCGCATAGAAGTGCGTGGCGGAGATCCTGACACCCGGACTGTTCCTCTGTCCCTCGTTCTCCGTCCGTCCGTCCGTGCGCGCGCTCCTGCGTGCGTGAGTGTGTGTGTGTGCGCGCGCGCGCGCGTGTGTGAGACTGTGTGTGAGCGCAGCCCGTGTATCTGCGGCACTCCGAGAGGCGCTCGCGCATGATATTGCAGCGTCCCTCTCTCTCCCTCTCTCTCTCTCTCACTCCACCCCTTCGCGTCTCTCTCCCAGCGGCTGAACTCAAGCACTTAGTTTAAATGGAAGTGTTAGTGCGGTGATGGCTTTGTGTGGTGGGTATGAGGGGTATGAGGGTATGCAGTCACGAGCATTTTTGGAATCATAAAGTACATGCGGATAAATATTACACCAGAGCGAGATCAGCCCGTTCTGTCACTGGTAGTTGGGGTATAGGCGGGAAAAAATCTGAGACATTACATATTTCGCTTAAAGCATTAAGGTCTGCAATGTATATGCGTTTTCATGCGTATTCATTATTCCGGATATTTTTGAATCATGAAGCCCTTGCTTGATTCTGCGCTGTGCAGGATGAATCTTTTTCATGGTCGTATTTTTTTGTTCTCAGCGCGTGCATGTTGCGCACCGCGTTATCCCGACTCAGCAAAACAATTTCGCGCGTTCAATAAAATGCTCGTGCGTTCTGCGTCAGGTGGCCACGGACACTGCTCGTGAACTTTTCGATGCCACCATTTATTTCGTGCATGTTGTGCATGTTGTCCCCTGTGGCGGATTCCGTTTCGCTAACCCGCTCCGATCTATTCATTAACGCATTAGTGCACTAATGTTAAGCTCCATCTCCGCTCGTCTGATACTTGTAATGTAAATGCGCGCGCTAATTATTTGCGCGAACGCTCATCATTTCTCGTTTTCTTCTCTTTTTCCCCCCTTCTGTACTAGTCGAAGACCGGGGTGGGCACCACGGACAGCGCCGCTCGGTACTGACAAGAGAAAAAAAATTCAAGTGAGTGCGTGCGTGCGTGTGTGCATGTGTGTGTGTGCATGTGTGTGTGCGTGTGTGTGTGTGATCCCGTTAAAACCTAGCGCTCTCCGTCGAATCTATCATTGCACAATCGCACAACTATAGCGCCAAGACTACACTGACGTTATAATGTTTAATATCGCTGTAATAAACAACAAGTCCAGGTTCAGTGTGTGATCATTTCTACAGACTATGAATGAGGATTCTCCTTAAAATTCAACGTGCGTGCGAGTGAATAGGTTTCTCCCCCTGCTCTGAGGATATTCCGACCCCACAAGAGCTTTTTTTTTTTTTTTTTTACTTTGTATTTATTCATTTTTAAGCGTGCATGATGACAAAAGTAGGCTACAGTATACAATTTATGTAGGCTATCACATGCTTTGATTTATACTGCACCCAAAACCGTATATTACTCCACTAAACACTGTAGGATTTACACTATACTAATCTATAATGAAACTCTGTAGTGCTGCAGTATGCGGGTTTTATCCGGAGCCGGATAGGGGACCAGCGCCCTCTGTCGGCTAATTGCGTGTAATATTAAAGGCACTGTCATGCCCTTACATCATAGGCCTTTTCCCAGTCATTTTTTGTGAGCGAATTTTCGGCTCATGACACACTGTCAGGGGCCACTTTAATTCCCTGTTGTCCGCTTCAAAAAGGTAAAGGCACTAATTAGGAAATTAATGACATTTGTAATGAGTGTTTTCAGGGAAAAAATGCTCAAGGGGGTATCACTCTTGACATGATCAAGGCAAAAAAAAAAAAAAAGAGGGAGGTCAATTTTTTAATTGTGACTTTTATTTTTGGATACTGCTCATGGGAGCTTTTTTATATTATGACTTCCAGTTAATGCATAGTGCCCTATAGAGTAGAAGCCATTCTGATGTGCACTGCATACACTCGGGGCGGGGACGACGACGACGACGACGACGACGACACTAAACTGTGCATTTTTTTTTTGTCACTAGTGTGTACTGTGTATATACTATCTTTAAAAAAAAAAAAAGTACATAAATTCATGACTGTAATTACATTTTAGAGTAAAGTTTTAAAGATCCACTATATGTAAATAAAAGCTACAGACAAATGGTGGACACATGAGGGTACCAATGACACAGAATGACACTGGAAAGGTACAGTTTAGTAAACTTTTTTTCTGAGAGTGCATGGTTTAAAAGCCATGAGTGGCTCGAATGTGTTGTAGTGCGTAAAAGCCTTGGCCTACTTTACTACATAAAGTGTAAATGCCACTGCTTTGAGAATCACTTCAAGCATAAAAGCCACTGGCCAGAGTACTATATAAACACTGGATATGACGTCAAAGGTCATTTGATCATAGCACATTACAGTATATAGCATCACTACATAGCTCACTCTATTGATCAGTAAATTCACAACTGGTAGTTTCTTCTGCACATTATATTCTTTTAAAAGACAATTCATGAGCCTTGAGAAATAGTTCATACATACCCAAAAGGAAAATGGATGATATATGAACTTTAAAAGCTCCTGACTCATGATGTACGTAGCACACTACATAACAAATGACCAATGCTGAAGGAACGCTATTAAAACGCAGACCATGAAAGCATGTTGCCACAGACTGTAAGCTCTTAATACACCATGTATGAGTCTTGTAATATAATTATTGTATGTATAAGCCACAAGACAGTGTATACACCAATCGGGCATACCATTAAAATCACTGACATGATGGTGAAGTGAATAACAGTGATTATCTTGTTACAGTGGCACCCGTAAAGGGGTGGGATGTATTAGGCAGCAAGTGAACAGTCAGTTCTCGAAGTTGATGTGTTGGAAGCAGGAAAAATGGGCAAGTGTAAGGATCTGAGCAACTTTGACAAGGGCCAAATTGAGACGGCTAGATGACTGAGTCAGAGCATCTCCAAAGTGACAGGTCTTGGGGGGTGTTCCTGGTATGCAGTGGTTAGTACCTACCAAAAGTAGTCTAAGGAAGGACAACCAGTGATGCGCTCATTGATGTGCGTGGGGAGCGACGGCTAGCTCATCTGGTCTGATCCAACAGAAGAGCTACTGAAGCACAAATTGCTGAAAATGTTAATGCTGTCTATGATAGAAAGATCTCAGAACACACAGTGCATCACAGCTTGCTGTATATGGGGCTGTGTAGCCGCAGACTGATCCGATGCTGACCCCTATCCACCACCGAAAACGCCTACAATGGACACATGAGCATCAGAACTGGACTGTGGAGCAATAGAAGGTGGCCCGGTCTAATGAATCACATTTTCTTTTACATCATGTGGACAGCCAGGTGCGTGTGTGTCGCTTATCTGTCGAAGAGATGACACCAGGATGCACTATGGGAAGAAGGTGAGCTGGCGGAGGCAGTGTGATGCTCTGGGCAATGTTCTGCTGGGAAACCTTGGGTCCTGGCATTCATGTGGATGTTACTTTGACACGTACCACCTACCTAAACATAGTTGCAGACCAAGTACACCCCTTCATGGTAACTGTAATCCATAATGGCAGTGGCATCTTTCAACAGGATAATGTGCCCTGCCACACTGCAAAAATTGTTCAGGAATGGTTTGAGGAACATGACAAAGTGTTCAAGGTGTTGACTTGATCTCCAAAAAACCCCAGATCTCACTTCGATCGAGCGTCTGTAGGATGTGCTGGACAAACAAGTCTGATCCATGCAGGACCCACCTCGCAACTTACAGGACTTAAAGGATCTGCTGCTAACATCTCAGTGCCAGATACCACAACACACCTTCAGAGGTCTTGTGGAGTCCATGCCTCGATGGATCAGAGCTGTTTTGGTGGCACAAGAGGACCTACACAATATTAGGCAGGTGGTTTTAATGTTATGGCTGATCAGTGTAAATTGCTTACAAGGTTATTGCAAACATGTTGATGTTTACGGAAATTAGATGGACAACTTTTTTCATTTTCAAACAACGTTTGTCAATAGATATTACATCAGAGACACCAAATTTTCTTGGCTATTGATGCACAAAGTACAAATTGAATAAAAGTATAATATACAGTGTAAGAATGTTTACTTTGTACAAGAAACTGAAAGTTAAAAATTGAAACTACTTGGTTTTTGAGCACAGTTCAGGAGGAGTTGTGACTCAGAGGCTCTGAGAGATAAAGTGGGAGAAAGTGATGCTGAGAAAGTACTGTTTCACCAGAATAACTTCCCTTAGAAGCATTTCACTGCTGGGGTCCCAGCCAAAGGTGTCAAAGCAGCAACAAGGAACACTGCTGTTAATGATAAATGTGATGGAAGTCGCTCCGGAGTGGGAGCATCCAATGATCCCAAACCTTGAGCTATTTTGGAGTGAAGCAATGTGAATAAGTTGTTTGGGACTGTGGGTGTCGCAGTCGATCAATTATGTTCCCGCATTGCAGACTCACCACATTCCTACGGGGGAAATCATCATTTCCATATCTACACAACATCCTGGCATCACTCAACCTCTATAGTGGCAGCTGCTCCATTGATTTGCTTTTTCTTTTTTTTTTTTGCAAAAAAACACTATATAATCCGTATCTGTTCAGGAGTCACTATAACAAAGACTAGGTTATTCTTGTTTTAATAGTCAGCCAAAACCTACTTTTATTGTGTCTAATAAATTACAATTAATAAATAATATGTTTGTACTGGTTCAGAGATAGCTACTGGCAGATATACCAATGTTACTGTAACACTTCAAAAACGGTCAAGGAGGAGGCGGGAACTGGCTGAACGTAAACTTAATATTTAATCATAAACAGAACATAAAACACAACAGAAACACACAAACAGAGCTCAAACATACCCCCCCCCCCCCTCCTCGTCACAGTTACATTTAGTTATTCATTTATATTTTTGACATATAAATCACTATTTGTAAGTTCAGGCCAGTAGCTAGTTCGAGGCTATCTAGATCCAATGTTTCCTCAACCTCAGCTACATCACCCAAGAAAAATGTGCTGGACTGTTTTTTAATCCCTTTTGCGCAGTTATTTATTTACTTATTTATTTGTACCTGCTTGCTATAGATTTTCTTATGTTCTAGTTGGTTTAAATGGTTTAAATTGAGTCATACTAAAGAAAAATGAACGAACACTTAATGCATCACACAGCAGCTCATGTTCATGGTAACAAATTGTCTTTCTTTGTACCACAAGCTTCATATCTGACTGCTCACTTGCATGAAAATAAAAACTTTCCACTCACCTTTTTTTTTTTTCCTGTGATGCAACGTAACGTCTAGTGTCAACCAGATGTATGAAGTAAGTGAGCCCTAATTTCTCAAGATTATCGCTCAGTGTATAAATAGCTGGCTGCTAATAATCAGCTAGTGCTGCTCTATAGATTCTAGCTAGCATCTATTCCTTGATTCCAGCTAGAAGGCTATTAGTAAAAGTTATCTCTCTGGGTATTGGTGAGTAAAAAGCTACTCTGTTCTCTGTCTGCTTGGAAACTACATGAAACTCATTAGCTTTTGCTAATAGCCAGATTCTCACACATCTAGATCTAGAACCATACTTTTATAGTAAATAAATTAGACCAATGTCTGCTATTAAAACTGGCCATCTTAGACACTTCAGCTTCATATCTATTAGTAGGTTTTAGTCATAGTAGGTTTTCAGATACTCGCCTATAATTCACATGGCATGCACTGGCATACTGCATATGCTTGGGTATTATATTCTATGACACTGAAACACTTTTTAATTAGTTAATTAATTAATTAATCTATTATTATTATTATTATTATTATTATTATTATTATTATTATTATTATTATTATTATTATTACTTAATTATGGCAAACAGATTTAACCCCTTAATCACCCAAGATACTTTTTTTAACTGCATACTTTACATACCTCTTTAGTATTAATGTAATTACTGAATAATTCATATTGGTTACTAAATAATATTTTCTACAATAAAAAAAATAATTAAAAAAACAAGGTTGGGCTTGTTATAAAGACTTTTATAAAGCTTTGGCTGACCACCAGAAAATATTTCTTGCACCTGGATATTTATTCCTGATTTACTATTTTAAACAGCTCTGTTACATCTCCTCTCCTCATCTCTTCTCTCCTTTCCAGTGCAGGCAGTTTTCCACTATTCTCAGCATCCTCGCATAGTCAGCTCTATGTGAGACAGCACCAAGATGCCCACTAAAGCTAGCGAAGAGTGCTGCTGGTAATGAGCAAGTCCTGCCGATGTATCAGTGGCCTGCTCACGGAGAGGGACACTGAGTAGGACAGAGGAAAACCTTCAGTGTCAAGTGAGTAACTTTTTTAAGTATCAAGCATAAAACACATGCAGGATTTGTTTTAAAGGCTTATAATGATGCAGAGTGGTTAATAGCAGACAGATTATGTACACAGTAAAATCCACAGTGTTGAATTAACACCTACAGTGTTTATTCATGTCCAACTGGACACAAATGAACACTGAAAGAGTTCATTCAACACTCTAGGTATTAATTCAACACTGGGGATTTTACTGTGTAGCGAATATGTAGTGATCTGCATTATGATATGCATAAGTGCAATACACATATATACATCATTATTCATGCCTTGTTTCAATGGGCTTATAGAGAGCCTCACAATATAGGCATAACTAATGGATGTACTTTGACTAATCTGTTTTCTACATTAATATTCATGAATATGCATGAATATGATAATGAAGCACAATGTACCATGTGTAGATATAATCATTTTAAGTGTTACTAATAATTTTGCAACACTTCAGCAGAAATGGAAATGTAGGGATATCATGGACTTTTTGTCCTTTCCATGAATCAACATGCCACTGAAAGGCTGTCCAGATTTCTGGTCTGTTTCTCCAGATCCCCCACGCCACCAGTGCTATTTATATCCTACGCTGTTCTCTTACTATTTCCCTTAGCCTCCATTCAATCCTAGCACAGAAGGTGAAGAAACCTATGCCTGCCAAACACACACACACACACACACACACACACACACACACACGTGTACATAAAACCTTTTGAAATATACATGTGGTTTCATGTTGACTTACAGCCACGAGAGGCTTTTGAAAAATCCTGACATTTGAGTATCCTGGCACACACGAATGGTTTATTTTTTACCCAGTCCCAGGGAACATGTCACGATGTATGGTATGAGTATACAGACACAAAACTGGAAAGTGTGAGTGCTCATCTGGCTATTTAGTTCACCCTTCAATTCAAGATTCACTACTTAATTTCCTTTCATCTTGTGGTTAAATCACGTTTAAATAGTCACTGTTAATACATCACTGTTGTGTAAACACAGTGAAAATGTATACGAGTTATATTCGTGTACTTAGCAACTCCCTATAATGCCAGATCGTGCATCATATGCGCTACACAGATGGAGTGGGGAAGAGGGAATGTGTGTGTGTGTGTGTGTGTGGGAGAGAGAGAGAGAGAGACAGAGAGAGAGAGAGAGAGAGAGACAGAGAGACAGAGATTCTCAGATCACTTCTTATGTTCATGTGAGCAGAATGGAAAAAAAAAATATATATATATATATATATATATATATATATATATATATATATATATATATATATAAAATATACATTATACATTATGCACTTTGTTTTGGTATTATTTTGGTATAAGTTTGGTTTCCCAAACTTCAGATTTAAACTCTATTCAAACCACTGTACAATGGTTTGACATGCCCTGCTGAAATTTACATTTTGAGCAATAAATAAACTCAAAAAAGTTCATTTAAAGCCATTTTATTTAATTAAAATGAATTTGCTGTGATTAATGTGATCATTACAATTAGGACTATTCATGCAGCTTTATATTGGGAATATACTAAACTCTTGTTAGGTGTTCTCATGTAATTTCTTTCTTTTATGTTACATCAATTACATTTAACCTCAAAAAAAGAAAACTGTTATCTGCTTCTTCAGTCCATATTTTCTGTCTAAACACTACCGAAAAACCAAATCTCACAGATTTCTACTCAAGAAAAAACCAGGCAACCTTCAATGAGTGAATTACACACATGTACTGTACTTTTAATAATACGAATGGGGAGCCCAGATAATCAACTTAAGTAGCTGCATAAACTGACTCTGAATATGAGTCTTTCTTCTTTCTTTCCTCGCATAAATATTAACATAGCCTTTGGACTTAAGTCAACAAATCTGATTACAGCCCTAAATGAGTGGTTAGAAAGGAGTTACAGTGTATTCAGGTAATCAGGTTAATATTTACACACAGTATATTATATATTTAACAATAATATAAAAGCCCTTATATTATTATAAACAAATTAGATCGCAATAAAAAGTTGTACAAATTTGTTCCTGTTTTTTTTTCTTTTCTTCTCTTTATAGGCCTTCACGTTTTTGGTCACTGGAAAGCTATGAAAAGACATAACCTGGCAGCATCAGAGGCCAAACCTGTTCAATAGTGATGTTTCTGTCAAAAAAAAATTAAACACTACAAAAATAGTGTGAGAAGAAAAATCATTCTGTATATGTGTGTGTGTGTGTGTGTGTGTGTGTGTGTGTGTGTGTGTGGGTGTTAGAAGAGAAAGAAGCACTGAGCAAGTGTGAAGGATAGCAACTAAGAATGAAAAGTAAAAAAAAAAAGTTTCTGTGCATTAAGAAGTGATAGAGGGGCTGAGAGAGAGAGAGAGAGAGAGAGAGAGAGAGAATGATGGGGGGGTGGTGTGTGTGTGTGTGGGGGGGTGGGGGGTGGGGGGGTTCCCCCTTGCAGTTTGAAGCTGCTGTCATAAACTGAGGAGGAAGTTGGAGGGATGTGAAGAGGAGTCAGGAATGGCCTGAAGGTGTTTCTACTCCCTGTCTCTTTCCTTCTCTCTCATACCACAGGTGTGAAACTTCAAGCATTGCCCCTCTCCTTGCACGCCACTGCGCCCAGTAAAGACCAACCCTGTCAAAATGCAACCTCTTAACACTGAGAGAACACACACCTACAGACATGCAATCATATCTACACATGATCTAATAATGGTGTACAATACACTTTTTACATTTACCATTATGATATTTATTCCTTTCACAAAATAATTCTATTACTAGCTGTCAGCTGTAATAGTGTATGATGCAGTGGTGCCAACATTGCTAACAAGCAAATCATAGCAGAGAGAAAAAAAATGGAATTTTACCACAAACTCCCCTCGCATATGTATGTGGATGAGATGGCATTTTTTCTTTTCTTTTTTCTTTTTTTGTTCCTCAAAATGTGCACCAAGCTGCAGTAAGAAAACATTGATACAAAAGTCTGGTGTGGCCAATATTTAATAATAAGCAGCTCCTCCATTGATTCATTCATTCATTCATTCATTCATTCATTCATTCGTTCGTTCGTTCGTTCATTTACACCAAACAAAGAGACTACAGTCTCACCTTCTTGGTTTCTATTGACTCACAAGCCAGAGGCTCATGAATTCACAGGTCATACGGTGCCGTCCTCTAATATTGGCACCCTTGGTAAATATGAACAAAGAAGGCTGTGAAAATTGTCTTTATTGTTTAACCTTTTGATCTTTTGTTAAAAAAGTTCACCAAAATACTCTGCTCTCATGGATATCAAACAATTGCAAACAAAACACAGGTTAATCAAAAAAAAAAAAAAACTTTGTTAAATATACTGTATGTGTGCAACAATTATTGGCACCTTTTAGTCAATACTTTCTGCTACCTCCCTTTGCCAAGATAACTGAGCTCTGAGTCTTCTCCTAAAATGTTGGAGAATACATGGCAAGGGATCTGAGACCATTCCTCCATACAGAATCTCTCCAGATCCTTCAAATTTCGAGGTCTACACTGGTGGACTCTCCTCTTCAGTTCACCCCACAGGTTTTCTATGGGTTTCAAGTCAGGGGACTGGGATGACCAGGGCAGAACCTTGATTTTGTGGTCAGTAAACCATTTTTGTGTTGATTCTGATGTATGTTTTGGACCATTGTCCTGCTGGAAGATCCAACTATGGCCCATTTTAAGCTTTCTGGCAGAGGCAGTCAGGTTTTCATTTAAAAACTGTTGATATTTGAGTCCATGATTTTCCATTCATCCCAAAAAAAATGTACAGGACACAACTAACTTCTGCAATTCTCCAGCTGTGATCCTTGGAAATTTTTTGGCCATTCGAACCATCCTCTTCACAGTGCGACTGGAACGTCTTAATTATTGCCCTGATGGTGGAAATGGGCATTTTCAATGTTTGTGCTATTTTCTTATAGCCACTTCCTATTTTGTGAAGCTCAACAACCTTTTGCCGCACATCACAGCTATATTCCTTGGTCTTACCCATTGTTATGAATGACTAAGGGAATTTGGCCTATGTTTTGCCTCATATTTATACCCCTGTGAACAGGAAGTCATGGTTGAACAATTTCCTGTTTCTAGTCACCCAGGTGTACTAAAAAAAAATTAAATATCAATGGGAATATACTTCAAATATATTTTTCTCATATGAATTCATAGGGGTGCCAATAATTGTTGCACACCTATATTTAACAAAGGTTGTTTTTTTTTGTTGTTTTTTTTTTAAATAAACCAATGTTTTGTTTGCAACTGTTTGATATCCATGAGAGCAGAGTATTTTGTGAATTTTTTAAACAAAAGATCAAAAAGTTAATATAATCAGTATATTAAAAAAATAATAATAACTTCTTAATTTAAATTCCTTTTAGAGTTTTATGTTTAAATGCTATTGTTGCTGTCTGAGACTTGCCAAACTAAATTTCATTGTATCGTATACAATGACAATAAAGTACCTTACCTTACCTTAAAAAAAATTTCACAGCCTTCTTTGCTCATATTTACCAAGGGTGCCAATATTAGTAGTGGAGGGCACTGTATTTCACCTAGATAAAGCCAACATAAATAGATGTACTGTAACCATTACCAAATATGCATAACCAAATATGCATCTTCCACATCCTGTGTCCTCTCCATTTCAGATAAATAGCTTTCTCTCATTGGGCAAAAATTTATACATGTTTGATCTGAATAAACAGAAAAGCATAATTTTCAGGTGCCTCCTGTATATTCATAGCAAAGGGTCATCATTTGCAAATGCTATGGCTAAAGTGCATGTGTGTGAACGTGAAGACGCTTTATGACAAGCTATATTATATACATATCTGTCATTTCTTTAAAACATAAGAAAACTCCACCCCCCACCCCCCTTTTTTCTGCCATAAAAGCGATTCTTAGTGTAAAAGCGATTCATATTTCATAATTGGTTATCTTGACATTTTGGGAGCAGACACCTCATTTGTTTCTTTACCACGGTGCACCATCCATTAATGAAGTTTGTTCTGCTCCAATTTTACCGTTTCTGCCAAGGAACTGTGGGACGTTTGCACTAAATTACACGGGTGGCATTATTTTGTGCTGCTCATTAAAAATCAAACCTTCCCAGCACTGCTGAAATTGGTCTTTATGTGTCAGTGTAAAGTTGGCTTTAAGACCATCTGTTAGGGTGTATATAGAGGAGTATAGAGTCATTGAACAAGCCAAAGCTGGGAGACACTGCAAAATTGTCCTTTGTAGGACAATAAAAGGGCAGTGACCAGCACTAGAGAAGATGGATGGATAAGGATGTACACTAGCACCTGATTCTATTGAAATCCTTTCTTGTAAGGACATAAAGATAGTATAGGAGCATGGAATGATTCGTTATCTACTGCAGTTGGAAAATAGCTTTCATTACACTCTGATCAAGAAGCACATTCTCTAATTATTTTCTATCATCATGTAACAACTCCACAATGATAAACCGGACAATGAATGGTAAGGTCCATCTTGGAATTTGGTCCTCGGTCATGAGGACTGGTATCACAGAATGCCTTTATTTTGTAATTTATGATCACATGTGCCAAAGCAAAGCTTTAGATATGGAAATCAAAATTGTCATTAAATCCTTTAAATAACCCAGAATAAATAAATGCCTCAAATAAAAATAATGCTATGCTCTAACAACTGCATCTTATTATGCATGAAATTCCATTAAAAATTTTTTTTAAAAATCAGCGCATTAGAGACACATCCATTGTTACCAGTTCTAATTATAAGACTAGCTATACTTAACAGGGAAATGTGGAATTATGAAAAGATAATGATATATCTGACATGCTATGGGACTCAGACATTACCATTTGCAAAGGTTCATAAATAGAAAGGCCCATCTGCATCCAGCCTGCATTATTATTACTGAGTTGGAAAAACTAACTTTATTAAGCACAAACTGGAGCTGAGAAACTTTCCAAACTTTCAGACAGGTTGAAACTCACACTCAGACCTGGAGAGAATAAAGCAATCTATGCATTTTGTTTGTTTAACCGACGTTTTATTAATCATGACGGTGCCCTCGAGGGCGGGTCACATTCATTAATATGCAACATGAGGAACTTGATTTGATACTTCTTCTCTTTGCATACATTTACAGCAGGTTTACATAAAACATTTTCATTAATTAATGTCAGAGATTAATTCATTTCAGCAAATACATCGTTTTACATTCAGTGCTGTACACTTTGGATCATGCAAATATTTGGAGAATTCATTAGGATAATTATCTCTATCTCTGCTATTATAGGAAACTATGGAGGAATGAAACACTACAGAATGTGCTGTTAAAGGAAAATAATTAAAGACAGCATGGTGTGATGTTGTTGCCACTTCAAAGATGATTAGTTTTCTATAACAGCATGTTATGAAGTATTTTCTCCTCTTATCCCACAGCAATTTGGCAACAATTCCATTCTGTAATTTATTAAAGAATAAATTACATGTTGTAATCATGTTGAATAGTTTATATTTACATTTAATGGTGTGGAATGTGTGTGAAACAAGTTCTGTTCCTGTTATCACATACAGTCATGTGAAAAAATAAGTACACCCAATGGACACTGTTGGCTTTTTTGACATATTTGGACAAGCAAACATTTGATAATCTTTGAAACAGTGCCTATTAATGAATGAAATGATATACTTGAACAAAACCACAAGGAAAATGAACTTTTTCAATAATTTATTCAACAGAAATATCAATAGATGTTCTTCTGTGGAAAAAGTAAGTACACCCTTGGCCTCAGAAGGTAGTATTGCCCCCTTTAGCAGAAATAACTTCTTGTAGGAGTTTTGCATAATTGTCCACCAGTCTCTGACATCGGCTTGCTGGAATTTTTGACCACTTTTCCATGCAATATTCTTTCAGTTACAAGATGTTTGAGGGTTTTCTTGCATGTACTGCATGTTTCAAATCCCCCCACAACATTTTAATGGGATTCAAATCCGGGCTTTGACTAGGCCATTCCATAACCCTCCATTTCATCTTTCTGAGCCAATCTTTGGTGGATTTGCTGGTGTGCTTAGGATCATTATCCTGTTGAAAGGTTACTTTTGGTTCAACTTCAACTTTCGGACAGATGGCCTCACATTATCTTCAAGCACTCTTTGATATGATGCAGAATTCATAGTTGAATCAATGAATGCAAGCTGTCCAGTCCCTGAGGCAGAGAAGCAACCCCAAACCATAACATTTCCACCACCGTGTTTCACAGTTGGTATGAGGTGCTTCTCCTGAAAAGCTGTTTTTGGTCAGCGCCAAACATGTCTGCTGTTACTGTGGCCAAACAACTCTATCTTTGATTCGTCTGTCCAGAGCACATTATTCCAAAAGGCCTGGTCTTTGCCTATATACTCACTGGCAAACTGTAGTCTTGCAAAGGGTTTTTTCCTGGCACGCCTCCCATGCAGGTCAAATTTGTGCAATCTCTTTCTGAGTGTAGAAGCATGCACTTTGACACGAAAGGTTGCAAGACCTACTAGCAGATCCTGTGATGAAACTTTGGGGTTCTTGGAGACTTCTTTTTGCATTAGACGGTCTGCTCTTGGGCTGAATTTGCTGGGACGGCCTGTCCTGGCCAGATTGTCAGACATTTGATATCTGCACCATTTGTAGATTATTATCCTTACAGTGGAATGATGTAGTTCAAATAATTTGGAGATCTTTTTAAATCCCTTGCCAGACTCATAGACATCCACAACCTTTTTTTTCTGAAGGCCTTACAGAACTCATTAGATCCTAGTACAATGACACCACATACCTCAATAGCAAAGGGAACACCGGACACTAGATGTGTGAGGTTTAAATAACACCTGCACTCCCTAAGCAGGTTCTAATCACTGGCACCCAATCATAAACACCTCATTCTAATTTTATGGATTTGAAGGTGTGATAAATGTAGGAGTGTACTTACTTTTTTTCATGTGAATGATCTGTTTTTTGTTCATTTAAATTGTGAAAATTACTACAAAATGTCAATTTTATGTGTCATTGGATAGAGAGTAACACCTTTATTAATAGGCACTCTTTAAAAGAGGATCAAATGTTTGCTTGTCCAAATATGTAAAAAAAAAAACAAAAAAAAAAAACCAACAATTTCCATAGGGTGTACTTATTTTATCACATGACTGTAGATAAGGGGTGGTGCGACGTCGAAAGGCAGAGCACGAAAACGGAGCAGTGGCCACCGTAAAGCTGGCGGGGGGAGCAAAGTCCAAGGCTGAACCACAGGGGGATCGACATTCTCCACAAAGCCAGAGGGGGGAGCGATGCAAGGAGACAGAGCGGTGTCTTTAGTGGAACAAGGAAGCAGAGCGATGTCCGATGTGAGGTAGGGAAGTCCCATGCTCAAAAAATTTCTTGAGGGGGTGAATGGCGTTGAGCTACTCCCGATTGGCTTTGGCCCAACTTCCCCTCTGCTGTTGCTCCCACATCAGATGCAAGTGATAGGAAACATGTGACATGCTGGGGCTGATGGGTAATAGCACCCCTTTGGTGCTATCATGACAGTTTGCTATAAAGGATATTTTTATTAGATTCAGCCTTAGATTCAGATTTAACTCCTGGCCACTTTAATGACTCAGAGTTTTGTCAGACAGTTTTTTAATCTATGGTTTAGAGCTAAGCATTTGCTCACATGTAGATTGCAATGATTTTTTTTTTTTTTTTAAACTGCTGACTAACTACTCGCCTCCTTTTTTTTTCTGAACCCACACCAAAGAGCAAGAAATAATAGACACCATGATTCCTGAGGCCTCGTCTTCCACTTCTTTCCATCAAAGCAATAGGGCTGTAATCCTGCCTTAAACACCAAATCCGCTGTATACTGACATAATGCCCTTTAAGCTGACTAATTCCTTCTCTCTCCTTTCCTCCCTTCCTCCCTCCCTTCCTCCCTTCCTCCCTCCCTCTCTCTCTCTCTCTCTCTCTCTCTCTCTCTCTCTCTCTCTCTCTCACAGACACACACACTCACGTTCTAATACACATTTACTCTTGCTTTCTTTCATTTTCTACCTTCATGACAAAAACAACAATAACAATGCGAATGCAGTCATTAATGTGAGCAGTTGCTAGGGAACCTTTCGAAGGTGGCGAATGGGTTTCATTAAGGAACTAGGCACTGTTGACTCCACTGAGCATTCTGAGTCTACATGAGAACATAAGCAAGAAAACAACAAATAGCTTAGCTGTCAAACATGTTTGATATGCATGTGCACATGCATCAACACAGGTCACTTATCAGCACAACGACTCGTCTGTATGCCGACAAACGCTGACAGAAACTATTAAAGCAAATACAGTACATTTCAAAAGTCTTAGGCACATGTAAAGAATATTTGTGAATCAAATATGCTTACAAAATAATTAAACAATTATATACATATAAACATTAACTAGGAAGAGCAGTAAATAGTAATAAACTAGACCAAGTGCACACTTTGCCTTTAAGACCGCATCACTTCTCTCAGGTACATTTTTTATAGGAATTCACCTGGTAGCTTGTACCAAGTATCTTCCTTTCTTTAATAGTATACAAAACTTGTTAATTCATGCTACAGTAATAGAAAGAAGGGAAAAAAAAAAGTAAATAAGGTAACAATAACTTTTCTGACAACAAAATTTGAAAACAAGGTGCAAAATATATAGGCTATATTAAGCACATAAAATTATTATTATTATTTAATAAACATACTATACAGATTTGGATGAACAGTGTAAGCTCCATGTAAAGAAAAAATGGAGAGTCTATTTTTTATAAGCAAGAGAGGACATGTGTCATGAGCTTGCCCTCCCTGATTCAGGTCATGGTTCCCATGGAGTTTTTATTTTGGATTTGTTCCTGTCTCCACCTTTGCCCTGTCATTGGCTAATTCCTTTATTGTGTGTAGCTTTGTCACACCCAAATCCACCACCAATCCAGGAGACACCACAAATGCACAGTCTAATCAAGTCCGGACATTAGTTAATTCCCATTCACCTGTTAACCCTCATTCACTTCCACGTACAGGCGTATCTCAAAAAATTTGAATATTGTGGAAAAGTTCTTTTTTTTCCCTTAATTTAATTCAAAAAGTGGAACTTTCATATATTCAAGATTCATTACACATAAAGTGAAATATTTCAAGCCTTTTTTGTTTTAATCTTGATGATTACGGCTTACAGCTCATGGAAATCAAAACTCCAGTATCTCAAAATATGAGAATAAACAATTTATAATATAAATGTTGACCTTCTGAAAAGTATGTTAATTTATGCACTCAATACTCGGTCAGGGCTCCTTTTGCAAGATTTACTGCATCAATGCGGCATGGCATGGAGGCAATCAGCCTGTGGCACTGCTGAGGTGTTATGGAAGCCCAGGTTGCTTTGATAGCGGCCTTCAGCTCGTCTGTATTGTTGGGTCTGGTGTCTCTCATCTTCATCTTGACAAAATTCAGGTTAGGTGAGTTGGCTGGCCAATCAAACACAGTAATACCATGGTCAGCAAACCAGTTACTAGTAGTTTTGGCACTGTGGCAGGTGCCAACTCCTGCTGGAAAAGCCAATCAGCATCTCCATAAAGCTTGTCAGCAGATGGAAGCATGAAGTGCTCTAAAATCTCCTGGTAGACGACTGCATTGACTCTCGACTTGAGAAAACACAGTGGACCAACACCAGCAGATGACATGGCACCCCAAATCATCACTGACTGTGGAAACTTCACACTGGACTTCAAGCAACTTGGATTCTGTCTCTCTCCACTCTTCCTCCAGACTCTGGGACCTTGATTTCCAAATGAAATGCAAAATTTACTTTCATCTGAAAAGAGGACTTTGGACCACTGAGCAACGGTGTTTCGAGTATAAAGGTGTTTTGAGTGAATTAGCTGATTAGAGCTCTTCTCAGTTTGACATTTCTGTATTATAAATTCTTTATTCTAATATTTTTGAGATACTGGAGTTTTGATTTCCATGAGCTGTAAGCCGTAATCATCAACATTAAAACAAAAAAGGCTTGAAATATTTTAATTTATTTGTAATGAATCTAGAACATATGAAAGGTTGTGCCAGGCCACTGAACATTTCTGAGTATTGTTTTATTTGTTAATTATTCTTGGGTTTTTCTGTTCGTATGTTTGTTTGTTTCTGCCCTTCATTTTGAGTTTTGATTTGTCCCACATTGTTGTTTAACCCCTGATTTGGTCTGCTGATTTGGATTGTTAATAAATACCTTGCACTTACAACCTTCCCCCTTTTCCCCTTACATTAGTTTAATATTAATTATGTATTTCAGTTGAGTACTTTCTAGTTTTCTTCTCAAAATTTCTTCTCTTAGTTCCATAGTTTTTTTGACCCATGCTTGATGTTCTGCTTTATGATTAGGGATTATACATTGTGTTGTGTTTCTTCCCTGACCCCGTGTTCGATTCCCATTCTGGGTTTTGCTGTGCCCTTAATAAAGACACATGAACGCACTTGAATGTATCACATCATCTTCCATATGTTTAAACGTGTGCTCAAAATGGTATGGTGAGATGATTGAAGACTTTGGAGTGGATGTGCCATCATGAGCTAGTTAATGTTTACACTCAATATTATACAAATTTTACACTACTATACAAATGCTAGCTTCTACTTAAGTGTGATTTTGACACTCAATTTGAAAATTTAGTTTAAGAACAGAAAGTTACAACCAACTTAGCTTATGACCCTTCACTTAGACATAAGCCTTGTTGGTGCACCCAGACGCAAACAAGGATAAAGTCACAATAAACATAACAATTGATCTTGGCATATGTTTCAGAACATATAGTGTATGGCCAAAAGTTTGTGGACACCAGACCATAAAACTCGTGCACTTGTTGAACATCCCATTCCAGATTTAGTCCCCCATTTGCTGTTATAATAACATCCACTCCTCTGACAAAGCTTTCTACTTGATTTATGAGTGTGGCTGTGGGGATTTGAGTACATTCAGCCACGAGAGCATTAGTGAGGTCAGGTACCGATGAAGGGTGAGAAGGCTTGGTGCACAGTTGGCGTTCCAATTCAACCTAAAAGTGTTCAGTGAAGTTGAGGTCAGGGTTCTGTGCAGGATACTCAACTTCTTCAACACCAACCATGGCAAACCATGTCTTCATGGACCTCGCTTTGTGCACAGAGACATTGTCATGCTGGAACATGTTTGGGCCTCTTAGTTCCAGTGAAGGGAAATTGTAATACTACACTACAGGATACAAAGACATTGTATACAATTGTGTTCTTCAAACCTTGTGGCAACAGTTTGGGGAAGACCCACGTATGGGTGTGATGGTCAAGTGTCCACATACATTTGGCCATATAGTGTATGATAGAATACTGAAGCAGGTTCAGTATGTGAAAGCTGTCTGAATAAGCAGAAAACCTCTCATATAAGCCACCAAATGATCCAGTACTGTTTGATTTTGAGAACCCAGCTAAGAAAATGATGCACGTTTAAGTATGTTCAATTTCAGCTCGGCTTTTTGTCATTAAATTCGAGGAATGAATTGTTGGCCTGAGGGTGTTTCACACCTGCTGTATACTGACAGCATTCTGCTATAGACATGCATAAAGATAATTAGAAAGCAGGCTTTTACACAACAGGGTAATAAATAACTGCCGATAAGGCATATGCTGAGTGCTACATCCAGACAATTCACATAAATTATGTGGATTATTAGATTATTAACTATTGAGCATATTTTTAGCCCTTGTCCCTCCCCTTGCCGTGTTCCAAAGTGGAGCTTTCTAAATCAGGCTTTAGTGGCTTGCTGCAGAGGCTTAACGCCGGCTCTCTCGAACTACGCCAACTATGCTGTTTATGGGCCAATCGTGTACAAGAATTATGGACCCCATATGGCTCTGATGCAGACCACCATCACTCTGTGTGTGTGTGTGTGTGTGTGTGTGTGTGTGTGTGTGTGTGTGTGTGTGTGTGTGTGTGTGTGTGTGAGACGCGGTATTCTGGGATGATAATAACCAAAAAAAATTGTTATCCAGGGAGGCTGTGTGTGAGCTGTGTGAGTGTGCATGGATGTGTGTGTGTGTGTGTGTGTGTGTGTGTGTGTGTGTGTGTGTGTGTGTGTGTGTTTTTAAAGTGGAGAGAGATATTTGTCCTTATCTGTGTGTAGTTGGTATAAAGAGGTACTCAGCCTGTCCTGTGTGTGTGTGTGTGTGGTTGTGTGTGTGTGTGTGTGTGTGTGTGTGTGTGTGTGTGTGTGTGTATGTGCATGCTCTTATTTGACATGCATACATAAACAAAACAGCCATGTATCCATGCAAAATACTGGCTTCAGCACAACATTACAAGTTTGGTGAGAGAAGGAAGCAGATTGTGGAGTGTGTGTTTGTGTATATAAAAGGGGGGGGGGGGGGATAGAAAAGAAGCATATGTGTGTGTCAATGCGAGCGCATGTGAAGTCTTCATTTCATTTACACTTGATGGATGCGTATGATTAAGGATGCAAAGTGCTCACTGATGATGATGACGATGATGATGATGATGATGATTAGTGCTCAAAAGCAAAGATTAACCCAGCATCATGGCCCTATTAAAACTGTCAATCACTAGCACACACACACACACATACACACACACACACACACACGTACAGTATGTGTCAGCTCATAAATGTCTTATGCACAATGCTGCCCCATGATGCTAATGTAGCTGTTTTTAGAAATTTATTGCCACTTTTTTGAAGGTAGTCATCACAGTGAAGGGAGAAACACACACACATACACACACACACACACACACACACCCACACACACCCACACACACAGACTTCCTGTTCTGATACATTTTTTTTTGGAAGTATTGGAAGTTGCACAGTTTCTGCACATTTCCTGAAACTGTACTTCGCTGTGACAGTTGTGTGTGTTTGTGTGAAACTCTATTCCACATTTTTTTTGCCTCTCTATTTTCTTCACTGGATTGGAGACAAAAACAAAAACAAAAAAAAACAGGTTATTATAGGTGGTTCTTGTGTACAGAGCTGATGAAGTGACATGGTGGTTGTTTCTTTAATAAAACGTGGCCACAAATTGATATGTTGCCTCCACAAGTTAAGTTTCTGAAGATCTATTTTGTGGCCATGAAGAAGTTAACTCATGGAAACTATTGTACTTTAAAAATGAGAGAGACCAAGAAATCAATTGAGTTAGACCATTGTGGCCACAGGAACCTAAGCAGGGAGATGATTGATAAATAATACACTACTTCAATCTTGGAATGAGGCATAACAACATCCTGGAGTCACATGGATATGCCATTAGTCCGTGTCACCCATCGTGAAATCTCAAAGCAATTATAATTACAAATAGCAAATAATTTTTCTTTTGTCCCCAGAAAATAATTAAATGGAGGCCACATATTAATTATGACATTCCCACAACATATTAAGATACTATGACTTTGATATCTCATGGATACAGCAAAACAGTTTGTGGGCATGAGATACTTTTATAGTTTATGGTCTTGAAATATTAATTCATGATCTCAAATTTAATATCTCATGGACACACCTCAAGACACACTTTGGCAACTGTGTACTGGTGTCACCTGTTTTTGTTATGATAATGTTAATATTGTAAGTGTTACTACTACTACTACTATTAATAATAATAATAATCATCATCATCATCATAATCATAATTAAAATAAATAACCAGTGCTAGGAAGCGACTGGAACTTGGACTTTTCAATGCATTATAGAAAAAAAAATACTTGAATTATCAAACTGTAACAGGAAGTGTACTGTGTGAAACATTACAGTGAGTGAGAAGAGAGAAGAAGAAGATCCTGCTGTCCATTCACTATATATCAAACCCGTCACTTACAGTAACATTAGCTATAGAATGTGAGCAACATTACATTATATGTAATATTTCTAGGATATTTGACAGATTCCCCCCCCCCCCCCATCTTTCCATTCTCTGTGAATTTGCAAACCTTTTTTGTTTTGCAAATTCGAGTTAAAATGAACCACTATTATATGACTTTTGTTTGCATTCCACATTCATTCCCATTCATGAGGTTTGCATTTTCCTTTTTTTCTGTTTTTTGTGTGTTGATCTGTAATGTCACAGCAAGCAAACAAGAAGTACCATCATAAGTATCACTTATTTTTTGACTGCTCACTTGTTCCTGGGTGTTTGCCATCACAGAAATGCAGCCCAAATCGAAAGCCTCCTGGAAGAGAGAGGAGCGATATGAGGCTTGGATTTTTAAAAATCCCAACGTGCACCTGCTCTCAGAAGCTGATCCTAGAAGCAGAGCCAGAACTGCGGACTGAAATGGAAACAGGAGGGCTAACAGTATTGTGTAATGTACTGGGTAAGTCTTTCCTAAAGCTGCTCTCTCAAATTTCTAAAGCTGTTCTACTTTTATCAGGTTTGTTATGCATGAACATATTTTATTTATAACAGCAATTTCTCCAACATTTTTTTTTTTTTCCCCCGAAAGAGGAAAGTGACAATTTCAGCATTTTTGACTGCTATGTTTCACAGGGTGTGTTGGATGGACCACAGGTATGTTTGTTGAAGTACATTAGTGCTAGCAGCCTCGGTAACACTATTGCACCCAGGCATTAATGTCTTAACATTAACTAATAATAATAGGTTTTGGTACATAGCAGAAGTCACGATCTTCACAAGATCCCCTGAACCACCAGTGATAAAACAGTTCCAAAGCATCAGATTTGCATATTTTACACTAGCTATCAGGTTGCCAAACATTCTGATGGTGTACATGAGAAAAATGTTTTATTCTGGTCACATCTGACAAAAACACACAACGGCAGGTGTAGTTCTAATGGTCTTGTGGGTCTAATGGTCTTCCTCACTTTTGGGGAAACATTGTGGTATTTTAACTGCTTATGTGTTTTTATAGCCATTCTTGCTGATCCATGAAAGTCAACAACCATCTGTCCCTGTTTTGTTGAGTTCTTTCAATTTTTTTGGATGGTAATGGATGACAAAAAATGATTTTTGTTAGAACAAATATAGAAAGTGTTTCCAATTGTTTGAGTGGAAAATGTGAATTAGTGTGTGTAAGGTTTATTTTAATTTAGCGCAGGGTGCAAATGATTATGGAGGGTACTGAATAATGTTGCTGCAACAATTTTGACATGTAAAAATGTTATATAACTTGGACTCTGTGTACCCATTACATTTTCAGAACATAGTTTCTGACATTGTTGCTTACATAACCACACCCAGGCTTTGGATTAATATTGAACAAAGCACAGGTGGGTCGTTAGCTTTCACTCACAGCTAATCTGCTGGCATGTGATTAAGATTAACAATAAAAAGATTCATTCAATGTTTCAAAATGAACAAATTAATCTGATAAAATTCAAACCATCAGTGTAGGTCAGAGGTTCTCAAGCTTTTTTTTGCAACCAGGAACCTTTTTAACTGTAAAACAAATTCAATGAACAACCTCAGTGAAGAGTTATGAAATATGTTATGAAATGTTTTGGATAGTTATTTGAGTCAATATTACTGAACTTTCCACTGACAGAAGGCATTGTGTAAGTGCAAGTCGACAATTATTGAGTTTTGGATTAAAATCCATCCAATTCAAGTCACCGGTCAATAAGAACTTAATAATAAATGTAATAACATTGCTAATGCTGGGTAATTTCTATTGCTGTAACCATATAAAACCATAAACCATTAAAAAAATATATTAAAAAAATAAATACAGGGACCCCCTGGCAATGCTTCATTTTTGGTCCCCACTTTGAGAGCCACTGCTGTAGGCTATCAGACCAATAGTATAGGTTATTCGAACCAAATTATTTACACAAAATGTCTTTCTCACAATATACCTTGTATAGAAATGAAGGTGTCTTATATTATTATTAAACATTGAAATTCCATATCTCAACCAGGTATTTCTAAGCATCACAGAGAGCAGGCCCATCAGGACCACCCTTGGCTATGCCCCATGCTTTGAAGTCAAAATGCTCCTTTATTTCTCTCAGGTTCATATTCAAAATGACTAAGGTGCAATAATAAAAGAGGTCTTCAATCCCATTTTCACCTTCCAATATCTGTCTGACCCAGACAAAGTCAAGGCGTGTGCTGCATTGCTTATTCATTACCACATTTTATTATTTCCTTCTAATACCCCAAAAAACTTTATTACCTTTCACATGGGACTTGACCTATGAAATGTGCTTGGGTGGGTAAAAAAAAAAAAAAAAAAAAAAAACGTGGTGAAATACTTGGTTTTAAATCAGATTTCTAACCGAATAGCCTTTTGTAATCTGGCAGATTTTTATTAAAAGCCAAAGTGAGTGGCAGGGCTGAAATAATGTTAGCGGTCGCTCAAAAGTAGCATTTCAATTTCACTCCATATATTAAAGGTTAACGGTATGAGTCTAATTGGTTGCCTGCCTGGGTAGGACATAAGGACACTAGACCTCAGGATAGCTATATCGAATTGACTGCCCTTTTTGTAATAAAATGGGAGAAAAAAAGAAAGAAAGATCTAAAGTAAAAGATTGCTGTACTGAGGCTGTGATTGAATTTCCTTATCAAGTCCCCTATCTCCACTTTGAGATTATCCTTTTGTTTAGCAGGAGAGGCGAATGCCCTGGCTCATTTTTAAACTTTATTACATGCCAGGGAGGTTGACAGGGCAACCAGGAATAAAGGTAAGCTTGTTTACTGTACATCACTGCCACGTTCTCTTCTGTTTTAGTCGGGTTGCTCACATTTCCTGCTTGAACCCACTCTTCTTCCCATCTTCAGTTCATTATTTTGTTGAAAAACAACTCATCCCATCAATATGTGCAGTATCAGAATGATTCTCTGCTCTGTATTTAGCATTGGATCTCCAGATCTCCAGCCGTTATTCAAGCGCAAATGACGTCAAACACTTTTCATCTCAGAATGATCCTAGCTGGAATCGTTTCAATCAGTTTTTTCATTTAGTATCCTATTGACCGCCTCCACAAGCTAAATGCAGCCCAGCCCCTAACATTGCATTGCAGATCTGCGCTGATAATTAGGCCTGGCTGGACAGATCGATAGCATCTGCAGGAAATAGGGTGGACAACAGACCACACCCTGGGGTAAGAGTGCTGGAAAATAGAAGGGCAAAACAGGGGTGAAAAA
This sequence comes from Cranoglanis bouderius, assembly GCA_023630585.1. NCBI lineage: Eukaryota > Metazoa > Chordata > Actinopteri > Siluriformes > Cranoglanididae > Cranoglanis > Cranoglanis bouderius. The sequence goes on from CM042568.1 coordinate 13,743,427, forward strand.
CAGCAAGAAAGAGAGCATGCGAAGACCTGAGTGATTTATTCAGCTATACTAGCAGACACTAAGCACAGGGAGTGCACGTAGGAAAGGGACAGCATACCGAGCCACTGCAGAGAAGCACATACAGCTCACATCTTTCATTCGCTCATACAGCTCGCATCCTCTCTCTCACATATACACAGAGGACTGACTCGTCGTGCTTCCAGCTCACCAGATATGTGTTTGCTGATAATGTTCTCCTGTGGTGCAATAAGCCTTGTGTTCCCTCCGTTTGGTGTAATTAGGAAGCAATTTCATGTAATGAGAAATGTGGATTATGGTTTGAGCTGAAGGACATATCCTCTGAGATTCCAACTATAAATGGCAACACTGAAAACAAATTTTGCTATAGTCTTCCCAATATAAAAAAAACCCAAAACATGTAATGTGTATGAAATCTTGCGGTGTTTTTTTTTAATAAGGTTTAGGTATACATGGCTGCAATGAGTCCTTACAGACAGATGGGCATAAAAAACAAAGCATGAATAACTACAGATCATCTCAATAAGCACCAGTGTGAAAATATCTGTGACTTTCTATCAAAGTTTCATCTGGAGGTCGATCCGCATGACTGCTTTAAACCAGATAAACACCAATGACGTACTAAGCATTTCTTCCAGTAAGGTGTGTTACACCAAAAATCTGTGTTATTACAAATCTTTCTAATCAAGCAAATCAGTCAACTTGGATTTTAAGCCTGTGCTTATGTCTGCGTCCAATCAGAGACCCAGGAATAAAAATGTTTTTCGGCCACAGATGACAGAACAATTATTCTTACGTTAACAATATTATAGCGCGCAGTCAGTAATGGAATTTTATACCACAGTGCTGTTTAATTCTCGCATCTGATTGGCCGGAAGGTGTTGAAGAATCATCTATAACAGCACAGTTCTTACAATAGTGCAGTATGTCTTTAGATAAATGTGCTCATTCTAATACTTTTATCATTTCTATAGTAACATCTCATTCACTGGCTGCTTCAATAAACAGATTAAAAACCATGCTGGTATTAAAGAAAGAAAGAGTCTCGGTTGCCAGTGCTTTGTAATGGTTAATAAGTTTCCTGCCGCAGGAGAGTCTTCAGGACAGAAGGCATTCTGGTTTCTTGCTGACATGACAAGCTGCATTTTTAAGTCAAGTCAGGTCAAGTGGCTTTATTGTCATTTCAACCATATACAGCCGGTACAGTACACAGTGAAATTGTGAAGCATGGCGCTACATAAAACAACACAGGACTACAAGAGTCTACACAGAACTAAATAAGACCTACACATTTCTACATAAAGTGCACATGCAAGCATGTGCAAACAGCAGAAGACAATACAGTAACTACTAAAACAGGACAATAGGCACAGTAAGAGACAGCGTAGCACTGACCAGTACACAGTTCTAGTGTGTAAGTGTCGGATATAACAGGTAGTGCAAAAGAATAACAATATAATAAAAATGCTGTGAATTTAACCATAACACTATGACATAGTATTCAGCAGATAGGCTTATACCATATATGGACATAGACATGGACATATAGTAGTGACAAGAAATTAAATACTTATTTCAACTGAGAAAAGTGAGGCTTGTAAGGGGAACGACTGCTATACCTGCTATAATGTACTGTATGTGGAAGAAGATAAATGCTATAATATATGCTAAATGCTATAAATGTAAATGTAGAAGACGCTCTGCCGCAGTGCTGTGTGGAGGACATTGTGCCTTCTTCCAGCTACCGTATGCTAGGGGTATCGCTCCCATGAAACTTTGTCAGCCTAAGGGCCCTTATCAGTATAGAGACTTCTCAAATGACTGTCCAGGACCCCCTCTTGACTCTGTCATGATAATGCCAAAGGGGCACTGAACTACATTACCCATCAGCCCCAGCACATCACATTTCCTATCACTTGCACCTGTGTTTCAGTGTCTTTATTATCAAGCTTTTGTCTTTGCTGTGTGTATGTGTCATCGCGTGTGCCACAGCCTCGCTCATAGTCTGCCTGTTTTTGCCTAGAATCCTTTGTTTATGTTTATGGTTCATTGTTTTCACTGTTTACGTTGTTTATGTTGCACTTGCATCCATCTCCTCTACATATCCCTGACACAAAGAAAGAACTGCAATATGCAAATGAAGAAAACTGATCTCAGATGAATACCTATCACTTGTAGAATACATTTTGATGTTATCAAAAGTATAAAGTAAAACATAGTATAGTATAATATAGTATGGTATCGTATCTTCATGTAATGTGAATTAAAATTTACTTGAACATATAGCAAAAATGTACAATTAACTTGCTTAAACCTAATCTTATAGCAGTGAAAGCAAATTAGATACATTTGCATATTGCAGAATAGGTCTGGTTTATGTCTGGTCCCTATAGCTATGACTGCAATCATTGATGATTGAAGTCCCTAATACTTGCTGTGCTGCTACAAAGTTGGATTGTTTCATGTAGCTGGAATCAACAGTGTTGATTTGAGGGACAAATGATTTCAGCTCATTCTGACACAAGAAGAGGGACAAGGAAATGCATGGATGCAATTCATACACATGATTTTCCTACAATTTATTTATTTATTTATTTATTTTTTTGTGGTAAAATTGGTGGTCAAAATAGGCAAGAGCTCTCATTATGGTGGAAATACTGATTTGTGATCAAACATGTGATTTCCTCCAATGGTGTGAAGGTGGTTACAGGTGTGTTTTAGTAATATCTTACCAATGAATGAAAATCACCCATGAAATCCTGTAATGATGTATTATTTAAATGTGTCTAAGGGTGTGGTAAAGTGACGCTTAACGTCATTTACTTCCTCAGTTGTGTATTTGGGGATTTTGGAAATGGGAATTTTGGCTGTATGTCTCAGTGTGTGGCACCGTTTCCAAAATCATGCCTATTTATTCTTTGCTTTTATTGTTTTGTAGACTCTTAATAACTTTTTTTTTTTTTTTTTTTTTGTTAATAACTTTTTCCCCCCATCACATTAAAATAGTTTTATGGTTTTAAAATCCTAAGTGGTTGAGTGCAGAAGGCCACAACTGAATAAAACACCTACAATTGCCCCTTAAGGCCATAATAAAGTACAATTAATCTTAAAAATCAGATAAAACCTGATTACCATAGTATTGCTCATTAATATCTTTTAGCACCTCTTTCCTCACTCTCTCATTATTTCCCTCCACCACCTCTCTAAAACATGTGTTTAATAAAAGGGCGAAATTAGTAAGTAAAGAAAAGGAATCAGGGCAAGGATGTTTCTGTTGTGATTTATAAACCTATTATCTCAGCAACCCACAGAGCTGAACACAATCCGCCATGCATAAAGAATACAGCATTCATAGTATCTTTGTAAATGAGCATGAGTCGAAAAAATAAATAAATAAATAAGTAAATAAACAGATTAAAAAAAAACAAAAAAAAACAGCAAGCACAACAAAAAGGTGGTACTCCTGTATTTGCTTTGTAAGTATTATTCCCCAGGGCACAGAGTTTGGCATTCAGCTAGTGGAAATGGCCCACTATTTGCCGCTTGTCAGGTAAGAGACAGGTAGAACAGCGCAGTGCGTGCCAGTGGCCCTCAGTGTGAGAACTGCATTTATCCATTGCTCTACTCTCTCTCTCTGATTCTCTCTGCTCCAGAGACAAGTTGCCCTTTTCTAGACAAATATGGAGAAATATACTGTGCAGTCCATAAAGCATTAACAAATCGACCTACACAGTATTTATACATTTAGACTCAGATTCAGATTTGGCAATGTGATTCAAGAACCAAAAGTTCAAACTATATTGTATATGAATGTTTACATATTCTCCACATTCAGCCAGGTTTACGCTGTACGATTTTGCTGCTGACATCATAAAAGAATTCTTTGGTCATTGGGGTATTTGGTCATTGGGTATCCCAACGATGCCAGAGCCATCCATGGGTGGAAGCCAAGAGAGCAAATAGCCATGCTTTCTGGGTGGGAGGGATGGTATACTCTCAGTTACCTGTCAATCACAGTGACACTAGTCAGTTGTAGGCATCTGTGAGCTCATGAATGTGAAAGAGGACCAATAGTTCCTGGCTTCACATGTCTTGGTGGAAGCAAGTGGCTGTTGTGTGATAGTGGAGAGCTGGCTGGTGGATGGGAATTAGCTAGTGACCAAACTGGGGGAGAAGAATTTGAATAATAATAATAATAATTTTCTGGTCGTGAGTTCAGAAATTGAAGGTCTTACATCACATAATATGATGTGCTCACCTGCAGCCGATTTAGTGCCACTGTGACCAAAAATGGCTGACGACTAAAAAATTATTTTGTGATTTTTGGAGTATGACTGCTGCTTTGACACTCGTCTAAAAGCCACAAACAGAAGGATGGTGTAGGATCATGTGAAGCTCACAGGGCAGCTACACATACTGTAGTGGCAATGGAAAACAAAACATTTGAAGAATGAATAATTTTGAAGAATGTTTCTGTTTGTGCGAACACATTTTCATTTTGACTGATGACGCAAGCAATACTTTTATCAAAATCCGTAAGAAGGAGTTTTCTTCAATCACAGGTCTGTTATTAGAGGGTCTTGTATAATCTGACAAGGAGAACACACTGCAGTCTTGCCCAAGGTTTTATTGGGATCATCTTATATAGTATAACAAATAATAATCTTAAAAGACAACTGAACTCACACAGTCTAAAACTGGCTTAATGCAACATCTAGTTGATTGCCTCTGTGGCCCATTTAGAAAATTAAATCAAGCATTTGCCTTTAAGCAAAAGCACCAGTGCAAGATACATACAAATAGACTGATACAGTGATATCCAAATAAGAAGGAAAAGATTTGAATTAAATAAATCTAATATTAGCCTAATACAGTATATTGTGAATATATTCAGGCTAATTGTCATGAATAATATTAGTTGTGACAACTTAATTTAACAATATAGTTTTCACTGGCCAGTAACTGGCCACAAGACCAAGGAACTTTACATTACCTAACTTTCTTTCACACTGCATATTACCACGGTAATAAATCAAGGTCATGAGATCTGAATGTGCCTCCACTATGTGTTTTATTTGTGCCTTTGTGTTGTAGCCAAAATATTGTGCCCAAATTAAATTGTTTGTCTGTAGCACAATCGGAAATACACTATAGTACATGGCCAAAGGTTTGTGGACACCTGACTATCACAACCATGTGTGGGTCTTCTCCAAATGTTGGAAGCATGTAATTGTAAAGAATGTCTTTGTAGGATGTAGCAATACAATTTTCCTTCACTGGGACTAAGGGAACTCTAAACAATTCCAGCATGTACACAAAGCAAGCTCCATGAAGACATAGTTTGCCGAGGTTGGTGTGGAAGAACTTGAGTGTCCTGCACAGAGCCCCCACTGAACACCTTTGGGATGAACTGGAACACAGACTGCACCCCAGACCTCCTCACCCAATATCAGTGCCTGACCTCACTAATGCTCTTGTGGTGAATGGGCACAAATCCCCACAGCCACGCTCCAAAACTGAGTGGAAATCCTTCCTAGATGAGTGTGAGTTATTATAACAGCAAAGTAGAGACTAAATCTGGAATGAGATGTTCAAAATGCACATATGGGTGATGACATATGGGATGTTCAAGTGTCCACAAACTTTTGGCCATATAGTGCATCAGCTTGCATGTGTGGTAGGTTTTAAGTATCCATTCGGAGAGAGAATTAAGCGGACAAAATGCATGTTTTACTTACATTCTGTGTCCACCTCTTAGAAACACTGAAAATCATATTTGTGTTATCTTGGGGGTATGTACTGAGATCCAGATTATGAATATGAAAATTACTATGCTGGTATCTGTATCATGAAGTAGACCATGGATTATCAATCAAAGGATTCACACTTTGACACAGTTCCAAGACCTTGTGCAAAAGCAAACATAAATGGTTTAGGAAAGGCAAGAATTTTAAAGACATAGAGCTGCTGAAGTGGTTTCCAGGCAATTATGCTAAAATGTTATGGTAGTAGTTTAACAGTGCTAAATGATTAAATTAAATTAATGAAATAAAATTAAGTGTCTACAGTATCCAGAGGCACTGGCAGGTGAGTGTGAACTCATCCTTCTCTACTGACCTGACAGCAAAATGCCACAACTGTGTCCATGTACCACGCGTGGCCTAGAAATCTGATATCTGTTCCAGGGGTGTTGGCACAGATTTGTACTGAACCTCTGACTCCAAAGGACATATACAAATGTCACTCAGATGCAACCTGCCTGCTGTTCCTAACTGGCCATGGACAAATGAGCCATTCCTGCATTATGTAGAATATATTAATTAGAGTATGGCACGAAAAGGCACCACAGATGTTCTCTAAAATAGGCATGCCTTTTCTCACGCTTTCCAAATGGGTTTAACTGGAAACATGCAAAAATCATACCGTATGCCATGATTACTTAGCACTGATGCTTTTCAATAAATACAGCTTTGTAAGATAACTGGAGAAAATTGCTTGAAGACTGTAATTGATGTTTATCAGCATGCCATCAAAACGGGTGTGAATAATAGCGGTGCCATGCTGAGTAATTTAGTCATAGCCATCACAACTCCACCATCAAATAAAAACAATTTCAAATGTTTATTACTACAGGGTTCTAGGAGGGTTAATGTTAATGTTAGTTAGTACTAATGGAAGGTTATGGCAGTGCAGCATATTTTACCATAGCTGTGTTCATTGTAATATAATATTGATACATTGTAATGCAAATTGTAAGAAAACTAAAAGTGTTTTCTGATTCAGAGGTTTATACACTCACTGAACAGTTTATTAGGAAAAACCTGTACACCTACACATTCACGCAATTATCTAATCAGCCAATTGTATGGCAGCAGCGCAGTGCATAAAATCATGCAGATACGGGCCAGCAGCTTCGGGTAATGTTCACATCAACCAGCAGAATGGGGGAAAATGTGATCTGAGTTATTTTGACCGTGGCATGATTGTTGGTGCCAGATGGGATGGTTTGAGTATTTCTATAACTGTTGATCTCCTGGGATTTTCACATACAACAGCCTCTAGAGTTTACTCAGAATGGTGCAATAAAGAGAAAACGTCCAGTTAGCTGCAGTTCTGCGGACGGAAACGCCTTGTTGATGAGAGAAGTCAATGGAGAATGGCCAGACTGGTTCGAGCTGACAGAAAGGCTACAGTAACTCAGATAAATACTTTGTACTATTGTGGTGAGAAGAAAAGCATCTCAGAATGCACAACAAAGCCTTGAGGCGGATGGGCTACAACAGCAAAAGACCACGTCGGGTTCCTCTTCTGTCGGCCAAGAACAGAAAGCTGAGGCTGCAGTGGGCACAGACTCAGCAAAACTGGACAGTTGAAGACTGGAAAAACGTAGCCTGGTCTGATGAATCACACAGTGAGGCATGCAGATGGTAGGGTCAGAATTTGGCACCAACAGCACAAATCAATAATAATTATTGTATTTGCCAACAATTATTATTATTTTTAAAAATTTATTAAAGAATGACATCATACTTTTTTTTTATCCATTTATAGTTACATTTAATGTTATGGAACGACCAAAAGACATGTCAGATTCCTGTTATCACTTAAATGATAGCAGCTATAAAAAGCCGTTTCTTTGTTTCACTGTGTTTTTACAATATGGTCACAGCAGTGTTACCATGGCTACATATAACGAGATATATAATTTGTCAGTACTAGAAATATTTAACCAGAATTCCACATGGATTGCTGTATAGAACTGTATAACACTTTGAAAGTATAATGGTAGTTTGAACACAGTATTTTAAAATAGAAATTGCAGAAATTCTGTACATTACATGCATAGTCAAAGGCACACACACACACACACACACACACACACACACACACACAAACTCACACTTGCTTCTGCTACAAGCAGCCAAGAGGATTATAGCGAGACTTAATATCTGATTTTAATTAACTCTGTAACACAGTAATCATGACTTATTAGCGAGAGAGAGAGAAGTTTTCCAACCTCTCTGTGTAGTCGAGCTGAAGCACAGGCCCATGGCACTTAACATATACTATTTAACCTTAGATGAAAAGCTAAGAAACTCACTACTTACTATATAAAAGATCCTATTAATCATGCTGAGCTTAGGATATCAATTAACCGTGTATAAAATTGTATAACTAAATGCACAGTCAGGCATTAAAAGCTAAGTACAAATAATACGTCTGAAAGGAACAGCAATAATGTAATAAAACCTTTCCTGTAACCTGTTAGCACGGTTTGGTTTTGCACAGAATTATAGTCTGTCTGTTATTTCCTAGTACATTTCCCACAGAGTGGCTAAAGCTATTAATCCATTATAACTCCTCTAGAGCAGCAAGTTCACGCTGAAGAAAAAGAAAAAAAAAAAAACATTTGGTCTCTTGAACACAAAACGATTCCTGCTTGATGGCGTTGACAGGCTGCCTCTGGTGACAGCATGTGCGTCTCTGGAGTATTAACCTAGTGAGGGATAATAGACCTTTTTGATGGTGGGACACACACACACACACACACACACACACACACACACACACACACACACACACACACACACACAGTCAGGTAATAGTTCTGCAGCATGTCACCCCAAAGATGACAATGAATACAGAGATGCCTTGAGTACCTGTAATTATCATGGCTTTGTCTTCTCTTGAAGGCCTCTACTCATTTTTAATGACCATGCACTTTATGAACCGAGAAATCTGTACATTGTATTTATTTATTTATTTATTTGCTAAACTGGATGTCATGTTCACCTAAATGTATACTGATCTTGTAACTTTAACGTGCATTGCTTAGATATAGCCGAGCACCAGGGCCAAAGCAGTAAATTAGCTTTTGGATAAATTTATTTTTTAAAAGTAGATCTAACATCCACGCATCAGAGCGCGACTCTCAGAAGACTGGAAGCAGAAGAATAAAATAAATCTGCCACATCAAACATGACAAGGATAACACAAGTACAAAAAAATGAAGCTGGAAATCTCAGGGAATAAGAATGAGAGAATGAGATTAGCGCCAATATTAGGATTATATTGCGCAGAACCTTCCAGTACTGAGAGGGCCCATATATCCCACAAAATAATCAGATTCACTTTAATATTCTTTCACTGAATGCCATACTGTCATATGTTCCCTTGATTAAGATGGCAAGATGTCCTGTTTGATGTCATATACGGTTATATGCAGAGAGAAAGAAAATGGTTTTAGAAATGTGCCATTTCACTCTATGTTTGCTGCAGTAGCATCACTTGTCAAAACAGCATGGAGAAACTTAGTGAATACAGAAAGACAAAAAAAGGGAGGCAGATAATAGTACAACCATAATTTCCTGGCTGCTTCCTTATCGCTTTGAAGACTGGCTGACCAGCCCATTGCACTTCTACCCTTTTCAAAATGTGTATAATTGCTTTTTCACTCAGACATCAATGGAAACAGTGATGTCTGAATTGCTTGCATCTCTGCCACCCGGACTGCCCCACTGACTCGTCTCGAATCAGACCCCACCCTCAAAGACTGCTTATTGAACTGCAGCTGTAATGGTAATAAAGATATTTATTTTGGGTCAGTGCTACGTCGTCTCATCACCCTCCCATCACATAGAGGGTCCAATCATTTATCAGACCTTGCCTTTAATTAAAAAGCCAAGGAGGTAATTGAAAGTAATGTTCTGCTCCAGGAAAAAAAAATGTAATGCTGCTTGACGTGATGATACATCAGCACCTTTTAATCCATGCTTGACCTCCTCTTCTATTGGAAAGTGGGCAGGGTGAAGTAATAGCAAGAATTTTTTGCCCCTTCTTATAGACAACAGTAGGGACAATGGAAGTAGCACTGGGTCTTACTGTAACGTAGCGTCTGGCATGTTAAATGAGAATGTGTTTTCTTATGGGCCAGTATGAAGTTAGCAATGACAGACAAATCCCTTTTGAAGGCTGCCTGTGGTGTTATAGCCCACTCAGCCTATGTCGATAACAGCGACAGTCCTCACGCTACCATTTAGGGTCATAATGAGTATGTTGTTTTGATTGCAGCAAGTCCCAGGGGTAATTCAATAAAAATGGTGAACTTCTGTTTTTCTATATTTAACTGCTAAGGCTACGACAACTACAAGAATTGCACAAAGCATTATAGATGACTTTATCTTATGACAGCAGCTTGAGTTTGTCTAAGTCTTACACACAGCTGTTACATACCGTAGCCTTCAAGAAAAAAAAAAAAACGATAGCCATTAGGAACAGATTCAGAGAACTAGGGTGCACACAAAACAATACATCCATCCATCCATCCATTTTCCAAAGCTCTTATCCTACACAGGGTCGTGGGAAGCCTGGAACCTATCCCAGTTAACTCGGGGCACAAGGCGGGGGACACCCTGGACGGGGTGCCAACCCATCACAGGGCATAATCACACACACATTCACACACTACGGACAATTTGGAAATGCCAATCGGCCTACAACGCATGTCTTTGGACTGGAGAGGAAACCGGAGTGCCCGGAGGAAACCCCCAAAGCACGGGGAGAACATGCAAACTCCACACACACAGGGCAGAGGAGGGAATTGAGCCCCCAACCCTGAAGGTGTGAGGCAAATGTGATAAACAAATACTAAACCACCATGCCAACCACACAAAACATACAGAAAATAAAATAAAATTAAAATTAAATAAAAAAAAATAATAATTTAAATTAATTTAAATGTAAATTTAACAAATTACAAGACAATCGCTCTAATAGTTAGTGACTAAATATGTGGTGTAAGAAGCCTTTGAGTATACTGTACATGTACTTCATAATATTATATAAAAGCACAGAAAAAACAAACAAACAAACAAACAAACAAACATAAATGCTAATACAATTTACATGATGCAAGCTATTATTTAATACATACATATATGAAACAAAGAAAAGGAAGGAAGGAAAGCCTGGTCTGATCACAATTGCTTCTAATACACTGTCAACTTACTGAACCCATTGCCTAATTTATTTATTTGATTACTTTTCTTATTGTTTTGTTTTGTTTCATTTTTTTTTTGTTGTTCTTATTTATATTTTATGTTTGACAGTGTGTTGATTCACCGACTAAAATTTGGATGAAAAAAAAAAAAAAAAAACAGTTGAATCCTCACCTCTGTGTGCAAAAGCAAACAAGTTTATTGGTTTGAAAAGACATTGTGGCCTGGAAATAAGAAAGTTATTTCCTTTCTTGTCGCACATCACTGATTCCACTAGGATGAGTATATCGAGCAAGCAGACCCAGAGGGATACTGAAAGCTGATTACTAAACTAATAAGAACTCACACAATTGAAAATTACAGGAAAAACTAATACAATAGAACAGAAATAGCTCCAACTAGCTGAGTGCACAATGTGACAGTTTACACCAGGTATACACTAGACAACAATATTTCCCCCACCTACCCACCCACCCACACGCACACACACACACACACACACACACACACACACACACACACACACACACACACACACACACACACACACACACATTTCATCCTGTTACATTTTATGGAACCATATGCAATATTGCTTGAAAAAAGGTTACTTTGTGCTTGGTCAGCATACTTAAGTGACAATAAAATTGAAGGCAAGAGATAGATAACTAGATAGCCTGATTCCTTAAAAAATCTTCTCCATACAGAGATTTGCTCTAGCTACCTACTCTTCTCAAGCCCTGAGCAAAATTCCATAAAGGTGCTTTCATAAAGCCATTATAGAGTAAGTACTGCCTATCTGATTAATACCCAGTTGGCATCTTTTTCATAAGATGGAAACTGCATATTGGCACCCTACTTGCTTATTTCCAAACACCAGAATCAGAAAACAAGTGCAAAAGAAAAGTAATAAACACAGAAGAGTGGTATGATTAAAAGCAACTCTACTCGCTTTCCTTCCAGCCGCTTTGGACAGCGCACCGCTGGCTCTAATTTGTTTTTCCCCATGTGGTGACTTTAATAACATTTCCTCTCTGCAAATCCACTCATATGGTGGGTATTATGAAGCCTAGAGTCCTATTATCATTTTACCTTATAGAAAATGTTGAGACGCCTCTGCTTTAATCCCCACTGATGAGAGATTTTCCTCTTTAACCCACTCCATTTGCCACTAAGACCCTGATTTTAGAGAGCTGTGTGGGTGGCTGAGTGTAGTTTTTTGCCCATGACTGACCCTGTGAACCCAGCAGAAGCCCTACGAGCACATATGCTGACAATATGGCCTGTTCAGCAGGCCTTCCAGAGGTCAGATAGAGCATATGGTCAGACAGAGTTAATCCAGACAGTTTAGATTTCTGTGGCTGTAATGAGAGGATGTGTGTAAACAGAGGGAGATATTAAACCAAAAACACAAAAAATACCTTTTATTATTGGGGAAAAAAGCAAAAATATCTGCCAACAAACGCAGCAGAATGTCTAGAAATCAGCTTATTGATAATAAAGGGATGGATGGACATTGTGTGTGGCATATGAAGTATTTGGTTTAATGTGAAAGAATATTCACATGTGCAAAAAACATTAATGTGTACAAAATTAGGCAGAAAAATTAAGCCCAACAGCTAACATTTTGTCCTGTTGTTCATTACGAGGATGTGGAAACATTGTGAAAACTGATAGTAGGAAGCCAAAAAGATCCCCAATAGAGAGCTTCCAAGTACCTTGGAGAAATAAGCTGGTAATCAGGAATGGTGCTCCAATGGAGGCCATGGAGGGGGTGGGCAGAACTGCGCAAAACTACAACCATCCTCTTCTCTGCCATTGCCTCGAGTGAGTTTAAACTGACCGGTTTATTGAGGTGCCTGTATTTCCGTACAGTAATGCTCTGGCCCAATCCAGCCTGTTTTTCAGGTAGACTCACGAGTACTTCAAACACCACACCATCTTTATCTTCTCTCCCTGGATGGGAACTGTCTTAACTGGCTTAATACACAGTGGTACAGCTAATCTCACAATAATAAATATTAGATAAGCTTGCATATATTCAAGGTATTTTCACTCATTTTTTTATCTGCTTTAAAACATCTCTTTCTGTCCAGGGACAGTTCGAATAAGTGCCAAGACAATTTAATTATCTTGCTTTATTTGAATATTATCCTCTGAGGTGAATGTTAAGATCATTACCTTGAATTTTAAGGTCACGACCTTGTAGTGGGCTGATGTGGCAGAATGTACTGTACATCTGTAAATGACTTTATAAGTGAGTTAAAGATATACAATATAATATGAACAATTAGAAAGAGAAAAAGAAACAGCAGGGTATGCATAGACAAACTAGTCAAGAACTAAACATAGAACAGGTGAACACAATAATTCAACAACCAATGGCAAGAAAGGGGTAGAGACAGAAACAAAAAGTACATGGAAATGTAAACAAACCCCCAATTTCAATGTTGCAGAGGATCAGAATTTCGGTATTTTTTGATATAGATAGACTCAGCAAAGGAAAGACAATTAATAAAATATCCATCAAAAAGATACATTCAACAAATATCGAGTCTCCTAACTGATTTCTACACTAAAGCTCTGCAGTGCACCATTATTGGTCCCAGTAAACATTTAATGCTGAATTAGACTTAGCACTAATTACACTCTACAGCAGGTTTAATTTACATAATCAAGCCCGCACATGCACAGGCCATAAAGGAAGGGACATTTCTGTCTAAGAGTAAGTTAGTAATGCATATCTAAGTGTAACTTGCTCTCCCTTTAGGAAGGAATTTGGAAAGTGTCTCAAGGATTTTCTTCATTTGTTTGTTTCTTCTAAAACATCAATATCTATAGATTTTTTTCTTCAATGGCTCTGGCCATTTGCAACCAAAGCATTCATGTGCAAGCTGAAATGCATGTTCAGAGCCAAGGTGGCTAAGTTCTTCCTAAATACTGTACCTTGTAAGGCTCTTTGTCTAAACACTTCAGGTTGGATCAGCTGAAAGATCTGATTGCTGTGAGCAATCCATCATACACAACACTCCAGTTGATTCACTGGGACTGGGTTACTAATTGCTTTTAAGAAAGTTAATAACCTTATACGTGTATCATCACTGATAGTCATCTTGTTTGATTGTTTGAAGGCTCTGGTACTGGTGAAATATCAAAGGAAAGGACTGCCATGACAGAACATTTTGAGCAAAATTCATCTTTGGAAATCAAGTGAAGATCATACAGAATAGACACTCCCAGCATCTGTAATTAGTGTACAACACCCCATGATCTCTTGTCAATCCCATTGCGCTGCGTCCTCTGAGGTAAATCTTAAGGTAAATCTTAAGGTAAATCTAAGGCAAATCTTAGTTGGCTGATGAGGCAAGGCACAAAGTCAATGTTAGTCAAAGCTACAAATATGCCTGATAAGACTGAAAGAGACAAAGAAACAGCAGTGTATACATTGACAAACTAACCAAGGACTAAAGACAGAACAGATGAACACAATAAGACAGCAGTGAAGGACCGGACGAGGGCAGAGACACAACTAAAAGAGAAACAAAAGGACTCAAACAGAAACATGACAATGTTAACAAATCCTACCCACTTGTTTCCCTGTAGACAAACTCGAATACTTATTCTTAAGCCTAGAAAAATGCAAACACAATTTGCAGTGTAATTGCCTCAACAATAAATATTAGTGACTATTCCAAAATTTAAACTTTTTTATCCTAAATCACAATGACAAAGAGCCAAGTGGATTTGCTGCAGACCTTTACTGCAACCAAGAAACCTAGAACATTATTATGACTCAAACCTTCTTTTTTTTTTTTTTTGTTATTACAGCAAAGCCTGGCTTTTGAAGCACTGCCTACAGTACATTTTCTGCTGCCGTAATTAAATTAAATTTCTAAATTAAACTCATGTAGACATGAAGTAGTTGGAGAAATAAACACTTGAAACAGGCTAAGTGGGAGGGAAGATCACTGTTATTCCAAGGTCAATCAATTACAGGTTCAGTTGGTTCTGTTTCAGATCTGTGTGTATGCACCTCCAACCCCATTACTAAAATGGCCACTTAAATCTTAAATATGTAAAATGCCCAACAGCTTTTTGGCTGTCTTTTTTAACACTGTTTTTAACATTTTTTTTATTTTTTATAATGCATTCTGTGTTCATTTACAACCCCAATTCTGATAAAGTTGGGACAGTATGGAAAATACTAATAAAAACAAAGAGGGTGATTTGTAAATGTACTTTGACTTGTATTTAAACAAAAAACATATAAAGTCAGGGTATTTGATGTTTTACCTAATCAACTGCATATTTTTTTTGAAGATAAACATTTATTTTGAAATTGATGCATGCAACACATTCCAAAAAAGTTGGGACAGGGGCAATGTAGGACTAATAGCTATGTGACAAGTTGAAATAAGAAGGTGATGTGAAACAGGTGAGGCAATCGTCTAATCATAATATATAAGGTGCCTCCAAAAAAGGCCTAGTCCTTCAAGAGCAAGGATGGGTCGAGGCTCGCCAATCTGCCAACAGATGCATCAGCGAATAATCCAACACTTTGAGAACAACATTCCCCAAAGACAAATCGGTAGGATTTTGGGCATTTCACCTTCTACAGTGCACAATATAATTAAAAGATTCAAGCATTCCTCAGACATTACTGTCTTAAAAAGCGTCATGAGTCTGTAATGGATATCCTGACATGGGCTCGGGAATACTTTAGTAAACGTTTGTCGGTCAACACCATTTGCCACTGCATCCACAGATGCAATTTAAGGCTTAACTATGCAAAGCAGAAGCCAAACATCAACACTGTCTAGAAGCGCTGCTAACTTCTCTGGGCTCGGTCTCATCTGAGATGGACAGTAGCACAGTGGAATCATGTTTTGTGGTCCAACGAGTCAACATTTCAAATAGTTTTTGGACAAAACAGCCATCATGTTCACCAGGTCAAAGAGGAAAAGGATCATCCAAGCTGTTATCAGCGTCAGGTCCAAAAGCCAGCGTCTGTCATGGTATGGGGTGTTTCAGTGCCCACGGCATGGGTAACTTCCACATCTCTGAGGAGACCATTAATGCAGAAAGATATGTACACATTTTGGAGCAACATATGCTGCCATCCAGAGCAGGACAACGCGAAACCACATTCTGCCCAGATGGTTGCATAAGCAGAGTGCGGGTGCTAGCATGGCCTGCCTGCAGTCCTGAACTGTCTCTGATTGAGAATGTGTGGCACATTATGAAGCGCAAAATAAGGCAACGAAGGCCCCGTACAATTGCGCAGCTGAAGAAATGCATAATGGATGAATGGAGGAAAATTCCGCTTGCTAAACTTATCCAACTGGAGTCTTCAGTGCAGGGTGAATTGAATTTTCAAATACCGTCCCAAATTTTTGGGAATTGGAGTTGTATATATGTTCATTTTTATATGTTTATTTATAGTTAGGAGAAAATGATAACGTTGATAAAGTGTTTGGATTTCTTACTGAGTGGGTATAAAGAGTGATCTTAAACAAACAGATGAAAAATATATTCAAACCTTTATATTTATCAATATAACCAACATCCTTAAAGGACAATTCCGAGACTGTACCGCTACAATGAATGCAATATGACTATGCATAATTCAAGCACTGGGAGTCCTTACTGTGATCAACCAATCCAGACCAAAAAGAGCAAAGTTGTAAGCATCAAGAGACTTTGATTCATTTATTTTTATTATAAGCGCTCCTTGTATGAGACATGTACATACTCTTCTCTACCCACTCTGTACTCTAATGTCTATAGTTACCAGTACTGTACTCTAATGTAACTGTTGCTGTACTGTACTGTACTGTAATCAGAGGTGTCCTGTAATGTTACCAGTAATGTACTATAATGTGTATCAGATTACAATTTAATCAACACTACAGTAATCAGTACTGCTCTGTAGTATTTCCTTCCACCTAAAAAAAAAAACAAAACAGTTTGTGTCTGTGTGTGATGCCCTGTGATGGACTGACATCCCATCCAGAATCATCATAGAGTAATACATCAGCACTATATATTTGTGAAACCGTGTCCATGTAATGTTTTGGAGATTCTTTCGTATCGGTCATCCTCTTGAATTTAGGAACATGCTCCAATGAATGAATGAACAAAAGTGCATTAATAAAAATGAAATTATCATAAAATATTTAGGTATGGTTTGTGCATTTCAATTCAACTGAACACTCCAGCAGGATTAACTAGGAAAGCATAGCTACATAAGAGAAGTGGAGAACTAACAGGCCAGAAGGCTTCCTCAGATGCCCTGTCAGCACCTCTCCTTCACACTGTCAGCCAACTTCAGTGATCTTGTGTGAATGGAAAGGCATCAACACCAACATTTCAGTAGACCCTGTGATCTATGACTTGGGTTCTTTGTGTCTGTGTGAATGTGTGGTGATATGAGAAATAACCTGGAATTAACTGTATCCGTTTTTAATGTAGACCTAAAAATTGTGTGTGTGTGTGTGTGTGTGTGTGTGTGTGTGTGTGTGTGTGTGTGTGTGTGTGTGTGTGGTTCATATATGAACCAGAATGACATTTCAACTCATTCTCAATCAGAAATTTGTGATTGAAGTATATCTGTTCAATGTTTATCACCTCTAGTAATCAAAAAGTATTAAACAACAGACAAGTCTGATGGTTTTTTTTTTGTATTATTATTTTTTCATTTAATTTTTTTATTTTTTATTTATTTTTTAAAATAAATTTGGCCTTGTATGTCTAAGGAAAAATAACGATGGGGCATTCTGTTATAGGAAAATAATCAATGGTGTGGTGGTGCGATGACAAAGCAGAGGGCAGTTAGCACTCCTAACTTGATTATTTTCCTATAACAGCACATCCTATAGTCAAACAGCAAATTGCCAACAATCCAGTTTTTAATTTATTAATGAACAGCACTTTTCAACCATTTATAGGTTGCATTTAGTGTTGTGGAACATCCACGCAACAAGTTATGACATACTGTATGTCACTGCAGCTATAAACAGTCATTCCCTCAGAACCCTCTCTATTTTTCTTTCTCTTGAAGTTAATAAGACAAAATCTAGCGAGAAATCTGGAAGCGCAGTCCTCTGTCCGAAAGATTCTCTCTGAGGAAAACTTACTGACAGTTACAAAGCGCTGACACTCAAGACTCCTTCCATACATTTTAAATAAATGTCTGTGAAAAAAATGCAGCCATTAGTTTATCACTTTCATTCTCTATGTGCAGCTCTGTCACACGTCTGATAGCCTGTAAACAGTTATATAGTATAGTGGTACAGTGTAGCAATTCCCTCAGTGCAATGTGAGTTGACTATGCCTTTATGGAGGGTGTGTGTGGGTGGGTGGGTGTATGTGAATGGGTCTGTACACAGAGAGACCCTTTCCTTCAGGGATTAGATTTTGATATGGTCTGGGTGATGGTGTTATTTGGTTTGGGCTTTATCCATCATGACTTCATTGGTCTAAACTGCTAATGATGGGATTGAGCTCAACAGAAAACAAGCTGTGCAAAGGTCAGGTAGCTATTCAGATTATTAATGATATGTGTGTTTACCAACCCCAACACAGCCTAAAATAATGTGTTTACACTACATCCCAACAAATGTAGTATAACTTTCAAAGCTGGATTCATTTTAAACACAAAAATATTCACAAATACATAAGATTGCAATATGCGATCTAAATAAGCCAAATTAAATGCTGTCAATGATCAGCTAAACTACATTAATCACATTATTTAACTATTAAATTAATTAACTATTAATACATGTTAATCACCTATTAATAAAGCATGTGGTGTTTTAACATAGCAAATTACACACAGTCATGTGGACAGTTTTGTGTACAGTTTTAAAAATTGATTAAAAGGGCTTCTAAGGTATATAACCTTTAGCTCTCTGGTGTTCTTACCAACATAATATGTGTGCAAAGTTTTTTTTTTTTTTTTTTTTTTTTTTTTAAACTAAGCAGCAGCAATGGAATTGAAATGTCCCAAACCTTTGCAACACCTTCTGTTCATCACCATTGTCATTAGTGTCTTTAAGGTTTTGTGGCATTAGTAGTTTGATAGCCCTGTGGTCCACATGCATCACTTTTCCCTACCCTTTAGAACCCCCTCTAAACCAGGAGCATGGCCTCATCATTCACTTGAATGTGGTCTCCATAGAGACCACATTCAAGGGGCAACAAGGGTAAGAGCTTTTGACTGCTGCCTTGGAGAATGGACATGCTTTCCCCCATCCCTGTCCTCTCTGTTAGTGTAGACAAACACAATTCTGTGTGCTGCAGTGATATGGAACTTTATTGATTATATCTTACTTCTACACAAAAAGAATAAATGTGTGCAATTTAACAGGCACATATAATTTTAATCGTGTGGTTTTGGTTCTCTTAATGCATTTTTTTTTCAGTGTCTCAATCATTTCACCCATGTATTCCTTCATGCAGACAATACTCACCTTTCCAGATACAAAAAGCCGTGGATTATCCCGCTTATAGCGTGGTCACTTGCCAGCATTGGCAAGTTCAGGCTGTCATTGATGTTTGCAATGCAAAATTTGACTGAAAGGATGAAAATAATTTTCATTACTTATTTTATTTACGGATTGTTAGATCTAGAATTTATGCACGTTCTAAATCATACACTGAGATAAAGATGTGTGTGTGTGTGTGTGTGAATTACCTGCATCTGTGCAGCATTTCTACTAATAATGAAGCTGTGAGTTTAACTCCTGTATGCAACTGTAACTGTATGTTACTTTGGTTACAGTTGTTTACAGGCAGTGCATTAATTTAGAATGATTAAAGTGATTAATCATGGTGTGAATGCACACCTTCCAGCCAGAATAGAGAATAGAATCAGAATAGAGCATTCAGACAGACCATGGTATAATACTTACATAAGAAACATTATAAATGACTATGGTTAAGTTGGTCATGGCTTTTCCTTTATACACAATCCACCAACTCTTACTCATTAGGATTCATCCAATTGTTGTGTGAGATGATTTGTCCTGGAGTGATACAAAAAGAGCTAGATTCATGGCAGGTCTTAATATAGGGCATTATTTTTTCTGCAGTGATTAGTCCACATTAAAATCATTCCTTATTCCAGTGTTTGACAAGCCATGTGACCAACTATAGATATTTTGTGTTAGGGACCCACCATTAAGGTAACTTAATGCAATCCCAAATGCAAAATTATCTCTTGGATCATATTAGTTGTTGCAGAATTTTATTTTAAGGCTTTGCTGATGAAATCGCTATATTCAGTACAAAATACAGACTCCTTCCTATTGTATCATGCGTGTTGTGTCCAATGAAGCGAAGCAACCAAGTAAAAGAACACATGAGTACATCCAGTCCTCATTCTTTTTCAGGACTCGTTTCTGCATTAGAAGATGCATGTAAGTCTAAAAGCACTTTAGGCAATGAGATAGCTGTCGATAATGAGGTGTGCCTTTCAACGGGCCAGCAGAAATGTAGGTTTTCATTAAGGCAAGCCCGATTGCATGATGGCTGTGTATTAGAATGCATTCTGTGGAGACAGGAGGGAGGGGAAGGGGTCTGTTTAGAAGGCACGGGCTCATTTGCACACTTTCTTTTTTTTTTTATGTAAAAAATAGCAGCGCATTAAGAGAAGCATGAGTGGAAGTTTTGCTTCACTACCTTAATAATGTGCTCGGAAGAGCTATTGTTACGTAGCCAGAAGAGATGAGTATGGACCTGGTGGCACAAAAGAGCATGTGAATGGCTGTTGTTTGCGGGCACAATGGAAGGGGCTAACTCACATTAAGGTTGCTAGCACGACTACTCAGTTGTTATGTTCATGAGAAAATTTAGGATCATGTACATGGAGCATTATTGTTGTGTTATTGCTAATACATTGTGATTTAATGAATTAATCAGAATTTCTGTCTGCATTAAAGGATTACAGTTGGGGAAATACCGATTTTGTCAGGTATAATGTGCATGATTAAGAGGTATTTTATATATTCAGAGACATAGTGCAGATATGTTTAAGTGTAACTCCTATTGTGTGATAAATGCAGCTTATGGGAGAACTGAGAGAGCATATTTTAATTAGCATGATTTGTGTATAGATATTAGCTGCATAAATAATGTCACACCAAGCTGAAGAGTTGTAAAATGTCTTTTGTCACTTACGGCTGAGTTGAGAAAGCATACAGTCTAATTACTTGAGTGAAAGAAAAAAAGCCATTGATTATACTGTTTCACTGTGTGTGTGTGTGTGTGTGTGTGTGTGTGTGTGTGTGTGTGTGTGTGTGTGTGTGTGTGTGTGAATGTATTTCTCTATTATACACATTTTCAAGTGGATAGATTTTCCCTTTTAATGAAGTACAGAAAAAGGAAAATATATTAATCATATCATGGTTGGATGACAGATGAGCGTTCCCCTTCCTGCAGCACCATGTGACTATTATGAGAGTCATCATACACTGTGTGCCAATTTCAGGCCACAAGTGGGATGTTAGCTTTAATATTTTAATCAGCAATGGACCATGAGAGAGATTAGGAGTTTTGCACTGTTCTCGGGACATAGAAGGGCTCTACTGCAATTACGTTTAATCTCCCGAGCTATGACATTTGTAACAGTTTCATTATAGATTTTGTTTACATAGAGAGGAAAAAAGAGAAGACAGAGGATTTAGAGGAACGCTATCTATAGCTTCTTCCACAGAGATTCAGACAAATTGCAACTCTCATTCAATTCAAGTTGTCCAGAATAAAAACAGGTGTAATAATGGTAATGAGTAAACTAGTGATAATAGTGAAATAATTGATACTTCTTGTATTGGGTTTTGTGGGCCACCCTAACAAGTTAAATATTAAATTGTAATAGTCAGATTTGGACAATTATTATAGTAAATTAGGGACAAAATCTCTCAAATCTCTGATGTTACATATAGGGGTGTAACAACCAGACAACCTGGATTGATTCATCGATTTAAAAAAATGATTATTATTGATTATAATAAAAATGTGTAAAATGGCTGGCAAAGTCATTTGCCTATACTTAATACAGGGTCCCAAAAGTCCCAAAAGTCTCCATACAGAGGGAACTGTGTTTGCCAGCACCACATCAGTTGTGTCTTTTCAGTTGTTCCACAACACTTCCAGTCTTTTTGAATTTGTTAATAAGTTTGGCAGTAGTGTCGTGTGTGATGTGCCTGCCATGTTTCCTGTTAAAGTCCATCACAACCTTGCGACAGCTTCCCGATCCAGCCATGAGAACGATTACAATATGTTCTTCATTTGCATTCTTAAAGGCTATCTGAAAAAATATATATACAGTACTGTGCAAAAGTTTTAGGCACCCTATTTTTGTACCCCAAGATGCTCAATAAAACTCACCAGCTAATTTCCTTATAAAACTGCACAAATTGTACCAGAGACTACTATCTTTATTTTTATTTTTTTCTCACACCAAATATTTACTTTGCTTCATTTACTACTGTTTACTGCTCTTTATGGTATTTGTTAAATGTAGAAACATTTTATTTCATTATCTTGACGGCATTTTTGCTCTACAACATTTCCTTGCATGTGCCTAAAACTTTTGCACAGTACTGTATATAATACAATATAATGAAGAAAAATTTGGAAGACATTTTGCTACTATACATTTTCCACTATGTTTGGAGACTTTTTGGACACCCTGTAGTCCTTCTCTACTGTACATCGTCATCATTCACAAATTAACATTAGGCTTACCTCAGATTCATGGACAAAGTTGATCAGAGGCTACTAAATCATCTCGTATCTTAGCAGATTCAGTGGCATCATCAAATTGCCTTCAGAATTAAAATCATATCACATTATGTAGAACCTGAGGTTTACAACCCTAGTTCTAAATTACCATGACAAACTTGTTAAGAGGGAATGTGGTAATCCCAGAGTTTTGTCCTCAGTAGACTAATTACACACGTGCTTTTGTACAGTAACTTCCAATTGTAGGATGAACACACAAACACAAATTTGTCTCTTATGTAATATGTAATGACATACAAACATTTTTCTGTAACATTTAATTTTGTGCTAGAAAACTAAAGTTTGGGAATCTAAAATGTTTTTTGTACTGACTTGATAATGTAGAAGTCATAAAATAAACAATCTATAACAAAGTTTGTACTAAAACTTTTTCACAGTACTGTACATGTATGTGTATGCCTGAACACTCTCATGGGTTCACAGGCAGCTCCTTACTCCCATTTTTCTGTTCATGACTGTGTGATTCTCGCCAGCACCACCTACTGTTCTCTACCAGCTGCCCTTGGCCAGGTTCACTGCTCTCTCTCTCTCTCGCTCTCTCTCTCTCTCTCTCTCTCTGTCTGTGTGTGTGTGTGTGTGTGTATGTGTGTGTGTGTGTGTGTGTGTGCAAGAAAGAGAGAGAGGCAGAAAGAAAGAGAGAGAGAGAGAGAGAGAGAGAGAGAGAGAGAGAGAGAGAGAGAAACAAAGAACGAGAGACACAAAGAGAGACAGAAATCTCTCTCTGTGCAGCCTGTAATCCAAGAAAGACAGTTGATCTGGGATGGAAAACCTGTGAAAGAGCATGCTAGTCTAAATGTGAGCTCTTGTCTGCAATAAAGCACTTTAAGGGTCCTATAAAAATGGTCCACAGTGGCGGAGTGTCAGCGTGGCAGGCTGAACAGTACAACACTGTGTTAAATAAAAAAGCTAAATAAATGTAGGTTGTTATTATTTTTTTTTTTACCATCCATCCAGTGGGTAATATTTTATTTATTTATTTTTATTGTTAACATAATGGAAATCACAACTCACCATTAGGATTTCTGATTAATATGTTATATTTATAATTGCGTTCTTATAGTTATTTCTATGTTTGGCTAGAAACTTGAATTCACTGGGTTTTATCTAAATCTCAATATTTCAAAAACAAGTAGGCCTATAAATAATGTCAATCTGACATTACTGAATCTAATGTGTTGTGTGGGTGGAAAGTTCAGGAAAAAAAAAAAAAAACAAACATAATAACAAGCTATATGGTTTCAGTAATAAGTCAGAAAATGATTATAACGTTAAAAATAATGAGATTAATATTTGAATATGTATATGAATTTTTTTTATATAGTTAAAGGGTTCCATGGGTGCAAAAAGTTTAAGAACCACTGCTTTAGAGTATTTACACTTCCTCTGCAGGCCACAACACTCCACTTCCTCAAAATGCCTGAGCCACGTGTAGCATGTGTATATAAACTTTTTTTGTTGCTGTTTTCTGTTTATCATCATACTTTTCAATATAATCTGAGCATTAAGTTAAATATTTTATTTGTAAAATAAAATGGCTTCCACATGTCTTCTTGAAGGCAGCAATAGTAATCAATCATTACAGTAATCAATTATTGTTATTATTATTATTATTATTATTATTATTATTATTATTATTATTATTATTATTATTAATGATGATTATACAGATGCTAATTTAAATCAAATCATAGTTGTCAAAATGTCACATTCAGAGTGAACATGCATAATATGAGTTTAATTGAAACACCATCTGTGAAGTATGTGTACTTTCATTTTACAATTACATGTACATGAATTTCATGAGCAAGAGTCATTAACAGCTTAGTCTTCCCTTATTAATCAAACCATCATAAGATCAAGTGCAGATAAGAGTGGCAGGAATTACATACAGACTATCCAGCATGTGATTTGTATGAAATGAATCAGTGGTTGAAGCCCGATTGACGAATCGGCTTTACGTAGCTGCATGGAAATAAATGTGCATGTACTAGGGTCTTATATGATATTTATATATCATATAAATATGGAACACCACTTCTGTGTTGAGCATATGTGGGTGTTGTAGTGCTAAAGGAACCATTGGTTGGTATGAAATCCCAAGGAAACGAAAGTATTTTAGAGAAGCTAATATAAACATGCAGGTGCCCAAGTGTGCCAGAAGTAGAGGTTTTTGTTTTGTTTAGTTTTGTATTTTGAGTCTCAAAACTAGTGTCAATGGAGTTCACAAAATAAATTTATGGAACAATATAATGGCAGCTGTCAGCACACTTTCTACTGACCTACGGTGCTTGTTGTTTGTGGTATTTCTGTATTTCTTTTATTTACTAAAAGTATCATGTAGACACATAAATGGGCATCTGTGAATGCCAAATTGAAAAACCTGTAGGAAAGAGAAAATTATTGCACAATTTAAAAAAGAAAGAAGTGCTCTGACCATGTAAATATAGTGAGGGAAAAAAGTATTTGATCCCCTGCTGATTTTGTATGTTTGCCCACTGACAAAGAAATGATCAGTCTATAATTTTAATGGTAGGTGTATTTTAACAGTGAGAGACAGAATAACAACAAAAAAATCTCTTTGGCATCAACTCAACTCGCCGTGTTTGGAGGAGGAGGAATTCTGTCTATGAAACCAAGAACACCATCCCCACCGTCGGACATGGAGGTGGGAACATTATGCTTTGGGGGTGTTTTTCTGCTAAGGGGACAGGACAACTGCACCGCATCAAAGGGAAGATGGACGGGGCCATGTACCATCAAATCTTGGGTGAGAACCTCCTTCCCTCAGCCAGGGCATTGAGTATTCCAGCATGACAATGACCCAAAACACACAGCCAAGGCAACAAAGGAGTGGCTCAAGAAGAAGCACATTAAGGTCCTGGAGTGGCCTAGCCAGTCTCCAGACCTTAATCCCATAGAAAATCTGTGGAGGGACCTTAATGACTTGGAGAGGATCTGCAAAGAGGAGTGGGACAAAATCCCTCCTGGGATGTGTGCAAACCTGGTGGCCAACTACAAGAAACATCTGACCTCTGTGATTGCCAACAAGGGTTTTGCCACCAGGTACTAAGCCGAAGGGGTCAAATACTTATTTCACTCATTAAAATGCAAATCAATTTATAACTTTTTTGAAATGCGTTTTTCTGGATTTTTTTGTTGTTATTCTGTCTCTCACTGTTAAAATACACCTACCATTAAAATTATAGACTGATCATTTCTTTGTCAGTGGGCTTCTTTTCCTTTTGGCTGTTCCCTTCAGGGGTCGCCACAGCGAATCATCTGCCTCCATCTAGCCCTATCCCCTGCATCCTCTTCTCTCAGACTGACTACCTTCATGTCCTCCTTCACTACATCCATAAACCTCCTCTTTGGTCTTCCTCTCGGCCTCCTGCCTGGCAGCTCTAACCTCAGCATCCTTTTACCGATATATTCACTCTCCCTCCTCTGAACATGTCCAAACCAACTCAACCTGGCCTCTCCAACTTTGTCTCCAAAACATCTCACATGTGCTGTCCCTCTGATGTACTCATTCCTGATCCTATCCATCCTCGTCACTCCCAAAGAGAACCTCAACATCTTCAGCTCTGCTACCTCTAACTCTTCCTCCTGTCTTTTCCTCAGTGCAACTGTCTCCAAAACATACAACATCGCTGGTCTCACTACTGTCCTGTACACCTTTCCTTTCATTCTTGCTGGTACACTTTTATCACACAACAGACCTGACACTTTTCTCCACCCATTCCAACCTGCCTGCACACGCTTCTTCACCTCTTTTCCACACTCCCCATTGCTCTGGACTGTTGACCCTAAGTACTTAAAATCCTGCACCTTCTTTATCTCTTCTCCCTGTAACCTCACTGTTCCACTTGGATCCGTCTCATTCACACACATGTATTCTGTCTTGCTGCAACTAACCTTCATTCCTCTTCTCACCAGAGCAAACCTCAACCTCTCTAGACTTTCCTCCACCTGCTCCCTGCTCTCACTACAGATCACAATGTCATCCGCAAACATCATAGTCCATGGAGATTCCTGTCTGACCTCATCTGTCAGCCTGTCCATCACCACCGCAAACAAGAAGGGGCTCAGAGCCGATCCTTGATGCAGTCCCACCTTCACTGTGAACTCCTCTGTCACACCTACCGCACACTTTACCATTGTCCTACTGCGCTCATACATATCCTGCACCACTAATAACATACTTCTCTGCCACTCCAGACCTCCTCATACAATACCACAGCTCCTCTCTTGGCACCCTGTCAAACGCTTTCTCTAAATCTACAAAGACACAATGCAGCTCTTTCTGACCCTCTCTGCACTTCTCCATCAACATTCTGAGAGCAAATATTGCATCTGTAGTGCTCCTTCTTGGCATGAAACCATACTGCTGCTCGCAAATGCTCACTTCTCCCCTTAGCCTTGCTTCCACTACTCTTTCCCACAACTTCATTGTATGGCTCATCAGCTTAATACCGCTGTAGTTTCCACAACTCTGCACATCTCCCTTGTTCTTAAAAATCGGCACCAAAACACTTCTCCTCCATTCCTCAGGCATCCTCTCACTCTCTAAGACCTCGTTGAACAACCTAGTTAAAAACTCTACTGCCATCTCTCCTAGACACTTCCATACCTCCACTGGTATGTCATCAGGACCAACCGCCTTTCCTCTCTGCATCCTCTTCAAAGCTCTCCTAACTTCACCCTTGCTAATCCTTTCTACTTCCTGCTCAACAATATTTGCCTCTACTACTCTTCTCTCTCTGTCATTTTCCTCATTCATCAGTTCCTCAAAGTACTCCTTCCATCTTTCCCTCACCCTCCTGTCACCTGTCAACTCATTTCCATCTCTATCTTTAATCACTCTAACCTGCTGCACATCCTTACCATCTCTATCCCTCTGCCTCGCCAACCGATACAAATCACTCTCACCTTCCTTACTATCTAACCTTGAATACATGTCCTCATAAGCTTCTGTTTAGTCTTTGCCACCTCTGTCTTAACCTCACGCTGCATCTCCCTATATTCCTGTCTACTTTCCTCCATCCTCTCACTGTCCCACTTCTTCCTAGCTAACCTCTTCCTCTGGATACTCTCCTGAACTTCCTCATTCCACCACCAAGTCTCCTTGTCTTCTTTCCTACTTCCAGATGACACACCTAGCACCTTCCTACCTGTCTCCCTGATCACTTTGGCTGTAGTAGTCCAGTCATCTGGAAGCACCTCCTGACCACCTAAAGCCTGTCTCAACTCCTCCCTGAAAACCACACAGCACTCTTCCTTTTCCAACTTCCACCACTTTGTCTTATGCTCTGCCTTTGCTCGCTTCATCTTCCTCACCACCAGAGTCATTTTACACACCACCATCCTATGCTGTCTAGCTACACTCTCTCCTACCACTACTTTGCAATCGCTAATCTCCATCAGATTACAGTGTCTACATAAGATATAGTCCACCTGTGTGCTCCTGCCACCACTCTTATATGTCACCCTGTGTTCCTGCCTCTTCTGAAAGTACGTGTTCACCACAGCCATCTCCATACTTTTAGCAAAGTGTGGTATGTTTCTTTGTCAGTGGGCAAACATACAAAATCAGCAGGGGAACAAATACTATTTTCCCCCACTGTAAGTGCTTATAAAGGAAGTATTCAAAAGACAGGAAGTAGTCGCAGCACAATAGACTCACACAGAGCCAAGGATCACTGCACTGTTTGGAAGAGTGTTGCTTTTTTACTGTTGCAAGTGATGGAGGTAACAATGGTAGCCCTGTGCCTGTTGCAGCAGAAGCATGCTTCTCCTCTTTCTATGTCTGTCCATGTCCATCAAAGCAAGTATTCATATTCAGTTGTCATGGCTGAAGTAGCTTTATATATTACATTTAATACACTAGTTCATTTCATATAACAATTAATTAAAATAAATAAATAAATAAAGTTTTGTGGTATCCTTCTTTTAACATGGCTTGGCTGCAAGCCTTGAGAACACTGTACATAATAACACTAATTATTTGTTTGTTTGTTTGTTTGTTTGTTTGTTTGTTTCACATGTTATGACCAATAACATGTATCCCCTCAGAACACACAGCTCTCATAGTTCACCAACTGACAGTACACACTCTGATTACTGAGAACATCAGTACCTGCAAATCTACAACAAAACCAGACACTCTGTATGAATCCTTGTACTTACAGTGTGCTTGCATTGTGCAATTTCTTGCATTCTAGCATTATCTAGTTAACTTTTTGTTATGTGTAGTCTTGCTTGCTTTGCCTACATCTCATTATTTAGCCTTGTGCTTATCCTGTAGAAGTCAGTAAATAAGTGGATGTGTCTAGCCATATTGGCCTAGTTACTTTTGGATTTTCCAGTTTGCATGTCCTATTAAATCTACAGTACACTCCTTATGTTTATATGTTCTTTGCTTTGTCTCTCCTTAACAGCAAATGTATTCATAGTTTAGTTTACCCTGTTCACTTCCATGTTTGTGGACTCCTTTTTTTGTTGCAATAATTTCAATGAATAAATCATCATCTGTAGAGTCATGGTCTGTTTCTTATTATAAGAGCAGTGGAACTAAACTAAACATTTTCTTAAACAGTGTGAGAATTAGTGCACAAGAATGTGACAGTTCCATAAGTCTGCATGAAAAATAGAGCATGGCTGTGTATGTGTGTGTATGTGTGTGTGCATCTTTGCTTCTCCATGTGCACAGGGTTGGTGGTTCTCTGCAGGCCTGTGGTGATGGAGACTCACTAACTGAATTGGTCATTCAAGTGTTTCCGTATAATTGCAGTGGTTAAAACACCACTGAGACTCATAATAGAAAAGATCCCACCCACTGACTCGCCTGTGTCAGGCTCTGTCTCTCAATGTGTCTCTCAGTCCCATCTCCCCACTTCACTATCATTTATTTTTTCACTTTTTAAATCAATACTATCCAAAGATGGTTAAATTAGTTTCTGTTGACTAAAAAGCACAACACTAGAGTGGCATATGTCACTCAGTATTGCTTAATTTGCAATTATTTTCAGCTTTAAAATTGAATGGCACTTTGATGAGCATTTTTAGAGTTGTATTTTGTTTCTAATCATGAAAATGATTTCTAATCATTTGATGTGTGAAGCACAGAATTCAGATCCTATTCAATAGGTTACTGATTTGCAATGACTGCTGAAATGAAGAGTTTTCATCTCTCTCTCTCTCTCTCTCTCTCTCTCTCTCTCTCTCTATCATATATTTTTTTTTTTACTAAAATCCAAAAATGTGTCTATAAATGCATTTATTGTGTTGTGTGTGCCACAAGACTTTAACGAGATGGCCTAATCAATATCCAGTTGAACCGGGGCACGGAGTTAATTCTATGTTAATAGGAATGTGCTCTAAACAGATGTTGCCCTTGTGAATAGCAAGATGCTACAGACAGCACAATTGTTCTTTCCTCTCATCTGTTAAACATAAAAAATGCACTGACTCTGTGATGGCACTGCCTCAGCATGATTAACTTCTTTGGCTTGATTTTTTTTTTTTTATGTTATTTTTATTTATTTATTTTTACCCTTTATACAAGTGGCTTGAAAATATGTTTCAAATACATACAAGTAAATCTTTAGATGTGCCCTTGTTTCATCCATTTTAATTAAAAGATCCAGTGGTTCTCTTCTGCCACATTAACAGCTTCAAACCCATCAAACGCAGCATGAAATGCTTTCTGCTCCTTAGCTTAGAGAGTGCCCACCAGGAATTTAAGTAAAATTGGTGTGAGCGCTCTTTAAGTACCCCTTCTCTGCCATCTCTATAAAAGAGCTCCCACACTGCAAATGGAGACCCAGAAAGGGCATTTGCATAACTCTCGGTTAGACTTGACCTTTATGGAGAAGTGAACTAAATGAGAAGCCTGGCCCTTGTCACTGGCCCTTAATGACATGCAGACATCATGGATTTCAACACGGCCATGGATTTTAACTGTTAGCCCAGAACAGCTGACAGCGGCAGAGGGAATTTTACTTTCAAAATCTTTCCGTAGTCTAGGGCTAAATTTAACTAAGACGTACCCAAGGTGTTTGCTAATTTTAGTTCTGTGGAACGCTGCCTTTCAAATATTATGGCTATGCTAATACAATATCTGAAATATAGATCAACATGTAGACAAAAATATACAGCCTTTAGGAGCGATACATGTGAAGCATTAATAACTGTCAACGGACAAGTCCAAAGTGTGATTTAATTTTCCAGGAGACTGGATGGACACCCAGACTGATTAAAAATGGCTTAATGGTTTCCAGTGTCTGTTAAAATTATTTAACCATAAAACCATTAGGACATTTCTTTTCTTTTTTCCTTTTCCTTCACCCTTAGATTAAGAAATCCTCTCTTTCCAGTAACTCTCCCTTATTTTAAAGCTAAAAGCAAATCCCAGTGGTCTGGAAAAGGTTGATTTGAGGTAAAGCAAAGGAAGAAGCTTAAACAAATTGAGTTTCGATTAAGACTAATCGAGTACCTTCACACTCAATAACTGTAATTAAAGTTGCATTTAAAATTCTGTAGTGCGTCCGCAATTTCATAGAATGTAAGCACATGAACCAGTGAGTATGAATAAGAAATTGAATCAGACCTACTTTAAGAGGATTCAAAAAAATGCACAATGGTTGTTAAATTTCCATTGTTTTAGCTAATAGACAGTTTAGAGTTAAAGCAGTTTGGAGAAATGTGACTTTTTGGCACTTGTTAATGTTTACTTAATTTGTTTAATGTAAGATGCAAGAATGTATTGGGGAAAATGATGAATAATGTTGCAATATAAATTAAATTACTGTTAATCCACGTTAATGTTTGTTTGATTTCTTTTTTAACCCATTTTGGTTCTTAGGTGACCCCTCCCCCGTCAGAAACACATCTTATTGTATATTATGAACCAATTCCCTACCAAAGCAATCAATGCAACAATTTAATGTAGACGCATTTTCTCCAATGCAAAGACAAATAAAATTACAAAACTAAATCCATCTGATCCATAAACAAAAAATTATCAGTTTATAAAAAGCAAATTATGAGTAAATACAGTTTGATTTTGCCTGCATCAGATTGGAGCTATCATGTGTATGCACTAATAGCCAGCCTACTACACACCTATATACACACAGAATTTGCCTATTAAAAACAATCAGCCCATGCAATAATCAGCAATAATCACTGTGTGCACATAATGTGTATTTTTTGTACATTTACAGATCCAGTAATATTTGTTTAAAAATAAATGGAGAATATGTTTTGGTAATCTTGGCAATAAATACATACACATAAATCTGTTCTGAATCTGAAAATGTATATTGTTTTAGTATTCTGTATCATGATCTCTCTCTGCCCAGCTAACAAGGTCTGATAGTGAACTTCCTCTATTACCATTTCTCCCCGGGCCTCCACCATGCTGGCCTGGAGATGATAATTTTCCCATAACAAACCGTGGATTATTATTCCACCACCGAATGATTCCTGGGCTGGAAAATGATGCTCTGCAACCCAATCGCCTTCCTATTCATGGCCACCAACTGACCATATAAAGCTACAGGAATGAGTGTAATCGCAGAAGGTATCATTTCCGCTGCAGAACAACATAAAATACATTTTACATTTACATTTACGGCATTTGGCAGACGCCCTTAGCCATATACAGATACAGTTAAATACCGGTATACAGTCAAATTACCAGTTCTTGGTGCAATGGAAATGACGTTGACAGTATTTGAGTTTTGTTTGGGATTGGGTTGCATGGACGTTTTCTGTCACTGGTTGTAGCTGCAATACAATTCCATTAACACACACACACACACACACACACACACACACACACACACACACACACGCACACACCAGTCCACCCTTGCCTGCTGTAATTGTTTAAATTTCCCCTGCTAAGCACAGTTTGCACAATGGCTCCATTTGGGAGAGTCCCATATGATTGCTGCATGGTCAAGCTGGGAAGATTAGCTCACGTCTGTTTAATGGGAAATGCGGCCATCTGTTTATTTGTTTGTGCTTGTGCATGTGCTTTGTGCACCAGACTTTGATACGGAGCTGACTTCATTTGACAAGCTAATCTCGAACAAGTAAGCTCCTGCACAGCACAGTGCCCTTCAACTTCCTACAAAGACATCGGTTGACTTTTTTTAAAAACCCAGTTACTCCTGAGGGAATATGGATATTCACAATCTCCATGCTTCACACTCCAGCCTGCAATGAAAAAATAAACAAATAGGCATGCAAATGTAAACTCTGATATTCAAATTCCCAGAGTCGCAATAAATATACAATAAAACTGCAGCCCTCTGGCTAGCTCCGGGCTAGCTCCCGCTTATGATGTACCTGCTCCGCTCACTCAGAGACTCAGGTAAAACAGAGCACGAGGTGAATCAAGACAGGGGAAGAAAAGCTGAAGCCAAAATTCCCAGGTGTTTTAAATGGTGCTTTAAATAGATTTCCCCAACTTTCACTCCCCCTGAATTTTAGATCGACCTCACTCCTACACTTCTTGTGTGCGCACACACACACACACACACACACACACACACACTCCCCTTGAGGTGCTCAGTACACTTGCCGTTTTTGTTGCAGTCTGTAGTCTGGAGGTGAAAAAAGAACACCAGAGCTGTTCTACCAGAGCGACTCACCAAGCGTCCATGGAGAATAAATTCAGTACTGCTAACCACAAAATACAAAGTACTCTATATAAAAGTGAACCTATGTTTAGAGCGCCCATCTTCTTAAAATGCTACGCATTAATCTGAGGTTCCTATGGTATTTTCTAACAGAAAGTGTGTTATATTCTCACCGGCCATCCGTTTGCTTACTTTCGATAAGTTTACAATATACCAGATCTGCGTGCGCACTCTTAGAACAACTTCAGCTTGATGGAAATGAGAGGTTATACATTACTCCCATGGGAGCAAGTAAAGTTAAGACATCCAGGCTATCCGCTTAACACTTCATTATCCCTTAAATCTCTGGACGCGCCAGCAGCTAATTAATTTAATGATATTAATATGTCGCAATAAAGGCACGAAGGCTGGCGGGTACGAAATAAATGCGGCAAAGGGAGTGATGTGAGGAAAAGAGTGAGGCGGCGAGTAACCTCTAGGGTGTCATGGCTTAAGGCAAGATTTCCTCCAGGCCTGGCCACCACAGTGCATGTAATTAGAAGCGGAGAAATGAGAGCTGTATGACTCTTACATTTAATATCCCACATCGCTCTCCCCACACATGATGTATGTCAGGAAGAGAGGGCAGGAGAGAGAGAGAAAGAGAGAGAGACAGACAGAGAAAGAGAGGGAGAGAGAGACAGAGAGAGAGAGAGACAGAGAGACAGAGAGAGAGAGAGAGAGACTATCACTGAAAGAGCTGTATAAAAGACCTAAAGGTTCCAAATTAAGATTTATTTGAGCATAGTAGGGGGCAATTCATTTATGTATTCAAAGACTGACTCTTTGCCGCAGAACACATTTAAATGCAGAATATGTCATTTTCACTCCATCCATTAGGAAAGACATATCAGGCATGTGGGCACTGTCCATGCTGTGTTGTCTAGAAAACTGTCATCTTTTTTAATTCAGGAACCCTTGGATACACTGGCTCTGCAAGATGGTTGCTGGCTGATGAATTATTGGCTGCACAGCGTTGCTTGGTAGTTCTTCAAGCATACGAAGAGGAAAGTGAAGTTATTACAAGAAAACCTATAAATTACATCAAGCATAACAATCTGGCAAGATGGCCTGCAAGATCGATGTGTGCTTTTGATTCCACAGATCTTGTAGATTTGTGCACAGTGCCCCATGTATCTACTGTTATTCAGCACAAATGCAAATCCTATCTTGATCCCTGGGTTTGGACTTTAGACAGGTTCAGACTGCACAAGACAACCTGATAAGACTAGTACATACAGTCGTGTGAAAAAAATAAGTACACCCCATGGAAATTGTTGGCTTTTTTGACATATTTAGACAAGTATTTTGATCCTCTTTGAAACAGTGCCTATTAATAAAGATGATACACTATCAAATGACACATAAAATTGACATTTTGTAGTAATTTCCACAATTTAAATGAACAAAAAACAGATCAGTCACATGGAAAAAGTAAGTACACCCCTACATTTATCACCTTCAAATCCATAAAATTATAATTTTTTTATCTCAACAATTGTTAAACTGGCCCTTTGTGTCATCTTTGCAGGAAGATAGTGTAAGCAAGTTCAAAAGGTGAAATAGGTTTATGATTTCTCAAAGCGGAAAAATGTCTAAGTATGTTGTAGGCAGAAAATCACAATTCTGACCAAAACCTGATTTTTCATCATTTGGCTATTTGCCAGAATTCCACCACAGTAACATTCAACAGGTTTTCCTACACAATTATAAAGCATATTATTCTATAACATAACTACAGTACAAATAATATAAAAGGTATGTATTTATGAGAGTGAGTAATGTAAGTCTGGAGTTGAAGGCGTTAAGTTCAATAAATGTGACATATTCTGGTAACCTCCTCCAAGCATTTTAAATGTGTTCTGTTGTCCCTGTGTTCTATTGTCCTCCCTTTGTCCCCTCCGTTTGGCTTAATTGGTGGATCAGTCAACAATACCTGCTACAAGGTCCACATCAATCCTACTTACCTAAAGCCTAAAGTGGCTGCTCTGAGACTCTGAGACTCTGTGTGTGTGTGTGTGTGTGTGTGTGTGTGTGTGTGTGTGTGTGTGTGTGTGTGTGTGTGTTGTCAGAATTTAGAATAGTCCATGGAATAGAGAGGTAAATAAATATATAATAGGTGTTGTGAAATTTTATGCAGTCTTTGCAGCAGAGGAGCTAAAAGTATGCCACTAACTGATATCTCAGCTTTCAAATAAATGTGCCATGCCCCTGGTAATAACATCCTCAGTGTCACAAGACAATATGTGAATTTTGACCTGCAACTCACCACAGAGTTTCATGGTTATGACTCACAGCCACTGACACCAACCGGGCAGGTAGCAGCAAAACTGGCGATGAAAACGTGACATGATATTGCACAATACACACATCTATTTGCAATTTGCGCTCTCTCCTGAATGCATGGGGTTTGTTTGCAATGTGGTGGAGTATAGAGATCTTTCAAGGAGTGTCTACATGCCATCACAGCATCAGTCACACTCAAACATGTGTCTGCTTTAGCCTTGGCAAACAAGGATGCAGCATCTGCCATAGCAGATCCCAAAAGAAATGCCAGGCTAGATTCATTTCAGAATGCCTCAGCAGCGATGAGGGAGTGTAAGTGGCATTCGACTCCAACGCTCTGGGGCAATTCTGTATCTTTTCTCTTTTTCTCCAGTGTTTTTTTTTTCTTTTTTTTTCACCATATCTCTATATCTCTGTGAAGAGCATTTTAATTCTTTCCTTTCCAATCCCTGCATCACATCAGTTATTGTACATGCCGGTCAGATGAAACGATAGTCTCGCTCCCTCTCTTTTTCGGTCTTTCTCTAAACTGACACAGCTGTCACTGATAATCTACTTTTACATCCCCCCTCTTTAGTATCTCCTGATTGAAAAAACTGCAGCACAGAAGTTATTAAATGTGCCCACAGACAGTATTAGGACAGAATGAGGGAGCATTTCAAAGCAGCGAAAGTTAACTGTCCCTGAGAGAGTGCACAGAAGCATCTTCCACTCTTAGGTGCACATCCCCATTAATTGTCATTCAATTTTT
The DNA here is from genome assembly GCA_023630585.1 of Cranoglanis bouderius. NCBI lineage: Eukaryota > Metazoa > Chordata > Actinopteri > Siluriformes > Cranoglanididae > Cranoglanis > Cranoglanis bouderius. The sequence goes on from CM042568.1 coordinate 13,779,975, forward strand.
ATTGTCCATGATCACTTCAATAGGGTTCATGAGCCTGAAAGTAGTCCCCTGAGTTGCAGTAAATCAGAGCCGTTGAGAGAAACACCTCATTATATAACTAAAAAGCTAATGAAATGAATTGGTAATAGACTGTAAAACAGGAATCTTGTTATCAGAATTCATTCATTTTGGATAGTAATCATCATTTAATGGTTTTAAAAATACTGGCAAATGGGTTGCACTGTATATATTTTACAACTTAAGGAGAGCTGCTTTCCTGTGTTAGCGCTTAGCTTATTTTAACCCCCCCGCAGTAAGCATTGACTTCAAGCAGGTTAGTGATGAAAGGACATCTTGATGTGAGAAGGCAGGACTCGGTCAAAGAGAAAAATGATGTAAACGCTTAACAAGAAAGAACGGCAGGGACTGGTTGCAAGAAAAAGTGAAGGACAAACACATGGGATAATGTGGTTACTGCAGAGAGATACAGCACACTGTACAGTGAGTCCAATAGTGAGAATCCAAGGAGTTGGACAAACAGTAAGTGACAAAACCTGAGACTGGATTAACAGAGGCTGTCAGAGAAGGTGTTTAATGGAGGGAAAAGAAGAGCCACCGAGGCTAGTTTGAGTGCAGCAGCATTTCTGATTCAGGGAGGAGGAAAAACAAGTGCAGACCCAAATAAATTGCTTGATTTGTATTTACAGCCATGTGAGAAAATACACCCATACAAGGAACTTGTTGGCTTTTTTGACATATTTGGACAAGCAAACATTTGATCCTCTTTGAAACAGTGCCTATTAATAAAGGAGATACACTCTATCAAATCACACATAAAATTGACATTTTGTAGTAATTTTCGCAATTTAAATAAATAAATAAAAAAAAACAGATCAGTCACATGGAAAAAGTAAGTACACCCCTACATTTATCACACCTTCAAAACCATTAAATTAGAATCAGGTGTTCAAGATTGCGTGCCAGTGATTAGAACGTGCTTAGGGAGTGCAGGTGAAACCTGTCTTATTTATACCCCTCTCATATCTAGTGTCTGCTGTTCCCTTTACTATTGAGGTGTGTGGTGTCATCATGCCAAGATCTAAAGAGTTCTGTAAGGCTTTCAGAAAAAAAGGTTGTGGATGCCTATGAGACTGTCAAGGGATTTAAAAAGATCTCCAAATTATTTGAAATGCCAGTTTGCCAATTTGTCCCAGCAAATTCAGCCCAAGAGCAGACCGTCGGATGCAAAAAAATATCTCCAAGAACCCTAAACTGTCATCACAGGATCTTCTAGTCAGTCTTGCAACTGTTGGTGTCAATGTGCATGCTTCTACAATCAGAAAGAGAAATTTGACCTGCATGGAAGGCATGCCAGGAAAAAGCCATTGCAAGACTACAGTTTGCCAATGAGCATATAGGCAAAGACCAGGCCTTTTGGAATAATGTGCTCTGGAAAGATGAATCAAGGATAGAGTTGTTTGGCCACAGTAACAGCAGGCATGTTTGGCGCAGACCAAAGACAGCTTTTCAGGAGAAGCACCAACTGTGAAGCATGGTGGTGGAAATGTTATGGTTTGGGGTTGCTTCACTGCCTCAGGGACTGGACTGCTTGCATTCATTGATTCAACTATGAATTCTGCATCATATCAAAGAGTGTTTGAAGATAATGTGAGGCCATCTGTCCAAAAGTTGAAGTTGAACTGAATGTGGACCTTTCAACAGGATAATGGTCCTAAGTACACTAGAAAATCCACCAAGGAATGGCTCAAAAAGAAGAAATGGAGGGTTATGGAATGGTCTAGTTGAAGCCGGGATTTGAATCCCAGCTAACAAGAAGTTATTTCTGCTAAAGAGGGCAATGCTAGATTCTAAGGCCAAGAGTGTACTTACTTCTTCCACAGAAGAATATCACATCTATTGATATTTCTGTTGAATAAATGATTGAAAAAGTATATCAACTTCATTAATAGGCACTGTTTCAAATATGTAAAAAAGCCAACAATTTCCATGGGGTGTACTTATTTTTTCACATGACTGTATGTAGGTAATGAAGTCTTACTCAGTTGAATGGTGTGTCAACCTAAATATTTTTGAACAGAGCCAATACATAATTTTGAGAACTGCTTCTCAATGCAACAATACAGCAGCTTTGGTCAATTTTGTGTTATAGTGAAACAAAATGAATTTTGTAAACTGTAAACACATTCATACAAAACGTTATTGCTTCATTTTGTTCATACAAGTGATTCGTCTAACACAGTATACAAAAGGTATTGAGTTTTAATTGAGGTATTGAGTGAACAAATGATTGCTAGTGCTTCTCATACAAGCTGAAAATTTCACTTGGCAAAAGTTGTCTTTTCTCTGAAATTGTGGAGATTATTGTGAGTCGAGTATAAACACACATTGCTCTACTCAAATATTATGGATGCTATTTTGAGATTATGCTCCTACTGTAACACTTTTCTAACACGTATTTCACCACCTTGTTTATTTAACAGTAGTTCATATTAGTTTGAAATATATTGTCTGTACTTATTAGGTACAATAATCTTAGTGGTAATGTGATCATATTGGGTAAGTAGTTAGTGTTAGCCTTCTATTATAGCCTAGTATTAAATATTGTATGTTAAAATTTCTAAGTCTCTTTAGTTTTATCAGATCAGTAAGTCATAAGTACAACACCACGGTTAAATCTTATGCTGTCCAGGCATGTGACTGCTCCGTGACCCTACATTCTCTTTCTTTACTTTCTCTGAGGCAGGCTTGTAGGAGAAGGACTACACACCACCATAAACACTGATGCGTTTAGCTTTAATACTGAGTGCTTTTTCCAAAGTTACCAAAGTTAGATAAATAGAAACGTTAGAAAGTCTCGGTCATGTAAAACACATCTTAGTTTTATGAGTCATTTTTACACAGTAGTTTGCGAAGTGTAAACTCAGCAGTGGTAAATATGTAAATAATACGAAATCATGTGCTGCACAAAAAATTAATGGTGAACTGAAAAAGTACACGATTTGAAAAAGTAACTCATGGCCTTCTCCAACCTTAAATGTCCATCCTACAACATTCAATTTAGCTGCATTTTCAACAGGGCCTTGGGAAATGAAATTGTGAGATCACATTACATTCCCACAAGCATAACCAAAAAATGTGTTGTTTTGTTTCCAACAATAAGCAAATCTTTGTGTCATGCTGCATTTCATAATTCAAGCAGGCAATTCATCTGATTTCTAATCCCAGGAAATGCCTTGTAATGTATTCCGCATTGATATGACTGCTCTTCAAAGATGGTGCATCTTTTTGTGGAGACACACTTAAATTACAACTTTGATTTGCTCAATAAAGGAATGTTAGTGAAATCAATACATGTTTGTGCACTGCAAATTGGAAACTATTATTGTTTCTCATGCAGCTTTTGTGTAACAATGGAGAAACATAAGTGGTAGGCTGCAAGCACCAAGTAGCTTTATTAGGCTTTTTCCAGAAATAATTGTCAGAACAGGCAGCTCAGTGGAGAACACAGACAGCTGGCATTAAAACGGGTAGATCTATAATCACTAATAGACAAACAAGCTGCACTAAAGTATAAAGAAAGTTTTAAAGAACAAATAAAACGTGGAAAAAATCAGAAATAAACCCTACATTTACATAATGTCACAAAAACAGCAGGCAAACACAGGGAGAATAAACACTTATATTGCTAACAACACACAGGTGCAGGTAATAATGATGAGAAACCGGTGTGGAATCTCCTGGTACAGAGACTCCCTGATCATCTGATTATAATTGTAAATGTTTGGAAAGTTTAGTAAAACAGAGCAAAAGTTATATTTCACCCCAACTAAATGTCAGAGGCAGTGAGAATCTCCTAGATACATTCTTGTGCAGACACATGAAGAGACCTTCCAAAAAAAAAAATAAAAAATCTAGTTGCGTATGCCACAATACTTTGTACACAACATTGTCATACAATATCTTTCCCCTTCTTCTTCTCACTTCATACACATTTCAGGCTATTATGGAACTTGTGACTACAGTTAGTAGCTAGTCTAACTCACTCAACTAGCTAATGGAGTACCAGTACATCTTATTGCAGGTTGGATGCTGAGCTGTGAAATGCCAATAGCTCCACAGGTTTTGGCTCACATAATTTGCAGATTATTATCACACTATTTCCATTGAACCGTTTAAAACTGAAGTTACCTGATAAATTGAGCCAGGGATACTCATTTGTCTCCACTGTCTCAGATGTTGCTGCTGCCGACTAAACATTTGCTTGGATTTGTAGCTTTGTTCATTGTGTAGATTTTCTGTTGATAGTGAGTTTGTTCCATTGGGTGTAGGAGCTGATGGCCATTTTGTTTGTATTTTTGGGAAGCAAATGAGAAACAGAGAAGTCTCTGTGTCTTTACTGTGTTTTACTTTTGCATATGCTAGTTAGCTATAGATGTGTCATGGTTAGCTTGAAGTTTTTGTTGTTTTGGCCTGGGTTACACCTGAAGAGATAAAAACCTAGTTGTGTTTGTTTCCCACTAACCTGGTGTACAGTATCTTCCCATTCGTCTTTTCCATCTTACAAATAATTAAATATCAATTGTGTTTTGGTTCAGTATTAATTGGGTAATTTGCTGACCAAGGAAAAATCCAAGAAGGTGCAGAAAGAAGTGTTTCGTTTTAGAACATTTAAGGGCACCATTTATTAATACTATCGAGTGGGTACAATATGACTTTCTACTTTATAAAAATAAGCAGCCTGGTGAATATTGAATCCCCAACCTAACTGCTGCTAAGTGAATCAGAAATACCTATATTTTATTTCGTGAAGCACTATACAAACTCTCCTTCCTGTCTCCTCATTACATATGGGCATGCAGATTTATTTATTTTTTTTCCCATCATGGTGTGTTTCCTGCACCTGTACCCACAATTTAAAATGTAGATGGATTTCCAGTGGTACAAGTGACAAGCATAGCACTGTCAATCAGCTGTTCACATTCTCCCTGATTGCCGTCAAGAAAATAAGTTTCTCAACTTGATGTGCAGTGAATAAGAAAAAAAGAGAAGAAATCATCTATATGGAGTTACGGGGGGGGGGGATGGAGAGAAACAGTTAAGTTTGTAAATCAAATATGCCAGTGAGAGAAAGAGCAATTCTTCTTTTAACTGGATTAGCTTGTCTATACCAGTGGAGCAAAGATGTCTTTTTTGCCTACTTTAAATAAAAAAAGTTATCATAATATTTCATTTTAATGTGTCTTTAGTTTTATGTTGTTACTATCTAGAATGATTAAAATGTATTTAGCAGAGGTTTTAATAAATACAGTATGCTGTTAGTTTATTGGCCTGCATTATTCAGATTTTTCTATCATGTAAGTAATGTTCTCGTTAATTGTGCATAAGTGATAGCTACAGAAAGCAACTGTTATTTAAAGAGAAAACTACTGTATATTAACAATGTTTGCACTGGTTGCTATAGGGAAGAGATGAATACGATGGAGAGAAAAGTAGGAAGACAGAATATTTCTGAATACAGGAAAGATTTATAAAGGTGAGGAGAAGTCTACATAGAAAGATAGAAGAGGTGAGAGACGGTGAGGGGGAAAAGGAGAAGACAGCATGGTTACAAAAGAAAGACTGACAGTGGCTCTGGAGTAACAGAAAGAATAAATGTATATGGAATGTGAAAAAGAAGAGCGAGGAGAACAGAAGAGGTGATGCATTGGTATAGAATATCTATGGTAAGATATATTGAATGGGAATTATTGTAATGATTGCATTGTACAGGTTTTGTTCTTGTTCTTGTTCCTGACAGCCTCCTATTACGATAGAGACAGACAGACAGACAGACAGAGAGAGAGAGAGAGAGAGAGAGAGAGAGAGAGAGAGAGAGATTTAAAACCCTCTGCAAAAAATATGTAAACCAACAAAAGAAGTTATTTTTTTCATTTTTTCATACTGCTTCATTTGTTCTCCACATACTCATAAACACACACCAGACATCTTATTTTTCTTGATTTCCACGTAATTGTGGACTGAATGTGTACAAGTGAAGGGGAAAAACATCTAAAAATAAGAGCCATCTGTCTAGTATTAAAAAGCTATATAACTTAATGTGTTGAAACAAACACTTAAAGACTCAAATTCTAACCAAAGTTAGGATTACTATCCTCCACTGGAGGTCAACTCTCTGTTTGTCAATCAGACGCTTGTGCAAGGACCACCAGCAGCCTGTAGGGGACAGTGCCAAAAATAGTGCTTAGCTGATGGAACTACCTCCAAACTTTATGCATGGCACACCTTCATACAAGTTATATAGAGGGCTTTCTTTCCAACTGACTTCAAAGCACCCAGTTCTGGGGTGGTAAAGGTCAATAGATACCTCTCATCCCCGATCCAATCCCCCACTGCAGCAGTAACTGTCAGCGCAGAAAAATCACAGGGATGTCCATCTGTCCATTGCGCAGGGGTAGATGGGTCATTACAAAGTCCTGATGGTCTGTCAGCAGTAAGCCCCATGTCTCCATTGCAGGCTTGTCTAGCAGATGACCCAATCTGATCCCAGTGTTCTCACCCACAGCTGCCAATGTCAGTTTTCACAATGTGGCCCAGCTTTTGCACAGTCTGCAGTCTGCAGGCGCCAACACAGACTGGCTGATGACAAAAGCCTTGATGGTAAAAAAAAAAAAAAAAAGAGCTAAATAAATAATAATAAAGGCCCCTCCAGTAGCTACACCCTGTCATGGTGTGTTAGGTATCCTTGAGAAAACCTTTCATGCTTCCATTACTGACCTATAAAATGCTGTAAGGTCCAGCAAATCAGTCTCTTTCAGTTTCATTAGAAACACTTGTCCCATTCTACAAGCTCTTCTAAACAGTGCAAGTGCCTTCCCAAACAATAGAGCAGTCTCTGGGCTGCTTGTAAATCCTAGACCTGATATCCACCAGGCCCTGTCCCCCTTTTGTACTGGTAGCTAATCAAACTCTGTGTTGGCCCAACCTAAAAAGCTCCACAATGTTCACTGTATTTACTGCACCAGACCCACAGGTAGCTAGAGAATGGAGACTACCAAGATACTGGCAACCAAAACTCTCCGCTTTTAGGACTGAGGTAGCAACCAATTTCACTGACACAATTTGTTGCACACTCTCTCCACTACTCGCTCCCAATTCTGTCTCTGAAACTCCCCTGTCATTTAAAAAAATATCTTTAACTCATCTAATGTAGAAGTCCCTCTGCCTTAACATGACCTGCCCTCAAATCCTCACTTTAATCCAAAATAATGTTAGCAGGAGATGCCTTCTGGCAAAAAATCACAAAAGCCTTGGATAAAACGTTGTCCTCACCAGTATTAATATAAAAAATTAAACATTGTTGGAATAAGCAGATATCACAACCCTTGGACCCTGAAACAACAACAAATATGAATGTAAAGCCTGATAATCTCCCACTAAGATAGAACAGCAGTATTTTGATGGCTATACTATACAGTTCACCCAACAGGAGACACTCTTTCCTGTTGTAACTGAAATTGTCTGGCTCAACCCACCTTAGATTTTAATCATAGATGTTGCACCAGTATACAACAGCTGTACCTAACTTAAAAATTCATTTCCAAGACCAAAAGCTTTTTATAGATTTTTTAAAGACATAATTGTGACCAACTGTCAAAAGTGATCAAGTGAAACTTCTACTGTACAAGGAAGAGATTGTGCTCTAGTGTCCGATGTCTTGTGTACTACTGAGTATAGGTAGTTCTTAAGACTGATGGATAAACACTTATAATAGGTAGTCAATAGAGCAAATGGTCTAGAAATAACAATACAGAGACAACACTGCACATTGACATAAAGGTAGAAAAACTTCTCTGATATATTCACAAATGACTCCATAGAAATCACTTCCTGCTTATAAGTTTGATGGTAGGCCATCGATGCATGGTGACATCTGGATTCAGAGTTTTGTTCTAACACTAGCACTGTTCACCTCAAAAGTGTAAAAGTGTATAGGGGTTGATTCCCCTGATCACAGCTTCAAAGCCATCACAAGAATCCGTCCATGAAATTTCAGTGCTCAATGACACACATTCACACCATTTCTAACAATTCCACTTTCAAATAACAGACTGACAAGGTGTTATTCTTTCAGAAAGACTAGTGCTTTATTCATGTGGGAAGCAGATACAGTCCATTCATTTCCAACTTCATCTTCAACTGCTAGGAGAACATCCTCCACCATGACCTTCTCTTTGAGTACATACCTGAAACCATGGCAGATGATGTTATCTTCACAAGGTATCCAGCTCTCACCCCATACCACTCACACTCACTTTCCGGATTGCAACAGGTATAGAGAGAGAGAGAGAGAGAGAGAGAGAGAGAGACCAGTTAATGAGGGGGTAGAAACAATAGTAAAATGTTTTCATACAGTAAAATGTGTAAAAACATTACCATAATAATATGCACAAATAGCTTCAAGTGTGTCATGGATATCCCAGACATTGTTTTTTTTAGAAGTAGATAGCACACACATATGGGTGCATCCTAAATATACTAATACAATGGCGTTTTCTCTCTACAAATGTTCCCTGGTAGCTAAACAGATATAAAACATTGTCAAATTTAGATTGATGAGCTACACTATTGACTCATATAAAATGACATGACGCTTCGATCATATCTCAATACTAACATGATCATTCACAACTGTTTTTTGTTTGTTTGTTTGTTTGTTCATTTTGCTGAAACCCACCACAAGATTGTTGTGTATACTGCTATATTGCATGGCATATTGCAACTGAATTAGATTCAGAAAGTGTCCAGACTAATGCATCATGTCCATCTCTGGCTGAAAAAAAAAAAGCATGAATGAACAACAACACTCCCACTCTTGCGTTGCGAGTAAGGATGGATTGGCCAGAACACTAGGGATCTTATTAGGCTCAAGAGTGCTCTCAGTTGCTGGGGAGACCGTTTTGACCTGGCTGTGTCTCTTCTGAGTGATGCAACATTTATGATAACATGATACATTTGTACATGATAAATTCCAATGTATTTATCAATTGTCTGTTCTATATGTTGCACACTGTAAATGCAAATGGAGATGTGTCACAACTGAAACCGTAGAATATCACTTTATGAAAGATAATGCCTTTCATATTTATTTCCTCTTAAATGGTTTGTCCTTGTCTTTGTGGACAATATAAGGCTGTAGAATGTTATACATAAATGTTGACATATAAAGAGCTTTATTCATGCAATATTCAGATCACTGACATTAGCTGCTCACCTCTGGCCCTAACTGTCAACCAGCTCTGTGACACTGTGTTAAAATATTTTTTATTCATCCATAGGTCTTGTGGCCACTCAGACATACATTATTTTAACGTCTCACTTTTAGATACATCTTTTCTATAATGATATACTGTAGATCAGACTTGCAATACTATTCAGCTAGCCATGGAAACATACTGGTGGTACGAAAGTAAAGAAAAAAATACAAACAAAAACAACATAAAGTGTCTTAGTAAGGTGTTCTTGGCATAGATTGTACACGTCTCTAGAACTGTACTGGAGCAATGAACACAATTCTTCATTCTTCACAATTCTTCAAAACATATTTCCTCACTGGTGTTTTGATGATGGTGGTGTAGAGCACTATCTAACATGTTGGTTCAAACTCTCTCATAGGTGTTCAACTCGGTTCTGGTGACTCTGAAGGACATAGCATAAGACTTACATCTTTCCCGGTTCTTCATAGCATAAAGGTGATCAGTCAGAGTAAATTTTGTAATGAGTTCTAGTGACTCTTCTCTAAGAAGACAATTGGACCAAACCATGTAAATAAATACCCCCACAGCATAACACAGCCACTACACCCCCCCCCCCCTTTAATTTGTCACCTGTCTGCAGTTTTATTACCATTATTCATTTGTTTTCTATTAAAAAATGCTACCTACAGAAGTCAGATAAAATTACAAATGGCTCAAAAGTTTCAGTGCCAACTTGCTTTCTCCAGCTTCAAACAAACTGTTAGATAGCAGCTGAGCTGTGTGTTCAGGGAGGCAACAACTCAAGTATCACCACATTTGCCACTTGCTGCTGCTCTGAGTCTCAGCTGGGGTAACAGTTTCAAGTTCAGACCTTTGGTGTTTTTCAGTTAGCCTCTGAAAGCTTTTGCTTAAGGTCTTCATGGGGAGAGCTGGTACTCATCTCCTGCCCGTTTGTGACTATTGTTGAGCTTGGAGTGAAGTGTGACCTGGTAAACAATCACTCTGTTTGGGGTTAACAAGAGTTGACAGGTTCAGATTTTGCAAAAGGTATCAAGCTGTCAATCCTGCTTTCAAATTTAACCTTAGTTTGTCTTCATACAGACAGACAACAGCTCTGTCTTTTGTTGCTTGTCAGCTGGCCTCACACGAATGTGAGCTTTTTTGCTCTTAACTACTTCTTGATTTGGCTACAGATTGAAATTGAATATCCTTTTCTGGCTAGATGGAAAATTCTGAGGTTGTTTCTGTTTTGGGTTTTCAGTCGCTTCAAAAAGAAAATATTTCAGTGCCACTAAGGGAAAAGCACTGCAGTAGTGGATACACATAGTATGCTACTTATTTTCACATTTTTATTTTTCACATGTTGAGCATATGATCTCATTTTTCACATGCGAGTTTCTCAAATTAATAATTCACATAGCAAATATTGTTCACATGATGCCAGCTGTGTTTACTTGAATTGCAATTTCAGGACATAACTGTGAAATTCACCTTCACACGTTTGTTCACATTGTTCACATACTGTATTCACATAATCGCATGTAAAATTCGCATGCAACTGAATGTATCTTGAATATGGTCAAATTTATCTAGTATTTTCTATTATAAGAGTACCTTTTACTAATTTCAAGTTTTAAAATTTCTGATTCTATTAGCAGATTTATTTATTTTTTTTCTAGAAAAAAAAGCTTATAATGAGCAAAATTTGCTCATTTGCTCAAAAATATCTGTCAATAAAACAAGACTATTTCAAGCTTGGAATTAATTTAAAAAAATATCTAAAAATAGGTTTAATAATCCTATTTTTAATCATAAATTAATCTAAAATATCTTAAATAAATCTTTTATATTTAATCTTATATCGATTAAATATATAAGACAAATTTGACTAGATTCAAGATATTTTTACGTGGTCATTTTTTGCAGTGTATACTATGAAGGTTTTAACAAACATTGTGGACCAAACTATTGTGTTGTTAATGAATTTAAGTTTTGTGTTGTAGATAGATACTATTTATTTGACGTGTTGTTTGTAAGTAAACAAACATGCAATACGTTGCTATTGTTGGAGTTTTACATTGCAACTATGTGTACACATATATAAATCACCATAACTGTAGTCTTACCACATGAAATGAATATCTCTACATTGTGTGGAGACTTATAAATATTCATATGTTTCACATTCAGGGACCTCAAGAATCCTGTTGTGCTTTACCCAATTTCTGTTTTCTACTGTCCCTTGGAATGAATACATTTCCTTCTTATCTGTTTTATTTTCCTTTACTATGGTAGCAAAAGAGTATTTGTATTTCTGTGTCTGTGAAAGACTGTCAGATTCACTGATGTGCATATCTGTGCTGGTCTATGTGTGTGTACATGCTGGTCCTGAGGGCTCTGTAGCTACTGCTAGTGGAGCAGTTAAAGAGAATTAAACACAGGGACTCATGGGTTCTTTGCTTGACTCTACTCCACATCTTCTTGATGATGCAAAACATTAGACATCTCCTCAGAGACCAACACGCACTGTAACTCCACACATGCTGGTGTGTCTTACAGAAATCCTTTTCTTTCTTTTTTTTTCGCTTTTACTCTTCCACACGTTCCTCATTACTTTCTAAATGCACAGCAGTGATGGCCGCCTTTAGACATACTGCATCCTGGACGCCACACTCAGAAACAAATGATGAGCTTGCCCTAATGGATGATAAATTATTTAGTTCCTTTGTGGAGCTCTCACTTTAGGGCAGGTTCTATCCATATTCATAGTCCAAACTAAAAGCAAAACAACAAGGGTTTCTATTCAAAAGGAACTGCATGCTGGAGGAGTTAAAACAAGAGTTCTTTGCATTTTATATGCTATTAATTTGTTGCCTGTCAGTGATATCATTTGCAACACTAAATCTGTCTGTTTTCATTTCCCTTCCGTCTCGGTTTCCATTAAACTACCAGCTTATTGCTTTTTGATTACATTTATTTTCCGTCTTTTTCATTCCCGTTATCTTACCACTGCATTATTACTTACTGCAATATGCTTCCTTTCACTCTGCATATTGCAGTTTGGTGGTGTTGGAGATGGGTAGGGGGTGCAGATGAGCCGATTGATCTTAAATAAATATATAACGTTTGCAATATGTATTGCTTACTCCCTGCCTGCTCTTCCATGGCTTGTCTTAAATGCGCTGAGTTAGAGTCTCCATGGGAACAGAAATGGCTCTTTATTCTCTTTAGTAGATACATTACATTCTTCTCTAAGGAACTCTGGTGTGTGGCATCTCAATTATTCATGCCTGGTTATGATCATAGATTAATAATTTGGTAGATTAAAACTAAAAACTTGGTGGCTCATCTGCTCCCCATACCTAACACGAAAGCCATTAGCTCGAGCGTATGGCCATTAAATTCGATTAAACAGCCCTTCTGACGCTCATTTATTTCGCATGAGCTTTCGGCTGACCTTTTTGGATGGCTTAATGTTTTCAAACATTAATTTGTATGCTAGATTGAGGTTAGGAAAATACTGGGCTGATTTCCAGTGCAACGAAGGCCATTTGCATCAATCCTAGCTTTGCGAACTGTCAGGTGTGGTAAAGAGTAGTGTGGAGCTTAGTGTTCCTAGCTAATTGTTGTGCATCCAGGGTTATAGCTGGTCCATTTAGTATATCCTGAAAGGCCATAGTGATGTCCATTACTGTGGACTAAAGAGCATCACTGTTTCTGTAGCTAAATCATTAGGTAACATTTTGGACTATGCTTCAAAGTAGGCAAAAGCTTGACTGAGGGCTAAAAGCATGCCATACCTCTTTAAGTGAAAGTGACATGTGAAGGCCAATGTATGGTAACCCATACTTGGAAATTGTCCTCTGCGTTTGACCCATCCAAGTTAGTGCACACACATTAGGAATTGGGAGTAGGGAACACTACAAACCGTGAACACACCCGGGGCAGTGGGCACCCATTTTTGCTGCGGTGCCCGGGGAGCAGTTGAGGGTTAAGGGTCTTGATCAAGTGCCCAATGGTGGCAGCTTGGCAGTGCTGGGATTTGAACTCACAACTTTCCAATCAGTAGCCCGACTTCTTAACCACTGAGCTACCACCGCCCTCCAATAATGCTTTGTTCTAAATGTAACAACATACAGTCCAATATACAGACAGTACAGCTGTAGATTGTCACGATGGCCATTTGCATTGTCTGTAGTGTTCAGGATTTGTCAGCAAAAGCTGACTTCAAATAATAACCTGCTACAAAGTATCCAGTGGTGTTTGTCTATGAGATTTCAACACAAGCACTCCTCGAGGGAAAGGAGAGGAATTTAAAGTCAATAATAAGTTGGAATAATCCTGCTCTAGAGCCAGTGTCTTTGGATGTGGAAGATAAGCAGTGGCAGCGGCCTCCACTGGGAGGAGAAGGTTGGGTTTGTGGCGGAAATCTATCTTCACAGCACCTTATAAAGCATAGGTTGAGCAGATAAGAGATGTGTAGGGAGCATTAGCTACCCATACAAGCCGCTGAGCCACATGAAGTGCCTACTGAATCAAGAAATAACATGATATAATGTCAATCGAGGCATAGGTGTGTGTGTGTGTGTGTGTGTGTGTGTGTGTAGGCAGTGTTTAGGGAGCACCTAAATTTACTGTATATGGACACAAACATGACTGCATGTGTTTCATTTTTGTAATGCATTCCCATATAAACTGATCTGAGGTTTCTTCCAGGTTGTGATAAATGTACAGACAGAACAACTTAGCCTCTGCTGAAGCAGAATTACCTTGGCATGTTAATTAATTGATGCACAGCTTCTGTTTGTAGTAAATGTACATTAATCATGTATCCATGAGTATGAATGTATCTGTGCATTCATCATCCACTGAGCTTATAAATTTCACTTAAATCTGGAAATTAAGGATTCGTTGTTTATTTCTCCCACATGTATTTATTTGTATTAAATTGCTGTGGATAAGGCTTGTACTCATTTATGTGTTACAGATCTACTAACCCCATTTCCATGAAAGTTGTGATTTTTTCTAAAATGTAATAAAACAAAAATCTGTGATTTGTCAAGTCTCTTGAAACTTTAATTAACTGACAAAAGTACAAAGAAAAGATATTCAATGTTTTCACTGACCAACTTAATTGGATTTTGTAAATATAAACAAATGTAGAATTTGATGCCTTCAACACACTCAAAAAAGTTGGGACAGAGGCAAAATAAGACAGAAAGGTTTATAGACTATTCAAGTAACACCATTTTGGAGGATCATGTTAATTGGTAACAGGGGAGGGTATCAGGATTGGGCATAAAAGGAGCATCCACCAAAAGCTCAGTCTTTGCAAGCACGGATGGGTCGTGGCTCACCACTTTGTGCCAAACTTCGTGAGAGAATTGTCAGTCAGTTCAAACAGAACATTGTTCAATGCAAGATTGCAAAGAATTTTCACCATCTACAGTGCATAATATTGTGAAAAGATTCAGGGAATTTGGAGAAATCTCATTGCAAAAAAGGCAAGGCCAGAAACCACTTTTGAATGTGCGTGACCTTTGAGCCCTCAGGCGGCATTGCCTGAGAAATCGTCATGCTACTGTGTTAAATATAACCACATGGGCTTGGAAGTACTTCGGAAAAACCATTGTCACTTAACACAGTCTGCCGCTGCAGCCACAAATGCAACCGGAAACTCTATTATGCAAGGAGGAAGCCACACATCAACTCTACGCAGAAACGCCGGCGAGTTCTCTGGACCCGACCTCATCTTAGATGGATTGAAAAGCAGTGGAAACGTGTGCTGTGGTCAGATGAGGCCACATTTCAGTTTGTTTTCAGGAAAAACGGACGTCGAGTTCTCCATGCCAAAGATGAAAAAGACCAACAAAACTGTTATAAGCAAAAGGTGAAAAGCCAGCATCTGTGATGGTATGGGGGTGCATCAGTGCCCACGGCATGGGTGACTTGCATATGTGTGAAGGTACCATTGACATGGAGGTGTGTATTGGGATTTTAGAGAGACATATGGTGCCATAAAGGCAACGTCTTTTCCCCGGAAGTCCATGGTTATTTCAGCAGGACAATGCCAGGCCTCATTCTGCACATGCTACAACAGTGAGGCTTCATAGACACAGAGTGTGTGTGCTTGACTGGCCTGTCAGCTGTCTCCTATGGTGCATCATAAAGATGAGAATCAGACAATGGCGACCAAGGACTATTGAGCAGCTGAAGTCTTGTATCAAATAAGAATGGGCAAAAATTCCACTTGCAAAACTGCAACAATTAGTATCCTCAGTTCCCAAACAATTAAAAAAGTGTAATTAAAAGGAAGGGTGATGTAACACAGCGGTAAACACGCCTCTGTCCCAACTTTTTTTGAGTGTGTTGAAGGCATCAAATTCTAAATTTGTTTATATTTACAAAATACAATTAAGTTGGTCAGTGAAAACATTGACTATCTTTTCTTCGTAGTTTTGTCAATTAATTAAAGTTGTTTTTATTGCATTTTAGAAAAAATAATTTTTAGAAAAAAATTTGAAGTAATTATGAGTATGTATGTATCAGATAGTTTGAATGTCCAGCTTTAATACTCACCTCATGTATGAGTGTGTAAAAAAGACATTCATAATATATTAAAATATACAAATTATTTTAATTTGTGCAGTAGCTGTACATGTTTTTGCTGCCACTTTGCACTGCACTTCTCATCTTCATTACTGCATGCTACCTAAGGTGGCTGGAGGACATTGCAGTGCTGTGAAAAAGTATTTCTTCTGATTTCTTCTGTTTTTGTGTATATCTCATGCTAAATTGTTTCAGAAATTAAAACAAAATCTAAGATAAAACAAAGGCAACCTGAGTAAACATAAAATACAGTATTTAAATGATAATGTTATTTATTGAAGCAAAAAAGTTATCCAATACCAACTGGGCCTGTGTGAAAATGTATTTGTCCCCGTAGTTACTAATTCCCCAAATCTATGAAACTGCATTCATAATGGGGTTCAGCTGGACTAGACGCAACCAGGCCTGATTACTGCAAACCCTGTTCAATCAAATCAACACTTAAATAGAACTTTTTCATTTGCATAAAGTTGGTTAAAAGGTCTTACCCAGTAACACACTATGCTAGTGGTCAGGAACCTATGGCTCGCGAGCCACATGACAAAATCACTTTGACAAAAATCATGTGGCTCGCCGGGTGTCTCACCCTTCACCAAGATACCATCGTTAAAAACTTAGACACATCACTAGAGATCAGTTTCCTGCAGAAAATGCAAAGTCAATTACAATTCCTTTGTTGTACAGCCTACCAAAGTTAATGAAAAGTCAGTTTACAATAATATATTTCAGCTTGTTCTGGCCAGTGCACGTATGCAGTGCTGTGCGCACGTGTCACTACACCAATCAACCGCAAACCACTTACGTTTCTATGGTAACCTCTTGAGTGCAGATTCAAGCAACTACCTAGCCAGTTTGTGGAGATGGTGAAAAGAAAGAATTCAGAGGAGCATCAAAAATTTCAAAGTGACTGGACTGAAACATATGCTTTTATTGAAAGCTCTGGTGCTCTGCTGTGTCTGATTTGCACAGAACGTATTGCCTCTGTAGTGGGCTGAGAATTCATCAGAGAAAAATATCACCTTATGATTTTTTTTTTATTTAGGTTGTTATTGTCCATGTTAATATGTGTTTCTTCTGAATACGGACATGTGATACTGAAACTTAAGTGAATGTCAATATTGTTCATACATTGAAGAACAGAATACTATTTCACTGAAATGTTATAGGCAGAAAACATATAAAGAGCAGATCCAATAAAATGCTGCCAGAGCTCGCACCTGCTACATCTCACAGTATTTTTCTACAGTGTCTTGGCAAACTTTACCGCGCCTCAGTGGCCTGATGTGGGTAACATCTCGTTTAAAAATCAAATGTTAAGAGACATTTTGAAACCGACCATGCAGATTTTGTAGCAAAGCCAAAGGAAGGCGTGCACGGAGCTCCAATGTAAACTTCAAGCCGGATAACAGCAGCTGCAAGCTTTGCTGGCTCACTGGAGATTGTAAGACAAGGAAAACCTTTTACTGATGGAGGATATGTAAAGTCATGCATGTTGAGTATGGCAACTGAAATGTCTGCAGATTTCCCGAACAAGGAGAAAATCATTCCAAAAATAAAAGACGTGCCCCTGTCAGTCTGAACAGTGCATAACCACGTTGTAATGATGGCACGTGAGAGAGAGAGAGAGAAAAGAGCATGGATATAACTTCGGCAGTTTTTTTTTCACACACACACACACACACACACACACACACACACACACACACACACACACACACACACACACACACACACACACACACACACACACACACACACACAAGAGGTTTTATGTTGCTCAGGAAACTCAACTTCAAAATTAATTCCATATTGCAATGTTAGCTATTGTTTGTTGCATATTTGCTTGTTTTTGAGTTGTCTATGGACCTAAATAAAGTAATTGTTATTGAAATGTTATTGAAAAACTGCGTTTTTTACAGTAGTAAAATATTAGTTTTTGCAATAGCTCTTTCAGAAAAAAAAATGTATTAACCAAAAATGAAAAAAATGGCTCTTTGGTGAAAAAAGGTTCCCGACTCCTGTACTATGCCAAAGTTGAAAGAAATTCCAGAAATGATGAGGAAGAAGGTGATTGAAATACATCAGTCTGGGAAGGGTTAAAAAGCTATTTCAATGGCTCTGGGACTCCAAAGACCACAGTGAGAGCCATTATCTCCAAATGGAAAAACTCGGCACAGTAGTGAACCTTCCCAGAAGTGGGCGACCTTCCAAAATTCCTCCAAGAGCACAGCAACTACTCATCCAGGAAGTCACAAAAGAGCCAAGGACAACATCAAAGAACCTACAGGCCTCTCTTGCATCAATAAAGGTCACTGTTCATGACTCTATCAGAAAGACACTGGGCAAAAATGGCATCCATGGATGAGTGGTGGACGAAAACCACTGCTAACCCAGGAGAACATTAAGGCTCGTCTGAATTTTGCCAAAACACACCTTGATGATCCTCAAAACATTTGGGAGAATGTTCTGTGGACTGATGAGTCGAAAGTGGAACTGTTTGTAAGACAGGGGTCCCGTTACAGCTGGCGTGAACCAAACACAGAATTCCACTAAAAGAACATCATACCTATGGTCAGGTATGGTGGTGGAAGTGTGATGGTGTGGGGATGCTTTGCTGCTTCAGGGCCTGGGCAACTTGCAATAATTGAGGGAAACATGAATTATGCTCTCTACCAGAACATTGTAAAGGAGAATGTCCGGTCTTCAGTCCATCAAGCGCAACTGTTTTTTGCAGCAAGACAATGATCCAAAGCATAGGAGTAAGTCGTAGTACTAGAAGTAAGTGAAAGACTGAGCTCCAGTTATCGGAAGCATTTGGTTGAAGTTATTGCTGCTAAAGGTGGCACAACCAGATTTTAAGTTTAAGGGGGCAATTAGTTTTTCATATGGGTGATAGGTGTTGGATAACTTTTTTCGCTTCAATAAAAAAAATAAATGAATAAAAACTGTATTGTGTGTTTACTCAGGTTGCCTCTGTTTTATATTGTATTTCATTTGAAGATCTAAAACTATTTAGTATGAGATACACAAAAACAAGAAAACATCACATATTTACTGACTCTTATTATTTACAAAAATAACCAATCATAAAGTGCCTCTTTACACATATTAGTAAAAGTCTAATGATTAACTTACTAAAATATGATACTGCTATACGACTGCTATACAATATTTTATGCTGTAAGTTACAGACACGTGACAAAGTAAAAACAGTGGCTTTGTGAGGGAGGCATAGTTGATGGCATAGTTTGTTCCTAAGCTTTCCCTTTTAAATGAAAGAGCCACTGCAAATTAAAGCAAACTTATTCTGACTGACCACCTTTATCTCCTATGATGAAACATATCTATTCTGGTGAGAGTGGTCTCTTCCAGGATCATACCACCCCATCCAAAAAATGATGTTCATTATACACTATGACCATCACAGTCACCAGATCTCAACCCAGTGAAATACCTGTGGGAGATTGTGGAGTGATGTGTCAGACAGTAGTTTCTATAACCATCACCAAAAACATCAATCGAGTCAATATCTTTTGAAATAATGTGGTTCGTTCCTCCAGCACGGTTCCAGAGACTTGTAGATGATGTCCCATGATGCATTGAAGCTGTTCTGGTGATGGTCTGACACCTTACTACCACAAATTATGTTGGTTTTATGATCTCTGAAAATGATTTGCTTGGTAATAGGTAGTTCTTCCTAGATATCCCAATCTAGTAACTATAATAGTAAAATAAATAAATAAAGTGTAATCTTAATAACCATATTTTCAAATGTATCCTACTGTAATTACAAGATCTTGATTTTATAATCAAATGATAAGTAATGTTTACTACCCAACACAATGAGAGAGAGAGAGAGAGAGAGAGAGAGAGAGAGAGAGAGAGAGAGAGACAGAGAGAGAGAAAGCAGTGGAAAAAAAGAAAATGGCTAATGTAGAAGCCCATCTGTCTGCCATCTGTCATTTGCTTATTTGTTCCCTTAACAGCTATAACTCTTCATGCAAGTACTAGATGGAATACTTTACCATAGAAGAAATACATTAATTCATTAACTTTCTTATTTGGAATTTGGCATAACGTCCTTGCAATATCAGAAGAAACTAAGGGAAATTATGGGGAAATGTTCTGGAAGTAAATTTTCAGACCCTTCAAAACCATTTCATGTGCATTTTTCAGAAGCCATTAAAGATGGAACTACTTGAGAGAAAATGAAAGCAGAACAAAAGTGAATCAGGTAGAAGAGACAGTCCATTAGGTACACTTATACAGGAAGTAATCTCTCTAGAGCCTTGTAGATTAATGTTCAGGCACCAGTTTACTAATGATCTAACCATACTAACCATAGCCTTAGTGTTCACCTTACACTTACACAAACAAGTGCAAATGTTGCCCAATGAAGCCCCAAGTTTGTTTGCATGTCATTATGTATGTCATTCTGTGTTAATTTATAACTGCCTATTTGCCAATTTTCTTGTTTATGTCTGTTGATCTTTGTATTAGCCTGGTATTGATGTCTTGGAGTCCCTGTCTGGTTTTTGATTACAATGGTTGGTTTTTGACTGCTGACTTTAAAAAATAAAATCGAAGACTCCACTAAAATCTATGACAGAGAAGACAGAACAATTGATTTATTTTACGTTCTGTCAACCAGCTGGTTGTTTTTGCTAGCAAAATATTATAAAATCTATAAGTGAAATCAAATTGTACTATACAATTACATAATAATAATAATAATAATAATAATAATAATAATAATAATAATATAAATCCCAACTTTTATGGAAATGGGGTTAATATATACTGTATAATATAGAAATTATATGATTTATTTTTGTGCTTACGTCAAGTTCGCGGAAATAGAGGCTTAACAGCCCCGTAAAGGAAAGATACTCACACAGAACTATAGATAAATACATTGTGTATGTGAGATGTTACAGCTGCCTATCTGACCTTGATCTATCCACAGTCAAAACATATCCATCTAAATTTATAGGATCTTTCTAGGCTTTAGATCCTCCAGAGAGATGTCCTACTATCTGACCTCTCTTAATTCTGTTACAAAGATTCCCCTTAAGGAAAAAGAGACGTGACTTCTCATCACAGATCTGAGTGCAGTTCTTATGGAAGCTAATCATGCTTGAGCGATTTCAGATAAGAGTCTGATACAGCAGACGGTAGTCGAGGAATGAGAATTGGGAAAACGTGACGTGGAGTTTGATAATGTTTTGATTTGTACAGGATTACTAGTAGTGACTATAGCTTTGGTGCACACTGTACATGTATTTATTTGCTGGGGAACACCTTATTACCCTTCGCAATTCTTTGACATGAATCGTTTTCTGCACCTGTTTAGCTCAAACAGATGGGAGCACACCAGAGGTCAAGTGAGAGTTAAGTACCTACCATCTTCAGTGTGAAAGGAGGAAGATATTCAAATAGTCTGACTCGTAACTCTTTCATTGCTATCCCCTGTACCTGAAAAGGTATTTAATGAGATCATTAAATGAGCATTTATGTATTAATGTAGAGATTCATCATCTATTGTCATCTGTCATATATTCAGTGCAGTATTCAAACCCACTAGAAATGAGAAATGTTGAAATTACAATTAGAAGATTAAAGTTAAGTAATAAAGCAAATAAAATAGTAACAACTATTAAGTAAGAACAAGTGGTTGAACGTTTGTAGAATTTATATGGGATTATCATTGTAACCAGCAGATGAACTGATTAGATTTTGGAATTGATTCAAACAGGATCAAGGTCACAACAAGGTGAGCTGTCTGAAATAATTTTCCATCAATCACTTCCTTCCTTCCTGAAGTAAATTTTAAGTGTATTTCATGCATACAAATTAGTAACAAGACAGACGCAGAGGCATCCCTGCCGACACCTTCAGTGCCGAGTTCTACTTGTTTTAGTCTTGCCCTGCTTATGGTGCATGGTCTATTAATGTCTACCACATAGTTGGCCACAGTGCTTATTATGATTAATTATCTCAATTCAAATGAACTCAATACTACAGAAGAAAAAGTATTTGATTCATAATACTGTCAGCATCAAGGGGGCGCAGTGGGTCACTTCACAGCTCCAAAGTCCTTGATTCAATCCTAAGCTTGGGTTACTTTCTGTGTGGCGTTTTGCAATTTCTCCTGGTGACCGTGTGTTCCCTAGGGAATCTCCAGTTTCCTCAGACCTCCCAAAACAGGTGTTTTGGCTACACTATATTACTTTAAGTGTGAATGATTGTGTGAATGTGTGTGTGCATGGTGCCCATACAGTGCACTGGCGTCCCATTCAGGCTCCAGATACACCACAACCCTGACTAGGATAAAGTGCTTACTGAAGATGAATAAATGAATGAATCATGATGCAATCCAGAATATGGATACACAAAATATTGTCACTCCCACTGAGTTACACTGGGAGGTAATCTGCTTATGTGCACAGCATTACTATGTTTCCTTAAGATAAATGCTGCAGTAAATATGCGGTTTTCTGAATTTCCTTATTTTGGATTATTGAAAATAGTGTGTAGCTTTCCACAAAGGCAATCTCATAAGTCTGGTCGCTGGATGAGAGATTTGTCACAAAATAATGACCAGTACAGTCTCACCAACTGAGGAATATGTTTGTGAAATTAAAATAATTAAGGTAACTGATAAAAGGTTAAGTTGGAACTCTGACATTTGAATTTTAAGGTCTAACTTGAAGATTTAAAAAGTAGTCTTGTTCCCTAAAAATTAGACAGATTAAACAAGCTCATACAGTTTTATCTTAACCATTCAAATTAGATTGAGAAAAGCAATCTCTGTAAAAGCAAAGCCAAATCAGTTAAATCATAGTGACAAGAGAAGTTGTGATAGTTTGAGATTGGGGTATCTGAAACTGCCGTTTTATCTAGGTCAAAAATATTTAATGGTTTAACTGATGAATATTATAAAATACTATATATATATATATATATATATATATATATATATATATATATATATATATATATATATATATATATATATATTTATTTTATTTTTTTTTTAATCAAATAACAAAACAGGCAATATCCAGAGATGTTTCTATATTCCAATGCTTTGGCTGAGGCAGACAAAGGCAGGGATCTAATATAACAGAGAGAATGAGTGAGAATGAGAGTATAAAACAGTTGTAAGGTTTCATGACTCAGAACTTATACAATGGACACAAAACTAGTGTGAGCATGTTGTACAAAACATTCTGAGTGAACTAGGCCCAGGCACTACTAATAAATAACCATGACATGCTGTTGAAGGTGTGGCGTGTGACAGCAGTCTGCCTGTAGCTTTTGTTTCCATGCTATGCACTGGAGCCAAGCCAGCATTTTTATATGATAAAGATAAATAAACAAATTCTGTCACAAGCACACAATGTATTGTATATGAACATATCAACTTTTCATTAAACCATTCTCTGGGTTATTTTCTGTATGAACATAACCTTGCCCCATCTCTGCTTTACTATTTGAAAAAAAAAGAATATTATAAGATTTGTAATAAATTCATTTTTAAACATATTTAGTATAGCTTGGTTCATGCTTTGAACCTCGTGGGTGCCATTTCCTATGTTTGCTCACTTACACATCCAATTATCTACATCTGGGACTTCTGATGACTTATCTGACATTGGAAACTATGAGGTCTGAGAGCCTAGGATGCATTGAAAGGTTTCAAGAGTATGTTCCTAACTTTGTCCTTTTCCCAAACAGAAATATGAATGGAAGGCTTCAATTTTACTCTGCTGCAAACCAGACACATGGACTAATATTTTAATTTATTTAAATATTTAAAGTGCTCCACTAGGCTGGTAAGGGATTTTGGATCTAATGAATATCTGAGAGGAGGTTTCATAGTTAGCAACAGTTTCTCAGGATTACCACCAGAATTAATTTCACCCAGCACTTGACTTTGCACTTATTTAATATATTTTTAAAAAATCCTTGACTTGATGTGTTTTAATTTCTTCATGTACTAACCTCCCTTCTAACAGGGTGTTAGCTTGATGTTATTCTCAGACCCTGGCCTGTTACCTAGTGTGAGGCTATAAAGCAAGTCTGCAAACTGGGTTAGGGTGTCTGCTAAATGGGGTTTGTGTACCCAATGAATATGTTTATCTGGAGGACCTGATTGTTAGTGCTGTAAAAATTCCATCCATAATTTGACATCTCACTGTGGCTACTAATCAGGCCAATCCTTTTTATATATAGATAGTCAAATTGGAGGGACAGGCCAGGAGTTCTCAGAATGGGTCCATCCATAAGAGTACAGTGTAAAGAATAGTGTCCATCAAGCATGACAAGGATTAAGGCATTTCACAGACTTGACATATTTGTACTTGTGATGGTCAGTAAGAATGAGGATCAGGTGTTTAACATCCTTAAGCCACTCTTTTAAAGCTTCCTTAATGCCCTGTAGTTCACAGTTGCCAACATCATAACTCCTTTTCGTTAGAGTAGAATGCACATTGATTCTGGGTTGTCATGAGATAACACTCCTCCATTGCTGTTCTCAGAGGATTCTGAGGATTTCAGAGGACCTTTACTACAAATAAGAAAATGTTCTATTACAGAGGCACTGGTGAAATGTTCCTGTTGTTAATGAAATGCTGCCATTTTGAGAAGTTTGAGAAAGGAGCATAGAGATGCAGCTAGTGACCTAAAATCACAAAAAAATGTGAAAGAAATTGGAAAATCCAGGAAATGCTTTGGTTCCTACAAAATCTGAGGCAGTGGTCATTCAGTCATTGCTTTCAACTTTCTCTTATCCATTGACGCCTCCTGTTTTCTGAGAATATAGCCAAGGCATGAAAGAGTTGTTAATTTTTTTGTGAAATTTGCCCTTCTAGAAGATTGTTGTACAATAATCAGGTGAGCACTTGATGAACATGGTTGATATTATCTTCCTTTGATGAGGCTTAGAAATTGTCATCAGAGTAAACAATGATGCATCTGTTCTGCATGCTTTTTTGCTTAATGATGGCAACACACTGTATTGGTCACACTGGGAGTTAAAGGCTGCAAGCTCTCTGTTGTTCCATGAGATATTGTGGTTATGCATAGCCAGCCAGGGGAAGGGTTGTTGTGAGAATTTGTTACTAAAAAGGAGAGAGTATTTTGTGTATCTCTTGCCCATGTGCACACTCAGAAGAATTGTGCCTTGCTACCTCAACTTAAGCCCTTAGCATACACTGAAAAATAAAGCTCACTGAATTTACTTAATTCAGAGGCATACATTGGTTCCACTTGATTGAACTGATTTACATTAATGTAATTTGATTTCATATATTTAACATGAATTGATAATGTATTTTCAGATCCTTTGCACCCGAACTGAAGATCACTCCTAGGTCACTGGCATTCTGTAACAGCTACATAACCACTACACAATTCTCCTGAACACGTTTTAACTGCTGTAATTTTACACTATAGTTATAAGTCCCGTCAGTGCCAACATCTTCATGAGATTTCATACTGTAATTGGTTTACGTTAATACTACGTGAATTGATCACACTGACTCTAAATAATTCAATCTAGTAATTAGAAACTTGTTTAAATGAAGTGCAGTATAAGCAATGAAATCACATTTTGATCAGAAATGTAGATTTTATGCAAACTACATGTAATATTTCTTAAATCTGACCAACCACATTTTTTTTTTTCAGCGTACAGAGCTTGAATCAAGGCAGTCACTGAATCTGAATGGGAAGGGGGTCCGAAGATCTAAAGGGGATAAATGAATACGTGGAAGATAGAGCTAGATCATTTGATTAATTTATTGGGCTGTGCTTACCATGTACAATTATAATTTTATTTATTTATTTATTTATTTTTGCATAATGGCTAAAATGCTTGTGACTTGGATGATGTTTGTCATACATTGTGAGACAATGCTGATAAATGTGATACAATAAGTTAAATCAATGTGATGCAGGAGTTTCACTGCATTGTAACAGCTGGGAAAAACAATTCATGTTCTTCCACTGGATCCATGCTGTGTAGATTTAAGAGATACTTAATGACAGCCTCCATGAGGAGAAGGGGAAAAAACAAAACTACGCAGTAAAGCAGTGGTGCTTCTGAAAGAGGCAAAGTAAACAGAGTATAAACTTACATCATTAATTAATTAATTTCTTAAAATAATTTTGCAAAACATTAAACCTAATAATTCAAAATGCACTTTGATGGACATTAGCAAACCCATTAGATGTATTTAAAAAGGGCAAAAAAAAAAGTCTTGTGTTAGATTAGTTGTTTACTTCTCTTGTAATTAGCTTATGCGCACTCTAATAATTACTAAGCCCACTTGTATCTTCCACTCATAAGTGCTTGGAAATGCAATCATTTATATTTTTTTGTCTTTTGGCCATGTCGTTTATGGCAAATTACATACTTGAACATTTTGGTTATATTCATATATTATTTTTTTTAATTAGAGAATGTGCCCCTTCATGGATCGAGACCTTGTTATGATTAAGGGGCTTGTGTATTTCACTGAACCACAAGCCCCTTAGTTGCAACAAGGTCTCGATCCACAAAGGGGTGTATCAGTCCAATGCATCTAAAATTGCCGGGTCAAGTATTTGGAGCACTTTCCTCCACTTTTACTTTTTTTGGGTAAAAAAAGACAATGTAAAGCAGTATAAGAGGAAAAGCATCAAGGGAAAACCTGTGTATCCATGAGAGCTCTCATTATCCCCATAGGGAAGCTTTGAAACTGAATGTTTTAGAAATCAGTGCCAAGCATGAGAGCCTCAACAACTGAACCTTCAGTGAGCATGCTGGTTCAGGCCCAGCAAGCCAGGATAATGACCTGTCCTTGATGCTGGAGACCACATTGCATTATGGGAAATGAATGTGGTGGGGTGGATAGAAAGAAAAGAGTGAAGAATGGGAATGAAAGCGCCTTGTGAGGTTTAAACTTTCTGCCACCATGGTTTGCACAGTAATTGTGGCTCATTCTAAGCAGTTATTAATAAAATAAAATCGATGAAGGAAATGTTCCTTCATTTTTATTTGACCACACTGGTTATTTTTCCATGTCTTTTGCCCATAAAATTACTTAATATGCCAGTCACTTTCTTCACAACCTCCACCTAAATGTGTGGCAAACGCTGAGGGATTTAATTGAAGTGGTAATTAGTAACTCCATTTCAGCACTTTACACAGTTCACCAAGCCATTATCACATGTTTGCATACGTCAATAAGCCATCCTACAAAAGATCAGACATAATGCATCACTTCTGACAGTTATAATTGGACATTGATTACAGCACATCACCTGTTTCACTTTGTAATATTGGATATTAGGTTTTTCTTTTCCGTTCTATTTTTTTTCCCCGTTTTTCTCCACTATATGGCATATTAATAACACAGCAACTCTTTAACATGTATCATGCCTGAAAAATCTGGATGGAAATATAACACAATGTTAGAAAAGACTACCTTTTTGCTAATGTAGAATAGTAGGTATGCCTATATGATCTTGATGGCTTTGCAATTGTAAAGACAATAGGCGTGCATGGCTTGGCATATGGGAAAGCTGGTGCTATACTTGAAAGCTGCTGGCTGAATTTCTGCATGTTAAAATTGTTCTGCTTCTTAAACATGAGATTTCCGTTCAACAGTGTACTGGTGTTTGACGGTGTTGGCAAAAGAATAAATATATAATAATTATAAAAGAAGTTACGTATGTTCAATTAAATTTTATTGGTGTGGCAATTTCATGTACAGTGCCACAAAGCAGCTTTACAGACATCCAAATGCAGACCTTTCTCTCTAATGAGCAAACCAGAGATGAAAGTACAAGGAAAAACTCTCTGAGACGACATCAGGAAGACACCTTATGAGGAACCAGACATAAAAGGCAGAAGGTGAGCATCAGGATGATTCAGCTGGGTCCATAGGGTAAGAATTGGCCCAAGATAATAATCCTACTGCTGAAATGCACACAGTTTTATACCCAACAGTTTCAAGTTCAATTCCAGTTTTTGGAATGATACAGCTATTCTACACACATACACACATTGTTTAGTTTCCTATGACCTTAATGTATCCTAACTCCAAAATAAACAACCTCACCATTAATGCTGAATAAAAAGTGCACCTTTATAGTTGCCTAACTTCTGAAAAGCACCCAAAGGCTCTGACGGAGTTATAAAAGTAAATACCAGCACCGCTTCTCGAAACTGCATTTGCAGAGATGGATTATGCATCCTTCAAGGATCTTTAAAGACTTCAGATCATTTCACAACAAGCACATTCTGGCCTTTCATCAAGGTGTGTTTGTTATTGTAATATCCATCATTAAACGTCCAACAACCTTTCTATTTTGAAACATTCAACAAATATGATCTCACCTAGCAGTGGAATCCACCTTGAAATAAACATTCACGGCAATTTTCTGAATGAATGAAATGCCTGTGCACATGTTAGCATGGCTAACAGCTTCCTACTTTTCCAGTAAGTAAGACAACACTACTGGGACATTGACCGTTTGACTGTATTTTTGGTGCTGAAGGCATTAAGACAACATCCACACCATCGATTATATTACAGTTTGCTATTGACCCGGGATCAAAGTGAGGGTGGCTTTGTGGTCTCTGGGAAGGTGGTGTGCATCTACTTTAAGAGATCAGTTGAGCATAGTGACAGCACCTCCAATGATCCAGCGATTGATTTGCAAACAAACATGAAAGAACACGCCAGCGTCTTGGGTCTGTACAAGCCTAAAATGTGATGCACCATCAAATATTTACAGATTTAAAGGTCTCAGGTTCAAAATAAATAAAGCTCTCAGGTGCTGGATTACTCAAGACATGGGGCCACCACAGATCTATAAAAGCAGCCAGTGATTAAATCTTGGCTGACCGGATCTGTGTATTGTAAGGCATTAATTTGGAGCTGGTTCACTGAAGAATCAGATGTCAGCGGTACAGCATTGAATAATGGGTGGTGCAGTGGTGCAGCGGGCAGGGTCTCAGATTTGTTTGGGTGACTGTCTGTTTGGAGTTTCACATGTTCTCCCTGTGTCCTCCTGAGTTCTCTGTTTTCCTCCCAGTCCCAAAAAAAACATGCCAGTAGGTGGATTGGCTAAGATAAATTGCCTCTAAGTGTGCAAGAATGTGTGAATGAGTGTGTGCATGGTGCTCTGCAATGAACTGCCAGGACAAAGAGGACAAAGATTTTACTGAATAGTGAATGTGAGTCTGTGTGTGTGGAGTTTGCATGTTCTCCCCATGCTTCAGGGATTTCCTCCAGGTGCTTCGGTTTCCTTCCCTGGTCCAAAGACATGTGTGATAGGCTGATTTGCATTTCCAAATTGTCTGTAGTGTGTGAATGTGTATACGATCATGCCCTGTGCCCTGAGTTCCCTGGGATAGGCTCCAGTCTCCCCGAGACCCTGTGTAGGATAAGCAGTACAGAAAATCGATTGATGGACTATCAGTATAGTTTTCAACCTCTATGTGTCAGATCTTACAATGAACCCAATATGGGTCAATTTGGAAACCCAGCACTGGCTCCAGTATGGGTTAGAATGTTGACTTAACATACCTGATTGATGCTTTACCCCAATCTGCGGATAAAAATTATTACAATGTTGGCCCGTAGATAGCCAAGCTGTAATGATGATGGTGTGTATGTCGCATGAGCAGGGGTTTTGTTTGTTTGTTTGTTTTTATCAACACAAAATAAGCCTTTGGCAGTGCTTTTTCTCTGCAAAGGAAAAAATAACACTTACTGTAAAAGCAGCCTTACTCAACTATATCATAACTCAGTATTATATCAATGTGTCTTTTGAAATCATGAGTGACAAATATTAAATGCACGATTAGAATTAACTTCAGGGCTAGCCCAGGGCTAGACAGAGCTAATACAAGGTAATTATTAACTAGCTAGACGTAATTTTAATTATGTAGCAGCCCAACATTAGGTAAGAATGTTAACTGTGAAAATACAGTAATTATGTAAGAGTGTAATATAATCTTTAAGTTCTTAACCAGAAAAATACTAATTTGTTTTATTACAAGAAGCCAATTTCAGCCATGTTTCCCCTCAAATAACATTAACTAGCATACTTTTTGTCAGCAAGCTAACATATGCTTACAAATTCAAGTCAAACTACACATAAAAATGATTCAAAAAGGTTTAATTAAATTAGAAATGAAATAAACAAATACCTACATTTCTTGCAGTTACAACTGATTTCTGTTCATTCAGATTTTTTTCTGTCTTACTGCAACAAGCACAGTGGAAATTTACAGAAAATCAATCTCGACACAACCTTACTGTTCTCTTTCAGGTCCTCATACCCAACCCAGCATGCTCCGTCATCTATTATCAAACCGATTTGGCTCACAGTGACCCAACTATCTAACCCAACAAGTTAAACCCAGCAGTAAAGCTGTAAAAAAATAAATAAATAATGCAGCATTTAGGTACCACTTTGTTTTTTGTTATGTGACAAGTGTCCTGGTCTACTTCAGCAGATATTTACAAATCCAAATATGGTTGCAAATGGTTTTACCGTCCTCCTATTTATACAACTAAATTGCTGCCATGAGTCAATGCATTATAAATCCTCATCTCATCAATAGGCAATCTGCTAATGTACAAGCAAGATCAATTTTTGCCATGTTGGGTAAGCATATTAACCTTCTCTCCCCCCCCCCCCCCCCCCCCCACCTTCTCTCTCTCTCACACACACACACACACACACACACATTTTCAATTTTGAAAGAGTCATCCTTCCAGTCATGGCCAATTTTAACACTACTGTTTGCTAATAATTATTGACTGTTTTATGCTTCATATTTGAATAAATTCATGTTTATTCATATATTTAATCTGCATTTTGACTAACTGCTGGGGGAAAAAAGAGTGATGTATTTCCTGGTGCAAGCTGTAGGATTTTATTTTTTGCCTGCCACATGACAGTCACGACCAAATATTACTGAAAGATAAACATATCATTTGTGAAATACCTGTTTTGCTCAGACAGAGAGAGAGAGAGAGAGAGAGAGAGAGAGAGAGAGAGAGAGAGAGAGAAACCTAAAGCACAACAGCCTTTTTCTATGGATAATTGTTAAAGTGAAATGTGATCTGAAAGTTGCTGACTCTTCCTGTATGACCTGAAGCATCCAGCAGATTCTCCAGCAGAGGCAGACAATGACAGCTTTCTTTGGGAAATCTGACTCTCCTGTGTTTTTTTTTTGTTTTTTTTCTAACATATTCTAGCAGTCAGCATCAAGTGCCATATTTGATTTTAAAAAGAAGAACTTTAATTTTCAATCTAGCTCATTTAAAGCCCCAATTATTATTATTTTTTTTTTTTTTTTGTCTGAGAATTGGTGAATTATCCAGAATCCAGAATAGAAAAACGGCAGAAACAATTTGGTGTTTTTTACTGTGAACTCAAACAAAACCTCCTGAAGTTTGGATTTTTTTTTTTTTTAGTAGAAAGTTACACCTGGATGTTTTAGACTTCCAAATGAAATTTTGTCTTCATCTAACATTCCCAAGTTATAGCAAGTTATAGCCATTTATTACAATATTATTATAGGCGTTTTTCACTGGGGAAAAAAAAGGTATTTTATTTACGGACAATGTAGATGTGTCCATAAAAGTTCAGGGAGTAAAGTAAATGGAAATATTATTATATAATAACAGAACACTGAAGCAAAAGTGTTTTTTTGAGTCAGATATATTATCAGTTGAACATGAACAACATGCCGCTGACTGAAACAGTTTCTGTGGCCAACAAGACAGTGCACCGTGCACACTTCCAAATAGTACGTTTCTTGCAGAGCATGCAGTACTTCCGCCCTTTTGTTGCCATGTCTGCTGACCTCCTTCTCTCAAATGAGGAATTTCCCTCCCCCTCCTTTTTCTTCCCAAAGAAGCATGTTGATTGGTGGAGTAGATGACAGTTTGTTAATGAAATGTCACTGAGCAGTAAAACTATAATGTCTTAGTCACAACATGACTGCGATAGAACACAAGCTTTTCCACAGAGTCCTCCATCAGGACAAGCACTAAGGGATGTCCCAGGCCATTACATAGGTCAGTCATAAAAATTTAATATAATACATACTAAATCACTTTCCACTTCATCTTACAATAACACCTCAGATGTATTTAGTAGTGAGGAACTGTTCGAGTGAGATCTGCATGCGGAATCTCAAGGATGTGGAAGAGAGCACCCTGATAACGCAGAAGCGAAATAGAAAACACTCTGCGGATAAAGCGAAGAGCTCTTGAGGAAGAATTACAGCAGGGAGTGTACCGCTCAAGAAGAGGCGTTAGCTCAATGCACTGAAAGTGTCGCTTCAATAGAGTGACTGAAGGGAATCAGCAGAAGGGTTATTACAGACACAATTAATAAAAAAAAAACTGCTTCATGTACTTAATGGGTTGTGTCTAGGGCCAGAAATGAGAGGAAAATACTCAACAAAGTACTCTTCTCTTGTTGTGTGTGTGTGTCCTCAGAGATTCTCGACATATGTCTCCAGTACATCTATTGCACTTCTAAAAATCTACATTACTCTGAGCACATAATTTGTAATGGTGCATAATTACTGGCTAATATCAGGACAAGGCCACTATGCATCTAAACTCTCTGACAACTGAGATTGGGGTATCAAGGATGGTATCATGGTTCTATACTTTCTTATTTTTGTTACTCTATAATTGACCTTTTATTGTATCTATAGTATAAGTCTGCATGTTACTTATTAACTTAATAATTATTCTTCCCAAACAATCTCACAATTGCAAATTCATAAGAATTCACATGAGCCGAACTGCATGGGGTTCAAATGGTTAAAATTACAGTGAACAACATGGTTAACGCTCATATGTTTTCTTTAATATTGCTCTCGTCTGTAAAAAATTCATCTGAATTTTCATGGGATCAGGTTCATATTAGCATGTGAAGTAATACCGTTTCTGACGATGCAGAATGCCTTTTTATTGTGTCTTTCTATTATGTTCTATCTTTTTTTTCTTTGATGCAAATGCATTAGTTAAGAGGCAACAGTTAAGGTGTGAATCTATAATTACATAATCCAGTACCACACAGTATTTTATCAGGTTGAGATGCCTAATAGTAATGAACACATAGACAGGAGAAGTGTCTTTGAAACTTGACACTGCATCTTTTTTTTTTTTTATCTTTCTCTATTGCTTTGCTATGGATAAGGCCAGGACTTGCATAATTATTATATTTTAGTCAAACTATTTGCCATGTCGCCAAGGCCACAACTGTGTGATCTCTCTGCGAGACACTGATATGGCAGTGACCACAGCCAGTTGTGCCACTGACAGATGACATCAGCAACTTAGCAGTCTGAATAAGTGTTTCAAGATTAAAGACTTAATTAAGCTGCCGTGGATGGAGATAACAGGGTGAGGGCTGGGTATAGAAGGTAGAGTTTGAAAAAGACAAAGGTTTGATGTCACAGTTTGTAGTGTAGTAACTACTGCTCAGTGGCACAGAGCTGGATTCCAGCTGCTAAGAGGTGATACATACGCACACATTGCTCCTAAAGTACATGTATGAAGTCGGTTGCTGGTGTGGGTTTACTAAAGCAACTATTTATAATGTACCGAAAACCTTTGTATAAACACGGCACCGAACACAGTAGGTACAGAAGCCAGCAGTCAGCACATACAGTATATTAAGTATTGCAGTACATAATTAGCTATGGCTGTATTAATCCCTCAACAGGAATTCAACATTTGTTTGAGCATAATACAAAGCATAACTTGTACAATATGCTAATTTTTAAAATTTAGCTCTGCTGAATTTGGTAACAGTAACATTGCATTGTTATAACATTAGACAGAAACTCTTTATGTCAGACTTATGATGAAAGTTTAAACTAAAGTGTTACCAAAGGTATGCCTGTGTCAAAGGTTCTGGGACAAAATACTGGGGAAAAAAACAATTGTCTCTTAAATTGAACCTTTTTGGGAACCTCTAGAAATCTATCTCTTGCTTTCTCTGTCTGAGTGCCAGACAGACACTTACATAGACACTTGTCATAATTCAGTTGTCACGTTCAGTGGTGTCCATGGCTGAATGACACACTTTGTACTCTAAAACGTCCATAATTAGTCTCAAGTGAGAGTGTCCTTTTTTATCACTCTACTGCCATAACATACCTTAAATTCTGAGGCTGGTGAATTGTTATACTCATGTCCTGTCTTTTATCTACTTGAAAAAGTCAGTGTCAGTTTCTTTGAAAAATATTAGAGTATAGAGTATAAAGACAGACTGAAGAATCCTAAATTGGTTGCATCTGAAGACTTCTACTAGCTACACAACTACACTTACTTTGGCTGAGTGGGCAGGAGAATCAAATATGGATAGAGGCATAGTACTTCTAACATTGAATATAACCGGATATACACTTTCCAGTAACACTTTATTTGGATAGTCCAATACAGACATTGTACTGATAGTAAAAAAAAAAAATCTATAGACTATCAACAACCTATTACATGACTGTCCTCCACCAGACTATCAAATAATTGTAAACAACATAACATTTTGTAGAGGTTGATGTTTAACTGATAATCTATACACACTATAAGTATTATACACACTATAAATTGATAGTCTATACACTATCAACTTATTTCTGTCACTAATATTTTGTAGTATGATCTATCAACTCATGCCTAATGACAATCACAAGCTCTGTTCATATGAACTATCCAAATAAAGCTCTACTAAATGCAATCATAGTGCAGAATTCTTTGGTTTGCATTATTTTAATTATATTTACATATTTTAAAGTAAACAAAATCTTAAACAAAAAAAGTTGTTGTATGTAAACATTAAGACAAAAATGAAGATTTCAGTAATCTCATGTAGCCACTTTATCTTGGTCAGGGTCATGGTGGATCCAGATCCTATCCTGGAACACTGATGTGAAGCAGGAATACACCCTGGATGGGACACAAGTCCATCACAGGGCACCATGCACATGCAAATTCACACACTTGTTCACAGCTAGAGAAATTTAGTATAGCCAATCCACCTATAGACATGTTTTTGGGAGGTGGGAGGAAACCTGGAAGAAACCTATGTGAACATGGCAAATCTCCATACAGACTGTATAAGCTAGGAATTGAAGGTGAAGATGTATGTGAGGATTTTTCACATTCAAGAGAATTCAGTTCATTGTTTGAATAACGATAAGGTATGTACTAAATTAAGAGTAGGATGCTAGGTCACTATAATAGTATAAAAGGGCTTCCTTGGATCCAGGTAACCCAAATGTTTAGAGCAAAAACCTCCTCTCCACTCAGTTCTTCTATTTCTCTTTTTTTTCAGTCCATAGATCTTTGCACTGCATGTGGTAATAGGACCTCTGTGACATCTGTATTGATTTCTTTTCTTTCTGTCTAATAGAAGACAACCATGCAGAGAACCAAAGGAAACTTGACTTCAAAGCCAAATCTGTTTTCCGAGGCTTTTGTTTTCTGTTGCATTCTTTGAAAACAAACAGGGAAAAAGTCAGTTGTCTTGACATGCTTTGTTGCAATCTGTCTTTGCACTGTTTGTTCGCTAAAATTAGAACTGGCAGATTGTGTTTGGGTACTTCATGGGGATGAGGTTATCTTGTTCTTAATAACTCGGGGGAATTGAGAAAAATGAAAAGCAGTGTCTCCTGACACTCATGGCAATGAAGGTTACACAACTTAAGTAAAAAAAAAAAATGTTTAAAGTAAAACAAAAAAAAAACAACAACAAAAAAAGCCTCAAACAATGACAGTTGGCTATTTTAGTTATTCAAAACTAACTTCATATTCCTGCTCATTAATTGAAATCAAGTTTTCACAGTTATGTCAAGACAGCCACAAAATTAGCTCAATGTGATTTAAAACATGGCCGACCTGTTTACGCACTCTGAAATAACACCATGTTCTCACTCCATACTGACAGTGTGATCATGAAAACCAAAATAGTCAGTATGAAAATAGTGCTATACTCAGAAGTTAGGTACATAGGTGAAGTCACTTTTCTCACCTCCTGTAGAGTTGCTGTGCCCTGTTGAGGGATGCAATTAGGTGCACTTGCCATTCTGCATCAGCAAGCTGCACAATAACACGGGTGTGTTAGTAATTCTCCCCCACCTGCCTTGACTTCATGATTAACTAATGGGCTCAGTGCCAACAAGCACTTTATGGTTCAAATATCAAAGACAGTAAATGCTCATTAGAGGAGAAAGAAGTTATATAGGCTACTGTTTCTTACTTCTGGTGTTGTTAATGACTTTCTTACAGCCGGTTATGTCAAGTGCACTTTAGAGGGCATTTCAGCTCAAATTCTTACTCTTTTACACTGCACCCAGCAGTAATTCAACCCTCGACTATTTTCTTTACTCTAACACACTTTTATGCAGTGGGATAAGTTCACTTTACACTAGTATACTGACTGTATTGCCTGCCCTTTCCCAACAAAATGCTTTTTCATATGATAAAGAAATTGAATTTTAGGTGATGGGTGATCGTTTAATAATATGAGTCATATGGCTAATCATTCAACATAACAGTGTTCAGGTTGTCTGTTGAGGTTGTTTTATAGTTGATTGCTACACTGCAAAAATGTCAATCTTATCATTTTGGGTTATTGAAAAGTGTATGGATCAATACGGACTTCAAAAACTTCTGAATATTGTCTGGCATCATGCAATAGACTTGAACATTAAACTTAAATGCTGACTATGAGGCATCAAACTGAGCTCAGGTTTATACTGTAGAATAGAGAACTGTACACATTATGCAGTTTACACACATAGCATACTTCATAAAGGGGAAAAAAAGAGAAAGAAAGCCTGCAGCCTTGCAGATGAGGATGACAATATTTTTACAGACTGCCAACACCGGTGTGGTGATAAATGAGAGAGGCAGATCCAGGGTTAGGGGCAACAATTGTTGCTAGGAAAGCTGAAAACATCAGGAGAATATGAAATGCTTTCTCAGTGTTTCTTAACTTAGGGAAAAAAAGAAAGAAAAAAAAAAAAAAATAAGTTGCATCCAACATGCTATAGGAGATGCCTCTAGCATCCTGTATCTTCAATTCATGCACAAGCAAACGTGCATAGACAAACAAACATCCGTATTGGGAGAGAAGGGGACAGAAGGAGAGAGAGAGAGAGAGAGAGAGAGAGAGAGAGAGAGAGAGACTGACTGACAGAACCCGAGGCTCTCTTCTGTCAGAGAATGAAAAATTGAATTTCACATTAGATAATTATAACTTGCAGTCAAGTGTGAGTCTATCAAAATAACCCCTGTATATTCATCACTGGTTAGACCGCAATATTTTTATTTTATTTTTTTATTTTTTTGCCAAATCTACAATATTTGCATGTCTATAAAATAAGCTCATTGTCTTGCTATACTATATCCTCTAGCCTGAGGCAGATATAAATGGATAGATGATGATTGATCTAACGAAGTGGGGGATCAGACGGATGCAAGTGCAGTGTAAAGTCAGTTTATTAGGAACACCGGCAGACAAATCCAAAACGTAAAGCAGATATCGTGGTCAAAAACAGGCGAAGGTCAGGCGATCAGCAAACAACATAAACAGGGCTAGACAAGGTTCAAAACACGAGGCGGAAACAGGATCAAAACCGGAAACAAGATCAAAGGCTTGGTATTGCCAGAACACAATGTAACTGCGCTAATACTTCCCCCGAACACGGAAACACAAGGGGTTTAAATACCAAACATAATCAGTGGGAATAACACAGAACAGCTGAGACATCAGGGAGAACCAATAACAGAACGGGCTCGGAGACAGGACATAAACCAAAACAAAAGACACGTGTAGCTTGTAAACAGAGTCAGTGTCACTGAACCCGGAAGCGCGCGCTGCGCGTGTTGCTCACGCTGCTCGCATCGGTGTTCAGTGTGAGGGGGGAATCGTAACAATTGAGCTATGGGAATCTTCCACTGCTCTCCATTTGAGCAACCTGACAAATATTACATAACTACATTTATGTATGACAGGGTGATGTCACGACAGGGCATGCTGAACATGTTTTTCACTCATTGATGTTATTGAGTGTTTATAGAAACTATTTTAGGATGTAAACATGAAAACACTGGTTGAAAACCAACTAAAATGTTTTGATTTCTAATTTGCAGAGGAAAATAATACACTTCATACCACATCGCAGTTGAATTCTCGAATCTGAAGGTGTAGATTAGTTTTCTATAACAGCACGGCTCTGACAGTACTTTCCAGTTGTAACAAAAAATGATTTTAATGGTTTATATTAATACGCTTGTTCTAATATGTTATTGTTCCCATAGTAACAGCTTATTCACAGGGACGCTTAACATTATCTAAGGCAAATAATTAACAGATTTTTCTTAAATGTGTTGTTATTTAACAAATCATAATGGATAATTGTTGATATAGTGGAGCTTTATGTTAGATGTTTACATACCATTTATGTCAGAAGTCAGTGCCTTGTAAGACTTTGAAGTAAGATTCTCAGTAACAAGCTGTGTCAGTGACAAGCTGTGAATGACAAGATAGAAAAAAGAGAAACTGATGAAGGACTGATCATTTATAGCCACTATTACATAAGTGAAAACCGTAACTAATTTGTCCTGCAGATGTTCCATAATATCAAATGGTTAAAAACCATGATGTCATTCATTAATAAATTTAAACTTGTAATCACTGGTAAATTGCCATGGCAGAAAAGATGTGGTATCACACCACCCCAGGAAAATGTTTCATTTCCAAAACATCAAAAGACTGTTAATAGTAATACAAACCAATCCTGTTCCTACTACTGTAACTTAATCCAATTTCGCTGCATAAAATTTTAGTTTCAAAAGTAATTGTGAAACACCTTCATGTGCTAAACAAACTTTTACCTTCAATTTTCCATGCCATTAAATCAGTAGACTTTCATGAATAAATAATGTACAATAAAAAAGAGAGATTTTTTAGTTAAATAATATTATATTACAACAGAAAGCTGTTATTTGTTCAGTGACCCTTTATTATTTTTTTAGCGTTATCCACCTTTAAATGGTTTGCTATGTAAACAACACAATTGATTTTATTTTGCAATGTGTTTTCATTATTTTAAGTAATAAATTCGTCCAAAGGTACATCACGGCTGTGTCTAATAAGCTGATAATTGTGCTTGGGAGCTCAGTGAACCTTTACTACTAGAAATAAATGATGTATTGAGTTTATCATA
Source organism: Cranoglanis bouderius (assembly GCA_023630585.1). Lineage (NCBI taxonomy): Eukaryota > Metazoa > Chordata > Actinopteri > Siluriformes > Cranoglanididae > Cranoglanis > Cranoglanis bouderius. The sequence goes on from CM042568.1 coordinate 13,819,107, forward strand.
CCGAAATGGTTGCTTTATTGGAGTTTTAAAGAATCAGCTTGTATTTGTACCACTACAAACTAACAAACAGGACTCTGAGTCTTTCACAGGCCCACCCACACTACAGTGCCCCCCACTAACATTGGCAACCTTGGTAAATATGAGCAAAGGAGGCTGTGAAAATTGTATATATATATATATATATATATATATATATCTTTGTTGAATTTTTGTGTGCCACATTTATTGCCACCCCTAAGAATTCATATGAGAAAAATATTTGAATATTTGAATATTTGAGGTATATTCCCATTGATTAAAAAAAAAAAAAAACTTTTAGTACACCTGGGTGATTAGGAATTGTTCATTTGATCATATGAGAATCTGTTAGAGTCCTCCTCTCTTTCGGCGCGACTCGCGTAAAACTGCCGAGTAGCGCATTTCCGCATTCCGCTCTCTGCTCTGCCGCGGAGGACAGCCGGCAGCGCACTTCCGCATTCCCCGCATTCCATTCTATGACTCTCGTTTTGTTTACCTCCACCATGTGCTCCTTTGTTTTGTTCATGTCATGTCTCCGCCCCTGTTGGTTCATTGGTTTATCGTTTATTGTTTCATTATTAGTTACAGGTGTTTTAAGCTACAGCTTGTTTTTGGTTATGTATTTAAACCCTTTCTTTTGTCCGCTTAGACGCGGAGTATTAGATTGAACTATGTGTATGTATATTCGTTGTATTTTCACTGCCCTCGTGTTTCCTGGACCTTGGACTTTTGCCTCGTTCTTTTGTGGATTAATACCTTGTTCTTTTGTGGATTTATGTTACGTTCTTTTGTGGATTAATGCCTCGTTCTTTTGTGGATTAATGCCTCGTTCTTTTGTGGATTAATGCCTCGTTCTTTTGTGGATTATTGTTTATTCTTTGACCCTGCCTTTGAGTTCCTTGTCTCCCTGTCCATATACTTTTGGTTCTTTGTGTTTTTCTCCCTGTCCATATAATTTTGGTTATTCCTAGTAAACTGACTTTTCCCCAGCACTTGCATCCAGCTCTGCTTTGTCCCCCGTAACAGAATACTCTGCCTAAAGATGGATGCAGCGGGGAAATTATTGGCTAGCTGCACCAAACTTTTTGTTCCCCCCCTGGACTCAGTTTCTTTTCGGGCCTGTATTCCTCCTCCTACAGCATACGATGGATTTTCCTGGTATCCCCAATATTTTCTTTTACAGGCCCAGGGTTATTTCCTCAGTTTGGACGACCCCAAACCCAGCGAGGAGCAATGGGTGAGGTTCCTCCAATCCCGTTTTGTCAGTTGGCTCGCTGGTGGGCAGAGGTCCACCTCAACAGTGGGTACATGGAGCTGAACACTGTTTCGGGTTTCGTAGATCTCCTGATCCAGGAGTATGGAAGCCTGGAGTTCGAGCCAGACCTAAACACACTGTTCAACAACGTTCACCTGCCCAATCCAGTCTTTCCTGGAGCACTACAGGAGGGAACAGGCCAACGTGGCAGCCGGCACCTCTCAGCCCCGGACCCAGGAGGGCATGACCGGGGGATGCATCAGGCAGGCCACTTTGCGGCATGCCAACTCCGAGCTCCAGTCGGAGACCCAGCAGGAGGTCTCCTCAGTGGAGCTCCCTCTGGAGGTTAATGTGGCAACCTCCAGCACCGAGCTCCAGCCAGAGGTCTCCTCAGCGGAGCTCCCTCTGGAGGTTAATGTGGCAACCTCCAACCCTGAGCTCCAGCCAGAGACCCAGCAGGAGGTCTCCTCAACAGAGCTCCACCTGGAGGTTAATGAGCCAACCTCCAGCCCCGAGCTCCAGCAAGAGACCCAGCAGGAGGTCTCCGCAGCGGAGCTCAGACCGGAGGTCCACGAGGAGACCTCCGCTCCAGCCCTGTTCCCTCGGAGGTCCATGAGGGGACCTCTGCTCCTGTCCTGTTCCTGCCAGAGGTCCACGAGGGGACCTCCGTTCCTGTCCTGTTCCTGCCGGAGGTCTACGAGGGGACCTCCACTCCTGTCCTGCTCCCGCCGGAGGTCCACATTCTTTTGGAGGTCCACGGAGGTCCACGAGGGGACCTCCGCCCAAGCCACATTCCTGCCAGAGGTCCATGAGGAGACCTCCACTCCAGCCCTGTCCCTGTCAGGGGTCCACGAGGGGACCTCCGCTCCTGTCCTGTTCCCGCCGGAGGTCCACGAGGGAACCTCCACTCCTGTCCTGCTTCCGCCAGAGGTCCACGTTCTTTTGGAGGTCCACGGGGGGACCTCCTCCCAAGCCACATCCCCATCGGAGGTCCACGGGATGACCTCCTCCACAGCCACGTCCCTGCCGGAGGTCCACGGGATGACCTCCTCCCAAGCCAAGTCCCTGCTGGAGGTCCATGGGATGACCTCCTCCCAAGTCAAGTCCCCGCCGGAGGTCCACAGGATGACCTCCTGCCAAGCCAAGTCCCCGCCGGAGGTCTATGGGATGACCTCCTCCCAAGCCAAGTCCCCGCCGGAGGTCCACGGGATGACCTCCTTTCCAAGTCCTAGTCCATGTCGGAGGTCCACGGGATGACCTCCTTTCCAAGTCCTAGTCCATGTCGGAGGTCCACGGGATGACCTCCTTTCCAAGTCCTAGTCCATGTCGGAGGTCCACGGGATGACCTCCTTTCCAAGTCCTAGTCCATGTCGGAGGTCCACGGGATGACCTCCTTTCCAAGTCCTAGTCCATGCCGGAGGTCCACGGGATGACCTCCTTTCCAAGTCCTAGTCCATGTCATAGGTCCACGGGATGACCTCCTTTCCAAGTGCTAGTCCATGTCGGAGGTCCACGGGATGACCTCCTTTCCAAGTCCTAGTCCATGTAGGAGGTCCATGGGATGACCTCCTTTCTAAGTCCTAGTCCATGTCGGAGGTCCACAGGATGACCTCCTTTCCAAGTCCTAGTCCATGTCCAAGTCCAAATCTATGTCCTAGTCCAAGTTCTCTAATTTAGTTCCCTGTCCAGTTTCCAGTTTAGTTCCCAGTCCAGGTGCCAAGTCTGTTTCCAGTCCAAGTGCCAAGTCTGTTTCCAGTCCAAGTACCAAGTCTGTTTCCAGTCCAGGTGCCAAGTCGGGTTCCAGTCCAGGTGCTAAGTCGGGTTCCAGTCCTGTTTCCAGTCCAGGTGCCGAGCCAGGTTCCAGTCCAGGTTCCAAGCCAAGCCCCAAGACAAGCACCAAACTGGATCAAACTGGCCAGATCGATGCTAGGCCCAGCAAAAGCTTTAACTTTTGCCCTCTCTAGGTAAATCACCAATCTGGCTCCAGCAAGTCTAAGAGTCTCCACCATTCCTAAGTGACTTCAAAGGTCTCTTGGACTGACCCCCTCCCCTTTCTCCAGGCACCAAGGGGCAATCTGGCCACAGACACCCCCTTTTGGAATGTCGAATACGCAAACTCACCTACACACACACACCCAGGACTCACACACACACATAACGGAACACTCCCTGAATTTAACCCATAATTAAACTATGCCAGAATAGTATATGATGTATTCTTGTGTGCATGCATTGTTTGTTCTGTGTAATCAACCTAGTATTATCTTTAGTTAAGTTTAGAATAAGTTGAAATGCCTATAACCATGTGTAAGGATACCCCATCTCTTAATGTCTTTCTACCTTATCGAATTTGGTCTTCAATTAATCCTCTCTTGATGCCCTGATTGATGAAGCATATTATGTTACGATAGGATGCATTATGTTATGCTTTTTTACTATACTTTGTAATAAGACGGTACTAATCCGACGCCACCCCAGAGATGCAAATCAGGTTGTAAAGGGAAACAAAGGAAACCTTCTCCCTCACAAAATTCACATTCAGGATTCATCAATTGCCCAAAGAGAGGTGTGGACTGGCTTGTCCTTAAAAGGCAACGACACACATTCCTCACTCTCTCTTCTCTCTTTTTCTTCAGTCCCAGCTACTTCCTTCTTCAACTTCTGCACTCATCTACCTGGCAAAACGCGCTCTCAAGTTAACTCCGTTCAAACGGCACAGAAGAAATGAACGAACTCCAGCTCACGAACGCGCCGAATCTCACACGCATCTGTAACTCAACACCGAAACGAATGCAGGTATCATTCTCAATCGATCTCTATATGCGTTTTAAGCTAGTGCCCCTATTTTAGGTGATGTGATTTTTTGCTGGCTCTCAAGGTTAACTGTTTGTTAACTGTTAACTGTTTTGCCATTCTTGTATCTTCACCCCTTTTCTTTCTTTACTTTCGTTTTCCTGTATATATGTATTATTCACTTAGATCTAGTTGTATGTATTCGTAGTTTCATTCATTTATTAAAATCTATTTTTATCACGCTTGATTGTCTCTGTTGCTGCTCATGAATAAGGTCACTTTAACATTTTGCTTTTAGCTACATGCTTTGTTCTGTAGTAACAGAACCGGAGAATTATTCCTCTTGGCCAGAAGAATAATCTCCCCCCTTTTAGACTAATACGAAGATTACATTATTGAGTTTGGTGGACAAACCTCTTCGAATTAAATTCTAAAACTAGACTAAAGCTAATTCTACAAGCTGATCTAGACCATATATATATTCGTAATTAAGTATAATCCGTTGTAGTTAATTATCTGTATATATACGTACATTCCCCTTTATGGTTGATTTATATTTATAACTGACCATAATGCATTTTGATTTTATATATATATATATATATATATATATATATATATATATATATATATATATATATATATATATATATATATATATATATATATATATATCTCTCACATTAGGGCTAATTCGTTACATTACCATATTTTTTTGCAGTAAAGTTTGGGTACCCACAGCTGCCAGTTTTTCTTTTGTTTGTTTGTTTATTTGTTTTTTGTCCTGTTTTTTTAACTGTAAATTTATCAGATTTTTCTTTTTTACTGTGTGTTATTCCTTAGTGACCGTAATGATGAATCTGCTTTCAGCATTACAGTTTGACTCCTCTGAATCTATAAACTCGGACTTGACATTATAGTAAATCTCATAGGCACAGCACTATGTATTGCCAATCAACTGTCTATGTGACCACATTGTGTCTTGAATAACCTGACACATCAGTGAGCTGTAGAGTTCTCCAAGCGTCTCCGAGTTTATTTTGCTACCAATAATACTACCATCTGAATGCCTGGTTCCCATCTCAGCATGCAGCAAATAACATTACTGCCATTATCATCACCGTCATTGTACTGTGTAACAATACAGTTGGATAAAGAAAATTAGTTCCATCATCAAGCTTTCTGACAAGCAAATGATGGTCTGCCTCCACCATACAGACCTTATCTTTTTGTTGCATTTTATATGGAGTTGGGTCCAGACATTTTTGTCAGTGGATATAATGTACCGGATATGTAATAATGGAATAGATGAATCGCCACTGGATATAGGGAGAGATGTATTTTCTCACAGATGTTCTTGCTTGTAATTCAAAAGATGTGAATTTCTCATCTTCCTTCTACACATTTATCCAGTGTTCATTCTGCTCAGCACTGAATACTGTACATGTTTTTATAACTATCCATATACTTGTATTACATTTTTTTCAGTGATTACATAGTGTAGCATTGGCCAGTTAAACATTATCATCAATTCAATTAAATTCAATTGTATTTGTATAGCGTTTTTAATAATACACATTTGCCACTTTTCCACTGTAGGGACAAAAGTTCTGAGCAAAGAGAGAAACTATTTAGATACAATTTCCACATGAGCATGGTTAAGCCTTGAACAATTTCAATCCATGCTCAGCATAATAAAACTTCGGGTGATGGCTTGATGCATGTGTTCACTCTATATCTTTCAGTGCATGGCAAAAAATGAATTGCACCAATTAACAAGTAAAAAAGGGAAGCGATGACAATTTTTCTTTTCTAGTTCAGAGAGAGAATTTGCAAGTAAACAGTTTGGATTTACTGTGAATGATAAGCATTACACTTCAATCATTAAGTCATTCAGATGAATACTGCCTCAACAGGATGCCGAAATACATGAACTGTGCTTATCACCTTATGAATAGACAGGAACAAGATGAATAAACTACTTTATTAAAACTACTTTAGCTTAATGATAATATGAATAAACAGCGATCAGATGAATACTGCTACTTTAGTAAATGTGGTCCCACTGAAGTGTAAAATTAACCATCAGACAGCATCGCCTAATGAAATGTTATTAAACCATCTGGCACCCAGTTTCATTGCTAAAAGTTACATGCACAGTCACCTGCATACAGTACACCAATTTAGCGCAGCATACCGATGGAACATAAGCCAGTCCATCAGGTTAGAAAAAAGCAATGAAGCACTGTAATTCTTAACTGAAAGAACAAAAGTTAAAAACCAAAGGAAACTGTGCATTGTGGACATGAATATGACATAAATGTGATTAGCATGAGAGTCCACTGCTGTCTCAATGAACTGTAATCACAGAGCATAATACTCAGCTCCTTTTCAAAGCTGGTCTAAATATGGGATATTGGGATTGTTTTTACAGAATGTCCCAAAAGTCCCCATACATATGGGAAATTAACACATTTTAGCAAAATGTCATACAACATTTTTCATATTTAGTTTATATATACAGTATATATATATATATATATATATTGTAACGTCTGAACGTATCAAACTGATTTCTGAATCAGCCTGGATCTAGCAAAGAAGTTTTTCTGTGTCTTTGAGCCATGAATCCTTATCTAACCTCTTCACCAGATCACTTCTACACTCCTTCCGGTTTCTCTCCCCCGGGGCCACGTGCCCCGGGAAGAGGAAGCCAGGATCTCTCTCTCCCAGACAAAAGATGCAACCGCCTCACGGCCTGCGCCTTTTCAAATGGCACGACGAACCAGCGAACTCTACACGACCTCGCGCGAACTTTCAACCTGAAGCCATGCAAGTATAGTTAATGGATCTATATCTGTGTTTAAGATTGTCCCCCTGTTTACAGGAGATTTAAGTTCATTGCTGGTTTTGAAAAAGGCTAATTAGTTGTGTTTTTGTCTGCCATTCCCTTTTATTTCATTACTTTCTCTCTATCCCTTTTCTTTCCTTGTATATAGATGTACATATGTATGTTTTGCTTAGAGTTAGTCGTGTGTATCCATAGTTACATCTAGTTATTAAAATCTATTATCCCACGCTTGATTTGTCTCTGTTTTGGTCACGTGATAGAGTCAATTCTATAGTGCATAAGATCTCGGTTACCCACTCTAATTTTAATAACAAAATTCTTTGGTTACCCGCTCTAATTTTTAATAACAAACTTTGTTAGTTAATTCTTTCTGGCCAGAAGGATAAACTCCCTCTTTAGAGTTCATAATTCCAAACTAGACTACAGCTAATCCTAAAAGCTGATCTAGACCACATACATAGTCATAATTAATTATAATCTGTTGTAGTTAATTATCTATATGTATATGTGCACATACATGAATTCCCTTTCATGGCTGATGTATATATATAACTGGTCACAACACGCGTTGATTAGATATATAGATATATTTCACGCCATTCGAGCTAACTCCTTATATAAATTGGAGAATACATTTAAACATGTTAAACATCTTTTAATTTGTTACATAAATTGTAACTGGTGGAGAATATTTTTAAACGTTGCAGTTTCATCCGAGTTACTACACATTCTGTTAGATAAGGTGGGCACGCTTTAAAACTCGTCTCCTTTAAAAAGATGCGTTGAATCCAAGCATGCACTTCTGTTTTGTTTTTCATGTTTAAAGTTGATCCATTACATTATTCTGGTGGAAAAGAATAATGCGAGCAGTAATGATTTGATTCGTTACAATATATATATATATATATATCCTTTAACAAAAGAAGAACGTATTGAAATAATTCTCATTGCTGGATTGGGAAGCTGTCGCAAGGTTGTGAGGGACATGCAATTACATGCATAACACCAGATGTGTTCACGGGAGTTCATCATGAGTGGGAGAGATGACTCTGTGTGTGTTTACAAAGAAATGGCAATCATGTAGAAGGTGTTTTGTAAATAAAGTCACATTTTGAAAAAAAGTGTTAATTTGCCTTATGTACTGTATGGAGACCTTTGGGACACTCTCTAGTTCATGTTTTGTGTCTTTAAAATATCCAACAGCTAGCAGTACCAAGCTCATGTCTGTAAATTATTTGTTGCATGCTTCCAGACCAAATGAGTGTTCAATGGTTTTAATATTAAAATAATTTAATTTAATTTCAAATGAATATTCGTCACTGTTCCTAGGACATATCCGGTTGGCGGTAAACATCGTTCAAAACAATAGTGAAGAATCATAATTCATGTGTCTGGTAGGCTGATTTAAGGACAAGATGGTAAAATTAAAATTAGGCTTCTGCAGGTCTATTGCCGGATGTTCCCTCAGTCAGGATTCAGACATACAGGCATTTAAGCTTCCCCTTACATATTGTTCCACAGCAACAATACTTGCAGGGACATAGAAACCTAGAGAATCACAGACATTAAAAACCAGAGGCCAATATGAACTGCATGCTCTACCATAAACGGGTGAATACTGAACTGTGTAATGCATTCATCTGCCAAACAAGAAAGCCAAACCAATTAGCCAGCTAACTCATCCAGCCATACATGTACAGTATCTTGCAATTTCCTCTTCCTTCTAGCAATTAACCATGCTGAGTATGTTTTAGACAACATTTTACTTGCTCCAACCTTACGATACACAACACAGATGCCATCCCCATTATAGGAGCAAATATTTCACACCTTTCCTCTAAGAAAATAGTTGTAAGCATCCAAACTGCGACACACTTTCACCATTTGTCTGGTGTAAACACACTCTGTATCAAGAAAGTATCAATGCACATCAGGTTAGGTCACTGCAGGCATAAGATTTAAATCTGCTGGAGTAAAAAAGCTGTTTTCTCACATTTTTGTTTAAAGGAACTGATAATCACATGCGATTGTCTGTTGTTAATTTCTGTATATATCTTGTTTGTTTGCTTTTTGGGGATCCATAAATTATGAGCTAGCCATTTTGCTTTGACAGCTTTACATTTAAAAATGGCATAAACTGAAATGTTTTAGGAAAGGACATGCACAGTAACTTTGTTACTGTTTTTCGCATTCAAACGGTCTATAGGCCTCGTTCCCTTTAGTAATGTCAATCAGTGCGTTGATACAATTTCTTTTAACAATACTGTACGATGGCTGAAGTTGCAGTGTACTACTATTTCCAGCAGCTTTGTTGTTCTTACCTCTGTGTTAATACTTCTTATGAGTCAGCACAATGTTTTACAGATACACCAGTATAATTTATCACATACATTTGAAAAGCACTGCCTATTCATTACGAACACAGGATGCTGATCAATGTGCCAATTTATGTTGTTACAGTAGTTTCTAGTTTCGATTGAGCAGCATACAATATGAAAGCAGAAACCGTAACCATGCTTAATAGCTCACAAAACAGCACAAAATGGTGGCTATAATCATTCAGCACTACAGTGGAAAAGAAGATATTGTCACAAAAGCAGCTTTACAGAAATTCAGACTGAGATCTAGATCCGTAATGAGTAATCCATATGTGGCAGTGGCAAAGAAAACTCAGAGAAAGCATGCGGATGAAACACAACCCAGTGTTGTGTGGACAACAGCAGGATTTTGACTGCATTATAATACTAAATACTAAACAATACTAAATGTGTAGAACAGATATGGAGTGTTTGATATTGCAAATAGTATTTCTGGGATGATCATGGAACAGTATTTATAATCACAGCAGCAGTTCATTGGAAGCATTCACTAAAACAGGAAGGTGAGGCATAGGCATAAGCAGTTTTCGGAGAGCCCCTGGGGTTTGCAAGTGAGCAGCACCAGGAAGTGAGTCATAAGAGCAGATAGCTCGAAGATGAGGATGTAGGAGGAACAGAACAGGAGTATGGAGCATCATGATGAACCTGCCAGGTCTGGAAGGTGAGAGAAGCCACAGAAGAATTGTATCTGGATCTGGCACCAGCTGCAGAAGTACACATACAGCTCAACAGACAGAAAGAATAGTTTTTTTTAAATATGATAATAACATACAGTGGTACAGAAATGTGAAATGGTAATGGAATATTAATTGTCATTAGATAAAGCTGCTGGCTACAACACACAGCATTCTAACATCTGAACAACAACATTATGACCAAGCTAACATTAAAAAAAGACCTCATTTCAATGCAAATATAATAAATCAATGATACAGTATAGTCCTTTAATTGCATAGACAGTTTATAGGCAGACATGCACCAAACACAAGGAGCTTTGCTTAATGTCTCAGTAGCAGCCTGCTAACCCAGATTTAAGGCTTGTTCACCTTGAGAGGTATAATATACATTATTTTAATGGAGATAGATGGAAATGGTTTCTTTCCCCTGTTTCGAAGTCTGAGTATGCCATCAACAGAAGAAAATTAAATAAATAAATAAATAGATAGATAAAATAAATACATTCAAGTGCCATTGCTTTCCCCTAGAGAATAACAAGATTAATGTCCTTGTTCGTTCCAGGGCACCAAGCTGCACCAACTACAGACACACATTTATGGCAGCAGTATTTTTGATTGGCATCCCTGAGTCTCCATTTGAATTATTTAACAGAATGTAAGATTAACATCTCAATATAACGTGAGAGAGAGAAATGTTTCTTTGGCAATAGCAATCTAGTGTTTATTCTCTCTCTCTCTCTCTCTCTCTCTCTCTCTCTCTCTCTCTCTCTCTCTCTCTCTCTCTCTCTCTCTCCTCTCTATCTCTTCTCTGTGAAATTGTCTGTATGTCTTCATATTAGATTACAATTTATATGGGTGGTTTCTATAAAATAGTGCAAAGTGAAGTCCTACAGGTATGCGGCAATACATTGTGTGTGATAATTTGTAAATATAGCAGAGTATTACAGAAAGAAAGAAAGAAAGAAAGAAAGAAAGAAAGAAAGAAAGAAAGAAAGAAAGAAAGAAAGAAAGAAAGAAAGAAAGAAAGAAAGAAAGAAAGAAAGAAAGAAAGAAAGAAAGAAAGAAATTTGGCAAATAATCATTAATTGCAGTTATGTTTGGTTGAAAGCCAGTGTTTAGATCATTTCTTACTTCTGGCTTTGATTGCATTAATTTGTCAAAGTAAAGAAAATGATCAAAATAATAATAATAATAATAATAATAATAATAATAATAATAATAATAATAATAATAATAATCAAAATTAGACAAGCAATAAATGTGTATTTTAAAATTGAATGAAAGACTAAATTCAGAGTATTTGTACAAATAAAAAAAAAGAAAAAATGAGAAGAAATCAAAAAGTTGAAAAAGAAGTTGAAAAAAGAAATAAAAAATTGTATGTTTCTGCTTATTCTGAAATGTGTAATGAAGGTTATTTTAAGGCAAACATGCCAGCCCTGACATAGCTTCTCCTAACCTTGACCCAATCTGGCCCACTTGCCTCTTTATCTATCTACATCAGGCACCACATGTCCAACCTTTTCTCCCAGATAAAGCTGGCAGGCTGATAAGAGGAGAGCAGTGTGGGATAGGAGAATGCTGGGGTGGGCTTGGCTCTTTAAATACATTTCCCAAATGGTGTGTTAAAAAAACCCAATTTACATTGCAGGAGTAGGAAATCCTTAGGGACAGAAAGTGGCTTTTTGATGGATGAATAAAAGTACACTAAGAAGGGGGAGAAAGGGAAAAAAGCCCTGGATGACCCGATTTGGCAAATTTTGCTCAAGGGAATAACAAGAAAGGAAGAAAGAAAGGAAGCAAGTAGGAGCAGAATTACAACAGCTTTTGGGCAGAGTGATGTCACTCCATAGCACCAACTACAATATGAATGTTACATTTATATTTGTGAAACATCTCAAAATTCACAGAAGATATTATCGAAAAGAGGGAAAAATCCACCACTAAAGTCACAAAATTCTTCTTCCACATTTGCCATTTTTTTTTATTCATGAGTGGGAGGTGGATGAGTTAATTTGCATCTTGAAATATTCCAAATTAAATTAAAAGCTTTGACTGTTGTTTGTGGAGTGACACGAGTCAGTAGGGAGGGTATGATTCATGTGTGATTTGGGACAGAACAAACCATACTAACTGCTTCATTTAGGAGCACAAACAGCTTCAAATCCAGTTTACAATTTAAAATTCTTCAAATGTACTTCTTTTGGGAAACGGTAAACTAAAAAGGGATTTGTTTTCAGTTAGGCCTGCATCTAATTAAAGCTACGTTCTAAAATTCATCTGCTAAGCCAAAAACTGTCCATAACGTACATAATATCATTCTAGCTGTGGAGAAGCAGATCTCTCAAATAAAATCAATTAAATTAAATTAAAATAAAATAAAATAAAACAAAATAAATAGTCAAAAAACAGCAACTATTCTTCTTCTTCTTCTTTTTCTTCTTCTTCTTCTTCTTCTTCTTCTTCTTCTTATTATTATTATTATTATTATTATTATTATTATTATTATTATTATTATTACTCGTCCTAAAAAAATCCTAAAACCTTAAGTCCTAACAAATACATAAATAAACAAACAAATAAACAAATAGATAGATCAATCAAAAGTCACAGAAAAAAATATAGTTTTCTGTAATTATTTATTTATTTTATTTATTTATTTATCTGTGTGTGTGTGTGTGTGTGTGTGTGTGTGTGTGTGTGTGTAAAACACTATATTAATACTGGCTAAGGCCTCCCTTTGCTCTCAAAACAGCCTCAATTCTTCCTTGCATAGATTCCACATGATGTTCGAAACATTCCTTTGAGATTCTGGTCCATGATGACATGATTACATCATGCAATTCCTGCAGATTTTTCAGGTGCACTGTCATGCTGTGAAGGCCACTGAAGAACACTGAACTTATTGTCATGTTCATGAAACCAGATTGAGATGATTTTTGCTTTGTGACATGGTGCATTATCATGCTGGAAATAGCCATTAGACGATGGGTAAATTGTGGCCATGAAGGGATGCACATGGTCAGCAACAATACTCAAATATGCTGTGGCATTCAAGCAATGATTGATTGGTATTACTGGCCCAAAGTGTGCTAAGAAAACATTCCCCACACCATTACACCACCTCCACCAGCCTAGAATGTTGACACAAAGCAGGTTGGGTCCATGGATTCATGCTGTTGGTGCCAAATTCTGACCTAAATTATCAGAATGATAAATGAATAAATGAATTTATCATTACATTTGGTAATGATAAATTATTTGTGTGCCTCTGCAGAAATTGAGATTCATCAGACCAGGCTACATTTTTCCAGGCTTCAACTGTCCAGTTTTGGTGAGCCTGTGCCCACTGCAACCTCAGCTTTCTGTTCTTGGCTGACAGAAGTGGAACCTGATATGGTCTTCTGCTGTTGTAGCCCATCCGCCTCAAGGTTCAACATATGCATTCTGAGATACTTTTCTGCTCACCACAATTGTACAGAGTGGTTATCTGTATCTGTAGCCTTTCTGTCAACTCGAATCCATCTGGCAATTCTCTGTTGACCTCTCTCATCAACAAGGTGTTTCCATCCTACTGCTCACTGGATGTTTTTTCTTTATTGCACCACTCTGAGTAAACTCTAGAGGCTGTTGTGCATGAAAATCCCAGGAGATCAGCAGTTATAGAAATACAATCATCCCATGGTCAAAATCACTGAGCTCATATTTTTTCCCCATTCTGATGGTTGATGTGAACATTATCTGAAGCTGCTGGCCTGTATCTGCATGATTTTATGCATTGCACTGCTGCCACACAATTGGCTGATTAGAAAATTGCATGAATGTGTAGGTGTGCAGATATTCCTAATAAAGTGGTCAGTATTAATGTATAAAATAATTATTTATGTATATATAAACATATAGTCTTTATGTCCTTGATCATGGGACTGTCAATAAAAGCAGGGTTTAAAAAAGGGGGAGTAGTTTTATTTCTTTCATTGATGTCATGTAGGAATAGTGATGTTAAGTTCTCAACATGAGTACCATGATGTAATTTTAAAACGTGGACAATATATATCAAAGGGCTTAATTTAATTTGCTACACTTGGTGGCCAGATCTTACGTATTCAGTTTTCCATTTTGTCTATTTTGGAATTAAAATGATATCAAAATATCTTCTGATTATTTTCTGGCAGAGATACATGATACATTGAAGCCTTTAAACCAGCAACATCAAAGATGTATATTTAATGATCAAATGCCAAACATGGCCTTTAACAATTGCTTTAAATGAAGACATTTTTAGAAATTTGCATTCAAAGTATTTGTCTATAAAGCTTTGACACTGTATGGCATGATCATTATTATTCTCACCACTGTGCCCTTATTTGTCATGATATACAGTAGATTTCCATTAAATTATAGTATCAGGAGTCAACTTTACTTGCTGTTCACATAAACCAAAGGTGGTGGAGCTCCACTTTTCCATAAACTACCCCTTCAATTGAACTCCTGAGTAAATTTAACTTGTGTTTCACATAAAGGATGTTAGCAAAGAAAGATCAGTCTGGTTTGGTACGATAAATTCCAGTATCAGATCTGTTACATCTAGCATTTGTTTATTTTAATTTAAAATAATCTAGGGGGTGTGTCACAAAGCGTGCATTAATAGGGATAATAGGTTAGGTATAGGGCATACGGCTTATACAGGGCTTAAGGGAAAAATCCAGCCTGAATTACTTGTATATTAATATTTAGAACTAACATCTTATCTTTAGTGGCATTCAGGATTTATTTTGTAATTACACTCTGAGTTGACTTTTTATGTTTAACCTTTTTTTGTTTGTCTATTTTCACTTTGGTTAACCCGACTACTCCCTGATAGTGGTACCAGTGTGATTTAGTTCTCACTTCATCTCTTACTAAAAACACTATTGCAGCAGCATCTTAATATTTTAGTCTGTCTAGCTCTCTCACCTTCTCATCTGTACACTCTGCTCAACTTTCATGCTAATATCACCATCAGTGCCATCATGTTTGTCATCTTATAGATAAGAGATAGTTGAGCCAAGCACAACTCAGCATAACCGCATCATATACAGTGTCCTCGACTAATATTGGCACCCTTGGTAAATATGAGCAAAGAAGGCTGTGAAAATTTGACTTTATTGTTTAACCTTTTGATCTTTTGTTAAAAAAAAATTCACAAAAATATTCTGCTCTCATGGATATCAAACAATTGCAAACAAAACACAGGTTTACCAAAAAAAAAAAAAATAATAATATGTTAAATATAGGTGTGCAACAATTATTGGCACCCCTTTAATCAATACTTTGTGCTACCTCCCTTGGCCAAGATAACATCTCTGAGTCTTCTCCTATAATGCCTGATGAGGTTGGAGAATACATGGCAAGGGATCTGAGATCATTTCTCCATACAGAATCTCTCCAGATCCTTCAAATTTCGAGGTCCACGCTGGTGGACTCTCCTCAGTTCATCCCACAGGTTTTCTATGGATTTCAAGTCAGGGGACTGGGATGGCCATGGCAGGAACTTGATTGTTGTGGTCAGTAAACCATTTTTGTGTTGAATTTGATGTATGTTTTTGATCATTGTCCTGCTGAAAGATCCAACCACAGCCCATTTTAAGCTTTCTGGCAGAGGCAGTCAGGTTTTCATTTAATATCTATGATGCCATGTATCCTAACAAAATGTCCAGGTCCTCTGGCAGAAAAACAGCCCCAAAACACCTCTGGTGTTTATTGCCAAAAAGCTCTATTTTGGTTTCATCTGACCATAGAACCCGATCCCATTTGAAGTTCCAGTAGTGTCTGGCAAACTGAAGATGCTTGAGTTTGGATTTGGACTTGTAGTGATGTGGGTGACTTCGGATTATAGTTCTGGAGACTTTCTGACCCCAAGACACAACTAAATTCTGCAATTCTCCAGCTGTGGTTCTTGGAGATTTTTTGGCCACTCGAACCATCCTCTTCACAGTGCGTCGAGACAGTATAGACACACGTCCAATTCCAGGTTGATTCATAACATTTCCAGTTGACTGGAACGTATTAATTATTGCCCTGATGGTGGAAATGGGCCTTTTCAATGCTTGTGCTATTTTCTTATAGCCACTTCCCATTTTGTGAAGCTCAACAACCTTTTGCTGCACATCACCGCTATATTCCTTGGCCTTACACATTGTGATGAATGACTATGGGAATTTGGCCTATGTGTTACCTCATATTTATACCCCAGTGAAACAGGAAGTCATGGTTGAACAATTTGCTATTCCTAGTCACCCAGGTATAGAACTTTAAATACATTGTTTCTTGTCTCCACTACTTCTATGTTGGACACTGGACATTGCTGAGTATAGAAGCTTGAGCTTTTTTTTTGTTTGAAGGGGATAACAGTGAAACCAGACTGATATCAATTACTGTATGTTTGAGATTCCTATTAAACGCCATTTTTACTGTGCTATCACATCAAACTATGCTAACTTCTAACAGGAATAAGGAAACTAAAGAACCCATAAACAAAATCAGCACCAGAATTGATAAGCCATGTGGATCATTTGTTCATCTCTGGCCTTGAGTGTGAAAGACATGAAGACAAACTACAACAATGAAGAAACTGGGCAATACAAAAATAAACAAAAGAGTAAACAAATGTTTAAGGAAGTAAATGTTTAAATAGATAAATAAATAAATAAATAAATAAATAAATAAATAAATGCTGTCTGTATCTATTCAGGTTTTTATATTATTATTAATATTTATGTATTTATTGGTGGATCTGGTTCTCTATATGTCACATTGGAGAGGACAAGTTTGACATCTTCCCCTCCATGTTGACTGACATCTTGCTTATAGGTGTTGATGGCGGTCATGCCAGAGTGGAGCTGGGTAAATCAACTGACAGTGCAATACGACAGACACTAACAGCAGAAACATCGACAGGTCCATTAATGTGAGAAAAGAGCCAGTCAGTGGGTGATGATACCTGGGCTAAACAGAACTGAGTTGTAATGGATCTAATACTAGTTACTCCCTGTGAGGGCAACCATGCTCAGTAGACAGGTGGCACATAATTTATTTGATTCATTGGAAAATAAGCTTTATGTTAATTATCATTCCATTCAAATAGGAGTGTCAGTGAACATAAATTAAAATCACTACCTTTAGCAATGGCAATTTTCAAATATAATGACCTTCAGTGGTTCTCTTTCTCTTCCTCATACAGTTTTATTTTCTTTTCTCTCTCTCTCTCTCTCTCTCTCTCTCTCTCTCTCTCTCTCTCTCTCTCTCTCTCTCTCTCTCTCTCTCTCTCTCTCTTTCTTTCTCATATACACACACAGACACACACATCCATTAAGCAAATGCAAATCTTGATTCACCTGTTCTTCCTAGTAATACACATTGCTTTTACCGGTGTGGCTTCTAGCCAAATCAATGGGGAGCTCTTGTTCGGTGTTATTGACATATCCGCCTCACTTTGCTGCATAGCAAATGACTTGGCCTTATTAAATATTAATTTCAGCTGTGAATTGGACAATATGTTTCCTGCTATACTAACAGCATGTCTGACTGGTTGGTAGCAGAATTTACAGTCACTAAAAAATAAAAATAAAAATGTAAAAATCTGGCCTGTTTTTAATGCCTGTTTCAATGTCTGTTTTATATACCATGGTGTAACGATGTTCCCAAAGGATATGCTACCCTTCCAAGTGGAGATTATAAATCTGTCTTATCCATCTGCTGTTTATCATATGCTTATGACTTGAGCATTACAGAGCTGCAATTTTATTTGCACTAGTGATTTTACTTTTCATGATTGTCTAAAGTAGGTAATCAGAATGCCGGTGCAGGAGTGAAAGCATTAGCACCTCATGCATTGTCTTTTCTTTTCTTTTTTTTTTTCAAGAATAAATTGCATTGGCTCTGGACTGATACAATTTCCATGAGTCAGCTAGCATTGTGCTGGAATCTCTATTCCGAGATGCTCTGGGATGCTTGTGATGAAGCAGTGGTGTGCATTTCCCCCACCTCATCCTGCAATACACTTCATTCACATGCATTCACTCTGTTTCTCTCCTCATCCTAATACAATACTGTATATTCAGATATACTGAATGAAAAATAAGCTTATTTCCTGGAATGTTCTTCAAAGTCTCAAGAATTTAATTACATTTACACATGGCTTAAATTTTTGCATAATGAAGCCAAGAGAAGCAAACCCAGCTGTTTGTCTGGGAGGTGGTGATGGAAGGGGAGGATAGTTGAAAACAAAAAAAAGATAAGATAAAGTGGTTGCAGGAAAGATGAACCATACATAGGGAGTTTTATTAGTCCACTGGGTTTTGGCAGGGTGCTGGTTCAGGGAAACCAGTGCCTCAGGCCATGTCAACACCCTGCCAATGTGTGTGTTGTGTGTTTTGTGTGTGTGTGTGTGTGTGTGTGTGTGTGTGTGTGTGTGTGTGTGTTTGTGAGAGAGAGAGAGAGAGAGAGAGAGAGAGAGAGAGAGAGAGAGAGAGAGAGAGAGACTATCAGTGAGCTTTATCTACAATATATGGAAGAAATATTTTTATAACATAGACATTCTATCTTTAAAAGTAACCTTAAAAGAAGGTTTCTGACCTTTTTTCCCCATAGACACTGTATTTAAAACCAAAATGCATCATTTAATTTAATTTATCAAATTTTGTTTGCAGTACAGTGTTGCAATGTATTATCAGTGTTGCTGTTAAATAAATGCATGATCAATGTTTGCAGCACCGATTCATCTCAGGCCTTTTCATCTTCAGGGTGCAGCATGCCAGTGAGCCATAATATTTCAGCATTCAAAATTCAACAGCCAAAGCATGAATTGTAGGCTACTTTACTGGATTAGGCAAAGCTTGACTGAATTATGTGTTTGACCTTTGTTCCTAAATAGGCTTCTTAATACATTGGCTTGATTCGTGGGTTATGAGCAGTTATTGCTATGAAGTTAATTCCGTTTATATAACAAGTGTCGCAAAAAGTCAGCGTGACTGAAGGTCCAGCCAAGGAGAAGCCACATGAGACACAATTCATCAGCTGTATGAAGACCAAGAAAACTGTGGTAGTAGGTCCACTACTGCTAGTCCAAGACATTAGACTACCAATCAGAAGGTTAAGAGCATTGCTGGGCCCTTGAACAGGGTCCTTAACCCTCAACTGCACAGTTGTATAGATGGGATAAAATGTAATGTCCTTTCACTTCTGTAAGTCGCTCTGGAAATGGCCATCTCCCAAATGCTCTGCTTGATCAAATAAAGATGTCAAACATTTTGGTGGTTTTTAACTGACTTTTTCTTTTCAGAGCTTTGAAAGATTCCATACTACAACAACACAACTAACAGAGCAGGTACTTAAATAAATCATTATTTAATATTTAATCATCTAATATTAACTAAAACCTTATGAACACTTGATACATAATTATTAAATAGCAAACAAAGGAGAGCCATCAGTGATAAGAAACAAAGAAAAAAGAGAACCAACCATTAAAAAAAGAAAAGGAGGTTGAAAAAGGGGAAATCTAAACTAGTTGATACCACAGTGAGTCCCATAATGTGAAATCCATAAGGTCCAAAATCAACTGTATGATGACTCTTTGTCAGGACGTCCTTCAAATGTCACACCCAGAAGCTCACACACAATCCTGGGTATCAAAAAAAAGAAAACAGCTTGTGATAAAATAATTACTTTCCTTTATGAAATCTGATTGGGCAAATCAAGCAACGTCCAACACGCTGTGTTGATAGCCCTGTCCCACTGATCTGTCCCACTGAGCAGCCTCGTGACGTTGCCTGGGACAACAGACAACCTCTCCTTATTTCCCTGCACGCACACTAGATGTATACAGGTGCATCTCAATAAATTAGAATGTCATGGAAAAGTTCATTTATTTCAGTAATTCAACTCAAACTGTGAAACTTGTGTATTAAATAAATTCAATGCACACAGACTGAAGTAGTTTAAGTCTTTGGTTCTTATAATTGTGATGATTTTGGCTCACATTTAACAAAAACCCACCAATTCACTATCTCAACAAATTAGAATATGGTGACATGCCAATCAGCTAATCAACTCAAAACACCTGCAAAGGTTTCCTGAGCCTTCAAAATGGTCTCTCACTTTGGTTCACTAGGTAAGCCACAAACATTCATTGCCAAAGAAGCTGGCTGTTCACAGAGTGCTGTATCCAAGCATGTTAACAGAAAGTTGAGTTGAAGGAAAAATTGTGGAAGAAAAAGATGCACAACCAACCGAGAGAACCGCAGCCTTATGAGGATTGTCAAGCAAAATCGATTCAAGAATTTGAGTGAACTTCACAAGGAATGGACTGAGGCTGGGGTCAAGGCATCAAGAGCCACCACACACAGACGTGTCAAGGAATTTGGCTACAGTTGTCGTATTCCTCTTGTTAAGCCACTCCTAAACCACAGACAACGTCAGAGGCGTCTTACCTGGGCTAACGAGAAGAAGAACTGGACTGTTGACCAGTGGTCCAAAATCCTCTTTTCAGATGAGAGCAAGTTTTGTATTTCATTTGGAAACCAAGGTCCTAGAGTCTGGAGGAAGGGTGGAGAAGCTCATAGCCCCCTGTTGCTTGAAGTCCAGTGTTAAGTTTCCACAGTCTGTGATGATCTGGGGTGCAATGTCATCTGCTGGTGTTGGTCCATTGTGTTTTTTGAAAACCAAAGTCACTGTACCCGTTTACCAAATTTTGGAGCACTTCATGCTTCCTTCTGCTGACCAGCTTTTTGAAGATGCTGATTTCATTTTCCAGCAGGATTTGGCACCTGCCCACACTGCCAAAAGCACCAAAAGTTGGTAAAATGACCATGGTGTTGGTGTGCTTGACTGGCCAGGAAACTCACCACACCTGAACCCCATAGAGAATCTATGGGGTATTGTCAAGAGGAAAATGAGAAACAAGAGACCAAAAAATGCAGATGAGCTGAAGGCCACTGTCAAAGAAACCTGGGCTTCCATGCCACCTCAGCAGTGTCACAAACTGATCACCTCCATGCCACGCCGAATTGAGGCAGTAATTAAAGCGAAAGGAGCCCCTACCAAGTATTGAGTACATGTACAGTAAATGAACATACTTTCCAGAAGGCCAACAATTCACTAAAAATGTTTTTTTTATTGGTCTTATGAAGTATTCTAATTTGTTGAGATAGTGAATTGGTGGGTTTTTGTTAAATGTGAGCCAAAATCATCACAATTAAAAGAACCAAAGACTTAAACTACTTCAGTCTGTGTGCATTGAATTTTTTTAATACACGAGTTTCACAATTTGAGTTGAATTACTGAAATAAATGAACTTTTCCACGACATTCTAATTTTTTGAGATGCACCTGTAATTGCTTTTATACTTCACTTTACTCCTAGGTTGATGAGCCCATCGATTAGTCCTTTAATTCCAATATTCAGACGGAAAGGAAGTCAACACCATGTTGTTGGATTGGAGCAGTTGCCAGACAACCATGGCTTATAACGTAGATGATATGTACACACCCTGATGAGGATCTCAGTTCATTGCTCAATTTTTATTATAAATTAGTCTGGGTGGAGTTTCAAAAGTGTGATTAGTCTAATCATAGTCCATGTGCTGCATGCAGTGTAAACACAGCAAAAATCACAGATCAATTGTACTCATAAACCCCTAATAATAAATAGAACTGTGTAAACATTAGTTCATGCAGCCAGCCAAAATATTCACATATTACACATAAGATTTCAAACACTGCACACAAACAATATAAAAGAGAAATTCCATTTAACACTTGCAGTTGCACTAGCCCTTTGTGGATACGACTGGAAGCCCCTATCCTATTTCATAAGTTAAGAATATATAAGAACCCGATTGTGGTATCACATTTTCCTTCAGAAACTCGCATAATGTTTTTACAAAATACATTTGTCTGATTGCTAAACCACTAATTACCAGACTGACTGCCTCACAATTTTTTAACAAGTGAGGCACACAGTGTACGTAGAGCCATTTTAGCCAACACTATGTTTGCTTTGGCCTCAACAGTCACAAAAGACAAAGTGGACTAATAATCACAGAAATCAATGCTTTATGCAATAAAACAATTGAAAAAACTATCACTTTCACAAATTATTTTCTGCAATACTAGCTAACTAGGATTATTTACTGTGTATTTATTCAAGCTAATGATACAAGTCTAATTCATACCTTTAATTTGTAACTAATTGATTCATGTTTTCACTCTTCATGAACGATATAACATTACTAGATATACAAAAATAAATAAAATAGCCTGATTGATGCAAAAACTTACAGCAAAGGCACAGAGGCATACTTTCTAAGAAGTAATATAGCAATAAAATTTTAGCATCATATTAACAACTTGTAATGTGTGGTATCCAGGCATTTCATAATAAACATGTATTCAAATGCAAATGACTGTTAGATAGCTAGGAATGGTAAATACCAGCAATATTAACCTCTTGGTAACATCAGCTTGCAGTAGACATATTCTTCTTGCTAAATAAATACATTTATGAGAAAACAGTGTGCCAGTCAATGGCTTAAGGCCCTTATTTACTCAGATACAATTTCTGACTTGCTAGTTAGGCTCCTCCTCTCAAAGCACCACTAAGAACCCTGGAACGGCCAATGCTAACACGACATACTGTATGTGACATCTTGACACTAGATAAAGGACTCAACATATGATTTATTTGGGCAAATCAAACCAAAAATTAAATAGTTCTGGGTGTCCATCATGGGTAAAAACACAGGCAGGCAATACCAAACAAGGATAATCCATAATCAGTGTCTAAGCACAGTCACGGGTTATAAAACCAGAATGAACATGGAAGAAATAAGACTCGGATTTTACAATATAAAAACTTGATAAGATACAATGCTACAACATGGTATACGTAGACAAATTAAACATTCAAACATTAACACAAATCAGGTGAACACTATCAGGTAACAAACTAATGTCAGGACAGGGGTGGAGACAGGACTGGAACAGAAACCAGAATATGAGTACATGTTCTCTCACAGGGAAACCTTTACACTTGGACTCTAAGAGAAGGGTGACTGTGGCATCATTAGGATTCTAGTTTGCTATCTCCTGATAATAGAGTACAACCTTAGATAATTGCACCAGTCAAGAGCCCCACCTACTCTTGTTTTAACAATAATTTGCTAATTGGACTGTACATTTCAGTAAAACAGAATGTCAGCAGCTGTGTTTAGGGCTTTTGGGAAATTTCCCCTCTATGTTCCAGTTCCCAGAGGAAAAAAGAAACCCTCTTATTCACTCTCTCTCACACACACACCCTATCACCACTGCCACCAAGTGAACACCTGTTCCTACAAACCTATCTATTTAGGCACCATATGCCAGAGATCTGGCCAACACAGACTCAATCCAGCACTCATGAATAACTTAGAGCACTAATACGGCCTCTACTTGACTTATTTATCTCTTTGTGTAATCGCTTAATGCGATACATCAATCACCATATAAAGCTGGAGCAAAATAAACCAGTGTCCCAACTGTGAGCTGTCCCCCAGAACTGGCAGCAAGGATGCAACGTCAACACATTTTACTGATTGCAAGGCCATAAGTTGTGCTTGGTAATAGGCTGCTGAACATGAGCAGATAAGACCTACATTTGGAATGACAAGTGCTAGGCATTATTAAGTGGCCTGTGGGGTTACAGGACACTCAGTCAGATGAGCTGTAGTTATTCTACAAGTCTGACACAGTAGACTCTGTTTTCGTGTAGGAGAAAGAGTAATTTAGTGTCTGCATATTGCTACATTTGTTAGGCATAAATCATTTTTCCTTAAGTCCCGGTGAGAAATTAAAACACATGTGCTGTCATGAGTGAAGCAACGCAATAGGAGGCCAAAACTGTGCTAATGTTTGTTCCCAGCTTTAAGTACCGCCTTTTAGTGCAAAGTATTTTTGTTCCTGACTTCAAGCAATGGCTTACAAATCTTATCCCTTTTGACACAACCCAACAAGAATGTCAGTTCAATATGAATATGCTATACCATCCCATTTACTGACTAAATATCCATCCATCTACTGTACTGCTTATCCTACACAGGGTCATGGGGAGCCTGGAGCCTATCCCAGGGAACTCGGGACACAAGGCAGGGTGCCAACCCATCACAGGGTACAATCACACACACATTCTCACACTACAGACGATTTTGGAAATGCCAATCATCCTACAACGCATGTCTTTGGACTGGGGAAGGGAACTGCAGTACCCACAGGAAATCCCTGATGCACAGGGAGAACATGCAAACTCCACGCACATAAGGTGGAAGTGGAAATCAAACACCCAACCCTGGAGGTGCAAGGCATACTTGCTAACCACTAAGCCACCATGCCCCCAACTAACCAAATATAACTTACAGAATTATTTTATTCATAACAAATAAGAGCTAAAACACTTGACACATTGTTATGCATGGAATATCACAATGAACAGAATAAAACAGAATTAAATAAAACTAATTAACTGCCAGTTACAGTACTTTACCATTGGTGTTAACCTTATTATTACCCAAATGGCCACATATTGTTAGCAAATTGTATTTAAACTGTTTATTACTTTATACACTTGTTTGTATTTTACATACATTATATTAAAATACTTGCTAGCACTAATGTATGGTTCAGTAATCAACTATAAAGAAATAATGTGTAATGATTAATTAAAGATCAGTAATTAACTCATGATCAATTAAATAATGATTATTGCCTATCCATCCATTCATTTTTTGTACCGCTTAACCTACACAGGGTCACGGGATCCCTGGAGCCTATCCCAGGGAACTCTGGGCACAAGGTTGGGGACACCCTGGACAGGGCACCAACCCATCGCAGGGCACAATCACGGACACTACAGATACATTGGAAATGCCAATCAGCCTACAGTGCATGTCTTTGGACTAGGGGAGGAAACTGGAGTAGGGGGCAGAGGCAGGATTCGAACCCCCAACCCCAGAAGCGTGAGAAAAATGTTTAATTCTATTTTTTATTTTAAAAAATGCATTGTACTTTTAATGTATTCATTTATTTACTAATAATTGATCATTAATTTATTGATAAATGACTGCTTAGAGCAGCACAACTCTATTCCAGTACTCTACTGGAATAACTGTACTTCTGCTCAGTTTCTGGATTGCTCTGCTCCCAGAACTCCTCAACATGTTGATAATGCACTAAGGAGCCATTGGCGAGTTGTATAAATGATGTAGGGAGCAGAGAAAAAACTTGAATCGTTGTAAGCCATGTCGGTTCCTGTGAGTGCAAGTGAGAATCTCAGCTGACCTTTCAAATATTTGTTTTCAAATTGCTTAGTTAATTTCCTTACTGATGTTTACTAACATACTAATAATGATGTAGAACTTTAATTAGCAATCTCCATATTAATTTCACATAAATACTTTATTACCAACCCATGTATTGAAGTGTTACCAAATCCTTTTTTTATGCTGACAGAGGGGAGGTTACCACACTTTGCGGCAAAGTGTGAAGGTAATGAACGAAACATGAAGACACTTCTTCATCAACCAGTATAGTGTGTCCCCCCATTAACTCCATTTCTTCCCTTTTTTCTTTCTTTCTGTCCATCTCACTGAGGCAGCAGGTAAAATGTGCATCAGTCACCTCGGCCACCACCAGCCAAAAGGACTGCCCATGGTTCGCACTTCTGCAGTATGGTGCAGTATTGTTTTTCCTCTTATCACTTTACACTGATCCCTCTGGGGAAAGAATGACACAGAGGAAAAATGAGATATATTTACTTGGTTACATGTTGCTGCACTTGTTTTACTTGCTGACTTGGTTGTCCTTCATGTGAAGGATTGTATAATACAAAATCACAATATAACTGATTACAAAGGAAGGAAGCACATATTTTGTTTATCAATATAAAATGTAGTTAAAATGCTGATTCCTTGAGCAAATCATACATATTAGAAAAAGTTATGGCAATTGGCTGGAATTTGCACAAAATCTACAAACCCTTCGCCTAACTTATCAATGTTAACACGTGTTGACTCCAATAAAGCAATTGGAACATCTCATATTTTATCTCTTTGAATATATTTAAATGTGTGGAATAGCATCTGAGGCAGCACGGTGGCCCAGCATGTAGCATTGCCACCGACAGAGTCCTGGGTTTAATCCTGACCTCAGATTACTGTCTGTGTGGAGTTTCACATGTTCTTCCGGTGATTACATGGGTTTCCTGCAGGTTCTTCTGTTTCCTTCCACCTTCCACTGGATACTCTAAAATGACCCCTAGGTGTGAATGAGTGTGTGAGATGCCCTGAAATGGACTGGTGTCTCATCCTGAGTGTATTCCCAGAACACACCCAGTGTTCCAAGAGATATCTTCAGGAATTCCGTACCGCTTATCCTACACAGGTTTGCAGTGGAGCCTGAAGCCTATCCCAGGGAACTTGGGGCACAAGGCAGGGGACACGCTGGATGGGGTGCCAACCCATCATAGGGCACAATCACACACACTCATTCACACTCCTATTCATATACCCCTTCTGTGGACAATTTGGAAATGCCAATCAGCCTAAAACACATGTCTTTGGACTGGGGAGGAAATTGGATTACCCAGAGAAATCCCCCAAAGCACGGGGAGAACATGCAAACAAATAAATTAATCAGTATTCTTGGCATGGAAATACCAGAGAAGGACTAGAGACTAAGATTTCCATCAGCCACTGCACCATGTCACATGTCCAGGTTGACCTGGTTCACATTTTTGGTTAATCAGCTTCACTGTATAAGTCACATTTTGCACTGCACAGGTTGTCACAGGTGTCATGACATTTTTTTAAACCTGAGAGCATCAAGAGGGCAGTTCTTATTTTAAAAAACAAAATTAAAAAATTAAACATTATTGACTGCTGTGTGTGCGTATACATGACATTATTTGAGTAGG
Organism: Cranoglanis bouderius; assembly: GCA_023630585.1. Taxonomy (NCBI): domain Eukaryota; kingdom Metazoa; phylum Chordata; class Actinopteri; order Siluriformes; family Cranoglanididae; genus Cranoglanis; species Cranoglanis bouderius. The sequence continues at coordinate 13,846,062 of CM042568.1, forward strand.
ATATGAGAATAAAGAAACATACTCATATGAACAGCCAAAATTGCTGCCATTAGCAGTTAGATGAGTGCTGTTAGGCTGAGTTTCAGAGAAACACAATGAGGAGCGAGAATGTATGTGAGGTAGAAGTGGTACTGAAAAGCAGAAGCACATCTGTAGTTTGGCCCTTCAGTCTTTTCTTTTTACATTAACTTCATTTATTAACGACTTTTTTATCTTAAGCATGTAAATATGTAAAGCGACATTACATTCAGCTTATTTTTTTCTACTGCATTTTTTTTCTGTGGCTGAATATCAAATGAAATGTACTATACAGCATTTAATATACAGTGGGGGAAAAAAGTATTTGATCCCCTGCTGATTTTGTACGTTTGCCCACTGACAAAGAAATTATCAGTCTATAATTTTAATGGTAGGTGTATTTTAACAGTGAGAGACAGAATAACAACAAAAAAATTCAGAAAAATGCATTTCAAAAAAGTTATAAATTGATTTGCATTTTAATGAGGGAAATAAGTATTTGACCCCTTCGACTTAGTACTTGGTGGCAAAACCCTTGTTGGCAATCACAGAGGTCAGATGTTTCTTATAGTTGGCCACCAGGTTTGCACACATCTCAGGAGGTATTTTGTCCCATTCCTCTTTGCAGATCCTCTCCAAGTCATTAAGGTCATTTTCAATGCCCTGGCTGAGGGAAGGAGGTTTTCACCCAAGATTTGACGGTACATGGCCCCGTCCATCGTCCCTTTGATGCGATGCATTTGTCCTGTCCCCTTAGCAGAAAAACACCCCCAAAGCATAATGTTCCCACCTCCATGTTTGACGGTGGGAATGGTGTTATGACTTGGGGCCATAGGCAGCATTCCTCCTTCTCCAAACACAGCAAGTTGAGTTGATGCCAAAGAGATCTGACCACACCTGACCACAACACTTTCACCCAGTTCTCCTCTGAATCATTCAGGCAAACTTCAGACGGGTCTGTACATGTGCTTTCTTGAGCAGGGGGACCTTGCAGGCGCTGCAGGATTTCAGTCCTTCACGGCGTAGTGTGTTACCAATTGTTTTCTTGGTGACTATGGTCCCAGCTGCCTTGAGATCATTAACAAGATCCTCCCTTGTAGTTCTGGGCTGATTCCTCACCGTTCTCATGATCACTGAAACTCCACGAGGTGAGATCTTGCATGGAGCCCCAGACCGAGGGAGACTGACAGTTTCTTCCATTTGCGAATAATCGCACCAACTGTTGTCAGCTTCTCACCAAACTGCTTGGCGATGGTCTTGTAGCCTATTCCAGCCTTGTGTAGGTCTACAATCTTGTCCCTGACATCCTTGGACAGCTCTTTGGTCTTGGCCATTGTGGAGAGTTTGGAATCTGATTGATTGATTGCTTCTGTGGACAGGTGTCTTTTATACAGGTAACAAACTGAGATTAGGAGCACTCCCTTTAAGAGAGTCCTAATCTCAGCTCATTACCTGTGTAAAAGACACCTGGGAGCCAGAAATCTTGCTGATTGATAGGGAATAAAATATTTATTTCCCTCATTAAAATGCAAATCAATTTATAACTTTTTTGAAATGCGTTTTTCTGGATTTTTTTGTTGTTATTTTGTCTCTCACTGTTAAAATACACCTACCATTAAAATTATAGACTGATCATTTCTTTGTCAGTGGGCAAACGTACAAAATCAGCAGGGGATCAAATACTTTTTTCCCCCACTGTATGTAAGGTGTTCAAGGCAATAATATTATACCCTAGGTAGAGCATTGTTTTTAAAAATGAAAAATGTCAGTGTAATGTAATAATCTACTGTTTGGTGCAGGGAGTGGCTCCATGTCAAATCTAACTGATGACCCCTGCATTACATTGTATGTGATGGAAAAAAAAAAAAGTTGCTTGTCCAGTTCCAGAAGAATAATGCCTTCCATTTTTATAACATTGACTGGTGAAGTGGATAATAAGCTCTTGATTTGGGTGGCGGTGGCTGGAGAAGGGGCAGTTGATGGGATTGAATGAAAGATCAAGACCTTTTTGATGATGTCCTTGCTGTCCTTGAACCCTGCAGAATAAGGCCATGGCCTTCATTTTCTTTTCTGCAAGCTGTTTTGGTTTGGTTGTTGTAAAAAGGATATGAGGGGCCTTGATGAAATGTTGATTGAACTCTGTACACCCCCCATCTCTCTATCTCTCTCTCTTACTTTTACTCTCCATCTCTTCCTTTGCTTCTGTCCTGCTCCCTGTTTTTGAGTTTTAGTTAACCTTCAGTAGATGATATCAATGATAGAAAGAGTACCAACCTTAAACGTGAGAAAGTATGTAGTATTTGCTTGACATTTACATAATGAAGAAAAAATGGCACTATTTCGGGCCACGAATGAAAATTTTGAGAATAAGTGAGGAGAAGGGAGGGGGTTGGTGAAAGAGTGTGTGTGAGAGAGAATGTCAGAGACAGAACCTGAACATGAGGAGGGCATGAGAGTGAGAACACAAGGCAGAAGGAAAGCTGGGGTGAAATACTGGCTTTTTTTCATGAAATGAGTAAGTTGTTAAGCGAGAGACTGCTGTAAGCACATGTTGAGACAAAGCCTAAGGTATGGACAAGCACTGGATTCCTCTTTATGCTCGCTCACATTTGTTGAACACACCCTCTCCAAATGGAAAATAATAATAATAAAATAATCATAATTAAAAAAAAATAAATTACATAATGCATAAATGCATAATGCTGGAATATACAATAACTGGCTTTAACTTTATTTACATAAAAAAGTAAAAGTAAATCAGAAAATGTCTGAGGTGTAAGTGTTTCAAAATGTCATATTTCATGCAGTTAAAACCAACATATAGTATTGTGTATTTTCATGTCAGAAGTACTAAGGTAAACACTCATTTAAATTCTAAACATGAACACTGGACGGTTCACAATATTCCATCACTAATCTCACTCATCCCCATATCAGCTCTTCATTTTCTTTTCTACCCTTGTTGAAGTTTACTGTCTGTCCTCTAACACCTCTTGTCTTCACTTGTTCTTCCACTGGGAAGAGGAAGAAGCTTATAGCACTCCATGCCAGAGACGGAACGTTTGCCTTGTCAGCCACACAAGAGAGACAGTTTGTCCCTGGAGATAGATGGCTGGTTGATGTTGTCGCACCAGTGGAGCACAAACCTCTCTCACATGCACTTTCCAGTCTGATAACATGATAAGGCTTCTTAATTTGCCATCAGTCCCCATAATTGTAGCTGACTGGCTTTCTGGAGAGTATTGTGATCCTTTTAAATAGCTTTAAGTGTGTTTGATGGGGTGTGCTTAAACCCATTAACAAAGGCCTGATATGTTATTTGTTAGATTGTGTTTTGTTATTGCTTCTGTTCTCGGCTGTAAAGAGCTAAGCATTCAGATGGAGTTGCGTTAATTTATGAAGACGTTCATATATCCATGTTTAAGTTTTCAGTGAGCGAACAAAAAAAAAAACAAGCTAAACTAAACGAAAAGCATATTTCCATATTTCCTCACTAGTCTTAATCCCTATATTGCTTTGTTCTCTCTCTCTCTCTCTCTCTCTCTCTCTCTCTCTCTCTCTCTCTATCACATGCACACACACCATTTTTTTGAATCCACTTCTGGAAAGAAAAGATATTCTCATGGCTCTTCATCTGAGCTTTAGGCTTGTTAGCTGACAAGCTGTCACTATTAATAAATGGTAATTCCCTGAAAGGGACCACAACTCAGATTGCCCATAATTCCCCTAATAATTTCAAGTCTAATATTCAGCACTTCTTTAACTACTTTCTTTCTTGCTTTATTTAAACAAAAGCAGGGCCTACTCTGGCTTTTTGGGGAGCCCTAAGCAAAATTTGAGGTGGCTAAATAATGTTAGCATGTTTAATTCCATTCACATTTCATATACTTCTGTCTGGCTGAGCTAATTAGCTAAACATCACGGTCATGAATTATGAACAATCAACAACATTCATAAATTTCATCAAAATGCATTTCTTTCATTTTGATTGATCTTACCAGATTGTCTTGCTATGAATTAAGAAATTGGAACAACAGTAGCATCACATTCTAGGTCAAGGGTGCTAATGCATCTTTGAGGTTATGATTACCAATTGACAAAACAACCACACAGTTAATATACAGTATAAAGTAATCAAATAGAAGAACTGACCAAAAAGTAGCACACAATATTAAACTTTCAGCATTTCTGAAACACTGTATGGTTCATGAAACATGTAGATTTTCTCTAACCTTCACAAACATACAGTATACATTCATTCAATGTATATGAAATATATGCATATTTCTTTCAATTTATATTCTTTCAATATACTGGAATATATAAATTCCAATATTATACAATATCTATGCTAATATGATGCTAAAGCCACATGAATGTTGTGTAGAATATTTGATTGCCAAATATGCATAAACATGCCCTAGACTTTTCTTTCTCTCTCCATGGTACATCTCTGTTCAACAGAATAATAAGGTTTTTAGAGATTCCTCTCAGGCTGGCTAATAGCTGGCGCAGTGATGGCTCAGAGGTTAGGGCTTGCATTTACTGACCAGAAGGTTGTAAGTTTTAATCCCAGTTCCGCCAAGCTGCCCCTGTTAGGTCCTTCAGCAAGGTCCTTAACTCTGATCTGCTCAACTCACTGGTAAGTCATTTTGGATAAAAGCATCTGCCAGATGAATAAATGTACAGTAAATGCCATGGTATGGTTTACTGCCCAGGTTTCCACTCCCGACTGCATACTGTGAATAATCTGGAGCATTCTCACCTCTAGCCAAATACAACTTCTTTCTCTCAGTCTCTCTCACACATATTCTCTTCCTTCCTGTCTTGCATAAAGACTTTCTTTCACACTTGCCCATTGCACTTTTGTATTTTCCTCCCTCTTCTGATAGCTGGCTATATGTTCACAGCATATATATATTAACTTGTAGGCTTACCAGTGATAAAGGACACACCATCACTTGGATCTTTGCAACAGACACTAAACCAAATCCTTCATGGTTTAGTATCGGTATGCAGGGTTAAATTGTGTTATCATAGTAGCTTTAGACTTGCAAAAAGAAGAAGTTATGTGTCATCAAAGTTAAGTTAAAATGGCATTTGCATACACAATTTAAGCCATACTGATGGTCTAGCATGTGAGTTGCCTAATACTTATACAACAATTTCTATTGAAATGAATGTACTTTAGCATGCAAAACTTTGCTGTCAAAAGCTAGTATGATCAGACCCACGGGTCAAAAAAGCAAAGTTTGTTGTTACATGGTGGGCCAGATAATTTCGTTAAGGCTGGATTTAGCCCACAGTCCACTATTTCCCATTCCCGTTGTAATGAATTCAGACTTGCCACAGAGAATGATGGAGACAGAAACAGCATGAGGCCAACGGGGAAAGGGAGATAGAGGCAGCTATGAGTACTGAGAACGACAGAAAGAGAAGAGATAGACAGATAGAAAGAAGCCGATAAAAAGAGAGACTAGTAAATGTACTCTGTCTGCATACCAGCACCGAATGACTCGGTTTTGTATTTTAATGACTGGGTGGAAATTTGGGTAGAAGAAATCACTTTATGCTGAAGCTGGCAGAATTAATTATTGTAAATTATGCAACCGCTGGGTATCAGTATAATCAGGTCTTAAATTATAAGACATTATTTAGAGGGATTTGATAAGTCTGATGCCAGACATGCTCTAACAAAGCCCTATATCACAGCTCTCCCAACCTGCTTTGCAGGGTGTCGGACTCCATGGAGAATGAGGATGCTGGAATTGGATTTTGAAGGCTTTGGAGGTAATGAAAAGCTCCGCTCCCAGTTTCCTCCAGGTGATTTCCCAGAGCACCTTTCCACTGATTCTGGTGAGATAGCTGCACCTCTGTAGCACAGGGCTGCTTTCGGCAGCTTATTTAGCTCTGATGTGTATGCAAGAACAGTCTCATGACACTAACTGAAATACTTTACCATATATATATATATATATATATATATATATATATATATATATATATATATATATATATATATATATATATATATATATATATATATATATATATATATATATATATATATATATATATATATATATATATATATATATATATATATATGCACTTTTCTGCTAAAGCTATAACTAGGCTATGCTACTCTACATCTCCCAGTGGGTCACCCACTGGGCCACTTCTCATGCATCCTACAGGAAATTGATACAAGACACTTTCCAATGACTCCCTTAGATATCTACTCACTCTGTGTAGCTGGGGTTAACCCTATGTAGTGCAAGGACATTTCACTTGAGAGTTGCTCCCACTATTGCTTCAAGCTGCCATTTAAATCAGTTTGATAAGACACATATCAAACCTATGAATAACAAGTGTCTATTCATTCACAGGGCAAGACTGTTATTTCTTTCCTTCAGTCTTCAAAACATGGCAATTTGGTTAAAATAAACAGCTGCTGAAAGCACTTGTTATTTAAAATAGAAGAGGTCTTATTTTATCTATGATGTTTCATTTGTCAATAGAAAAAGCATGATTTGCTTCAAAGACTAGAGGGGAAAAGGGTACTTAGCAGAGACAAAATGGGAAAAGTTCCCATTTACAAATGTTGAAGGCACAGCCTAATATTCAGCAGTGTGCCAGCCTTTTCAAACCTTTGCAGCCCTTTTTTTATATATAAGAAAACCACCTACATGCCTACTGGAGCCCATTTGGAATGGTTTTGTTTGATACTGTACTTTTGTAACCATTTGTTGTATTATTTTGACCATGCTCAGGCTGAGTATTTATTTTATGAAAAGTATCAAAACCTTGGTTGTAGGTATCAAGTAAGACTTCTACTGGTCACATACACACCATCTAAGCCATAAAATAGAGAAGAAAAGAAAGGGTAGAGAAAATGGGTCTCTGTGTAATTCCAAAAGTTGTAGCATGAGTTTGGCTTATGGGGGCATGGTGGCTTAGTGGTTAGCATGCTCCTGCATGTGTGGAGTTTGCATGATCTCTGAAATTGTCTGTAGTGTGTGAATGGGTGTGTGAAATGGTGTGTGATTGTGCCCTGATTGTGCCCTGTCCAGAGTATCCTCCGCCTTGTGCCCCGAGTTCCCTGGGATAGGCTCCAGGCTCCCCTGTGACCCTGTGTAGGATAAGTGGTATGGAAAATAGATGGGTGAATGGATGGAGTTTGGCTTATTATATTAAGCAGTTTTTTTAAGGCCTTGAAGGACACAGCAGGTCGGGGCAGTGAAGCCTGAGAAAGTTAAAACAAAAGGAGGAATTCTATTAAGTCTGTAGAGGCTTTCTTAGAATGGGAACCATGCTGTATGTTTCCATTCCATTGCTGTATGGAATGACAGTATGCAGTTGTTCTCTTGCATCAAAAAGAAGAGTACTTGCTCTGTTGGTAATGCAATTTACATGTCCATAAAGCGGAAAGGTCTTTCAAACCTAACCCTAACCCCAGTTTATATAGTTGGTTTGTTAATAATTAAATTTGTTTCATGTTTGACTTTCAAATGAAGGCTAGTACCCTTAAACAATCTCCTGTTAACACATCCACATCCTTAGAGTTTGATAATTACCTTCAGATCCACTTCATCAGGATGCTTTGCTCTTTGCTTGTACTTGTAATTTCATTACAGCTTTAAAATAAATTGATTTTTTAAACCTTTATCAGCCCATATGATGACGGCGGTCATTACAAAGCTGAGCTCACACACATGCACACACACCCTTTCATGCACACATATTGATTCCCCATCAGTGCCCTGATTGCTCTAAGCCTCTGCCCTCTTAGTATTCACCTCTAGTCAAGTACTATCTTGCTCTGAATCTTAAAATCTGTACATATGTGACTGCTTGTGTTCCCATAATTATTAGCCAGTCATAATGCCTTCTTAACTAATAATACGCTAAATATCGACAGCTATAAGAGTCATCATAAAGTAAGGCCACCGATCACTGAGAATGTCGCAGTGAGATTTGTCCAGAATATATGATTGGTTTATTTTAATATGTCTAGATGTCTCTTCATGACATAAATGGGGGCACAATAAAAAATGGTGCCATTCAGTCTTTATAATGGTTCACTGAGTATCACATTAGTGATTAAATAAGAAGAATGAGGAAAGAGAGCACTGCAAGCTCCTAGTGTAGGCCATTTTACTGCCTACCTCAGACAATAAACACTGACTGGGGCTCTAGTGTTTTAGTATATTTCAATATTAACAACAATCAACAGCAGATGCTACTAACAGCTTAACCTTGGCAAAAATGCAGGATTTGTTATTGTTAATTTGTCACTTGTCCTCTCAAGGCTTTATTTTCTATTCACAAATGACACTGCTTAATGATAACTCATCCATCCATCCCAAAATAATTACACAGCAGCATTTCAAATAGTAGCAAAAGATTACTGGTCAGCTGTTAGCATCATTATTAATAATGCAGGCAGTTTAGCGGTAGTCAGTGATGGGGAGTACTGTGAAATAGACATCATGGAAATGCCCTGAGGTGCTGCAGAGAAGATTATGTCTCTCCATGGAGAGAGAAAGTGTCAGTTATAACCCATTTCGCACAGAATTCTGAGCTCCGGTGGAGAAAAATTGGATACCGCTGGTTTTCCAAACATGCAGGTCTAATAAACTTCAGGTCACTGTGGGTGACCATCTCTTCTTGTCAGCACAGACAAATATTATCAGCAGACATCTCAGGCAGGAGCACAACAGTGGTTATGAGTTTGTGGCACCTGTGACAATGTCACTATGGAGTCCCTGCTAACCTGATCACCATAATGACATTTACAAAGTTCAACAAAGTTGTGTTGGGAAGCAAGAATGAATAAGAGAGAGAGAGAGAGAGAGAGAGAGAGAGACAGAGAGACAGAGAGACAGAGAGACAGAGAGACAGAGAGACAGAGAGAGAGAGAGAGAGATGGAGGGGGGGGAAAGAGTAATCGTAAACATAGTATCAGGGCGAAAGACGCTAAGGAGCTTCTCAAACTCTCAGATTAAAAGAACACTCCATCGTATGACTGGTGGCATATTTAATTTAATAAAAGTGTCAGGCCATCTAATTCCACTGCAGGCAAGAAAGTTAATAATTGAAGGCAGCGGATCTTCACATAGACATGAGTATGAGGAGTGAAAGGAGCAGGTGACAAAAGAAATGTAAGAGAAAGAGGCTGGAAGACAAAAAAGAGAGAGAATGTCCTCATCTGTCATATCAGAGTTCTTGGCCTTCTTCATTGGTCTGAAATAGATCTGGGTTACTTGGCAGTGAGACTGATGTGGATATATCTCCTTCTGTCCTGCCTCTATTATAGGTCATTCATCGCTTGTTGCTCCTTGATTGATTTCTAGGCCATATTAACATCACCTAGATATAAATCATACAGCGAGGGAGCAGATGGTGCTACTTACTGTATAGTTACAGAGGATACATCTGTTTTGCCTCTACCCATTGTGGTGACCATCTGTGTATACAAAGGAGACTGATAATTTAAAAATTTAAAATAGCAGGCTAATGTCATCTTTATGATAAACAGATCCCAGATCATCACAGCCTTACTGAAAGATGCAAATATTTCTTAGCATAGGTGACAATACATTACAACATTCAACAGGTGGCCCTGCACCAGATGTGGCCTGCTACAATGTTTCTAACAATCCTTCAGACAGTAGCCTATAAATATACTAAATAAAAATATCATCACATTCAGCATATTAAATTCATAGCATATTAGACAAAAGGCTTCCTGACAGGCTATAACTGAGCAATATCTTTTTAGAGGCAACCAAAGTCTAGCAACAACTCACTAAAAAAAGGCAAGTGGAGTGATTACAGAAGACTGACAATGAATTAGTTAATGTGCAGACAAGATAAAAAACAAACAAACAGTGTAAATTGTCTTAGTTCGGTGTTGGGCCACCACAAGCTGACAAATGAGCCTTGGCACAGATTCTATAAGTCTCTGGAATGGTACTGGAGGGATGAACACCAATCTTGAAATGATATTCCATTGGTCCAACTGGTCTAGAGAGTTAAAGTGTCAGTCCAAAATGGAACATTGGTGTGCAATTGGGTTGAAATCTGCTGACTGTGAAGGTCATATCATATGGATTACATTATTTTTATACTCATAAGACCATTCAGCCAGCACTCGTGCTCTGCTGATGGGGGCGGGGTCATCCTAGAAGAAACCACTCCTATCATGATAGAAAAGTTCCGTTATAGGATAAAGGTTATAGTCAGTATAACTTTGTATTGATTTGCAGTGACTTGTTCTTGTAAGAGGACAAGTGAACACAAAACATGTCCTCAAAATGACCTCCAATGATTAACAGAGCCATCGTTTTGCTTTGTCACTTGCATATATCAGGCCAAAGGTCTTTTCAATTTGGCCTTCCAGTGAAGCTAAATAGTGCTTCTACATAACTTATGGCACGTTTCTCCACCATGACTTACAAAACATGCAGACAGTACTGTATATAGTGCAGTGGTATGAATACGTGGAAGTATTTTGAAGAACCCATCACCTTCCCAGCTCTGCTTAAGGCCTTGATAAATCTTGGTTACCCACAGGGAGCAATCATAAGTACATCACACTCTATTGGCTTCAGAGACAGTAGTTGACCTTCCCAGTTCCCTTAGAGAAGAGTAACTGAATTCACTTGTTTATTGTTTTCTCCTTCTCGTCCTGTCCTCTTGTCTGCCCTTTTTACCTCCAGCATGCATGTCTTTCATTTGTGTACTGCTGTAGTGTTGTCTTCATTCCTTCATCATGGAGTTGCAGAGCATTTGTCAACACCTGAGCCTCCAGGGTCAAAAACAGCCTACAGCCTTGACTGTTCTATCTACCCCAATGCCCACACAAAACACAAACACACACACACACAAATGGTAAGGCAGGCCATTTTTCTTGCACTAGCTTGCAAGTATTAATCCCATATGCTACACTCCTGTATACTAGTTTTCTTGGTAATGTCACTGAAATATTTTTATGCATCAATTTGCCTCTTAGATTATAACTCTGCACTGCAGCTTTTCATCTCACATCACAGGATTCTTGCTGCAATTACAGCTGTGAGAAAGATTTGTGTGTGTGTGTGTGTGTGTGTGTGTGTGTGTGTGTGTGTGTGTGTGTGTGTGTGTGTGTGTGTGTGTGTGGTTAGTCTTCCATTAGAGAGCATGCAAGGGCCCACCTTATTGATTAACTTGCTCATTAAAGGTGTTTAGCTAGTTATTACTCATTGGGAAAATGCTATTACTAATGTACGAGAATTGTCATGTCCTATCATTATTAACATCCTGAATTTAAAAGACTCATTACTTGGAGCATTAAAATCCTACCCATTTCATTCCTGTTAAATTTGTGCTTTTTTCAATGTGAAAATTCTGCTAAGAAAATGAAAAAAAAAAAAAAAAAAGGAAAAACTTCTTCTGAACTGCTTTTTTCATCACATGAACCTTACAGGGAAATGACAGCCGCAATGCTGGATAAATGCTTCTGATCTGCATTATTAAATATGAGATAACTTGCTACATGCTGCCAGCCTTTAATAAGTTGTATAAGTTGTTATGTTTTCAAAATTGGCTGAACAGACCGCCGACTCATATCCTACCAAGTACTTAACTTTGTAACCATAACAGCAGGCCTAAACCAGATGGCTGGCTCAAAAGCTTGTCCTTTTGTCTTTTGTATCAGTATATATAGTATCTTTTCAATATTGCAATGAAATGAAATGAAAGAGTCTCTTTAGCAAGTAAAATGCCGTACTTGTATAATTCACATTTCCATAAGCATTGCTGTTTCATGTTAAGTTTTAATCTGTTGTCTGAGACTTCACTGTCACATATCCCATTACTTCTCCAATTGTGTTTTTGGAAAGGATGATTATAACGACAAAGGGGGGGTGGGGGGGGGGGGGTGGAGAGAGAGAGAGAGAGAGAGAGAGAGAGAGAGAGAGAGAGAGAGAGAGAGAGAGAGAGAGAGAGAGAGATGAAAAGCTCCTATGCTTGAGGGAGCAAGAAAATTACTTGCTAAAATAAACTCGACCTTGCACCCTCTCCGGTTAGGGAATGGAGCTTAATGAACCAATGGAACATCAATGGGAGTGGATGGCATGGACATACATTAGCCCCTGCTTGCTGAACATATTAGGAGGCTGAGCCAAAGAAGTCTTTAAAAGTCCCTGCAACTACAAGTGTGGACATTTTTAACCAAGGACCATGTAATTGAACAGCAGCCATGTATTAATTTGAGCATACCATTTGATGCGCAGAAAATCACAACATTTGACAGGAAAATTGGCCTCAAAATATAATCATAGCCTCTTTGTAAAGTTGTAGTAACTACTACAGCTGTGATTAAAACAATTATAAGATGTGTTCACATTCTTCATTGAATAAATACTGTTTGTTAAAAGTAATGGATTAAATAATACATGTTTTTCATGAAGCAGCACAAACAGCACTGGAAAATACAAAGTTTATGTCCTGTTTTCATGTGAAAATTAACTTTTTATGGGTTCTGTTAGATTAGTGGTCACAAACCCTGTTCCTGAAGATCTACCTTCCTGAAAACTTGAGCCCCAACTATAATCATCACCTTAAGAAGTTCTTGATCAACTAAAACAGGCGTGTTAGATTTTGGTTGGAGCTGAAACCTGTAGGACGGGAGATCTCAAGGAAGAGGGTTGGTGACCATTGTGTTAGATGATTGTCTGTTATAATACAAATATGCTATTTTTCCTGATGACATCATTCACTTTCTGTATGTTTGCTAATCATATGCATGACAAACACTAATTAGATTTATAATGAATTAATCAGACATAAAATATTATGTAAATAACCAATATCTACCAGTAATGAGAGTTGGACTTGCCACCTGGCCAATTATATTAGCTACTGGAATCAAAGCTAATTTAACATGGCATCAGCAGAGAAAAAAAAAAAAACAAACAAAAAAAAAAAAAACAAGGCTAACTTGCTTAAATATAGTCAGTGTAGTGACTCACTGCTGCAATAGGCAGAACACAGACAAGCCAGAAACAGGACTGGTGCAAAAGAAGATTTTTTTTTCTAAGAGTGAGGGAGAAGTGGTAAGGTGAAGATATAGGTAGAGTGAGCAATGCTGGCATTGATGGTCATGGTCATGGTTGGGGTGCTAGGGATATGCATCGCAGTGGGCTCCATGGGCCAGGCGTAGACGTGCAGGCTGACGGGTGGTGGCATCGAGAGGTCTTTGGCGCTCCTGTGGGTACCGGGGATTATTGCTCTTGGCAGTACGCAGGGGGTGAGTGTTGCTATCGTCGCTGTCATCAATCCTTGTAGTGGAGACACAGACAGGAATCAGTGGAAATAAGGAGACAGAACTTATTCACCTTGCTGCGGCCCTGGTGCCCTTTTACACTCTCCTGGCTTCTCTGTGAGGGTGAAGTGGCGCTGTCCCTTCAGCACCCAGGCAGCAGCCGTGTGAGGAGCATGCTGTGGTTTGTGCGTGTGGCATTTGATACTGCAGTGATTCATCCAGTGCTTAGTGTTATAGCACTAACGACGAAGGTCAGTTCAGATTGATATGATCCTTGATAGTTTTTTTTTTTTCTTTAAAATGTAATTATTTCAAAGACTATGTTTACATGCACATCGATATTCTAATTAGTATTGAGTCATGTAATTGCTGCAATCCAATTGCCTGATTCATATTAAGACAATATTCTGATTCCCCAAATTCTAATTCTGATTTGTTGCATGTAAATATCTTATTCAGAAAATACACTGAAAGGAGATATATATGCAGGCTCAGTCCGCAAGGAATTGTGGGTGCTAACAAGGCTTGGTAGTAATGTAATACATGTAACAGCATTACGTAATCAGAATACAAAAAACTGGTAACTGTAATCCGTTACAGTTACATCAAAAAACAAAGTAATCAGGTACATTTTGTAAAAAATGGAAATACTATCAGGATTACTTTTTTTTTTTTTCATTTGAAACCAAAGAAATTAATAATTTGACATAACACAATATAGACAGCTGCTTGATTATAGTTCCGATTCTCTCTTGCCAGTCATGGCTCACATAAGCAACCTCCTGGTGCATGCACAAATACATTTTGCCAAAGTTAATTTGGAAGAGACTAACACAAATTGTTCTCTGAAATTCTTTTGTTAGGGTGACCATACGTCCTCTTTTTCAAACCTTAAAAAAGAGTCCGGCCGGGATTTTTAAATTTGAGAAAATTCCTCGGGATTCGGCTTTAGTTTCATTATGATCTGCTTATGGTCTGCATCATGTGTGTGCATATTTGCATTGTTTTAACCCCTTTTAACAGTTGCTTGACAATAGCAGCTAATGACAGAGTCGAAACAATGCCCATGTCAAGGTCATTTTTAATTTCATGTTAACGCATTGCCACATATTACATGGCCATTCAAATGTGTAAATGATGGCAGAAGGGGCATTAGGTACACTCGTGGCATCTAATATTTTATTTTATTCCATGGACACTCAAAAGAATGTAGGAATTTATATATATATATATATATATATATATATATATATATATATTTATGTGATGCTAATAGTGCTAATAGTGTGTCTTTTTCAGTGTATTAAAATCTGCATTCATAGTAACACTGTTATGAACGCTATTAAGACACGGAAAAAACGTGTTCTCTTTTTGGAAAACCAGAATATGATCACCCTAATAATAATAATAAAGCAATTAATTAATAAATATGGATTTGAAGTAGCAAGATAGATTAATAAATAAATTGATGAACTGAGTTCAAAATAGTAAGCTAGATGAAAAACTGTGGTGTTAAAAAGACCAGGGTAGGAATTGAAGACTGAATGATAATGGTTACTACGTATATTCGAAGATGCATCTTCTTTTTTTCCACCTGTTTAGTAGGGGAAACGCTCCTTCCCTTAAGACTTCTCTCTGATTACAGAAGGATGAAATCAGATCACACCCTTGGTAGAGCAACACTCCTCATCTGGCTTGTTTGTAATGAAAAAAGACAGTTTTTCATCAGTTAATGCAAGTTGGAATATTTATTTAGTTGCGGACTGTAGCCTGGGTTACAAGGCAAAGCAACAATCCTAAAGAACCTGTTTCTTTTGATATTGATTAATCACCGGAGGAAATCTGTGCAAAGAGAACTTGAGATTGTGGAGAGTAAATGAACCATTAGGTGGTTTAAAGGAGCAGATGATGACGTTGTCCCAAGTCTAACAAATGAGCTGTGTGAGACGTTGTTAAGATGTTATATTTTTACATGTTGTGCCAAGGTTGGCTATATGTGTGAGCTGGCTTTTTCGTTTGTTTGTTTGTTTGGTTGGTTGGTTTTTTATGTCTGTTTACTGTTAAATAGCAGGATATATCTGTGACAAGATTACCCTCAGGTAAGGACTTACCAGCCAAATGTGTTTCTAAATATTAGGTCGAGGTCATAAATTTACATACCCCTTGCAGAATCTGCAAAATGTTAATAAAGTAAAAATAAATAAATAAATAAATAAATAATGGCCCATTAAAATGTGCATTTAGTTTTTTTTTTTATGCAGTGCTGCCCTGAATAAGCTATTTCACATAACAGGTGTTTACATGTAGTCCACAAGACACAATAATAACTGAATTTAAACAAATGACCCAGTTCAAAAATTGACATACGCTTGATTTTAATACTGTGTGTTGTTACCTGGAAGATCAACGACTGCTTTTATGCTCTGTGATAGTTGTTCATGAGTCTTTTCATTTGTCCTGAGCAGTTAAACTGCCCACTGTTCTTCGGGGAAGATCCTCCAGGTCCTGCACATTCTTTGATTTTCCAGCCTCTTCTGCATATTTGACCCCTTTCCAACGGTTTCTATATTATTTTGAGATCCATCTTTTCACACGGAGGACAACTGAGGGACACAACTATTACAAAAGGTGCAAACATTCACTGATGCTCAAGAAAGCAACACGATACATTAAGAGCCAGGGGAGTATAAAATTTTTAACAGGACGATCAGTATAAATTGTTATTCAGTTATTATTGTGTCTTGTGGACTATATGTAAACATCTGTTATGTGAAATAGCTTATTCAGGGCAGTACTAAATAAAAAAAACAAAATGCAATTTTTAATAAATTTTTATTTATTTATTTAAATTATTAACATTTCACAGATTCTGCAAGGCATATGTAAACTTATGACCTCAACTGTATATTAATAATATATTAATAGTATGTAATAATAGATTATATGAAAGGCATCGGCTTTGATGTTGTATTTCTCTGCTACAGCTAAATGATACATATTGTGCAATATATTGTGCAAATACTACAGGCCAGAACTAAATTTCACGTTTGTATTGCTTTTTTGTTTTTAAAGAATAATATACTGTCTGAATTCTGGCAAACAGACAAAAGTGACTTTTTTTCCCTGGTAGATGTATGGAATCAGAATATAAGACATATAAACACTGAGCAAAAGTGAGGTCAATCAGCAGAGATAGTCACTCCAAACTGTAGATGAATAATGAACACGATATGATGTGGTGACAAATAGCTTCTAGCTGACATTTTCTGTGATTATAATAAGCACAATAGGACACTCAATTTAATCACACTGTATGCATGTACAATAGAAACACATGCTGTGTTACTGCACCTCTGCAGAGATACAGTTAAAGCTATTTATGAGGATCATAAGTTGTGTCCTCGTGTCTGTCTGTCTCTCTCTCTCTCTCTCTCTCTCTCTCTCTCTCTCTCTCTCTCTCTCTCTCTCTCTTTTTTCATCTGATGATTTGGGCGTTAATTGCATTCCCACTCTGCTTTGAATATTTCCAGGGGTATTTTTAAAGGCAGTTGAGAATTTATGAAATGCTATCAAATGTGAAAATTGGCTGTGAAAGCTGGATGGTGGACTACGAGGCGATATTTAAATGAATACTAAAAACCACATTACCATAACCACACCTTTAAATGAGGGGTTTGATTTATCACACACCTTTCTGCCTGTCAGAAAAGTTGTTCTTAGAGACTGATCATATATATTTTTCCCTGTTTTCTTATGATGTTCGAGGTAAGGAATTGCTTAAGGACACCTTACTGAAAACCTACTTTTAATAACCCTAGCCAAACAGCCCCTCTTTTGCTGTGTTTGTTTCAGCTTGCTCTGTGATTGTTACTTAATGTAAATTGTATAATGACATGAGAGAAGGCAGACGGCAGATGGTTGTCATTTTTAAAGCAGCAAATTGCTCCAGTGCTCTTGTGTTTTATAATGGTGTTGTGTATTTATTAAGATGCAAGGAGAAATTCCCTTAAGGTGACACACAGTGTATATGAGGCAAATTACACCTGACAACTGCTAAGTTTTAAAAAGCCTCATTTATTGCTGAAATATTAAGGCTGTACATTTTCCCTCAGTGAGAGAAGACAGGAGACAGTATGGACAGCAGGGAGACAAATGGCAGAGAAACATAGCCAAGAGACACAATGTTTCATGCATATAGTATACCAAACAATGCAAGAAGCAGCGTTCCTTATCTTATTTGAACAGAGGGTTTAAGTATTTCAGCTCACTCCTCAGTGGCCCAATCATAAATCAACATGAAACAAGATGGGAATCAGAAAGTATCATTACAAAACAGACTAATGAAACCATCTAGCGCTCGTAAATGACCTGGAGATCAAACAGATATTGACTCCCCAAAGTCCCATCCAACCTTCTTTCAGTGTCTTCACTTTATCCTTCCCACTGTGACACAGTTTCTATTTGAGGCCAGCCTTTGGTAATACAGATTCCTTTGTACGCCAGTTTCCATTATTAAAAGGCACAGCATTTTAGCTAGCTGATAAATTGTTTTACTGTTTTGGAGATTCTAATTCCAGAGTCAGTAGAGGAATATTATCTGGTCCTATTGACTGCTATGCTTGAGCCTTTCCCCGACTAGTGATGTATACTAGTAAATATTCACAACATCATCCATTTTATTTAGGATTATCATGATCCAAACATACCAAATATATGGGTTCCCTACTTGGGAAACAATCCCAGATTGAAAAAAAAAAAATCAGATGATAGTTTAAGTTGTACTGTGGCGCTCCCTTTTACAACTCACACCTCACATGGAGTTAATTCACTCAAAACAGCCAATCTGATCAAACAGCAACCTTAGTAAGCAAAACGTTCCCAATGGAGATCAATCAAACGATACAACCTGTTACAATTTTAGCAGATTCATATAATCATATTTATTTATTTATTTATTTTTATTTATTTATTTTTTTTTTTTTAACCAAACTGTGCAAAACTTATAGCTTGTGCTATGGCATTATGTTACTAATCTGATTAGATTGATAATCGGTTTTAAAAAATAAAGTGCAAGAAATACTATATAGAAATACTACAAGAAAAGTAGCCTATAGATAAAACCCATATGAACCAGGTAACTAGCTAACTAATGTAATATCCTATAATCAACATAGCATAGCCTAATGAAATATTTACATTTAATCCAGATATCTTTCACTGGATAGTGCCAGTTATCATATTGGTTGTTTTTGTCTGCCTGTTTTTTTTTGTTTGTTTTTTTTAAGTCCACACGTCTTGTTGTTGTTACATGTCCTTGCTTTAGCCTTACTAAAGATTGAAGTTCCAGTGTTGCACCACTAAACACTGCATTACCAATAAGAAGTGCATGTCTCACGAGTAGGCTTAATCCAATTGATCTGAATACAACACTATGCTGATATATTATTTAAGATGGTTTGTAGTAGGCATGTCAATATTGATGTATGGATAGGTGGCTATGCCTTTAGTAGGGATTCTGAGGGCGTGCCATCATGGAATGGCTCTTATCATGGAAACCCAATATTTTATCGGTTTTCTGAAATATAAAAATAAGCTTAGTCGTTTAAGGTTTCAGAATGCACCACTTACTCCCCAGTCCATAAGGCCTACTCATGTAAACTAAGCTAAAAAAAACTGATTTTGTTTACAGAAGGTTAACCCTACCCAGTCACTTTACAGAAGGTTGGGCCCATTAATTAAATTTTTAGCAGGTTAGCCATGCACCAATTTTTGTTAGTTTCTATGAATTCTTTATCTAACAAAGTATGCACTAGCTTGGTTCCACCTGGCTAATCTATTTGCTAATTCTATAGCTAGTCAATAACAGTAGAAGAACTGTAACATTTGTCTATTTTCAAAGTGTTTTAACATAAACTAGCAGATGTCATTGTTTATCTCCTGAAGCAGTTCCTCACATTACATATGGGGGCATGGTGTGCTAACCACTTTTTACAGTCATGTGAAAAAATAAGTACACCCCATGGAAATTGTTGGCTTTTTTGACATATTTGGACAAGCAAACATTTGATCATCTTTGAAACTGTGGCTATTAATAAAGTTGATATACTTGAACAAACTTACAAGGAAAATTAGCTTTTTTCTTCATTTATTCAACAGAAATATTAATAGATGTGATATTATTCTGTGGAAAAAGTAAGTACACCCTTGGCCTCAGAAGCTAGTATTACCCCCTTTAGCAGAAATAACTTCTTGTAGGCGTTTTGTACAATTGTTCACCAGGCTTGCTGGAATTTTTGACCACTCTTCCATGCAATATTCTTTCAGTTGCAAGAAGTTTGATGGTTTTCTTGCATGTGTTGCCTGTTTCAATGGGATTCAAATCCGGGCTTTGACTAAGCCATTGCATAACCCTCCATTTCTTCTTTTTGAGCCATTCCTTGGTGGATTTGCTAGTGTGCTTAGGATCATTATCCTGTTGAAGGGTCCACTTTTGGTTCAACTTCAACTTTTGGAACAATAGCCTCACAATTATCTTCAAGCATTCTCTGATATGCAGAATTCATAGTTGAATCAATAAATGCAATCTGTCCATTCCCTCAGGCAGTGAAGCAACCCCCAAACATAACATTTCCACCACCATGCTTCATAGTTGGTGCTTCTCCTGAAAAGCTGTCTTTGGTCTGCGCCAAACATGTCTGTTGTTACTGTGGCCAAACAACTCTATCTTTGATTTGTCTGTCCAGAGCACATTATTCCAACTCTTTAGATCTTGGCATGAGGACACCACACACCTCAATAGCAAAGGGAACACTAGACAATAGATATGATAGAGGTATAAATAAGGCAGGTTGCACCTGAACTCCCTAAACAGGTTCTAATCACTGGCACCCAATCTTGGCGTGATAAATGTAGGGGTGTACTTACTTTTTCCCATGTGACTGATGTGTTTTTTTTGTTAATTTAAATTGTGAAAATTACTATAAAATGTCAATTGTATCACATTTATTAATAGGTACTGTTTTAAAGAGGATCAAATGTTTGCTTTGCTATGTCAAAAAAAGGTCATGAGTTCAAACCCCAGCACTGCCAAGCTGCCACTGCTGGGCCCTTGAGCAAGGCCCTTAACCCTCAATTGCTCAGATGTTTAAATGAGATAAATGTCGCTCTGGATAAGGGCGTCTGACAAATTCCATAAATGAAATAAAAATAAATTAAATAAAAATACATATACTGTATGTTTTTGTACATGAAGTCAGACAAATGTTATAAGTGGACTTATAATGGCCCCAGAATATTTGTCCTAATTTTTTTTATCATAGCATTGGGTGAAAAACTGATTATAAATATGGTTGTTTGGTCAAGTTACCACAGATTAAATTTGTCTCTTCATAATTTGCATGTTTCTATCCACTTAAATAAAGCACACATCAAGCAAACATGTTGAAATCGGTCCAAATTACAGTATGTTAGTCAAATACAGGCTTTTATTGGATTTATTAATTGAATAAATATCAGGAATAGAGTTATCAAGTTGAAATTGTTATCCAGATGAATGTGTTTAAATTATGTGTTGATACTTTACATGATTTAAATTATGTTCTCCATCATTTAATCAATAATAAATAATGACAATGATTATGTACCATTCTACACCACCTGTAGTACCTCTGTCCAGACTATCATAAAAAAATCTTACAAATTAACCCAGCAGTGCTTTTGACTATCATGGATTTGCAGACAACCTTAACAGAAGAGGATGATTAGAAGTGCATCAGTTTCTTGTATCGATTTGTTTAAATAAGCAAGAGCATTAAGTTAGAAACAAACAGAAAACTGCTCTAAGATCAATAGCCTTGGCCAACTATCAGCATCTGTGTTCATCAAGATAAAAATTGCAATCATTTCTCCCACTGCAACAGTAATGATCAGTAATGTAATAACAGTGAGATTGAGTAAGACCCCAGAGCTTATTCATGCACTTATAGACAAAATGGAATTATATAATCAATTACGAACTCCTCTAATGCTATTCCTTAACACAATCATGCAGGATGTTCTTGTCACACAGCCACGATTATTATAAATCTCCTCCAGTAAAGCCCCAAACCTCAACGGGTATGATATCATCAAAGCAACTGTGCAACCAAAAAAAGCCAAGGGCAAAGGACCCTCACAGGTTTCAGTTCAACAGGAGAGAGTGAGAGAGAGATGCAGCACTATGGCAGAGACAAATAGAGATTTAGTGGAGAGCCTGCTGCCCTGGCATCAGTTTCCCCCACACAAAGCTCTCTGTTCTGACTTTCACTCGTTAATCAAGTCCGTATTTATGCCCATTTACATTAGCCAGGCCAGCCCTCTGTGCCTGCAGGCCGTGCCAGCCAGTTTCTGTTAAACAATTCTAAAGAAATCAATGGCAACAGTATGCTATTCAACAAGTCAAAGGGAGGGGAAAGCATTTCCGAGGATCTTTCAGCAAGATTGCTGCCAATTTTCTTTGTATTATGAAAGCAGAAACCCTATTAGTTTTGCCTAAAGCAGTAGATTTCAGATTGATGGCTATTTTTCTTGTATCTAGTAGGTTACTCATTATAATGTCAAGTATTTTGGATTGATTTGAGTATACCAATAATAATAATAGTAGTAGTAGTAATAGTAAGAAAACAACTAAATGTAATATACTGATTCATCTGTTCCATCAAGCAGGATCTACTGATTTTCTGAGACATAATGTGTCTAGAGACTATTTATTAATTCGCTTTAGAGAATTTTATTCCATTCATTCATTTTTTTCTAGGCTTGGTATTTATTAACATTTCTGAAAGATGGCACCAAGAACGTGGACCACATCGCAGAAATGTAAAGAGTCGCAATTAGCAGTGCTGTTTCCAAAACAGCTGCATTTATTCATTCTCATGCCACTCATACAGTACTGTGCAAAAGTTTTAGGCACATGCAAAGAAAAGCTGTAGAGCAAAGATGCCTTCGAAATAATTAAATTAAATGTTTCTACATTAAAAAATACAGTAAAGAGCAGTAAACAGTAGTAAATGAAACAAAGTCACTATTTGGTGTGACAATGTCTCTGGGACAATTTGTGCCAATTTACTGTATAAGGAAATTAGCTGGTAAGTTTTATTGAGCATCTTGCAGAACCAGCCACAGTTCTTCTGGAGACTTTAACTGTCACACTCGCTTCTTATTTTTGCAGAAAAACCCAGCAGCCTTCATTGTGTTTTTTTGTCTGAAATGAGGTCTCTTACATAATATGCTGCTTTCTTTAATGATATACAAACATTTTTCTGTAACATTTAATTTTGTGCTAGAAAACTAATGTTTGGGAATCTAAAATGTTTTTTTGTACTGACTTGATAATGTAGAAGTCATAAAATAAATGTCTATAACAAAGTTTGTACTAAAAAAACTTTTGCACAGTACTGTATAATGTTTGTATATGAAAATACTATGGACTTTAGAGCAGGATAGTTTGTTTAAAATTTACATAAGTGGGCGCGAGAGCATAATCCTGATGCAACTGTTTACCTTTACTTGTACATTTTATGGACAGCATGATCAACACATTTTTCTCTTTATTTTGATTTCATGAAAAACTAATAGAGCTTCTCTTGTTCTTTCACTCAGATGGACGTACATGTACAGAGAGCATAAAAACATTACTTCTCTCTAACAAATAAATATCTCTCTTTCTCTCTTACATGGCTTTCTCCTCTACTCTCCTCCATGCTGTTATTTTATTTCTGAAACACATTTCAAACACTACAAATATGTGGCAGGGCTACTGAGTATAGAGTGTGTTTGCACATTTTTACATGGGTGTCTTCAGTCCAGCTCTTATGTTAAAATCAAAAGACCAAAACTACATTTATTCCAGGATCTTCTCACCAACTCAGACTTATCAGCAGCCTTAGACACATTCAGTTTTATGGATGCAATGGTTCTGGTCAATTTGATTTTATTATTATGTTAATGAAATAAACCCATTAATATACACGTACAAATGACACATATAATTTTATTTATTTGCATACTGTAAGCTTTATCTAACTTTAGTCTCTTGCACCTAGTCAAGGCTTGCGCCTGTCTAATGAAAAGGCAAGCTTCACAGTCTGTCTATTCTTCAATCACAGAAGTAAGTTAATTATAGTTTAGCATACAGGAGCTATATACAATACTCTAAACTGCCCTAGGTGTAAATGAGTATTCGAATGTATGTTTGCATGGTGCCTTGCAAATGATGGTGTCCCATTCATGGTCCCTGCCTTGCACCCAATGTTCATGGGATAGGCTCTGACAAAGATAAACTGCTTACTGAAGATGAATGAATAGCTAGATATTGAATATAGCTATATAAAAAGCCACAGCTGTATAGCCTGCCTTACAGGGAGACAAAAATGATCAGTTAGTGCTGTTGTGCTAGTTTCTGGCTAGGCTAGTTAGGCTGTTTGGTATGTTTATTTTGGGTTTTGTTTTGTTTTGTTTGTTTGTTATTGGATTTTTCCCATTTTCTCAAAAATTCGGTCATCTGCAAATTTCCATCGACCAGTCAGCTCTTTGCTATCATATGACCAATTGGGGAGGTTAAAGGCTAATTCATGCTTCCTCTGAGACACATAAAGCCAGCCAATCACATCCTTTTGAACTGCTGCTCATGCTATGTCACAGGGCAGCGTAACACCCTCAGAAGAAAGCGCTATCTGCCCTCTTCCACATATACTTTAGAAGCTCACAGACGCCCATGATTGGTTTGTGTCACTGTGATTGACAGGGGAGAGAGAGTATTAGCTTCCAGCTATGGATGGCTGTGGCAGTGTCAGGATTCAAACTCACAATCTCCTGCCAGTTGGGGGAACACTTTTCTGTAGCACCAAGAGTGTAGTATGTCTGACCTATATGTGATTTAGGAAGAGGAGAAATGTGTCTTTAGAAGGATTTGCAAAGCCAACATTAGAGTAAAAACAAGAAACACTGTAAGGTCTTGTTTATACTTCTTTTATGAACATGAGGGTGTCATCTGTGGCTGATTACACAGGTGTGTGCCATTATACTTGCAGCAACCTGAAAGTATACACAAGGGGAAAGTAATATGAAAAAAATGTAATAAATATTGTTTCACTGCAGTAAAATTAAAGAGAAGAACGAAGTATTGTTTGTGATACACTGAAGTTTTAAATCATATTTTGCTATTAGGTATTAAAGTCAACCATATAGGGCAGTAGTTTGGGATTTTTCATCTCCACAGAAAAAGATGAGTCAAAGACGAGCTTGGATATCAAGTACAAAAAGAGAATATGTTATCAACCTTTAGCACTTCACTTTCAGACCTTACATTGCAAGTAATATGAATTATTATTATTGTATGAAGTACAGCTATAGTTCTGAACACCAAAACTTCAGTTTGGAATGGTTCAGGACAAAAACCCTGGAAGAACATTCACTTGCTCTTAACTGCTTAGGTTAACAACTGTTGCTTACCCATAAACTCTTCTAGAGAAATGTACTTCAATGCAGAAATTATAAACCAACCTTAATAAATTTAACAGGAACAACAGTTACAGAAATGACACAGGTTCATGTAGTAACAGCATGAGCAATTATATCTCCTTGATACCAACCTGAATGAGTTCTGCTACTGTCTGCTTGCAATGCTGAAACCACCAGTTACTGCAGCAATACTTGCCAGCAGCATGCCTCAGCTTATCATTCCTCATTGACCTCAGGGAGTCAGGAAAAGCAAGTTCAGGCTTACTAAAGTAGTTTAGTAATCCTCGTATCTGGCCTGTAGCTAGTGTCTGACCCTGGACTGGTCTAATAAGACAGCCACACAAACTCTACTCAGGCACATTCATTAGACGGTTCAATAATCTCAATTATATTAAGCTGATAACACAAAAGCTCTAGCTTACTACCTTCTACAGTGGGTATAGAAAAGAATCACCCCCCTTTAAAATAATCACATTTTATAATAATAATTTGTTACATTTATATAGCACTTTTCTAGACACTCAAAGTGCTTTACATAGTATGGGGGGAAATCTCCTCAACCACCACCAGTGTGTAGCATCCACCTGGATGATGCTATGGCAGCCATAGTGCAACAGTGCAATAGCCAATTCAGGGATGAAGATTATTAGGGGGGCATGACAGACAAGGGCCAATGGGGCAATTTCGCCAGGACACCGGGGTGATACCCCTACTCTTTACGACAAGTGACCTGGGATTTTTAATCACCACAGAGAGTCAGGACCACGGTTTAACATCTCATCCGAAAGACGGTGCTCTTTTTACAGTATAGTGTCCCTGTCACTATACTAGGGCATTAGGACCCACACAGACCACAGGGAGAGCACCACCTACTGGCCTCCCTAATACCACTTCCAGCAGCTACCTTAGTTTTCCCCAGAAAATTCGGGAGGTTGGTGCTGCCACTCCACCTGAGAGTAGAGATGAGGAGGAGGAAGAGGGGAGAGAGAAGAATCAAGCTGGAGAGCGAGCCAGAGGGAAAGAGAGGAGAGAGAGAGAGAAAAAGCTCTCCGGTCCCCAGACACGCTGTCATCTGGTTCTCAGCCAGCTGGAAAGCAATCCCCCACGACGCCGGGAGATGGCACTGGACTTCCGAGCAGGTGGCTGCGGCTCCTCCCCCTTTATGGTGGACAGCAGCAGCACCTTTGCCTCCCTGACGGAAGGCTACAGCTCCTCCCCTTCCCAGGCGGACGACAGCCACATCTCTGCTTCCCCGGCAGAAGTCAGGCTCCTCCCCTTTTCCAGCGGACTGCAGTGGGTCCTCCATCTCCTGGCGGATGGCAACCACTCCTCCCCTTTCAGGAGGACGGCAGCGGTTCCTCCACATCCCGGCAGATGGCAGCGACTCCTCCGTCCTCCTCGGCAACCACTCCAGCACCACCGCCTCCTCGTTGTCGCAATCCTCCCACAGCGGCAAGAGCGCTTCAACAGCGTGTCCCTCCTCCTTCCCGGGTTTCGGCACCAGTGTAACAATTTAAAGGTCGGACAAGGAGGAGTCGGGAACTGGCTGAGCATAAACAGAGTTTAATAATAAATGAAACTGAAACAGAACAGAAAACACACAAACTGAACACAAAATGCATGTCTCTCTCCCTCTCTCCGGCGCTTCCAGCCGCTCCTTTATCTCTTTATCTCTCCCACGGATTTGTCTGGTCAGTGCCAGGTGGGCGTCCACACAGCCTGGCCACTCCCTCCTCCTCGCCACAGTTGCTTTTCAGCCTGAAATGAAGATGGACACAGTTTTTGTTTTATCCAGCTGTATTTACTCAGTGCAACTTATAACATTCAAGTGAAAGATATAACACCACCACTGAGTTGGAAAAAAAGGATCACCCCCTTGCTTTAATTTGCCTTATTTTTTTTAATTACAGCCTTTAGTCTGTTGGGATATGTCTCTACTAACTTTGCACATCTAGACTTTGCAATATTTGCCCACTCTTCTTTGCAGAACTGCTCAAGTTCAGTTCAATTTGATGGTGACCGTTTGTGGACTGCAGTCTTCAAGTCATTCCATAGATTTTCAATGGGCTCTGACTAGGCCATGCAAGGACATTCACCTTTTTCTCCTTCAACCACTGTGTGGTCAGTTTTGCTGTGTGCTTTGGGTCATTGTCATGTTGGAAGGTAAACCTTCTTCCCATTGACAAATTTCTGGCAGAGGGCAGCAGATTTTCCTCAAGAATTTGATAGTATTTTGCCCCATCCATTTTCCTTCTATCCTGACAAGTGCTCCAGTCCCTGCTGCAGAGAAACAACCCCATAACAGGATATTACCACCTCCATGCTTTACTGTAGGAATGGTGTTATTTGGATGGTGAGCTGTATTGGATTTCAGCCAGACATATTGTTTGGTGTTGAGGCCAAATAATTCATCTGACCATAACACCTTTTTCCATGTGGCCTCGGAATCTTCAAGGTGCATTTTGGCAAAGCTCAGTCGTGGGTGGCTTTTTTTTTGCAACCCTCCCATACAAGCCACACTTGTGGAGAATTTGTGATATTGTTGTCACATGCACACAATGACCACTCTTTGTCATAAATTCCTGCAATTGCTTCAGAGTTGCTGTAGGCCTCTTGGTAGACCAGTTTCCTCCTGGCTCTTTCATCTAGTTTGGAGCGACGTCCTGATCCAGGGAGGGTCTATGTTGTACCAAATACCTTCCACTTCTTAATTACAGACTTGCTTCTAGGCATTAATAAAGCCTTTGAATTTTTTTTTATCCATCTCCTGATGTGTGCCTGTCCACAACTTTATCCCAGAGATCTTTTGAGAGTGCCTTGCCACCCATAGTTGATTATTTGCTTCAGTTGCAATACAAAATGCTCCAGGAAAGCTCTTTTCATTCTGAGCTAATCAAAATGAAAACAGCTGATCACAGTTGAAAGTCAAATGGCTTTGTGTGCCATTGAGAAGGTGATTAGCTACACCTTATTGAGTTTACAAGTCATTTTTAGGAGGGGGTTGATACTTTTTCCAACTTAGTGATTCTGTTTTTATTTTTATTTTTTTTTCCTGACATGTTGGTGTTATATCTTTCACTTGGATTTTATAAGTTGCACTGAGTAAATACAGCTGGATAAAACAAAAACTGTGTCCATCTTCATTTCAGGATGAAAAGCAACAAAATGTGATTATTTTAAAGGGGGGTGATTCTTTTCTATACCCACTGTATGTGTTACTTTCATTTCACGAGTCTGTTCCACTTAAGACATGACAATTATTTTGCATGGCAAACCAGCTTTAGCCCACAAAAGATTCCCCTGAGCCCCATGGGCCACAGCCCAGGAACTGGCCTGTAGAACTGACCTGACCCATGGGCCACTGTTCAGGACAGTGGCCTGTAGAATAACCCTGGGTCCATGAGCCATCTTTTTGGACAGTGGCCTGTAGAATAACCCTGGTTCCCATGGGTCACCGTCCCGGATTGTGGCATGTAGAATAACCTAGAGGCCTGCCCTATCCAAGCTGTACTTGAAGGGTGTGCTGCTTCTTGTGCCCCTCCCTCTGCCTCTCATTGGTGATTTGAATGAATGTCCATGTCCATATTAGGAAGTAGGCTCCTTAGAATCATACTGTACGTATCCATTTCAAACTGTCTTAAAGGAAATATATACCATGCTAATTAGTTTCTAGGATAACAGAATAATAATTAAAGCATGCTTGTGTGCAGATAGACACCAATATCATTATTAATATATAGCTTTTTCTTAAACACATGCAGACACAAACTTTACAGATGGCATCTACTGCAGAAATGACCCTTCCACAATCTGTCACATCGACAGATTTATTTATTTATTTATTTTACTCATCACTGTCATGCTGACATCAGTGTCTTTTTTCTTTGCTTTTTCACTCTGTCCTCCCCCTGTTCCCAGCGCTGTCTGTTCTGGCACTTGCAAACGGCAACACTGTCTGAACAGTTGTTCTCCAGGCTGCCCTTAGGATACAGGCAGTGTGCAAAACCAAGAGACCCCATAGTCTCTCATCCCTCCCTTGCTCCATCTCATCCGCCCCTTAAAAATGTTCATCTTCATTTAAGACTCCTGCTTCCTCTGTAATCAACATAAATAAGCACTTTCCTCCCCAGCCCTGTTCAGCAGAGATGTATACCTCCATTAATGTGGTTTGTAGGGATAAATAATTCAGCAGAAGAGATAAGTGAAATGTGTTGGGTTATAAATATGGCCTTGGAGGAAGAAAACAGCACAGACACAGCAGAATAAGATAAGGGTAATGTTGGCCTTTGCTTTCCATTTAGCCTTCTGGGAAGCTGAGCCTGAAGTCCTGTAATTATATGAAAGCCATCTGAGGGTAAGTGAAAGGAGGGCTGGGGTGGGGGGGTCTAAGTAAAAGAGGACTGTACAAGAACAAAAAATATGAACATTCTCATGTACTGAGTCAGAGCTATTAGAAAATTGGGAAGAAATGCATGAGATGACATCATAGCATTTCATAGTAACATCAGCTCTTAAATGTCAGTAGTAAATATGACTGGGTGAACATATTTTTTTAAAATATACTGGGTGAACTATTCTTTGGCAATATTTTGTTTTACATATCACTTTAATCAACCTACACTGCACATATTCCATCACCACTAATAGAAACAACCTAATTGCTGATTCATTTCATTATCATATTTTGTGTATACTACCTGGTATACATCCAGCTAGTGGCATCCCTGCTGGAAAAAAAAAACAAAAAAAACAAAACAATAGAAACCATCACTGAAATTCTAATGGTTTCCATCACAAATACCATTACAAACCATCAGCTAACCATTAAAACCATTACCATTATTGGTCCTTAATGGTATCCACTAGACATACCACCAACAGAAGGCAACAAATTACCAGTAGAGACCCACATGGAACATTACAGTTTCCATTAACACCAATACAATTCCTATTATAACCATTAAAACCACTACAAATTCTATGAGACTTTCTATTATTATTTTCAGCAAGGAAGTTATTTAAGGAACCTCTTAAAGGCTGACATCATCTCTTGCAGAACTATATTTAAATTAATGTATTTCTGGCATTAATTAATGGGGTTTCTTCTGTTTTACAGTGTTTAAAATTAACTGCTTAATTCAAAAGCTTCTAATGACAAGCTACAGCTCCCTGTGGAAATACACATTCTGCTTCATGTAAAATTGGTTTGTGTCATATGACCTGTCAAGCAAATTGTATTTTATTAATTTTGTTACAGATTTTTTTCCTTAACTGATTTCAATTTGAAGGGTAAAGTCAACATATAAGTGACAAGTAATCTATACATTATAGTCTTAATAGTTAATATTTGAGATGTTATAAGATGAATTTTTTTAAGCCATTAAATATTATATCCAGCTTTATGTAGGCACATATGTAGCCACCCTGAAAATGATCAGTATTAGCCCTCAATGCTGAACCTAAAGCAAATCCAAGCTTCAAAACCAGTAAAATTGACTGCAACATTTTTTTCAGTCACATATGGTATGTTTTATTTTCAGGTCAATTAGTGAAAGCACATACCTATCATTGAGGCCTGCCAGAATGCTCGAGGCCTTTTAGCACTGTACACTACACTCTCTTCTGTCGCTTTCCACTTGTCTTCAACAACCCTGTTGAAAACCCAGCATTTTAATTGCCTTTGGAATAAAGAGAGTCGCTATCATTACAGCTATCTGAATCCATGGGATCAGGGGTTGGTAGAGAAGCAGGCCATCATCTGACTGAGTAAAAATGCAGAGCTCAGGGATGCAAGTGAGTAATTGGAGGCACTGTGAAGAAGGCAGACCTGGGGCTACCCCCCGAGCGACATTACCTGCAGTCATGGAAAACAGATTGGTAATTACCCTGCATAGGTTTTTATTCTTTTCTAATGTCACCACTGTTTCAAACAGGTACTATGCTTTCTCTCTCACACACATCTGCACACTCATTAACTCTTAACATGCAGGTAAAGGTCAACATGGAAGTGATAATTAGAGATGATCAATTCAGCATCCTTTACATTTTAGTATTAAGTGTTTCTCTATTTTCTTGAAGGTGTGTGTTAACAGCCTGAGTACAAGACTCTTCCTAGATACGTGCCTTGAGAACAGTAAGGCCCATTTAATTTCAATTACATTCAATTAGATTTTATTTGTATAGCACTTTTAAAGAATAGACACTGACACAAAGCAGCTTACTGGAAATACAGATGTAGATCTAGATTCCCATTTAAAGTGATTATGTTTGACAAGGAAAAATGGAGAAATGAATTATATGTAATCATGCCAGAGTTGAGACGCTCCTGGTTAAAGACACAGGGGAGTGAATGATAGACAACCTTGTGTTCACACCAAGAGATACACTAATTATAGTCTAACTCAGTCCAAACACAAGCACCCATGCCAAATAAAAACTCACAGGCTACAATAATGTGGCCACTAAAGGCATTTGATGTAAAATTAACCTTGTTTTCAGAACAAGATTGAGAAAAATCACTAGTGGGATAAATAACAGCAAACTCAAAAGAAGAAAACTGAATTATGTTATACTGCAAATGTATCAGTTTCAGCCATTCATTGATGCACTATGAAATTTATTTTTATTTGTATTTATTTCAGCTGAGTTTACCTTGACTCTATTCTAGTAATATTTGTGAGGAAATTAATGCTTTGTTAGTGCATGAATATCCTTCTATGTAATATTTTAGAAGGATATTCATGACACATTTATACAGTGCCCTCCACTAATATTGGTACTCTTGGTAAATATGAACAAAGAAGGCTGTGAAATATTGTCTTTATTGTTTAACCTTTTGATCTTTGTTAATAAAATTCACAAAAATACTCTGATCTCATGGATATTGAACAACTGCAAACACAACACAGGTTTATCAAAAAAAAATCTTTGTTAAATATAGGTGTGCAACAATTAGTGGCACCCCTATGAATTCATATGATAAAAATATATTTGAAGTATATTCCCACTGATATTTTACATTTTTTTTAGTACACCTGGGTGACTAGGAACAGGAGATTGTTCAACCATGACTTCCTGTTTCACAGGGGTATAAATATAAGGTAACACATAATTCCATTAGTTATTCATAAAAATGGGTAAGGCCAAGGAGTATAGCTGTGATGTGTGGCAAAAGGTTGTTGAGCTTCACAAAATGGGAAGTAGCTATAAGAAAATAACAAAAGCATTGAAAATGCCCTTTTCCACTATCAGGGCAATAATTAAGAAGTTCCACTCAGTTGGACATGTTATGAATCAACCTGGAATTGGATGTGTGTCTATATTGTCTCAACGCACTGTGAAGAGGATGGTTCGAGTGGCCAAAAAATCTCCAAGGACCACAGATGGAGAATTGCAGATGTTAGTTGCATCTTGGGGTCAGAAAGTCTCCAAAACTACAATCTGAAGTCACCTACATCGCCACAAGTTGTTTGGAAGAGTTTCAAGAAAAAAGTCTCTGCTCTCATCCAAAACCAAACTCAAGTATCTTCAGTTTGCTTCAAATGGGATTGGGTTCTATGGTCATATGAAACCAAAATAGAGCTTTATGGCAAGAGGCAGAGGTGGTTTTGGCACACACAGCGAGGTAGCCATATGGAAAAGTACCTCATGCCCACGGTTAAATATGGTGGTGGCTCTTTAATGTTTTGGGGCTGTTTTTCTGTTAGAGGACCTGGACATTTTGTTCGGATACATGCCATTATGGATCAACAGATATTAAATGAAGACCTGACTGCCTCTGCCAGAAAGCTTAAAATGGGCTGTGGTTGGATCTTCCAGCAGGACAATGATCCAAAACATACATCAAAATAAAAAAAAAAAACAAAAAAAAAAGTTTACTGACCACAAAATCAAGGTCCTGCCATGGCCATCCCAGTCCCCTGAATTGAAACCCATAGAAAACCTATGGGGTGAACTGAAGAGGAGCTTCTACCAGTGTGGACCTTGAAATTTGAAGGATCTGGAGAGATTCTGTATAGAGGAATGGTCTCAGATTCCCTGCCATGTATTCCCCAACCTCATCAGGCATTATAGGAGAAGACTCAGAGCTGTTATCTTGGCATAGGGAGGTAGCACAAAGTATTGACTAAAAGGGTGCCAATAATTGTTGCACCCCTATATTTAACAAAGATTTTTTTTTATAAACCTGTGTTGTGTTTGCAATTGTTTGATAGCCATGAGAGCAGAATATTTTTGTGAATTTTTTCAACAAAAGATTAAAAGGTTAAACAATAAAGACAATATTTCAGTCTTCTTTGCTCATATTTACCAAGGG
Source organism: Cranoglanis bouderius (assembly GCA_023630585.1). Classification (NCBI taxonomy): domain Eukaryota; kingdom Metazoa; phylum Chordata; class Actinopteri; order Siluriformes; family Cranoglanididae; genus Cranoglanis; species Cranoglanis bouderius. The sequence goes on from CM042568.1 coordinate 13,879,202, forward strand.
TGCCAATATTAGTGGAGGGCACTGTACATATACCTTAAAGGAGGATTTTTTAAATAATTGAACGTAGACTATTTTGGAGGCACTCTTCCGCATTATCTCCTGAGTCAGGATCCCGAAAGAGATCCTGACTAATCAGAACATACACAAAAATGTAGTTCAGGATGAACTCAAGCCTATGCTCGACATGGGAGTAATTGAGGAGTCCCACAGTGACTGGAGCAGCCCGGTGGTTTTGGTTCCCAAGACCGACAGGACGGTTCGGTTTTGTGTGGACTTTAGAAAAGTTAATGCGGTGTCTAAATTCGACACATACCCAATACGTCACATTGACGAACTGCTTGATCAGTTAGGCACGGCTCGTTTTTATGCGACAGTGGATTTAACAAAGGGGTATTGGCAGATCACCTTGACTCCAATGTCTCGTGAAAAAATCACCTTTTCCACTACGTTCGGGTTACACTAATTCATGACCCTTCCTTTTGGGTTGTTCGGGGCCCCTGCGATGTTCCAGCCACTCATGGACAGAGTACTCCGTCCCCACGCTGCATATGCCTCTGCTTATTTAGATGACATTATCTACAGTAACTCAACTTTATTAAGCTGGTGTCTGTCATCTGGCTTTGCTGAAACATACAGCTGTGTGTCATCAGCATAACAGTGGAAGCTAATTCCATGTTTACGAATAATTTGACCCAGAGGTAGCATATATAAAGAAAAATCAATGGGCCAAAAACAGAACCTTGTGGAACACCAAACTTTACCTCAGTATGTATAGAGAAGTCACCATTTACATCTACAAACTGATAGCAATCAGTCAAATAAGACCTGAGTCAGGAAAGGGCCGTTTCCTTAATGCCAACAACATTTTCTAGTCTACCAAGGAGAATAGTATGATCAATTGTATCAAAAGCTGCACGAAGGTCAAGCAACACACTTGCAACAATGATTGGCAGCGGCACATGCGGGGGGGGGGCACAGATGGCTGTGGCAGATTTCCTCTCTCGGCGGGGGGGGAGTCAGCGGCAGGCTGGATGGCTCCCCAGCCTGAGTCGGGCAGTGGGGGTATGTGGAGGCGGGGGCTTGAACGAGCATCGGTTTGTGAATGGAAGGCAGAGCTGGACAAGGCGAGTGGTAAGGAAGGCACACCTGTGGGGGATTCTCTAATGAATGTTCTCTGTTGCAGTGAGACGAGGTGAGTATAAGAGGGAGAGAGACACGCCTTCCTTCTCCTTGCCCACTGTTTACAGTTCTTCACAACCAAGTTACAGTATTAAACATTACATCCACATGATACAGATTAAGATCTTCATCGAGTTCATGGCTGGCAGGAGAAGAACCACATGTAGTCTTCTGCTGTTGTAACCTTTCCACCTTAAGGTTCGACATGTTGTGCATTCTTATATGCTTTTCTGTTCACTATGATTATAAAGAATTTTTTTTTTTAGTTACCGTGGCCTTCCTATCAGCTCACACCAGTCTGGCCATTTTTCCCCTTTCTGATTTTTGATAGGAACATTACCTGAAGCTCTTGACCTGTACCTGCATGATTTTACGCAGTGCTGCTGCCACATAATTGGCTGGTTGGATAATTGAATGAATGAGCAGGTGTACAGGTGTTCCTGTTAAAGTGTTCAGTAAGTGTTTGTCAGCTGTCATAAGTTTTAATGTCAGTTGACATACAATATTTTTCGTTACATTCATGTTTGAATGTTCATAACTGTCTGTGCTGCTTAACTTGGCCTGAATGTTTAAAATTTCACTTTTTTTAGTTACACTATATGAAGTGTACCAACATAGAGCCTTAATAACACATTTATAAATATTTTATAAATCTTTTTTTAAGCAGCGTTAGAGAATTTAAGATAGGCTTATGTCAAAACTCAAAAGGGTGACATTAGAGGTTTTATGTGACTTGAAAGAGAGAAGATGGAGCAATCAATTAATCAATTATCATTATGGACAAACAGTTAAAAAAATAATAAGACCTACATATGTATTGGCACCCTCTCTTTTCATTTGCATCCAATGTGATAACTCTGTGTCCCTTTAACTCTGCTGCAGCTCCCCTTTAACCTCTCAATCCATAACATTACCAATCCACCTGAGAAGTGATTTTGGCAAAGCGACTGCTCAATAGCCTGACCGTACAAATTGCTTTTTAATGTTTTTGCACAATGGCCCAAAACAAATTGAATTGTTTTTCATCTGGAAGTCACAGTAGGGCTATTTAAAGAGGGGAAATATATGTTCACTAACTTGTGTATGTGTCACCATCTATATATATGTTGTGGAAGGGACTGAGCTTTGTTGATGGATTTGGGACCAAAAGCAGTGAATAGTCTATGTGAAACCCAGCACAAGCACTCCTCAGAGGAGAGTAGTACTGCAGTGAAAACACTTTTTTATGAGCACCAAAAGAGACACTGACAAAACTGATGTGAACAATGTAAAAAGTAGCAAATGTTAAAACAAACTTTTATGCATTTAGGCTTATTAAAACCAATATACAAATTTAGACAATTCATAGTGCCCATAAAATTATGAGATATATTCCTATATTCATGCTCAAATGCAGCAATACTGAATACTCAAGTTGTTTTATGAACATAGATGCACACATTTAAGGCACAGTCATGTCCAGCTGTTTGCTATATATCAGCATTACATTAAATCAGGAATAACTCACAATGGATAGTGCTGTTATAGGGAAATAATCCATATGGGGGTCGTGTGATAAAGGCTGAGCCGTAGTGTCTTATTCCCCTTATACAATTTCTAATTAAATGATGAATGAAATGTCACATGATTGTAGTCACATTTAATGTTACGGACTGTCCATTACACAAGTTAGTTCCCTTCTGTTTAATTGAAACTATAAACATTTGCTCACCAGTGTCTCTTTTGTGTTCTTTCTTAAAGTTCACTCACTTTCAGTAACCACTCATCCTGGTCTGGACTGTGGTGGAGTCTATCTTGGGAACACTGGGTGTGAGGTGGGAAAACACCCTGGATGAGATGCCAGTCTATCGCAATCTCTTAAAGTTAATAGGACCAAAAAATGCAGAGTCATTTGGCAGAGAAACTGTCAAAAAAAATTATAATAAATAAATAAAGACCCAAGACTCCAGATTATATGGAGCTTCCACCATACAAGTCCCCATGTATGAGGTGTTACTATAAGATTAAAACAAGCATATTAATATAGATAATTTATGTTACAGCTGGAACTGCTGCCAGAGTCATGCAGTTCTAGAAAATGAATCCTTCTGATTCAAGAATTAAACAGCACTGTGGTATAACTAAAATTATTGTTTGAGATCTCCCCTACTTCCATGGAAATTTGGAGTGAAAGTGAAGGACAGATATTTCTAAAATTGGCCCTAGGCACTGATTGCCCATGAACATTTCCCTTATGCACCCTGAGCCATGCTAACACGCCGAACAGAGATCACTTTAGAGTAATATTAATTAAAGCATGAGATTGTATGATACTTTGCTGTATAATAATAATTGTGTTTTACATTCTTCCATGAGGAAAGACAATGAGAGGATGATAAATGCAAAAAAAAAAAGAAAAAAACAAGAAAAAAAAACAAAAACAGTGTTTGCTCTGAGATCCAGCTATCATCAGATTTAAGTAAGCATGCATTTAATTAACATACCAGTCCAGTGGAGCATACATCGATATTTATTTATACAAGGAAAAACACTACATTTTTCTCATCCTTGCTCTTCTGTAGAATTGGAATTTGTCTAATGATTTACAAGGAGATGAGGAATTCAGTAAGTGAGAAGAAGACAATTATTTACCAAGTGGATTTCATCATCCCCAATTATAAAATAACTGTTAACAGCTGCACCAGTGAAAAATGTGACACTAGATTTGGCCAGTGAGTATTTGATGTGATGAATGAACCATTTATTCTAATAGTTTATATTGTCTCCAGAAATGACATTTTTTCAACAAAACATGCAGTAAAAAGACATTTTTTTAGTATCCAAGAACCTTTGATTTACCACACTTGTGTTACATTATTAGACTGCATTTTATACTCTTATCTCTGTTTATTATGCATTCCGTCCTCTTTCCTTGACTGATTTGAAGGCAGAAGATAATCACATTTTGCTAAATTAGTTTACACATTCTATTTATTTCCCATCCTTAAGCAAGAAAAGAGGGGGGTAGTTTGAGGCACAAGATACAGGTAACTACTAATTCTCTGCCATGAGTAATAAATAAATAAATAAATAAATAAATAAATAAACCTGCACAGATCCACAAGTGAAGTGAAACATTAAGTAATATCATTTTGTAACGAATCATTGTCTTATATTCTTTTCCACCAGAATAATATAATGAATCAGCTTTAAACATGAAAAACGAAACAGAAGCGCACGCTTGGATTCAAAGCACCTTTTTAAAGGAGACGAGTTTTAAAGCGTGCCCGCATTATCTACCAGAATATGTAGTACATCAGATGAATCTGCAACATCTAAATATATATTCTCCACCAGTTACAATTCATGTAATGAATTAAAAGATGTTTAACACGTTTAAATGTATTCTCCAATTTATGTAAGGAGTTAGCTCGAATGGTGTGAAATAATCTATATATCTAATCAACGCGTGTTGTGACCAGTTATAAATATACATCAGCCATGAAAGGGAATTCATGTATGTGCACATATACATATAGATAATTAACTACAACAGATTATAATTAATTATGACTATGTATGTGGTCTAGATCAGCTTTTAGGATTAGCTGTAGTCTAGTTTAGAATTATGAACTCTAAAGAGGGAGTTTATCCTT
>CM042568.1:13886515-14204015 GCA_023630585.1 Cranoglanis bouderius
TTTAGCCTCACATAAATTTTACCTGTTAACAACTGCCAAATTGTTAATTAAGGTGTTTACATTGGTCTCATTGTGGGTTTAATTTTACTCATTGGTGGTATGTTAGGTTTATGCTGTTGGACTGGTTAATGCAAAAGATCAAGTGATATAAGAGTTGCTACAACCTTTCTAAGATCTTGGAGATAAAGGGGAGATTTGATATTGGCCTATAGCTGGACAATTGACAGGGGTCGAGTTCAGGTTTTTTTAATCAGGGGTTTGATAACTGCTAAATTAAATGATTTAGGTACATAGCCAGTGCTAAGGGAAGAGTTGATTATTTTTAGAAGGGCTTTGATTATTTCTGGAGTAATCTGTTTGAAGAAACATGTAGGTAGGGGATCTAGAAGAAGAAATTAATGAAATTAGTTCGGTCTCTCTAAGGGGAGTAAAGCACTCTAATCGTTGATCTGATATTGCTATATTATTATCTACAGGGTTAGTAAGACTGTCTGGTTTTAAATTAATCGTCTGAATTTCTTGTCTAATATTTTCAATTTTGCCAATAAAAAAACTCATGAAATCATCGCTGCTATATAATGATTGTGTGCCCGTTTCTGTGGCGGTTTTATTCCTAGTTAATTTTGCTATAGTATTAAATAAGAATCTAGGATTATTTTTGTTATCTTCAATTAAGGTAGAGAGACAGACTGATCTAGCAGCACTAAGAGATTTCCTATAGTTCAGGAGGCTCTCCTTCCATGCTGTTTGAAATACTACCAATTTGGTTTGACGCCATTTACGTTCTAATTGTCGAGTGATCTGTTTTAAGGCGCGTGTGTGATCATTATACCAGGGTGCTAGCTTTTTCTCTCTAATTATTTTTCTTTTAAGTGGGGCTACCTTATCTAACGTGTAGCGGAACATTGACTCTAAGCTTTCAGTCGCCTGATCAAGTTCTATTGGATCAGATGGTGATTGAATCATAGTTGATATCTCTGGGAGGTTATTGATAAAGCTCTGTGCGGTAGCTGACGTGAATGTACGTTTGACACAGTAGCGTGGCAAAGTGCATATATTATGATCAATGCGCAATTTACATGAGATGAGATAATGATCTGAGATAGCTTCAGACTGTGGGAATGTGACTATATTTTCTATATTTAATCCGTATGTTAGTATAATGTCAAGAGTGGGCCCTGTTACATTCTGATTGACCCCTACTGAATCTAAAATAGACACAACCGCTGTTCTCAGAGGATCTTACGGGTTATCAAAGTGAATATTAAAGTCACCGACAATTAATGCTTTGTCTAAAGAAACAACCAGGTTCGAGATAAAAACTGCGAATTCACCAAGAAATTCAGAATATGGTCCTGGGGGTCTGTAAATAATAATAAGTGGAATCAACTTGATAGACTTATTTTTAGTGGTTACATATGTTATACTAGTATAAAGAACTTCAAAGGAGTTGAACTTATGGCTAGATTTTTGTGTGACGCCTAGATTTTCATTATAAATGAGTGCTACACCTCCTCCTCTGCCAGTAAGACGGGGCTGATGTATATAACTATATCCAGGAGGACTGGCTTCATTTAGTGCTATGTACTCGTTTGGTTTAATCCATGTCTCTGTTAAACACATTATATTAAACTCCTGATCAGTAATGGTTTCATTAACAATAAGTGCTTTAGACGTAAGAGATCTAATATTTAACAGTCCTAGCTTCAGATCAAAGGTGCTGTCTGTGCATTCAGTATGGTCTAATTTTATGTTAATTAGGTTACTCAAACAAACTTTCCGAAACTTTCTACATATTTTTTTATCTCGGGGAACAGACACAGTCTCTATAGGATAAACTACAGATGTCGTGTTGTCATTTAAGTAATTCAAACATTGACTATCATAACTGTTATTGTTATTTGAATTTGTACTTACGAGTCATATGGTGTGTAGTGTCTTGGAGATGTTGTCTGAGAGGAGATCCGCTCCGAGTCTGCTATGGCTCCGCTCCTAGTCTGCTATGCTATGGGCGGCTATGGCTCAGGTCGGGTGGCTATGGCTCAGGTGGTAGAGCGGGTTGTCCACTGATCATAGGGTTGGTGGTTCAATTTCCGGCCCACATGACTCCATGTGCCGAAGTATCCTTGGGCAAGACACTGAACCCCAAGTTGCTCCCGATGGCAGGCAGGTGCCTTGCATGGTAGCTCTGCTGCCATTGGTGTGTGAATGTGTGCATGAGTGTGTGCATGAGTGTATGGGTGAATGGGTGAATGAGACACAGTGTAAAGTGCTTTGTGAACCACAAAAAGGTTGAAAAGTGCTATATAAGTGCAGACCATTTACCATAAGAGTTATTCAATTTGTTAACGTTACTTATGGTGTATTAATGTGGAAGTGCCTGGTTTTTTTTAATGCAGTAAATAATTTCAGTTAATGGAACTTTAGTGTAAAGTGTCACCTTTCAGTTTTGCTTCTTAATGTTCTACCTGCAGATCTGGTTAACTGGTAACCAAATGCATAAAGAACACAAACACCTACAGCCTCAGGAAGATCACGCTTTGGCCCAGTCAGCAGAAACACAGAGAATGAGGCAGATGAAAGATGGAGAAATAGACTAGCTGTAGAGAAATGTAGAGATTGAGGGAGAGAGCGTGTGGCCGTGCAGAAGTGATGCAGAAGTGGCAGGTATTAGAAGACGAGGGAACGGAGCATGGTGGATGCTGGGGCTAATATATACGCACTCTCAGGTGGGGGAAAAGCTCTCAGCATGAGCTGCCTTCACACAGAATAAAACAGGATGCGGTGTGAGGAAAGGGAAAGGGGTGGAGAGAAACAGGAACATACTGCAGCAAACAGGTTTCACACACTGGCCTTAATGAGCTCCTGGCAATATTTTACCATAATGCTGTCCTGTATCTGCATCTTAAAATATGCATATGCAACTTCTGTAGATGTTTTTTTTTTTTCCACACAGTGATTTACACAACAAATTTTTTATTAAACAAAAATGGATATTGCATATTACTTCCATATTAACTTCATACATCCACTTTCACCATGCTTACATTCTCTCCTCTATATCATATTATCGTATATCATGCAGCAGTAAGGAAATTGAAGATTTAACAACTTTGTCTCCTTTCCCACAATCCCACTGGAACTGTGAGAATGCAGAGTCAGGTAATGTCACAGTAATCCCTTCTTGTTACTGCACTCCATAGGGGCCTATCCACAGCGCTCAGTCTCAATGGCAGGCTTGCAGGCAGCATTCAGAGATGGAGAGCCCCGGTAATGAAGCGCTATTTTTAAAAAGCCTCTTTCTCAAATACCAGCAGAGCTTGTTAAGGGCTCATCGTTAGAAAACTCCCATACCATCCCTTCACAGGAGCTTGGAGCGACTGTGCCAAGGCTTAGCGAAAGTGCCAAAGTTGTCACATGTTCTTATGGAGTTAACATCTCACCTTGCTAATCACAGCACTGTGGGTGAATGCGGTCAGATGCTGTCAAGTCAACAAGGTAAGTGTCGTGCAATTACTGGCCTAGCATGTGGAAGGTGCAGGGATAATATGAGATGTCAGTGTTAGGAGGAGGCCAGATTGGGGCATGTGTGTTAATGCAGACGGCAAGGTTGTGAGGTCATGAAGCTTGTAAGGGATGTTATAAAAACTCATACAAGATCATTGAGACTGAGAGCACTTGACTGGAGTTGATATGGGAATAAGACATCATTTGCAGTTTTTTAAGAAAAATATACATTTTGGAGATAGAACCTTATGACATTAGAGATAGAATCAGATGAGAACTTAATGGGATGGCATATCTACAGGTATTGAAAAATTTACTAATAGTTAATCCAGTTTGAAGGTACTGTCAGTTTGCCCCAAAAGATGCAATAGTTCAAGTTTTAAATGAAAATTGCCTAATATTTCTCAAATAACCTGTGCCATTGACGTAGACTGACATTTATAGTAATACATGTCTCATTCTATTCCTAATGTTGTACTGTACTGTAGAGCAGTGATGGTATAAAAGAGGAATATCTTATTTTACTAGCATTTCTGAAGGTGGAGGGGGGAAAAATCAATCAGCAGAATTCATCAAACGTGGGATAAAAGAATAATTTCACAGACACTCAATGCCAAGTGCCTGCTGGGAATTGGGGTGTTATTAGATGAAGCAGCAAGAAGCCCAGGGGGTCCCAGCAAGGAGAGCTAAGTGCAAGACAGCTACATTTATCACAGCGAAAGGTCACTTTCTTGACATAAAACGGTGTTCAAAAAAAGATAGTACCTACAGTTCCAATAACTGATATTATTAACTATATGTCTTTGAATTATTGGCACCTGCTTTACAAGAAATGTATTTGTTGGTAATTAGCTTAATCTCACACTGAAAATATGTAAGTAAATTTATTCTAAAATAAACAAAACCGCACGTCACAATTATTGGCACCTCTAGAAAAATTATTGGCACCTCTTAGAAAAAATGAATGTAACTGAAGAACATTATCATTTAGGTTTTACTTCTTTAAGTTCACCAGACTGTGTAGGAACTCTTAAGTGGTCATCCATGACCATGAGGTGAAAAAGAGGACAAATTTGCATTGTCATTTATCAATATGAAGAAGATTATAAAATACATAAATGAATGAGGAAAGTGTACTGATCTTCATAAATCATATAAAAATAGATTTTTAAAATAGTTACACAGGTGAAGATGCCCATATTCACTGTTAGGACAATAAATAAAGGTTTAAAACAATTGGAGCTGTAATGAACATGCCTGGAAAGCAAGTGAATAGCACGGTTAGAGACGTTGGAAGATTGTATAGGATGTCTTTGTATGCTGTAACATTACAATTGACCTTTTCTGGAACTCCAGTGCCAAAACATGTTCCAGCATGACAATGCCCCTGTGCGCAAAGCGATGTCCATGAAGACATGATTTGCCAAGGTTGGTTGTGGAAGCACTTGAATGGCCTGCACATAGTCCTGACCTCAATCCCACTGAACTCTTTCGGAATGAACTGGAATACCGACTGCACCCCAGGCCTCCTCACCCAACATCAGTACCTGATCTCACTAATGCTTTTGTGGCTGAATGGACACAAATCCCCACAGCTACGCTCCATCGGAAAGCCTTCCCAGAAGAATTGAGGTTATTATAACTACAAAGGGGGACAAAATCTGGAATGGAATGTTCAACAAGCACTTATGGGTTTGATGGTCAGGTATCTACATACTTTTGACTATATAGTGTAGGAGACTTGCAGAAGAAGGTAGCATTTTGTCTCCAACTTTACAATGAGATTCCATAGCCACAAACTATTTAGAAGTCATTTTCATATAACCACAAACATAAGTGCCTGCAGTTTGCTAGACATTACTGTAACTTGGATTTGAACCAGGTTCTATGCTCAGATGAGATATAAATAGAGCTTTTTGGTGACACTTAGAGTGGGTTTGGTGGAAATAAAAGGTACCTAACCCCAAATGTTAAATATGGTGGCGTATCTGTGATGTGCACTATTTTTTCTCCAAAGATTGTTGGAACGTCTTAGTACACATGGCATCATGGCTTCCATGAGGTACCAGAAGATTAAAAAAAAAAAAAAAAAATGCCCGATGCATCTGACAAAAAGCTACAACTGGGTCTTGGTTTGATTTTCCAGCAGAACAGTGATCCGAATCTAAGGATTCAATAAACACAGAATCAAGCTTTTGACATTTCCATTCCAGTCCAATGACCTAAACCCCACTAAACCATTAAAAACTATGGGGTGAGCTGATAGGAACATAATGTTAACAACAAGCTAATAAGCTTTGAAATTAAAGTAAGACAGGAACTTTTACTGAGTGGATCTCACTGATGTGTCCTCAAATTACAATGCCCTCAGGGGCCTGAAAATGAAAAACTGAACTTCAGTGACGAGACATCCAAATGTATTTAAAGAGCCTCTCTTCAGAGCCCTATCCTCGTCATGTCACAGTGATTTGCCGAGAAATCTTTAACTAGGGTAATTACTCTAACCATGTGATTAGAATGTCAGCTGATGACATTGGCTAATTAGCACTGACCTGCTTTCTTCCTCGTGTGCAATGGAAAGTGCCAGTACTTCTAGTAGGAGATTCAACAATCTTCACTGGACTCTGACATATTGTTTTGGATGAAAGGGTGTTAACCGAAAGCACCTTTTTATATTTCGTGACATTTCAGGCACAGTGTGATGTTCTATGCACTTTATATAATCTGATTTTTAAATGGATTCATTTTCCCTGGACATCTAGTCCTTTGGATGTTCCCTCAAAACTGCATGCAATTGATTGGCAGCATGGCTGCTCTGATATTGATCTCAGAGTACATGCAGTACTGGCTGATCATCTTGAATCATTAAATGATTTATTCTAATAAGCAGACAGGAAGATCATACTTTGTATAAATACCCAAGTATGAGAATGTGCTTCGAATTTCATATATAACAGTCAAATTACTTTACACAAAATTGCTGCTAATAGTATTGTCTTCAGACGCATCAAAACTAATTTTGTTTTTGAAGAATTTTGCTTGAAATCTTTTGAAATGATCTGCCATTTTTAGTTTAAATGAATCTCTCTTCTCTTGCCTTTTAAAAAAATTTTTGGAACAATTATTGAAAGCACAGGCATTTTGCCTTTGTAAAGATATCCTTTCATACATAGCTCACTGTCATTTCATTGGTGTTTTTTTTTTTTTTTTTCTTTTTTCTTACTGGCAACTTCATATATTTTTAATTGTATTGTTCCTCAGATCCTTTTATGAATCATATCTGCTTACCCATCATCCACATGGTGATTTTAAGCAGTGCGGTCAATTGTTTTAAAAAAAGTTCTCATGTACCAATTAAAATCTGTCCTCACAATTGGAACAACAATGGAAGTGACAATAACTAATTAAATTTCACACTGCATAATTGACAAGGAAAGTGTTACTCATAAATTAATGATCAGGATCTATCACATGACTGCTTAACAGTAGAGAGGCGTAGCTTTGGAATTCTATCAAGTGAAACAAAAAAAAAACTTTTCCCTTGTCAGAATTATTTATTTATTATACTATTTATTATGGGTGTGAATGATCTATATATATGATTTCAACACAAGTTGTCCTGCAAACAGTTTTCTTTTCTTTAAATGGAGATTTATCACACTGCTGAATGTTGTTCTCACAGTGGAAGCAGTGTAGTATATTTAACTCAACAGCGACGTAATTAATTTCAGCTACTGCAGTGCGGTAGTCAAATTAAATAAATTTCTCCTCTATTATCAAGGGAGCATCTTGCCACCAAGCTGCAGATCTAAACGCTTTGCATCAGTGATGAGAAAGAATAAAAAATTCCGTTTCTGATAATTACTCCCAGAATATGTTGTACACATGAAAAAACATACCATAATTGCACAGGTTAGGGAGTTTCCTGTTTGTTTCCTGTTTGTTCAATAATCATGGCCTTAATTTTCATCATCTCCCCAGTTGCTTTTCACTGAGTAACCTGTAATGAGAATTCCAACAATTAACATTTAGTTTCAAGTTTCCCATCCATAAAAATTCATTCATATCAACTAACTCAAGGGAATGAGTACAAATTTAATTATACCTTTATACAAAGACAACCTTTCCCTTCTGAATAGCCCAATGTAAATAAATAAATAAATAAATAAATAAATAATAAAAATCAGAGGTTGAATTAAGATGCAGTGAGTATTCTGTGTAAACACTGTAACGACTTTTAAAATCATTGCCAGGCTAGCGTTTAATGTGTTTTACTCATCACAGAATTAGGTTTCAAAGGCTTGTTCAGAAGTGACAGCTCATGAATAGTGAAGCTATGCTGAAATGTTAAAAAGTGATCTACACAGAAGTGGTCTACAGGTTTTCTATTGATACAGGCTTTTTCACTCTGTGACACGTTTCTGAAAACTGGCTAGGATGCTTGTCATAAAACTGTACCTCACCCATAATCCCTCTTTGTGAGTAAAGTAGATGAATCATATTTCCTTTACTCACTTAGTCAGAGCAGAATATATTTTGCTTGTGTTGTATTGCAAGATCCAAATGAATAGTCTCCAGACAAGCATTTTTTCCCCTTGAAAATTGAAAGAATGGTACATGAAAAGGGGGGATTTTTGCTGCTGAACTATATAGCATGCAGGAAAAAGCCTCACCAGTGTACACCACTTGTCTCTGTGCAAAATATGCTCAAAACCCACAATTCAATTACATCCATTAATTCATTCATATTTAGTAAGTGGTTTATTCTGGTCAGGGTCACGGTGGATTCAAAGCCTATCCCAAGAATTCATGGCATGAGGCGGGAATACACCATGGATGGGATGCCAGGCCATCGCAGGGAACCATGCACACACACATTCAGACACTTGTTTACACCTAGGGGGCAATTTAGTGTAAATAGTTCACCTACCAGTGTGTTTTTGTGAGGCGGGAGGAAACTGCAGAATCCAGAGGAAAACTGGACATGAGGAGAACATGCAATACCCAACATAGACAGTAACCTGAGCTCAGGATCGAACCAGGGATGCTGGAGAAGGCAGGCAGCAACACTACCCACTGAACCATCATGCCACACCTATTCAATTACAGTGGTCTTTAAACAGCAATGGTGGGATGAAACAGGAGAGAACCAGAAAGTGGTGAATGAGGTTAATCAGAATGTGGAAGCACACAGCTGTCTGCATTACATATTAATCTGCTCTGTAGAAATCTATAAGCGATGGCAGAAATTGGATGCCATCCAATCAAATATCCGATCGATACTGATCTTTTTACTCACTTTCATGGTTGTATGCAAGTCACGTATAAACGTATATCTGAATTAAGAGCTTTGTGTTGCCTATCAAGAGCAGCTACCCTGCTATTGATGCAGTGCTACTGTGAATTGCACAGGTGCTCATTGTGAAGGGTTTAGATCATTCCTGGAATGCCATAGCACCATACAGACACCCAATTACCTGCAGAGAACAGTGCGCTCCATGTGACGCTGATACAGCGCTGTGTAAGGGAGTTAAAAACTAGTGGGCTAACTTCCTAGGCTATTCCTAGTCTATGCTTCCACAGCTCTTTATTTTCAGTTGTCTTTTTAGGTCTGTTCCCCTGGAAACTGATTGTAAATTTATTTTAGGCAAACATAATCACACAGCTTCTATCTTGAAAATCTACCGCCTCCAAAGAAACATCAGCAAACCATATTTTTGGTGTGCAAGGCAAAAATTTAAATAAATATTTAAAAAAAGGTGAAAAAAGAACTTTAATTAAACATGTGGCTGTTTGCTACTTCTACAATAAAAGATACAACAGATGAAACAGAGCTCCGTAGGACTCCAGGAAGCTGCCATGAAAGTTGTCATATAGTTCATATCTAGTGGAGTGAAGCAGAAATTCATGGAGCTATAGCCTTCTGCTAATTTTGTGTAGGGTGAATTTTCTCCTCAGGAAGAACGTCAATTTAAAAATCTCGGGTTTTTGTCAGGATGCCAGGAGTGCTGAAGGAGAAAAATCGAACAGCACTTTAGCTTTCTAACTCTGTTAGACTAATGAAAACTCTATTAGACTAACAGAGAACTTAAAAGAACTCCAAACTGTCAATATTTTCAGTAAGTTTAAAGCACACATTTAATGGTCACAGAAATGACAGAGGTGTGTACCCATTGTACTCAAAATAGCAACTATAACAGGATCACTAATTTCTGATGTTGCCACTAATTAAAATCTACTTGCATTTTCCAATAATTCATTCAATTAACTACATGAAACTTTGACAGTCCTTGTCCCCAGAAAATACAAAATCTATCCTAATTGATCGGGATGTATTCAAGTTTGGCAACTTAAGTCCAAATGTTCCATCAATACTTGCACATGGAAAGTTAGGAGCATTCAGAGATGAGTTGTGCACATACTAAAGTTGATTTCCTGTATTTCCTAGATTATGCAAATCAGCTGCATATACAGTAGGTTACAGATCTGAGCCAGAGTTTCCTTGAGTAGAAGCATCTGAGATGTAGTTTTTCTTTAGTGTCTAAACCACCACCTTTAAACACATGCACTTGCCTTTATCACTGAAAAACCTATTAATATAAAATGCAGACTGAAAGGGAAAATAGCATTTAGTTTTCTTTGCTTTCAAATGTAATGCAATGCAACATAAAGCAAGAAGCAATTTAAAACTGTAAAAAAAAATATTTAAATGCTAATAAAATTATATATGAATGAGAACGAAGCAAGCATTGAAATAAACATCTAATAGGAGTTTAACATATTGCCATTATATTTCTGCATGAATAAGCCATCCATCCATTCATCCATTTTCTGTACCACGTATCTACACAGGGTCACAGGGGGCCTGGAGCCTATCCCAGGGAACTTGGGGCACAAGGCAGGGGACACCCTGCACAGACTTGCATGAATAATCCTAATAGTAATTATCACATTAATCGTTGGGGTAAATTTAAAATTTCAGTTTAATTTAACAATATGATTTCAACTAGCATGAATTGGCAGCCTATAAAATAGCACTTGATTCAGCACATCCTATTATTTTGCCTTTTTATTTATTTATTATTTAATCACATGCCAAAAGATACTCATGCACACAACTTAATGAGGCCAGAAAATCAGGGTCATGAAATTGTAATGTGTGAGTGAGATGTAGGTTATCTTATCAGACTTTTTTCTATTTTTATTTGTGAAATTAATAACATAATGCCAATGTTTTTCTTAATACAATGTCCTCTCCTTAAAGAAAACATTCCGAAGGTTTGAAGGATAAGCTGACCAAGTGTTCATCTGCTACATTTTGAGTTAATTAATACATTTATGCATAAAACTTCCATCCTTCTCCTAGTGAGTAAGACACTGTTTTTTCCGGTGTCCCCCCATGTTCCAAGTTTCAGTGCTATTAACTCAGCTATTCATAATTTATTGTGCACAAAATGTCACTCAGTATTTCCATGACATCACTTTACTCTTCTTAAGACTGCTCTGCTACAGTAGGTTGGCAACCCTCATGGCAGTTGTTTACAGGTTGTGATGACTGGCTGCCTCTTCCCCAGGTGCACTCATACTGCCTGGAGCTATGCTCTATGCAAACAAACAATTGACATGGGTACCTTATGCCTACCACTACTGGGAATTCCTACTCATGCAGTGCAGCCCAAGCAGATAATTTCACCATCTTACCTGCGACTTCAAAACACATTCAGACAGATTCTCTCCAGTCCTCACTGGTTGAGAGGAGAAAGAGGGGGAAATGAAAGAAAGATGACTTCCCCACAGACCTGTCAATGTTACATACATGACGCTTAAAAAATGGTGAGCCCTGTTGTGTTTTTTTGTTAGTTTGTTTGTTTCTTTGTTATCTCTCTCCCTCACTCTGTCTGTGAAGGAGGCCTTCAGGAGCTTCTGGGTAGATAATTCCGGATGATATATATATATCTATATATATTAGGCTCGTATCATCTGGAATATATATATATATATATAAACACACACACACATTCAAATGTGCAACACGTGTGTGAGCTGTCTGATATGGGATTTGCCAGGTTGGAAGTACATGTGAGAACACAGCATGTCAATCGATAACTAACAGCTAAAATAAACCCCAGTTTCAGGCCTGGAATCCTTGAGGTTTATCATAACAATCCGATGGGGATTCATTTAGGATAACATTTTACCTAAGGGAAGTTTTCATAGGGCTACATGAAACCTGCAGAGGTCTTTAATGACAAGTGATGTGCAGTGTTGATACCACACAGCACCAGGTTACCTGGTTCAATCCTGAGCTCGGGGTAATATCTATGCTGTTGGGTGTTTTTGTGCATGTTCTCCACAGGTTCATGTTTCCTTCCAACTTGCAAGAACCTTCCTGTGTGTACATGGTAGTCTGGATGGACTGGTGTCCCATCCAGAGTGTACAAGTATTCCTGTCTCATGCCCAGGGTTTCCAGGATAGGCTCCCGATACAATGCAACCTTGAAAAGATAAATCGGTTACCGAAAGTGAGTGAGTGAGTGAACATTTGTAAAGGCTTATTCCAGTAAGTCTCAGCTGCCATAAACACTATTTTTAGTTTATAACTTCATTATGTAACATTGTCACATTACTTTCCTCAAGTGCTCACTACGCTGGTTATTTGAGTTATGTTCAGTTTCTTGTCAGTTCAAACTAGTCTGGCCATTCTCCTCTGACCTCTCTCATCAACAAAATGTTTCCACGTGCAGAACTGCCATTGAATGGCAGGTTTTTTGTTTTGTTTTTCACACTATTCTGTCTAAACTCTATAGACTGTTGTGATCCTAGGAGAACAGCAGTTTCTTAAATACTCACACCAACTTGTCTGGCACCAACAACCATGTCATGGTCAAACTCTGAAGGAAATCACAGAGACATAGCACACCAAAAATCACCCAGCATACAAACAGTCATGCTCCCAATGAACACTGTCCTGTCGTTCATCAGGAATTAAGTAGACCATAGCCAATTTATGAAGCTCTTTATGATTAATACACATGGCAGTGTGCATCACTACATATTTATATAAATACAGCAGCATGTTCTTTGTATATTTGAATTAAAGAAATGTATTGTTTTATTTTAATAAAAAATACTACATTTATACTATATTAAAGTATACATAAGCTACAAAAAAGTCATATAAATCACTATCCTCATTATCATCTATTTTACCTAATCATGTAATACTGATACTAATATAAGTATCAGAATTCTTGATCATATTACCCATGACAGTATGTTAAGATGTGGAAATATCTCAGTCAGTCCTAAGATATAAACTTAGAAAAGAAAAGCAATTTGCAAACTACCCCAAAGCTATTTTTTGTGTGTGTAAATGATATGGAATTACAGTTGGACCTGTATACTTCAGTAGTCATCCAATATCCATTTGTGAAATTGAACATTTTAGACTAAATGTATTTGCGTTCCCTCTTACCACCTTAATTGTAACCATTGGTTTGTAGGTGTGATAATGCAAACAAAGATCCATGCATGCTATTGTTACCCCTTGCCTTCTCCTGTCTCCAAATTGGAGGAACCCATTTGCTTCTATTTCAGTGAGAAGTGAAATAGTGTTGTAATCAATAAGAGACATCAGATGTGACAAATTAGTTGAAGCCATGGCTAAAGGATTACCTCATTTAATGTGACACCTCTTGTCAATTCGATAGAGCAATAACACAAAGCATACAATTCAATTGAATCTCAGGGAATAGAGTGGAGAGTTGAGGGTAGCAGGATGTTTGCCTGTGAGTACATTCACAAAAATTAAAAAGGATGTCTGATATGTGGGAACAATGACCTTTCTGTCTTTTTGTATAAATTTACTACAGTAGTTAATTAGATATTCGAAAGATATTTTATGACCATTCAAAATGAGACTCTTCCTATACATTCTTCCCAAAATCCTTCTATCAGGAAGCAATGATAAACATAAGTAACATCCTTAAATTTCAGCATGGCCAATCTTGACCTTATTCAGTGTGTTGTGAAAGATGTTTACTAATCTTCCCCCATCATTAGTAATCATTTTACTTATGGAAAGTGTGGACCAATAGGCATTCTGATGGAGAAAATATACATCTACCCTGCCTTGTGCCCCGAGTTCCCTGGGATAAGCTCCATGACCCTGTGTTGGATATGTGGTATGGAATATTGATAGATGGATGGATGGATGGATATGCACATCCAGACATTACTAGTGATAGTAAGATGAGTATAGACTCAGTAGAGTAAGTTTTTGATGCCTTAGGCAGAGACAGTAAGCCCTCGATTCCAGCACTGGAACTCTCAGTGTGGGGAAACTGGTAATGGCTGAGCATAGTTACAGAGCTAAGGGTATGGTTTGTCCACTCCTTGAAAGTCACTGTGTTCAACAGTTTTGCTCCACTAAGTAAGACACCCATTGAAAAGCCTGGTGAAGGTGTTCTGGTTATAGGTGACTCAGTTCTATGACACATCAGCTTGCCCTTTAGGCACCAGCAGTTGTTGTAAGCTGTATACTAGGAGCCCAGTGGACCAGACAATGCAGATAATCTTAAGGTATTAGACAAGTGTAGGTTTTTGCAAATACAGGAAACTGTGTAGGTGCTTGTCAAACAGAGGTGTGTAAATTAGTGAAGGCGATATCAGATGCTTTGGTATTCTCAGCCCCAATCTGGCATGGATATGTAGCTTAAAGTAGGTTTTGGTCAGTGAACTGCTGGATGTTCATTTGGTTTTCCAAAAACAATGTGGGCTTTATAGATAATTGTACTACTTTCAAGGGCAATTCTGATCTTTTAGGGCACGACAGTATCGATCCCACTCAGGAAGGTGCTGCACTCATTTCTGGTAGCATAGCTTATAGTCTTATGACATGCCAAACCTAATGGGTGACAATCCACAGCCAAGGCCAAGGAGCCATAAAAAAAAGGCTAAAATAATTGTCTGCTAGCTACCCTGAGGCATCAAATAGGTTCCACCATATAGAGACTAGTGTCTGGTCCCTGAGCTAAAAATAAACAAAAATTCTGAAAATCACAGAAAGTCTGTTCTAGTAATCTAATTAACCTAAAATAGATCATACTGAATGCACAGCCCCAACATTTGATCTGAAGCTAGGACTGATAAATATGAGATCCCTTGCATCTAAAGTGCTTACTGTAAATGAAACTATAACTGTCCAGGGATTTAATGTTCTTACACCCTGCCCTCATCTAAATGACTTTGGAGGAGACAGCACTGTATATCACAACTGTTTAAAAAGATTGTAAAGGAGTTACACTTTTAAAAAATAAGTCTATTAGATTTCAATTACTATATGTCTCAATTAGTATTTACAGGCCCCCAGGGTCCTATTCTGAGTTTCTACAGGAATTTGCAGACTTCCTCTTAAATCTAGTTGTTTCAGTAGAAAAAGCAGTAATTGTTGGAGACTACCCTGGTACAATGATTATACTTGCACTTTAAAACAGACCACTCAAAAGTTAGAATGAAAAAGTCTAAAGTCTAATTAAACCAATTCAAAGTCTAATTAAACCCCACAAGCAAAAATAGTTCAAAATATTTCTAGTGCACATTGTGCAACTGGAATTTTGGCATTCTGGTTCAAGGCCCATTTTTCTGTATTCTGGAGTCCCAAAGGGGTCAAGTAGCCACATTCTTATTGGAAGGGAAATATAGCAGGGTAACTTTGTCATCTGCTTGTAGTGGGCAGATGTTAGTACAGAGGCACTCGGTAAAGATGCTATTGTATGCTTGGTGTGGTCCATGGATACTTTTCGTAACTTAGTATAAACTTTTGTGTCACCTGTTGACTTCAAAGAATAAGATGATTAAAAGGGGATACGGAGAATTTCCTTTTTAAATGTCAGTTGTTGAGAAACATTACATGGTTTTCTCATGCTTAAAAACACAATTAACCAAATAGCCATTTTACCTTTTGGTCAAGCCCTCTGGCCTTGCTGAACTGGATTTAATGATTTTTAAAATCATCAGCACTTCCCTTTGGGTGCAGTCAACAGGAGAAATGTTTCAAATATGCTTTGAAAGTGCAACTCCATGACAGAATGGACAAAATCCCTTGTTTAAATGCCTTGTTAGATGCTCTGGGTAGAAGTTACTGAACCGGTTCACCTTCCCAAATATTGTCCAATTAGCGAATTAACAAAATGTGTATGAGGCTGACCTTACCTACTTACTAGTATCTAGTGCACATTGTGCAACTGGAATTTTCATGGCTCCAGTTTCTATAGTTTCTATAGTATTGTCGCTGTTATACTAATAATAATAATAATAATAATAATAATAATAATAATAATAATAATAATAATAGTAATATAATAATAATAATAATAATAATAATAATAATAATAATAATAATAATAATAATAATAATAAATATAGCTGCAAGCAGCAATTAAGGGGCCAAGCACAAAGAGACATTTGTATATGATCTTAGGCACAATGGTTGGAAAGTCATAAGCAATTAAATCATATAACTATTGATTGTATTTATCTTGTTTGACCAATAGGTGGTGCTGTCACCAAATTGATGCGGTGTGGTCAGTGTGGGGTCACAATGACACACACAAAGTTTGGTGTCAATATGCCAAAGCCTTGCAGAGATACAGCCTCAGAATCATTTTGGCATCATGACATCACATTTGTTGATGCATTAAATGAGAACGGTCTAGTCTATTAAAAAGCTTTTGATAACCTTTGGCAGGCATGGTCTGAGTATGATCTGACTCGAATTTGGTGAATATCAGGCTAATGTGTAGGAGGAGTTCGAAAAAGTATCTTTTCAACATAATTCAAAATGGCGGACAGCATGTTCGACCGACTATGGCATAATTGGTATCGTTGTTCTCGGCATGGCTCACAGAATCTGTCAAGACCATTTCATTATAAAAGGCAAAATTATTCAAAAGCTAATAGCATTTCTTGAAATTACATTATACTTTTTGACCACAAGGTGGCGCTGTCTCAAAATGTCTTGAGCACCTTCGGGGCATGGTGCCAATGACACATACCGAGTTTTCTAACGATATGCCAATGGGCTTGTAAAATATAGCATTGAAATACAAAATTCAAAATGGCCGATGTGCAAAATGGCACACATGGGAAAATTGGGTATCGTTAGAATCAGAATACCATACTGAATAATGAGATAAGTCTGCTGAATTTTCATCAACCGTTTCAGAAATTATAAGCAGAATTATCTATTTTTCATATCTCGTGACCACTAGGTGGTGCTGCCCCGATAATGTGCAAGTACCCTCAGGACATGATTGTGATGACAGGTACCAAGTTTCATCTTAATATGCCAAACTGTTGCAGAGATACAGCATCATGTCCATTTTGGCGTGCTCTGCGTCGAATTTGTTGATGTGCTATACGAGAAGCGTTTGGGCTATCAGAAAGCTTTTGATAACTTTTTGCCACCACAGTGTGAAGATGATGTGATTCAATTTTGGTGACAATCGGATGACTCGCCTAAAAGGAGTTCGAAAAAGTCATTTTTACCAAAAATTCAAAATAGCAGACAGGAATTTTTGCCTACTATGGTATAATTGTTATGATTGTTTTCTGCATGACCCATGGAATCTGGCAAGACCAATCTCTTGACAATGCGCAAAAGTAGTCAACAGCTATTAGCATTTTTTGTAATTGCATTACAATTGTTAACGTTTAACATAACTGTCCTGAAACGTTTAAGAAAACTAACGAATACAATAGGTGCCTATGCCCCTTTGGTGCTTGGCCCCTAATAAATAAATAAATAAATAAATAAATAGAGAGTACCAGTTTACCCTTTAGACCACAGAGGGTTAACCACTGTAGAAAAAGCACAATTGCTCATATATATATATATATATATATATATATATATATATATATATATATATATATATATATATATATATATATATATATATATATTTTGTTTTTTTTGTTTGTTTTTTTTGTTTTAAATGGACCTGTTTGTTTGCCTAGACATTTCTCCCAGGACTACTACTCTCTCGCCAACAGTGCATGATTGGTGGAGCACACAGCATTAACAGTTAATGCTCACAAAATGGACTCTAGCAAAGCTAGGGCTGCAGAGCTTGGAGGGAGATTGGCTACCAAGCAAATCAGCCACCAGTACTGCTGCTTCGTCTACCTCATGCTGCCTTTCATGAACTGCTCAGTTTTGTGAGTAGTGAGTAGCGCTTCTCTCCTCAACAGCATTAAAGTGGTTTCTGACAGGGGAAAAAAAAAATGTGGGTACCACTTTTTCTAGTAGGTACCACTAGGGAGGGGTTAAATAGTGCAAGCAGTTGCAAAGTCAGCAGTTAAGCCCTGATAAATCAAATAAGGGCATTCATGACAATAACCCTTGCCCACTGTTTTGTGATTTAGGAAGAAATCTCCAGTAAATGTGCATGCATCAAGGCAAAAGTGCAAAATGCTAGTGACTCCCTCCTTCATCATTTCTTCTAAATGATACAGATACTGTTGCACATGATTAGTAAGTCATGACAGTCAGTTATTAAGGCCAAAATATGGATTCTGACAGAGGTACACATTAGTAAATATTGCACATAGACAGCACATTCATCTCACATGCCATAACTACAAATATAGGAGCAGAGTCTATAAAGAATGCTGGGAAAATGTGCAGGAAATTGTGCACTACAGTAGAAACAAAATCCTCCTGATGATTTTTTTGACACTGTCATTATGTAACATCATCCATCTCTTCATCCGTCATCTTTTCTTCCTAGAGGCTGTGTTGAGAACTTTAACTGACTGTTTGATTACCACTGCTTACTGCTCTGTTGTTTCAGAGCAGGGGGGAAGAGGCTCCTTGTGAGTAAAGAACAAATAAAGCCAGCTGTCCTGAAAAACTAATAGCAGCACAGCACAGCTCCTGGCCACAGCACCTCTTTATGGTGAAACTCAGTACAACCTCCTGACAGACAGGAAATGATGAGCTGGGACCTGCTAGATTGCAGACAATATATGCTGTGTACATGTCATGTATCTAAACAATGAAAGGCCAGTAGCCAATAATGAATAAACACCAGAGTTATTGCTGCTACAGAGAATAAACCTGTGGTAGAGAAGCATGACCAAAGAAAAGTGTATATTAAACATTAATCCAATATTGTCTAGTATATATGGAAACTCATGAAAATGGTGGAATTGTGACATTATAACTTGTGTTCTATATACATGTGGTTGGTAAGTCATGTTTTCTTTATAAAGTATAAAGATATGGAGATCTTATGTTGCCTATAACACACTTTTCAGGTTCTTGTAGTGCCAATGTTATTGAATGTGTACTTTATGTGCACAGTCCTTAGACTCCCTATTTTTAGATATCATTCCTAGAGAACAACTAACAACTAAGAACAAAAAGAGTAACCTTCCTGGCATTTGCTCCAGGTTCTTCAGATTGGTTGGATGTTGTTGACTGCAATGTCCAAACAATACCACAGATCTTCAATAGGATTCAGATCAGGCCACTGTATAACATTCACCTTTTTATTTTAACCACTCATGCATTGCTTTAGCCTTGTGTGGCATTTATCTATCTAATCTATCTATCTATCTATCTGTTTGTTTGTTTCTTTGATTGATTGATTGATTGTTTGTTTGCAGACTGAAGCAGGTTCTCTTGTAATATTCCCCTTTATTTTGCTCCATCCATTCTCCCTTCAATTTTGACAAGAAGCCCAGGTTCTGTGGATGAAAAACATCACCAGAGCATGCTACTACCACTACCATATTTCACTGTACGGATGGTGTTAATTGAGGTATGGCCTCTGTTAGAATAGCACCACACATATCGCTTTGAAACTTGCCCAAATACAGCATCTCAATCTTGGTCTCATCACACCAGAAAAAAACACATATTCACTGGATCACTCTTGTGCTATCATAGGCATCTTCTTGAGCAATGGTTCCTTTCTAGCCTTCCACTGTCTAGTGTACCTCCACTCCACTCTCAGCCTCTATACTCTATAATACCTTCAGAGTGACTGTTGGCCTCACTGTGGCTTCCATAAACAGTCTCTGTCTTGTTTTTGCACTGAGTTTTCAGGGAGGGCCCTGTAGGTAGTGCTCAGGTAGCTTCCACTCCCTCATTTTTGATCCAGCAATGCTGGATAAATTACTGGGATGTCCAAACTCTTAGATATAATTTTACACCCTATACCTAAGTTATGAAATTCTATTAACTTACCTTCCTCAGAATGCTCGTTTTTCTTTATTTTCATTCCTTACCTTCTGACTGACAGTCTCTTCAATGACAGTTCAACTACAGTAGATGTTTTTTGTTCAGACAATGGGAACTGTTTTAATATTGCAGAGGTCACAGCCAATTATAAATCAATTGTGTCTTTGTTGAGACAATATCTTTCATCTGGAGGGTCTGGAACCCACTGAGTTGAATGCTTATGCAAGCAGCATTTTTCAGATTTTGATTTTCTTTGAAATACTTGCTGACCAATAATTAATTTTGACTTTGAAAATGTTCTCACTGTAAGAGAAGATGAGTTTGCAATACAAATACTGTCAGGAAGAATATGTGTATTTATTATTTGTTATTCAGACAAATCTGATATTATATATTTCAGGGGGGTTGAGCTGAACTTATCTTATCTTACCGTACCTTATCACACATAACATAACATAACATAACATAACATAACATAACATAACATAACATAACATAACATAACATAACATAACATAACATAAAACAAGTCCAGTTCACCTTTGCTTACTCTTTGAAATTGTGCTAATAATTGTGCTTTTCACAGCAATGATGGTGTGAAAAAGAAAATAGGTGAAAATATTATATAAATAATAAAATAATATAAGAAAGTCATGTGAAAACAGTCTATGGCATTTTCTTGTTTGTGATTTAGTTAGTTTAAAGGGGAATTAGTTGACATTTACCAACCTTATGAAAGTACATTAAAAAGAAAGTATATCACAAACAACACAATATCGATGTGACCTATGTGGATAACATATTAACACCTATCTCATGGTGCTTTATAAGTGTTTGATTGTTTAAATTGTGTCTCTGGATAATTGGCAACAATGTTTATTTAATTAGAAAGTAAATATTTACAAAGCATTAATACATTTTGTGTAAATCAGTCATATTTTGTCATGATCTTTTAATGAGTAATTAGCAAAGTACAGAGAATGGACAAAATATATGAAGGAAAAGAGAAGGAGGAATAACAGGGAATAATTCATGTCCTCTGTCCATCAGCCTTGGTAAGCAGGATATGCTATTATAACTGATAGAAGAGTAGTGAGTAATGAGTGTCCAAGGTCATGCACAAGCCCTTTTCCAGTAACATTAGCCAGCATTAGGTTTTCAGTGCCAGTAAAGAAAGATGCTGAGTCAAATATGTATTATGTATGACGAATATAGTAGTGCATCAATTCTGTCACCTTCAAAATACTAGACCATGCAAGCTTTTTACCCTGAACAGGGGTTCTTATACCACCTAATTCAGAGTGTGATTCCACTGACTATTCAGGCAAATGGCTGCCTTCCTGTCTGGAAGGGATGTTTTGCTTTATTACTGATTAACTTTGGTCCTGAAACTTTTCATGACACACCATATGCTGAGATTGACCATGGATGGTTTACTTTTCTATAAACCAATGATAATAGCTCAACCCACACAATAATGATGATTGACAGATCCTTATCATAAAACATGACATGACATAAAATCAAGTCAATTAAAAATTTAATTCAAATTAAAACATTGCAGTTAAGAACTATACAAGCTCATAGCCACTATGAGCGTACTGATAATTCAGTGTGTTCACTGACTTTGTTAATACATAAATCCTAGTTAATATTTTCAACATATGTAAATAGCCTGTTTTTGAGTTTCCCCTCCCTCTGCCCACTTTGCCTGTCTATCATTCTGAATTTCATTTTGCCCTTTGGATTTGTTTGTCTAATCTTTTTTTTTTTTTTTTTTTTTCCCGAACAAAACTGTATTTACATCCATGTGAGTGATGGCACATTTTAGGTTCAAGCATGCATTTACATTTAGCCTAACTTCTTTTAGCAGTTTTGTGATATGCAGAAATGTAGTATTATATTTGTAACAAAGCAAATGATGTCGAAATAAATTGAATATGAAGCGGGTTAGAGCTGATTTTATCAGGGTAGGCCTGCATCTCTGTATAGACTTGCACTGGCAGGTGCAAATGTGGCCTCTGTTGAAGT
The DNA here is from genome assembly GCA_023630585.1 of Cranoglanis bouderius. Taxonomy (NCBI): domain Eukaryota; kingdom Metazoa; phylum Chordata; class Actinopteri; order Siluriformes; family Cranoglanididae; genus Cranoglanis; species Cranoglanis bouderius. Next base: position 13,908,303 of record CM042568.1, read on the forward strand.
AGTTTGCAATAGCACCTTGTGGTGGGATATATACTGTATGGATAGCGCTAAGATCAGAGTGTCAGAGATAACTCTGCTGTTTGATATACTGCGGATACAAAAAGCATTGAAATACTACCTACATACACTGTATATCAATGCAAGCATACAGAATGTAACTATTTTTTTTGTTAGATTTACCTTTTAACATTCTTAGAACAGGGACAGTATATTATGTGGTAGATACTGAAACTGATATACTGCATCTGCCATGGTTAATAGTTTAATTCTAATATCATAAACATCTAAAATGAAAAATAAGCCAAATGTATACTCCTTGACTCATCACACCATGTCACTGCTTCTATTGCTTAGAGGTCCAGGTTTGTACTTCTTATGGCAAGTAATGCATCTTAATGTGTCAGCTTTAGTTATGCCGATACTGAATGGCAATCCTGTTTGTTTTGTTGAGTCTGAGTTACAGAGGTACTGATTAAATTTTGTGGTACTTTCTTAGATTGTAGGTATAGTATGTGGTATGTGGTAATTTGGTAACTATTGTGTTAAGTGTCAGTCTCCCATGTCTCTGACTTTTTTTAGATTTGTAGGAGAATGCACCTTAAATTCAGTCTTTTTAGATTCTAGTTACCTGCTTTGTGTTCCTCTGAAACTTCTCTTATGCTGACCACATGCTGATGATCAGGCCTGTTTTATTTGTGCTTACTTCTAATTTGCATTCAACCTTAATTGTTTTCTTTTAAATGTGATATTCTATTGTTTCCATTATTTTGCTCATTCTCTGCATGTTCTTAGAGAATGTACCATTTGTATTTGTGTGTTTTTTCCCTCCAGAAAACAGCAACGGAGTCTGCTTTCAAGCTATGATTTCAATTTCAGGCCATCTGAGCATGACTGATACATTCACATCATTTGGGCTGGATGGAAACATCAGGTGTGGTTGACATTCATTTCTCAGCCAGGCAGAAACCAAGCAGAATGTACTGTATCTCTGTCTTATTTGGGTACTAGTTCATAGTTGTAACCAGAAACACAATTTTTATTCAGGAGATACAATACCAAAATAACATAGAGAGTACCAGTATGAGTTAGCTGGGAAGTGATCAGAACTGATAATCATATAAAGGGTAGAATATATTCAAAGGAGTTTATGCTTCCACCAGCCTCTCTCTCTCTCTCTCTCTCTCTCTCTCTCTCTCTCTCTCTCTCTCTCTCTCTCTCTCTCTCTCTCTCACACACACACACACACACACACACATACACACACACAAAATATACAAACTCCAATGCATCTTGTTTTATGCTGTATGTATGTGAACATAAAAGTATCTTCAGACAAATAAGCAATTTAGACATAATTTTTGAAGGCTTAGACTGGTGAAACCCATTAGTGTTACCATGGTGAGGGCTGCTGATGGAAGCAGTAGAACCACTAGCTAATTAATGTGGCCTGCAGGCAGCTGCAGACTCTTTCTGTTGTTTCCTTTTAATTCTATCCCTTTGGAAGTAAAAGACAGATAGGAGATGAAAAAACAAAATGCATTTTAAAAAGAACAATGCATTAATTGGCCAGCAATACTATGAAGATTATATAAACTCAGATCTTTAGGAAATCGAAATCAGAGAGCCTCATGATTCTGGATGCTGGGCACAATCAAATCAGGTATTAGAAATCTAGAACACATGCACTTTAGTTTTGAAATAGAATTATGTTGATGCAACATAAGTGTAACAAAATGATTTTTATGCACATTAGATACAGAGATGTGCTCAAAATGAAATTAACAAAGCAGCACCATTCTACAACCCCTGGCAACAATGGTGGAATCACCACACTTAGAGGATGTTCACCCAGGTTTTCTTGCTTCGTAGCAAATAAACAAAGCACAGATATGACACAAAGCAATTTTTGTTTAATAGCTGAACATTCTAGCTTCGCAAAACATACCTCAAACAAGTTAAATGAAATTATTTGAATTAATGGCATATTTTTTTTCCAGATCAAGTAGAGGAAAAAAAATATGGAATCACTCAATGTTGAGGATAAAATTATGGAATCACCTTGTAATCTGCATTTCTAAAACAAATACCAGCACAAGTCTAAAAATGCAAATTAGTCTACAGTTAAAAGAGAGTGCTTACAGACCTTAACCTTGGGACTTTTTGAAAGGAAACATGGCCCCAACAAGAGCGTTGTCAATTGAAACAATGGAAAGGATTATAAAACTCCTTCAAGAAGGAAATCCAACAGGAGTGTGGACAAGGAGATAATGCTGGAACGTTTCTCTGGCGCTGTTCTAATGAAACATAAAGAAAATAAACAAATTTCCCCACTCATTTATGATATGGGGTTACATGTCAGGTAAAGGACCAGGGGAGACCTCAACAGTCAATGCACAGGTGTACACTGAAATTTTGGACACTTTTCTCATTCCATTGATAGAAAATAGGTTTGGGGATGATGAAGTAACTTTTCAGGATGATAATGCATTTTTCCTCTACTTCATCTGGAAAAACGTATGCCATTAATCAAAACAACTGTATTTAATTTGTTTGAGGTGTGTTTCATGAAGCCAGAATGTTCAGCTATTCAAAAAATAATTGTTTTGTGTCATATCTTGTTTATTTGCTATGAAGTAAAAAAAAATAATAATAATAAATAAATAATAAATTTAAAAAAAAGCCTGGTGAACATCCTCTAAGTGTGGTGATTCCATAATTTTTGCCAGGGGTTGTAGCTGTGAGGCCTACACTGGGCATGAGGCTAGGATGTTGTTAGGATATTGCAAACATCATTCTTATATGCAATCAATTTAAATAATGAATTCTAACAAGGACATTTTGTGCCTGAACAATGCCTTGTTGATACTTATTTTAAAAGTCAGTGAAAAACACTAACACCATGTTAGATATTTGTCCTCAGAGTTTGTAACACAATAAAAGTGGCTCTTGGCATTCAACTGCTTTCTGACAGTGTGCTTTGGCAGCACAATTGTATTTGCAAATATTTCATGGACAGAACAAGTGACTCCTGATTGGAGAGATTCTCGCTTCTCAAATGAAGCAGCTGGAAGAGACAAAATGGAAAACAAATTGACAATGAGTGCCTCAGACTTTTGAACAGCACTTCTATTAGAGTTTAGTAAATGGCTGCCATTTACTGTGTTGTTTTCCTTCTTTCTCAAACTGAACACAATGAGAATGATATTAGCAAATCGCCATATGACAGGTATAATTTGAAAAGTTCTTCAGTGGTTTAATTACAAAGATACTGTGTAAATTTACAGTTCTTCTGATGTGCAGAAAGCCACTTTTCAGAATAATGTTGTAATTTTCAATATCTGCTGTGTAGGCAATGAAAAAGCTTTGAATAAAATAATCAAATTACTGTGACATTCTATTACATGTAGCTATGCAGCTTCAGTATCTTAGCCAAAAATCTTTCCTAGAGAGGCATACTCTGTCACCTGGCTCATATACTATAGTGTCTGCATCATGATAGGCTGCAATTTTCTTGGTTTGTTTGACTGTTTGTTCTAGGTGTTGGTGTGTGCTGTCTCAGACCTTCTCACTACAGTGAAACCCATTATCAACTGCAAGGGCATAGAGAGTACACTCTGGAATGAAGTAATTTAAGATGCAGAGATACACAAGAAATTTTGGGTGTATTCAGGACAAGGCAGGAATCCTGGCCAATTCTCTTGATTATCTGCATAGATGGTTCTCCTGATTTTCCCCATACAACTTTCTGCAGCCTTTTGTTCTCTTTACTTTTGCCACATCTGTCTGTTTACCAAGAAGAGTGTTGATCGAGTTTTTTTTTAAAGATATGTCTGAATCAAACAAAAGAGTTCTTGGGTTGTCACTGGTAGATGAGGATGTTTATTATAATAGTTAAAGGTTCAGTTTTATGTAATAACTGTACAATGATTGTTGTTACATAAAATGACTGTTGTTACATGAAAAGCTTGGAATGTAATTAAACAGTATATAAAATGCAATGGCTTGATATAATGTGATTTTTTTGTAGTAGTGGAAGTACTCCTTGCATGTAATTGCATAATAAGTGTATAGTTTGTTTAATTACACAGGTATTAGAGACATTTTTATATAAAATGGGTTGTTAATCGGTATATATATATATATATATATATATATATATATATATATATATATATATATATATATATATATATATATATATATATTAATAAACATTTAAATTAGTGTATGGGTTTAAATGTCATGTTTCCTAGATTATTCCCTACTTTTATGCCATTACATATCTGAAGCTCTCTTGATGAATTGTGACTTTAAAGTAGCAAACTGTGTTAAAATTGTCTTAATTAATATTTACCTTGGATAATAGGCCCTATTTGTGCAATCTAGGCAAAATAAAATGATTTTAATGTCATGTTTTCAGCATGAGAATAAGCACACAGCATGAAAAGAATCTCATGAGAGAGTGAAAGTGAAAGAGCCTGGGAGAGACAGTGTGACCTTGTGTGAAATAGCGCTATTTATAGAGCTGATACTGCTGAAAATTTTGTAATTAAATCAATTATTTTAATATAGATATGTTACTTTTTTAAATAGACTCACAAAATGGCAGTAGGCAGATGGGTGTGCATTGTTATGGCAGGTCTCACAGCTGGTGTGGATTTTAACACTGGTTAAAATAAACTATGCATGACTAAAAGACACTTACAGTGTCTCTTCAATGTGAATTGGAAGCCACCTTTTGAAACCACCACTGCATTGTTTGTTGTTTGCTAGGGATAAAATACATTTTAATTGGAACACCTGTACACCTGCTCATTCATGCAGTTATCCAATCAGCCAATGGTGTGGCAGCAAAGCAATGCATAAAATCATGCAGATACAGGTCAAGAGTTTCAGTTAATGTTCACATATAACATCAGAATGGGGGAATAATTTGATCTCTGTGACTTTGACCATGGTATGGTTGATGGTGTTAGATGGACTGGACTGAATATTTCAGAAAATCTCCTGCTGTTTTCATGCACACAAAAATATCTAAAGTTTACACAGAATGGTGAGTGAGAAAAAAAAAAACATCCATTGAGCAGCAGTTGGGTGGAAACACCTTGTTGACAAAAGGGGTTAAGAAGAAAATTACAGTGACATTTCTGTTTATGGATTTATGTTCGATGGAGTCTTTTATGTTTGTTGATGTTTGAACTGTTCCTAATAAACTGACCACTTTCCCCTGCAAGTGCATCCTGCTTCTCTCCCACACCACGTGTCCTAACAGAATACTCTGCCTAAAAATGGATGCAGCAGGGAAAGCGACGCCACGCCACGCCACGCCACGCCATGCCACGCCACAATTAAAATGACTGCAATTAATTCTATGTTTTTTCCTCAGTGGACTTTCATCTATCCTCCAGATGAGTTTGATGGCTTTGCCACTTGGCCTTAATGTTTTTTTTTTTTTGCAGGCTCATTTATTTTTTGAGTTTGGAGGACCCCAAACCCGACGAAGAGGAGTGGTTGGGGTTCCTCCTCTCTCGTCTGGTCAGCTCTGCTCGCCAATGGGCAGAGCTTCACCTCATCAGTAGATCCACGAAGCTCCAGACAGTTTCGGGCTTTGTGGATCTACTGGTCCAGGTGTTCGGAAGCCCAGACTTCCAACCCGAACTCAGGACCTTTTTGGGGAAGGATCGTCTGGGCGACCGACCTAGTCAAACATTCCTGGAGTACTATGAGAGTAAGCGGGCTAACGTGGCGGCCTACACCTGTCATCCCCTAACCCAGGAGTGTGCCACCGAGGGATACACCCGACCAGCCATCCTGCAGGAACCAGGGAGTCAGGAGCAGCTACTTCTGCTCCCAAGGCTGTTTCAAGGGCAGCTGGCAGGTGCATAAGCGGCTCCACAGGAGGGCACCCTCAGAGCTCCAGCCGGAAGTCTCCTCCACAGCGGAGCTGCTCCTGGAGGTTAACATGGCGACCTCCAGCCCAGAGCTCCAACCGGAGACCCAGCAGGAGGTCTCCACTGCGGAGCTGCTCATGGAGGTTAACGTGGCGACCTCCAGCCCCGAGCTCCAGATGGAGGCCCAGCAGAAGGTCTCCACAGAGGAGCAGCTCATGGAGGTTAACGTGGCGACCTCCAGCCCCGAGCTCCAGCTGGAGGCCCAGCAGAAGATCTCCACAGCAGAGCTGCCTCTGGAGGTTAACAGGGCAACCTCCAGCCCCAAGCTGCAGCCAGAGATTCAAGAGGAAACCTCCTCTCCTGGCCTGCTTATACCGGAGGTCCACGAGGAGACCTCAGCCCAAGCCGTGTTCTCATCAGAGATTCGAGAAGAAACCTCCACTCCTGCCCTGTCCATGTCAGAGGCCCACGGGATGGCCTCTTCTCAAGCCCAGTCCATGTCGGAGGCCCACGGGATGGCCTCTTCTCAAGCCCAGTCCACGTCTGAGGTCCATGGGATGACCTCTTCTCAAGCTCAGTCCATGTCTGAGGTCCATGGGATGACCTCTTCTCAAGCTCAGTCCATGTCCAAGGTCCAAGGGATGACCTCCGTTCCAAGTCCTAGCCCATGTTTTAGCACAAAATTGAGTCCATGTCCAGGTTCCTGCTCTAGTCCTAGTCCATGTCCAAGTCCATGTCCAGGTTCCTGCCCTAGTCCTAGTCCATGTCCAAGTCCATGTCCAGGTTCCGACCCTGTTCCTAGTCCCGTTCCTAGTTCAGTTCCAAGTCCAGGTTCCGACCCTGTTCCTAGTCCAGTTCCTAGTTCAGTTCCATGTCCAAGTCCAGGTTCCAACCCTGTTCCTAGTCCAGTTCCTAATTCAGTTCCATGTCCAAGTCCAGGTTCCGACCCTGTTCCTAGTCCAGGTCCTAGTTCAGTTCCATGTCCAAGTCCAGGTTCTGACCCTGTTCCTAGTCCAGTTCCTAGTCCAGTCCCTGATTTAGTGGCTAGCTACATTGGTTTAATTTTTGGATATGTTTTTGCTCTCCTTCTCAGTTCAGAGGCTTATTTAACTCCCAGCTCCGGTTCCAGCTCTGTTTCCAGCCCAGCTCACTCCTCTGTCTCCTCCACTGTCTCCTCTACTGTCTCTAATTACTTTTCTAGTTCTGCAGCCAGTCCAGTTTCAGAAGCTGTTTCTAATTTATTTTCCAGCTCTATTTGCAACCCTGTCTCCAACCCTGTCTCCAGCCCTGTCTCTATCCCTGTCTCCAACCCTGTCTCCAGCCCTGTCTCTATCCCTGCCTCCAACCCTGTCTCCAACCCTCTCTCCAGCTCTGTCTCCAGCCCTGTCTCCAAGTTAATTTCCAACGCTGTTTCCAACCAAGTTTTTGATTTTGTCTATGGTTTTGGGTCTAACCTAGTTATCTGTCCAGTCTTGAAGTCTGTTTCCAAGTCTTTCTCGAAGTCTGTTTCCAAGTCTTTCTCAAAGTCTGTTTCCACATCTTTCTCGAAGTCTGTTTCCACGTCTTTCTCGAAGTCTGTTTCCATGTCTTTCTCGAAGTCTGTTTCCCAGTCTGTTTCCGAGTCTGTCTCCCAGTCTGTTTCCGAGTCTGTCTCCAAGTCTGTCTCCGAGTCTGTTTCAAAGTCTGTCTCTGATCCAGGTGCCAAAATTGTTCCTGATCCAGGTGCGAGAGCTGATTCCGATCCAGGTGCGAGAGCTGACTCCGATCCTGGTTCCAGAGCTGACTCTGATCCTGGTTTCAGGTCAAGCTTCGGGTCAAGCTCCAGGTCAAGCTCTGGGTCAAGCTCCAGGTCAAGCACCAGGTCAAGCTCCAGGCCAAGCACCAGGTCACGCGTAACTCCGAGATCCAGGCCCAGCACCAGGTCACACGCAGCTACGAGATCCAGACCAGGCATGAGTTCAAGCACCAGACCAAGTTCTCGTCCAAGTTCTCGTCCAAGTTCTCGTCCAAGTTCTCGTCCAAGTTTCAAAGAAAAACCCAACACTCTCTGCTCTGGTTACGGGACACTGGACATAACCAGCTTCAGGTCCTGGAGGGCATAGGTTAGGATCCTGCCCAGGGGCCCGGGGGGGGGGGGGGGGGGGGCTCTGTTCGGTTTCCTCTTCTCCAGCTCTCGCTACGCTGCAAGGAGTAGTGAGTGGCATACTTCCGCATTCCACTGAGCACTTTCCAGCACTATTCAAAAACTCTCCGATGGACGTTTCATTCATGAACTCACGTTTTGTTTACCTCTGCCATGTGTTCTCATGTTTTCATTCACGTCATGTCTCCGCCTCCTGTGTTTCCCCATGTGCATTTGTTTTCGTTCGTGTCATGTCTCCGCCTCCTCATTTCTCATTTGTTCATATGTATTGATGTCAGGTGTTATGGATTTGGGCATGTAATTGACACATGTTATTATGAACATTTAAATGCATTTGACTTGAGACAAAAACAAACAAACAAACAAAAAAAAACTCCGTTTCCACTTCGGGGCGGAGTATTAGTTTAGCTTTAGTTTAGTTTAGCTTAGATGTGTTTAACCTTGCGCGTTTTTCCCTTAGCTCTTTTCCCATGGTTTCCAGACCACCTTCTAGTGTTGCGCGTTTTTCCATTAGCTCTTTTTCCGTGGTTTCCAGACCACCTTTCTAGCCTCGCGTTCTTATTCCTTAGCTCGTAATTCGTGGTTTCCAGACCACCTCCTAGCGATGCTCGTTTACTTCCATAGCTCGTAATTCGTGGTTTCTAGACCACCTCCTAGCCTAGCGTATATTTACTGTGTTTCTTATTTGGATTACTGTACCCTTTTTTGGATTACTTCCTCAACGGCCAAGTATAGTATTATTTTGGGATTACGGTGACATTTCTGTTTATGGATTTATGTTCAATGGAGTCTTTTATGTTTGTTGATGTTTGAACTGTTCCTAATAAACTGACCACTTTCCCCTGCAAGTGCATCCTGCTTCTCTCCCACGTGTCCTAACACTCAGGCAGTGTAAAATCTTATTTAGCTACCATTCTCACTAATTTCAACACAATACTTCAAAGGTAATTTACACATGTAATATCACATTTAACCCACTCCTGGTTTTATGCTGACAATTAACAGACAGTCATCATCAACCTTACAAAATTCTGATTGGTCCATCTTTATGTCTAATGTCAATCCTCAAAATCCCTCCTTAAAGAGAAAGCTCTGAACATGATAATGCTGTCTGTTAAGCCCTCCCTTGATCATTCAGTAAGAAAATGAGAGAAGGTGATAGGCACTGAAGAAAGAGAGAAGCGTTGAAGCAAAAAGAAGGAACAGGCTTCCTTTCCTTTGGGATCCCATCCCATCAAGCAGACTGATGGGCTCCCTGATAAATATTTGCACCTTCCTTTATATAGCAGAACAAAAGGATTTTTGCAGAGTGCTCAAAGTGAGCTTGCTATATTCTCACCACTCAGCTCAACTATTTACTTTGCAAGGAGTCACGTGTAATGTAATTTGAACTGGTTTAAGTAACTTTAGTAAAAGATAAAATAATTAGGGGGGAAAACACATTCAATTATTTTCTCCCATGCCAAGATGAAAAAAAGACAATTTTTTGAGAATATTGAGTACAATTGAGAATATTCTGATTGCTTGCCCTTTTCACTCCTCTCTCAGCTAGTTATCACAGTTAAAACCAATCAAAGACAGCCTCTGATTAAAGGTTGTAATTAGAAACTGCAAAATAACACACCTGTTCGTGAAGAGAATTGCTGACTCTATCAGCCAAACAGAGTTGATGTTAATGCTTTTTTTCTTCTCTTCTGACTCTACTGAAAGTCAAGAAACCAAATACAGTGATAAAAAGTGGACAAGATTCCCTTTGCAACTAATAATAGAGTCTGCTAAACTTAAACTGTTAAACCTGTTTTAAACTCAACAGCAGACTCTACTGCTTATCTCCTTTGCTGCACCTTTATACTACCATCAAGATCCTACTTCAAATTTTAACATCTAAAGATGAATTACATCCTAACATAGGTTACAAATATCCCATAAAACAAATATATCTTTGTTGGTTCAGCAGAATTTAGAATTTTCTGAAAAACCTTTTCAAACTCCTCCTAGACTGTCAAAATGTCCAAAAAATCAAATCAGATCATCTTCAGAACATAACAAAAAGTTATCGAATTCATGTTGATTAGTCAAACTGTTCTCAATGCAAACAAATTTGATGATGAACATGCCAAAATGACATTTTGACAAAAACACATAACATTATTTTGAAGTATAATGGTGTAAACTAATAAGAAATGAGGAATGGAGGAATTCAAGTTTGGACCTGTTGACAGCTCCTGGGGGTTTAAGCTCTCTCTCTCTCTCTCTCTCTCTCTCTCTCTCTCTCTCTCTCTCTCTCTCTCTCACTCACACACATACACACACACACACACACACACACACACCCACACACACACACACACACACACACACACACACACACACACACACACAACTTTATGTCTTTTTAAATCTGGTGCATACACCAATCCCCAGCCATAACCTCAGTAACTTAAAATAAATATTTTGCCTCTTATTTTTAGTTTTTAAATAAAAGCTGCATCTTTTGTAAATAGATAGATAGATAGATAGATAGATAGATAGATAGATAGATAGATAGATAGATAGATAGATAGATAGATAGATAGATAGATAATTATACTTTTTAAAGCCACTTAGCAATAATTCATCAATTTATTTTTTAGACAGGACTGATAAATAATATCCATGCATAATCTGACAAGGTCACACAACGCAGCCTGTGTTCATCTCTTGCCGTCTTCTCTTTTTTAGAGGCAGCAGTCAAAATGGGGATTGACTCCAGGCCACGGCAGAAGAGAAAGCAAAAGCCAGGAGGCTCAGGGCAAGCTTACTGAATAAAGCCTGAACTTCAAACAACACACAGCAGAGTTTCAGTGCTGCAGAGAAATAAAAAGGTTGTGTATAAAAGTAGCTTTAGTTGGATGTGGAAGCTCGGGCACATTTCTTTTTCAAACAACCATAAAAAGTCGGCAGTAATAAAGACACAGTAACACCCATTTTTCCCAGATCAAATATATTCAGAGGTTGGTAGTAACGTGCTATATTTACCTCATTACATTTACTTGAGTAACTTTTTGAAAAAGAATTTTACTTTTAAGAGTAGGTTTAACTGGCCATACTTAAACTCTTACTCAAGTTCATTTTTTAATCACAGAAATGTACTTTTACTTCACTACATTCGGTGGCGTTTCTCCGTTACTTTTAAATGTTAATGAATATGTTAATGTTGCTTTAAGAATTAGTTTATATCATGTATAATGAGGTCGCGAGTCTCGCGATACGCTGCAGTGGTCTGAATGTGGATGCAACAACTGCTCACTTTTTTAGCGGCTCAGTCGAAGAGAGGGTAAAAGTGAGCCCCCCCTCTCACATACACACATTCACGTACGCACACACACACACACACACATACTAACACACACAAACACTCACTCTCTCCCTACACACTTTCTCTTCTGTTCTGTTCCATAGTCTTTACTTTTGTTCTCTTTTGTCTTGTTTAAATGCAGATGCTGACAAGTTTGTGTTGTTAACATGAAAATAAAGACAGTCAACTGTTTTGTTTTTGGCGTGTTTGTGTGATATTTTGTGAAAATGACACGTTGTGTGTTATTGTACCCATCACAGGACTGGGATATGCTGCTTCATCTTGAACTCAGGTTTTATATAATAATAATAATAATAATAATAATAATAATAATAATAATAATAATAATGTAATGAATTAGCCCAAATATGAAATGTTTGGAAATATATCTAATCAAAGCGCGTTATGATCAGTTATAAATATAAATTAACCATGAAAGGGAATGTACGTATATATATATATACAGATAATTAACTATAATGGATTATAATTAATTACGGCCTTATATATGGTCTAGATCAGCTTGTAGAATTAGCTGTAGTCTAGTTTTAGAATTAAATTCGAAGAGGCTGATCGGTTTGTCCACCAAACCCAACCGTGTAATCTTCATATTACTCTAAAAGGGGGGAGATTATTCTTCTGGCCAAGAGGAATAATTCCCCAGTTTCTGTTATTAACAGAATAAAGCATGTAGCGAAAAGCAAAACGTTAAAATGACCTTATCTATAAACAGCAACAGAGACAATCAAGCGTGATAATAATAGATTTTAATAAATGAGTGAAACTACGAATACACACAACTAGATCTATACAAATAATACATATATACAGGAAAAACGAAAGTAAAGAAAGAAAAGGAGTATAAATAAAGGAATGGCAGAAAACACAAACAGTTTAACCTCGAGAACCAGCAACTAATTAAAACACCTAAAATTGCGGCACGAGCTTAAACGCATCTAGAGATCGATTGAGAACGATACTTGCATTTTTTTCGGTGTTGAGTTCAAGATGCGTGCGAGCTCGGGCGCGTTCGTGAGCTGGAGTTCGCTGGTTTCTTCCGTGCCGTTAACGAGAAATTTTGAACCGAGTTGCGTTTTGCCACAGAGAGGAAGATCAGAGCAGTTGAAACGTGGTTGCCGAAAACAGAAAAAGAAGCTAAGAGCGTGTCTCATTGTCTTTTAAGGACAACGCCAGCCCAACCTCTCCGTAGGCAGTAGATGAATCCCGAACGTGAGTTTTGGGAGGGAGATGGTTTTCTTTGTCTCCCTCCAGATATGATTTGCATCTCTGGGGTGGAGTCGGATCAGTACCGTCTTATTATAAAGTATAGTAAAAAGCATGAAATAATGCATCCCATCATAACTTGATATGCGTCATTAATCAGGGCATCAAGAGAGGATTAATTAGATACCAAATTCGACAGTGTGGGAAGACGTTAAAAAAGTGGTATATCTTTTCACATGGTTATAGGCATTTCAACTTATTCTAAACTTAACAGCAAAATCATACTAGGTTGATTACACAGGACAAACAATGCATGCATACAAGAATACATCATATACTATTTCGGCATAGTTTAATTTTGTGTTACATTCAGAGAATGTGCTGTTATGTGTATGCGTGTGTGTAGGTGAGTTTGTGTGTGTGTGTGAGTTTGCGTATTCGGCATTCCAGGCATTCCAAATGGGGTGTCTGGATAGAGATTGTCCCTTGGTGCCTGGAGAAGGTGAGGGGGTCAGTCCAAGAGGTCTTTCATGTCACCGGGAGTGAATGGGGGTTCCCAGTCTTACTGGCGCCTGAGTTAGTGATTTACAGGGAGAGGGCAAAAGTTTAAAAGCTTTGCTGAGCCTAGCGTTGATTCGGCCAGTTTGATGCAGTCCAGACGCTACAATAATAATAAATGTTATTTACAGGTGCCTTTCAAGACTCTCAAGGACACCTTACAGACATAATCAAGTTTACAATAAAGAACATAAAAGATCATTTAAAAATCACAAATAAAATTAGCATTATCATATGAATAAATACCTTCATAAATAAGAGTTATTTGTAGTAAGCTAATTTAGAAAGGTGAGTTTTGAATAAACTGAGTTTTATATAATATAAACAGAACAGACAGACTTTCAAGGAGAGGTGTGACTTATAGTTCTCCATGTAGTCTGAGATTCAGGCATATTCCCTTCATTTTAATCAGATCCGAAGTAACTAGTAACTTGCTACTTGAGTAGTCTTCTCATTGGATACTTCATTACTCTTACTCAAGTAATTATTAATTATTATTAATTATTACTTTTACCATTACTTGAGTAATTATTTTTCTAAGTAGTTTTACTTGTAATTTTGCCTACTCTACCCACCTCTGAATATATTCCTTAACTATGATTATCCATGATTTTGGTTATTTCTTTCCCAGTAAAGGCCAATATGCTCACATGGTTGCCAGATCATAACACCTAATTTTTACTTCTGTCAACATGTGCAGGCATTAAGGGCCAGCACTGGCATAGGTGTTTACCTAAAATGTGAATGCATACACTAGGGGGCATTGTCAAATATAACCAAGTAGAAAGTACAGGAAATGACAAACTAAGAAGAAAATCCTCACATTTTATTGTAATAGAGTGAATTGACAAAATAACTACTAGAATTCATTTATTACTATGTGGCTATTTGATGTAACATTATACTAAAATTTGTAGAGATGGTATAGTACCTTTTTTTTTACAAGCTTGATTATCAGCTGATGCCGATACCCATCCGATTGTTTTCTTGAAAAGCTTTCAATTTTTTTTTGAAGCACTTCACAGACAAACTCAAAAATCCCTTATATTGTAAATATAATAAACACCAAATACACCATGGTTCTTCACCTAAGGCTTTTTCCATCTAAGAATTCATTGTCACTTCACTGTTTTAATAAGGCTCTGAAGATGTGAAGATGAGAAATGTATGTGTTTTGCATGGTTGGCTTTCTGACAATTAACCTTTGAACTGCTTTTTTTTTTTTATTTTGCTCTAGTTCTGATTTGGGCTCAGAATTTTTGGGTCTTATCCCAACCGCAATGCTATTGGATACTTTTCAACTTTTTTGGCCAATCAGTGTTTGCTTGACACAGAGCCCTGCAGAATTGCACAACATGTACAGTACTGTGCAAAAGTTTTAGGCACATGCAACGAAATACTGTAGAGCAAAGATGCCTTCAAAATAATGAAATTAAATGTTTCTACATTTAAAAAAATACCGTAAAGATCAGTAAACAGTAGTAGATGAAACAAAATCAATATTTGGTATGACAAAAATAAATAAATAAAAATAGTAGTCTCCGGTACAATTTGTGAAGGAAATTATCTGGTAAGTTTTATTGAGCATCTTGCAGAACCAGCCACAGTTCTTCTGGAGACTTTGACTTTCGCACTTGCTTCTTATTTTTGCAGCAAAACCCAGCAGCCTTCAGTATATGCATTCATCCATAAATTTAAAGGAGAAAACAGTTCTAACAATTCGTGAGATGGTATGAAAAATCCACTGCGTGACAGTCAAATAATTAAATAAATAATATCAAAATAAATAAAATAAAATAAAAGCAAGATAAGCTATAGGACATGGAAAAAATGGCTCTTCACAGGATAGCTGCTAAATATCCCCAAATACCCTAACCAGTGAATTGTGTAAGGACCTCTCTGGCGCAATCTCAACAAAAACTATGCTTTCAAAGCTTTACATGCAATGTATTCATGACAGGGCTGACATTCATAAATCTTTTTTAACAAAAGGCCAATGCACAAAAATGCCTAAACATGGTATAAGGAGCCAAAGCCTGGACTCCTGAACTATGAAAAAGGTAAATGTTCTGATAACTCAATTTTCACCATATTTCATACAGTACTTATAACATATGACTGTTGCCAAATATTAAGTATGGTAAGGGCTGTATAATGGTATGGCAACTATCACGTAAAAATCATTAGATCCAATTATTGGTTTGCATGGTGATTTAACAGCCAACAAATATGAGTTGTTGTTTTTTTGTTTGTTTGTTTGTTTTTTACAAAAACAGACGCACCCTATATGGGACACCAGGTGCCCCATACATACGGCTATTCAAGAGTGGTTTCATTAAAATCAGGATGAAGTCAATCACCTTCCATGGCCTCCTCAATCACCAGATTTACTGTATCTGGATCATCACTGGATCTTTATGGTCAGCTTTGGAACGCAGACTGCATAGTGGATATTCACTTCCTTCATCCTTTTAAACATTGTATTTGTTTGTTTATTTGTTTGTTTATGCTT
Organism: Cranoglanis bouderius; assembly: GCA_023630585.1. Lineage (NCBI taxonomy): Eukaryota > Metazoa > Chordata > Actinopteri > Siluriformes > Cranoglanididae > Cranoglanis > Cranoglanis bouderius. Next base: position 13,923,968 of record CM042568.1, read on the forward strand.
CTTTTCAATCATTTGTGTGACATAAATGGTAAATGGCAGAACACAAAATATAAAAGCATCTCAGAACTCACAACATGTTGAACCTTGAGACGGATGGGCTACAACATCGGTTCTCTTCCTGTTAGCTACGAACAGGAATCTGATGCTGAACAGTTAAGGAAAAAGACCAAGTGATGTTTTTTTCCAATATTCAACTCTCTAGTATTGAGGTAGTAACTCTCTAGTATTGAGGCTATAATGGCCTATGCCCATTGTAGCCTCAGAATTCTGTTCTTGGCTGACAGAAGTGGAAATGAATGTGTTTTATGCTGTTGAAGCCCATCCACATCAAGGTTCACCGTGTTGTGCTTTATGAGCTTTTCTGCTCACCATGGTTATAAAGAGGATATTGGAGTTACCATAGCCTTTCTGTCACCTTGAACCAGTCTTGCCATTCTCCTCTGACCTCTCTCATTAACAAGGCATTTCCACTCACAGAACCGCTGCTCACTGGATGTTTTTTGTTTTTCACACCATTCTGTGTAAGCTCTAGAGACAGTTGTGTGTGAAAATCGTAGGTGATGAGCAGTTCAGCATACTCAAACCAGCCCACCAGCCAACAACCATGCCATGGTAAAAGTCAATGAATTTCTCATCACAAGTGGACATCACAAGTGTTTAAAAATACAATATCTTTGCTCCCGAGTGGCGCAATACAAGTGTTTGTTCTATTGTCAGGTGATTGTGTGTTCCAATTCTGATGATGCCACAGGCATCCTTGACTGGTAGCCAAGGGAGCAAATTGGTTGAAAATTGGTCTTTGAGCTCATGAATGCTGAAGGAGGCAAGTAGGACTTTCCTCCCAGTGTTGCAGCATGTGCAGATGTTGTAATGCAGAAAGTGCAGCAGTTTAGAAAATATGTGGTCTACTGGCTTTTCTAGAAGGAAGCCTTCATCCTCCCTGGTTGGTAGTTGTGTTACCTGGTTGGTACCCTGTGTGTGCAGAGCTTGCATGCTCTTCCCATGCTTCAGGGGTTTCCTCTGGGTACTCTGGTTTCTCTAGTGTGAAAGGTCAAGTATTGCTAGCTGACAAGTTCATACATATACTTTAGTTTTGCGTTCTGATTAATGCATATGGGACTGGAATCAAACATTCAACCCAAATCTGAGTTGCATATTCATAAATCAAAAGAGCATGCAATGCTTACTCCTAGTGCCTTTCCTTTATTACTTCAGTGGATTATCCCACTGAGACATTTGGCATTTTTAAGGAACTGTTTTTGTTTTCCATCTACGTGATGAATCGATCAGAGACTAGTTTGCCCCTGATTTTCTGCTTCTTAATTTTCTTATGGCTCTGTTGTAGCGATCTGTGTCCTCCCAGTCTGTGTTACCTCCGCTGGACTCTGGTTCCTTGCCAGTTCAGACCTAATTATACCATCCGTCTGTTGTGTTTCATCAAGTTCTCCTGTGCCAGGAACTGAGACTATGCGTTATAGAAGCATTGGACATGCTTCAACTCCAAACACTATTTCAGTTATCCCCCCACCCCCACAGCCACTCTCTCTCATTCTCTCTGTCTCTCTCTACCTCAATACTCTCTCACACCACCACCATACACAGACAGTGTTCCATGTTTGATGTACCATGGCTGTGGGTTGTTTGCTGGCTTGATACAGCCTGGGTCTGTATTGGGCATTCTAAAAGCAGTTCTTCTTTGCCAAGCATTAATGGATATTGGGTAAGAAACAAATGGGCTCTAGGATATCTCAAAGAAGTGGTGAGATTTCAACAGTGAATCTAAGCAAACTCTAAGTGATTGCTTAAGGAGCCTGGATAAAGACCTCTCACCATGCAGACAGGATGCTATGGTCAGAAAAATGCACTTTTTAGCCCAAGTATATTGTAAACCTTACAATCTAACTGAAATAGAAATGACCTTGTGAAGCAGGCTTTTATTGGGCTACAAAACCTCTGGGCTTTCCACTGATATATGTATTTGCATAATATAGACAGGGTGATGATTCATGTGTAGCCTCACAAAATCTTCACTTAAAATTTATCTTTGATATCATTGATTTATAGCAGCAAACCATCTCCTCCACAGAGCTGTTTTCTTCATCTACACCCACAAACTAAGAAACCTTTCTACAGTTTTTCAAGTCAAGTCAAGTGGGTTTTTATTGTCATTCCTCTCTATAGCTTGTATACATTGGAACAAAATAACGTTTCTTCAGGACCATGGTGCAACACGGAACAGTACGTAAGACTACATAAAGTGCAAATATACAACAGTGTGAGACAAGTGCAAAACAATAAATACACAGGACAATAGATACACAGAACATGGACTGTAAACTGTAAACATGGACTGTAACTGTAAGCTGTTGTGTAGCAGCACAAGTATAGCGAAATACTTCACAAAAACGAGTTCCATAGTATGAAGTGACTGATGCAGCTATATAAAGTGCAGTGTGCAGTAGTACTGAGTCTTACTGGGTTAGTTCATGTGCAGTGGTTTTTCTGAAAAAGGACAGATTTTACACTTGATATGAAGGGAAATTTGGGGGGTGTGGGGGGTTGGGGGGTTGTTAAATTGGATTTACAGTTGGCATGGGAAAGGGACTGGGATGTGAAAGTGAGGTGATGTGCACTACACACATGTCTTATGGTGCCATTTCAAATTGAAAAAGTTTGCCAAAAGCATCAAACAAAGGTAATGATTAGCCCCCATCTTTCTCACTCAGTAATTTTTGTGAATGGATTCACCGGGGATTTTTCTTTTAGCAGTTGACTTAGCACTGGGTGGGTCTCGATGAATAAGGTGGTGTGAAGTTTGTATGGCCTTGAAAGCATACACACTTCATGCTATTTTGCATAACTGTGACTAGGCAGGAGCAAGCAGTGGGATGGTGGGACATCCACCTTCAGTGGACTTGTTCCCTCCTTATTTCAACTCATCCCTCACAGACTTCTCTTAGAACAGCTACAACATATTCAGTGCACTATCAAAGAACACATACAGGTTTGCACTGGAGTATGTTTGTTGAGAACATGACCTTCGGAAGATATGGCTGATGCATAATGCACATGGCTCCAATTTTATCCTGATCAGGGTCAAAACAGTTAGATTACAGCTAAGCTTGTGCTAACATTTAATGCACTGCAATGGTTATTTAAAAACTACACTTTGCCAGCCATTCTAATCTATTACCCTCAGAAAGCTCTATGAACTTCCATGACCACCACAATCTCTATATTGGTTGACCTTTCTCCTGGTGCAGCTCTATTAAATTTGTAGGGCATAAAGGAGTAGTAATACAGTTGTCAGGTTTTATTTCAGCAAAATTTCTTTTCTGCTCTCCTCTCAGGCCACAATTTTACCCACTTGCAATATCAAATGAGAGGGTGGTAACTGCAAAAGGCATTTGAGTCCTCTGACAGATTAATATTGCCAAATCAGTGTGCATTAACAACTGACCCTAGGCAGTAAGGCAATCAGGCCTTACATGGCATCATAGTCAAAGTCTTTTATTTATCATTTGCACAGCTGACAAATGGAAAACTGTACACTGAAATTATTGTGGAGCTCCACTAACAAATACTGGACATATACTACATATATTATACTGTTATTAAAATATACCAAATGTGCAAATGCAAATACAAAATATACACAGAGCAACAAAAAAAAAGAAAAAGAAAAGAAAGAAACTCTTTCCATATACAAAAAATATGAGAAATACAAAAATATATATACATGAATATGGTTGTGTGGTGTGCAAAATAGTGTGCAAAAAGATGTCTGTGCAATTATGCAGTCACTGACTGTTTACGAGTCCGATGGTTTGGGGAAAGTAACTGTTTTTCAGTCTATTTATGGGCCCCTGGATGCTTCTGAGTGACTGCGGTCTTTGATGATCTTTTTGGGTGGAAATCATTCAAGCAGGAGATGGTGGATTTCTTGGGATCCAGGACAATGTGGTGTTCATAAAGCAAGTGGGGATCACAGACAGACCAAGTGACTTGGTAAAAATGTCTGTGAGTACCTCTAGCTGGTCAGCACATGATTTTAGGACACTACTGTGGATGCTGTCAGGTTCCGGTGCTTTCATGGAGTTGACCTGCTTGAAGGTTCATCTCACAGTTACTGGAGTTATTAGTAGTAGTAGTTAGAAGTAGTGTACAGGTGTTTTTCTATCTATTGAAAACAACATTTTATGCACTCTTAAAATGTAAGTTAAAATTTAATAGTGAGAATATTGAAATATTGAAATAAAACCATAATTTGCCATTTTCTTACTTATTCTTTCCTGCCAACCTCTTTTGACATTCAGCTTCAAACGAGTGCAATTTTCTGCTCACAAAAGCAGTTTCGTCCAGAGGTTAAAATGTCAAATAGTTTATGCTAATTTCATCCTCATGATTTCTGTGCTGCCTTATTACCAGTTAAGCTTACATTCTCCTATAATTTGTGAAGAGATTTTTTAGCACATTGCCTTAAGGCCAGTAGCTGGAAGAAAGTACTTATCAGTGATAAAATGGTTGAAATAAACTTAATTTGTGCATTTTAAATGCTACACACAGTCCACTGAAGTTCCATTTTAGCTCTTTTCACATCTTCACGGCATGCCTTGTTATTTGCTTCTATATGTTACCAATGAGGGCCATCACGGTGGCGTAGCAGTAGTGTCGCTGCCTCACAGCTTCAGGGTTCCTGGACTGGGTATGCTAAGTTGCCCCTAGGTGTGAACTTGTGTATGCATGGTGCCCTGCGATGGACTGTCCTATTTAGGGTGTATTCTTGTCTCACATCCAGTGTTCCCAGGATAGGCTCTAGATACCTTGCAGCCCTGACTTGGATAATACAGGTACTGAAGATGAATTAAAGTGACCAATGTTACCAGAATGTATAAGTATCTATACTCAGTAGCTATTTTATTAAATTTAACTGCCATTTATGTATTTTTGTAGGTGCTTAATTACTGACTGTATCCCATGTGTTTATATGTGAACTTTGACACTCCCCTCTACTGTACACAATTCATCAGTTGAAAAAGATCACTGCTACGTCTGCATTATTTGGGTGGTGGACCATTCTCAGCACAGCAGTGACATTGGCCTTGCTGTGGCTTGATATGTCTGGTTGGCAGTGACATTAAGTTGTTTATTGAGGTATACAGTATACTCCTAATATTTTCTAGACTATTTCAAGTAGTGTTTGACTCTACATGAATGTTCAGTTTACAAACATTTCTACAGTGGAGGATGAAGCACGGAATAAATATGAGAGGAAAGTGTAAATAACACAGACAAGAGACTTATATGCAGCATCTCAAAATGTCATTTTTCTTGTTATATCTAGCTTTGACTTCAAGGTTGTATATAAAATATAACAAAACTGGTAACATAAAGAAGGTCAGTAGTAAAAAGGACAGAAATCATGAAGGACACTTTCTTTTACACTCCTAGCCCTTTGCTACCAAACACACGCTAGCTGCCTCTTTGCATAAACTACACTTAGATCAAGATATTATTTTTTGGCAAGAGCCTCCGGCAATTGAAAAGAGATTGCCTCTGCCGTGCGCTTACTCAGATTGCTGTCATTTTTATTATCTAAATGTGGCCCTGAGGCATGAACACATTCTGTAAGGGTACCCCATGGACCACTTCTAAAGAAAGACTCCTGGTATTAACTGGACTGAATTAAATCTCCAAATGCGTATAGGGGAGAGGATAGGACCTTTAGGACCATCTCAATCAGGGTCATGATTGGACAAGGAAGTAATGAGAATAATTAAGGTGGATTCTCAGGAGACTCCCTGACATGACAGTGAAGTATGATTGGGTTAGTCTCAGTATTAAAGTCTACTTTGTTCTCTATTATGTCGTAGAAATAAATTAAAAGAGAACAATGAATGTTTAGTTTGGACAGCTAAACATTTCTTGATATTTACTTTCCTGGGATAGATTTGGAACCACAAAGGGGATAACTGATGTTTTTTCTCCTGTTGATAAAGTAAGACAAATGTAAGTGTAGAAACTCTTCTACTATTCTCTTCCCTTCTCAGTGAATGATGAAATTAATGGTATCATATTTTAACACCCTCCCTTTACCTACCTACACCTTAGCAGCACCAGAGCTGATTGCCAAAATGAAAATGAAACATTTGTTCTGGGCACTTATACACCACCTTTATGAGGCAGAACGTTAATATGAGCTAGGGGATTGAAGACCTGTGATTGATAGCCAGTAGGGAGAGGCTAACTTTAGCCCTTAATGGTTTAAAATATGCTTGTATCACTCTCCCATGCTCGGGCCAAATGAGCCTGTCTGCTGATTTATCAAAGTGCCTGAGCTGCAACTGAAAATTGGGTGCTTGCCTCCTAATACCCTTGATAAATTTTCTTTCTTTCAGAGTTTTTTTTTTCGTTCCCATCACCTGCTGATGGCTGGATACATTTAGCAAAGAATTTCAATCAATATATATTCTTTAAACTTGGGAAGCTTCCCCTACCATACAGTGTCTTTATGCATATTAGAATACCCAATTTTGTAGTAAGAACCTTAAACACAATATTAAACTTTCAAAATTCAGGGATAAATATAGGGACCCAGGGGAAAAAAAAGAAAAAAAAAGCTGTAATGTGTACATATGCCACGTACAAAATGACTCCACCATTCTTTTCTTTGTCACATTTTAGCTGATTTGCTGGGAATCTTAGAATAAATATTTATGCTTTAACCATTCAGATTTGATTTATGTGTGATGCACCAATCAGCGTTCAGTTGATAGGCCATAAATAAAAGAAAGAGAAAAAGAAACACTTAGCAGGAGGTCCTTAGCTAAAAAATACTTTCTTATTATATACAGTATATACAGTATGTTACTAATATTTGGAGTCTTTGCAGAGTATACTAACCCAGATATTAATTTATGGTGAACTTGTGTTTCGAATTCGAGCATCAAGATTCAATGCTGTTGTCTCAAGCAGACATTTTTTCTTAATGGCATGCAGTGTGCTGAACTGGCAAAAGGGACTCCAGCAAGGCTAGTATTGCTTGGAAAGAGTTTGGCCACCAGGACTGTTGCTTCATCTGCATGTTTAATGTTGTGAAGTATTTGGGTATGTGAGAACTGGAAAGGGTTTTTTTTTTTTTTCTGTAACATTGCTAGAGTGGTATTGGTGGAAAAATACCTCTGTGTATCTGTGACAGTTGTTGTTAGTTCCTGCAATCCTATGGAGCAGCTAACAGACTGCAGGTTCATGTGCACCAATGTTCTGGACACCAACATTGTCACAAGCACTTGTTCATGGCAGCTAGTGGGTGCTGGAATGATTAATACATAAGGCAGTTTTGGTGGCACTGCAATATTAACTCTATTCTGTAACTGTAAAGGGAAAGGGTAAATAGTAGTTCCAGCCAGATCAACTGCTGGGGATTCATGATCCTATTTATATATGTACAGTATCTCATAAAAGTGAGTACACCCCTCACATTTTTGTAAATATTTTATTATATCTTTTCATGGGACAACACTGAAGAAATGACACTTTGCTACAATGTAAAGTAGTGAGTGTACAGCTTGTATAACAATGTAAATTTGCTGTTCCCTCAAAATAACTCAACACACAGCCATCAATGTCTAAACCGCTGGCAACAAAAGTGAGTACACCCCTAAGTGAAAATGTCCAAATTGGGCCCAGTTAGCCATTTTCCCTCCCCAGTGTCATGTGACTCATTAGTGTTACAAGGTCTCAGGTGTGAATGGGGAGCAGGTGTGTTAAGTTTGGTGTTATCGCTCTCACACGCTCTCACACTGGTCACAACATGGCACCTCATGGCAAAGAACTCTCTGAGGATCTGAAAAAAAGAATTCTTGCTCTACATAAAGATGGCCTAGGCTATAAGAAGATTGCCAACACCCTGAAACTGAGCTGCAGCACGGTGGCCAAGACCATACAGAGGTTTAACAGGACAGGTTCCACTCAGAACAGGCCTCGCCATGGTCAACCAAAGAAGTTGAGTGCACGTGCTCAGCATCATATCCAGAGGTTGGCTTTGCAGAATAGACATATGAGTGCTGCCAGCACTGCTGCAGAGGTTGAAGGGGTGGGGGGTCAGCCTGTACACTCACTACTTTACATTGTAGCAAAGTGTTATTTCTTCAGTGTTGTCCCATGAAAAGATATAATAAAATATTTACAAAAATGTGAGGGGTGTACTCACTTTTGTGAGATACTGTATCAAGGTTATTAGGCTCCACTAGAGGCGAGTTGCATAAATTACAAGGTTCAATCTTAAAGATTGGAACTTTCTAAATTTACACACAGAGTTAAGAATGAATTGAACCTGATAATCATTATTAATTAATCTAATAATATTAACTGCTTACTATTCAAAGATTGATTGTAAATGATATTATTCAGTTACTACTCCAACTTATTCAGTAACTGTAGTCAAATTTCGAAATAATTAGGAAAGATATGTATTTACAGTGACATATGTAAGTCTGGACCCACCAATAACTCCTTTGAGTTTAAAGGGGGAGTGAAAATCTAAAATATTCTATCAGATGCAAAACTGTCCCACTTCTAGAGCATTTGCCAAAATTCAGACAAATATTGTGACCTGTCCATTAAAGTATCACTGTTTATCGGCAGCTCAACACTATCAGAGCAGCTAACTGACAACCCACATGATGAAAAATACACATTCACTATTTAAATATGTAAACAGCTTCCATCAGTTTAACTCACTGACATTAGAATTCGTGCTGCGTTTAGTATACATGGGCAGTCTGTAAGCTTGTACATCATGTTAAATAGTTTTGCAAGAGACATCCAAGCCCTTTCTGACCCTTTAACCTTTAACTTGAAAGGTGAAGTAATGTGGCTGGATTTAGAAAATGTATGAAATGTCATTAACCTCTGGTGGAAGTAGCAAGTGTTAAGCACGGTCTTGCAGAAACGCATCAGATTCAGCTCAGCCACTGAAGCTTATGAATTAGCTAGACTCAGGTACATTTTTCACAGCTCTTGACACTCTCGGTGGCTGAGGAAAGAGGCCATTTACTCAGCAGTGAGAGCATTGCCAGAATACATTCAACCAATGTCACCTGGACAGTTTTTCGTACATTACTCGATAACGATCAAGTGAAATCAAATATCATATGTCAGCAAATATCCGTCTTTATGCTGAATAAACATTTGGATGTTTTGTTGATATTTGAAGCTTGGTTTTATTCAGGAAGGTACAATAAAATATCATACAACAAAATGTTAGTTTATGTTTATTTCTTCTTCTTCTTCTTCTTCTTCTTCTTCTTCTTCTTCTTCTTCTTCTTCTTCTTCTTCTTCTTCTTCGCTGCAGTGACTGACCACAGCCAATGATATTTGCACTTCTTATATCTTGGCATACAGTTTTATTTTTTGCTACATATTTGTATGTAAAATGAACAGTCTGGTATTTGCCTTTTTGCTATTTACTGAAGCCACCCTTTCTTTTCTGAACACTCTGAAACAATCACATTGTGAACTATATGGTGGGTATAGAAAAGAATCACCCCCCTTTAAAATAATCACATTTTGTTGCTTTTCAGCCTGAAATAAAGATGGACACAGTTTTTGTTTTTGTTAGAGTTTCCCTTCGTTCTCCGAGTCGCTCGCTAGGTGAGCAGCGGACTCGAACACTTCCGCATTCCACTGCGCGCTTTCCAGCGCTATTCAAAAACTCTCCGATGGACATGTCATTCATAAAAACTCACGTGTTGTTTACCTCTGCCATGTGCTTTTTGTTTTCGTTCACGTCATGTCTCCGCCTCCTGTGTTTCCCCATGTGCTCATGTTTTGGTTTGTGTCATGTCATGTTTAGTATAGTTTAAAGTGATCATAGTTCTTGTTCCGATGTCCGTAGCTCCGTGTTTGTGATTCCCAGACTACTTCCGTGTTTCGAGTGTTTTTTCCCGTCTTTTTGGATTATTACTGACTCTGTGGATTATTGCATTTTTGGATTACTGCTCTTTTTGAGAATAAACTTTTCTCCCCAGCGCATGCATCCTGACTCCCTCTTCCGTCCTACACGTCTGTGTTACGTAACAGAATACTCCGCCAAAAATGGATGCAGCGGGGAAATTTGGGACATGCCGCGCCACAATTTTTGTTCCTCCCCTGGACTCAATCTCTTTCTCCCAGTGGGCCTGCATTTATCCACCCTCTGCTTATAATGGTTTTTCTACTAAACCCCAGCATTTCCTTTGGCAGGCCCAGACGTATTTCTGTAGTGTAAAGGACCCCAAACCCAGTGAGGAACAATGGGCGTGGTTCCTCCTATCACGTTTAGTCAGCTCAGCCCGCTGGTTGGCGGAGATCCACATCGCCAGTGGGTACCAAGAACTATATACAGTTTCGGGTTTCGTGGATTTCCTGATCCGTGAATATGGGAGTGCGGAATTTGAGCCGGACCTCAACGTATTTCTGAACAAAGTTCACCTGCCCGATCAGCCTGGCCAGTTGTTCCTGGAATACTATGAGAAGAATCAGGAAAATGTGGTGGCCTGCACCTCTCAGCCCCAGTCTCAGGAGTGCGCAACCAAGGGCTGCACCCGACCAGCCATTCTCCAGTGCCCCACCTGCAGGAAACAGGAAGGAAGCAGCAGCTACTTCTGCTCACAAACCTGTTTTAAGGACAGCTGGCGAGCACACAAACGGCTCCACAGGCGGGCAACCCCAGAGCCCCAGACGGAGGCCCAGCAGGAGGTCTCCACAGCGGATCTGCACCTGGAGGTAAACGTGGCAACCTCCAGCCCCGAGCTCCAGCCAGAGACCCAGCAGGAGGTCTCCACAGCGGAGCTGCCCCTGGAGGTTAACATGGCGACCTCCAGCCCCAAGCTCCAGCAGGAGGCCCAGAAGGAGGTCTTCTCAAGGGAGCTGCTCAAGGAGGTTCACGTGGCGACCTCCAGCCCCGAGCTCCAGCCGGAGACCCAGCAGAAGGTCTCCACAGAGGAGCTGCCCCTGGAGGTTAACGTGGCGACCTCCAGCCCCGAGCTCCAGCCGGAGGCCCAGCAGGAGGTCTCCACAGCAGAGCTGCCCCTGGAGGTTAACGTGGCGACCTCCAGCCCCGAGCTCCAGCCAGAGACCCAGCAGGAGGTCTCCACAGCGGAGCTGCCCCTGGAGGTTAACGTGGCGACCTCCAGCCCCGAGCTCCAGCAGGAGGCCCAGCAGGAGGTCTTCTCAAGGGAGCTGCTCAAGGAGGTTCACGTGGCGACCTCCAGCCCCGAGCTCCAGCCGGAGACCCAGCAGAAGGTCTCCACAGCGGAGCTGCTCAAGGAGGTTAACAAGGTGACCTCCAGCCCCGACAAGCAGCCACCAGAGGTTCGAGAAGAAACCTCCACTCATGCCCTGTCCATGTCTGAGGTCCATGGGATGACCTCTTCTCAAGCTAGTCCATGTCCAAGTCCATGTCCAGGTTCCTGCCCTAATCCTAGTCCATGTCCAAGTCCATGTCCAGGTTCCTGCCCTAATTCTAATCCATGTCCAAATCCATGTCCAGATTTTTGCCCTATTCCAAGGCCAATCTCTGAGCCAGTTCTCAGTCAGGTTCCCCGTCAGGTTCCCAGTCCTGCTCCCCATCCTGTTCCCAGTCAGGTTCCCAGTCCTGTTCCCAGTCCTGCTCCCGTTCCCAGTTCCAGTCGAGTTCCTCGTTCAGTTCCTAGTTCAGTTCCAAGTCCAGTTCCTAGTCCAAGTCCAGGTTCCGACCCTGTTCCTAGCCCAGTTCCTAGTTCAGTTCCAAGTCCAGTTCCTGATTTCGTTGCTAGCTACATAGGTTTAATTTCGGGATGGGTGTTTGCTCTCCTTCTCAGTATGGAGGCTGATTTGACTCCCAGCTCCGCTTCCAACCCAGCTCACTCCTCTGTCTCCTCCTCTGTCTCCTCCTCTGTCTCCAGCCCTGTCCCCAATTTAATTTCCAATGCTGTTTCCAACCAAGTTTTTGATTTTGTCTATGGTTTTCGGTCTAACCGAGTTCTCTGTTCTGTTTCCAAGTCTGTCTCTAAGTCTGTTTCCAGGTCTTTCTCAAAGTCTGTCTTGAAGTCTATTTCCAAGTCCTTCTCAAAATCTGTTTCCAAGTCTGTCTCGAAGTCTGTTACCAAGTCCTTCTCGAAATCTGTTTCCAAGTCTCTCTCGAAGTCTGTTTCCAAGTCTCTCTCGAAGTCTGTTTTCAAATCTGTCTCTGATCCAGGTGATTTCGATCCTGGTTCCAGAGCTGACTCCGATCCTGCTTCCAGGTCAAGCTTCAGGTCAAGTTCCAGGTCAAGATCCAGGCCCAGCACCAGGTCACGCGCAGCTCCGAGATCCAGGCCCAGTACCAGGTCAAGTATCACTTCGAGCTCCAAGTCAAGCACCAGGTCAAGCATCACTCCGAGCTCCAAGTCAAGCACCAGGTCAAGCATCACTCCAAGTTCTCGTCCAAGTTCTCATCCAAGTTCTCATCCAAGGCCGAAGGGACAGCCCGACAAGCTCTGCTCTGGCCTCAGGACACTGGACATCGCCAGCCTCGGGTCCTGGGGGGCAGATGTTATGATCCTGCCCAGGGGCCCGGGTCCACCAGAACGGTCAGAACTGTCGGCGATTCGGGAGAAGCGGCTTTGGGGGGGGGGGGCTCTGTTAGAGTTTCCCTTCATTCTCCGAGTCGCTCGCTAGGTGAGCAGCGGACTCGAACACTTCCGCATTCCACTGTGCGCTTTCCAGCGCTATTCAAAAACTCTCCGATGGACATGTCATTCATAAAAACTCACGTGTTGTTTACCTTTGCCATGTGCTTTTTGTTTTCGTTCACGTCATGTCTCCGCCTCCTGTGTTTCCCCATGTGCTCATGTTTTGGTTTGTGTCATGTCTCCGCCTCCTTAATTCTCATTGGTTCATGTTATTTCATTGATTCATTGGTTTCAGGTGTGTATGATTTGTGTGTGTTTAAATACGCCACTCCGTTTCCGCTTCCGCGTGGAGTTTTTGTTAATCTTAGTTTAGTATAGTTTAAAGTGATCATAGTTCTTGTTCCTATGTCCGTAGCTCCGTGTTTGTGATTCCCAGACTACTTCCGTGTTTCGAGTGTTTTTTCCCGTCTTTTTGGATTATTACTGACTCTGTGGATTATTGCAGTTTTGGATTACTGCTCTTTTTGAGAATAAACTTTTCTACATTTACTGACGTCTCCCCAGCGCATGCATCCTGACTCCCTCTTCCGTCCTACACGTCTGTGTTACATAACAGTTTTATCCAGCTGTATTTACTCAGTGCAACTTATAACATCCAAGTGAAAGATATAACACCAACATGTCAGAAAAAAAAAAAAAAGAAGAGACAACAGAATCACTGAGCTGGAAAAAGGATCACTCCTCTCCTAAAAATGACTTGTAAACTCAACAAGGTGTAGCTCATCACCTTCTCAATGGCACACAAAGCCATGTGACTTTCAACTGTGATCAGCTGTGGTCATTTTGATTAGCTCAGCATGAAAAGAGCTTTCCTGGAGCATTTTGTAGTGCAACTGAAGGAAACAATCAACTATGGGTGGCAAGGCACTGTCAAAAGATAAAGTTGTGGACAGGCACAAGTCAGAAGATGGATACAAAAAAAATTCAAAGGCTTTATCAATGCCTAGAAGCACAGTGAAGTCTATTATTAAGAAGTGGAAGGTATTTGGTACAACACAGACTCCCTGGATCAGGACGTCGCTCCAAACTGGATGAAAGAGCCAGGAGGAAACTGGTCAGAGAGGCTACCAAGAGGCCTACAGCAACTGTGAAGCAAAGAGTGGTCATCGTGTGCAATAACAAGTGCGTCTCGCCTACAGTCAAGCATGGTGGTGGGAGTGTCATGGTCTGGGGCTGCATGAGTGCTGCCGGAACTGGGGAGTGTACTGTGACATGTACTGTGGCATACTGAAGCAGAGCATGATCCCCTCCCTTCAGAAACTGGGCCGAAGGGCAGTATTCCAACATGATAACGACCCCAAATACACCTCCAAGATGACCACTGCCTTGCTAAAGAAGCTGAGGGTAAAGGTGATGGACTGGCCAAGCATGTTTCCAGACCTAAACCCTTTTGAGCATCTGTGGGGCATCCTCAAATGGAAGGTGGTGGAGCGCAAGGTCTCTAACATCCACCAGCTCTGTGATGTCGTCATGGAGGATTGGACGAGGACTCCAGTGGCAACCTGTGAAGCTCTGGTAAACTCCATGCCCAACAGGGTTAAGGCAGTGCTAGAAAATAATGATGGCCACACAAAATATTGACACTTTGGGCCCAATTTGGACATTTTCACTTAGGGGTATACTCACTTTTGTTGCCAGCGGTTTAGACATTAATGGCTGTGTGTTGAGATATTTTGAGGGCACAGCAAATTTACACTGTTATATAAGCTGTACACTCACTACTTTACATTGTAGCAAAGTGTCATTTCTTCAGTGTTGTCCCATGAAAAGATATAATTAAATATTTACAAAAATGTGAGGGGTGTACTCACTTTTGTGAGATACTGTATATCCTATCAAGGTTATTAGGCTCCACTAGAGGGGAGTTACATAAATTACAAGGTTCAATCTTAAAGATTGGAACTTTCTAAATATACACACAGAGTTAAGAATGAATTGAACCTGATAATCATTATTAATGAATCTAATAATATTAACCACTTACTATTCCCAATACTATTTCTATTCAAAGATTGATTGTAAATGATATTATTCAGTTACTACTCCAACTTATTCAGTAACTGTAGTCAAATTTCGAAATAATTAGGAAAGATATGTATTTACAGAATCACAGGACGTCGCTCCAAACTGGATGAAAGAGCCAGAAGGAAACTGGTCAGAGAGGCTACCAAGAGGCCTACAGCAACTCTGAAGCAGTTGCAGGAATTTATGACAAAGAGTGGTCATTGTGTGCATGTGACAACAATATCACAAATTCTCCACAAGTGTGGCTTGTATGGGAGGGTTGCAAAAAAAAAGCCACCCACGACTGAGCTTAGCCAAAATGCACATTGAAGATTCTGAGGCCACATTGAAAAAGGTGTTATGGTCAGATGAATTATTTGGCCTCAACACCAAACAATATGTCTGGCTAAAATCCAATACAGCTCACCATCCAAATAACACCATTCCTACAGTAAAGCATGGAGGTGGTAATATCCTGTTATGGGGGTGTTTCTCTGCAGCACTTGGACTGGAGCACTTGTCAGGATAGAAGGAAAATGGATGGGGCAAAATACCGTCAAATTCTTGAGGAAAATCTGCTGCCCTCTGCCAGAAATTTGTCAATGGGAAGAAGGTTTACCTTCCAACATGACAATGACCCAAAGCACACAGCAAAACTGACCACACAGTGGTTGAAGGAGAAAAAGGTGAATGTCCTTGCATGGCCTAGTCAGAGCCCATTGAAAATCTATGGAATGACTTGAAGACTGCAGTCCACAAACGGTCACCATCAAATTGAACTGAACTTGAGCAGTTCTGCAAAGAAGAGTGGGCAAATATCGCAAAGTCTAGATGTACCATCACCTGTACACTCACATAACCATGTCCATTATCCAAAAAAATTGCAATCCTTATGTTTTATTAATGTATAGTGTCCCTAGCAAGCTAACTGTTGAGCTTTGTGAACCATATTAACCCTGTGTGTAACCTAAATGTAACTATTAGGCTTTTTGGTATTAGGCCACTATATCTGGCAAAGTGTTCCTTATATCTAAACACATCATGTTTGATATCTGTGTGTCCACTGTAACATTTCCAGAATGCTAGTGAATGGCAAATTTTAATAACTCATCACGAAATCCACTTTTAAAGACCAAGGACCAAATTAACACTAAATAAGAATGAGCATGGGCACTAAAGGGGTTATGCAGATTAGTTGGAGGGAAAGACCAAACTCTTCCCTAGTCCCCGAAAAGACAACTTCTAATTGGTTAGGACCCCTAGAGGGTTGGTATAGTCAGCAAGGGTTAAAAGGCCATGCCACAGTGAACCCGCTGGCTGGCAGCAAGGAAGATTAATTTTGTTAGTCGTGTCCATTTCACCTTTCGTTTTTCAGACCTCCACTTCTTTCTTTTCTTAAGTGTTGCTGGTAACTTTAACCTAAGAAACTCTTAAGCTGAAACTAATCTGTGATTGTGATCAACTTCATCCCAGCTCTGATCACCGATTCAACCAGGCCTCCCAACTTCTGACGACATATCATTCCTCATCTTCCACTAACGACGGCAAGCAAGTATAAGATCTCCCCACTCTTAGTAAGCTGGTGCAGTACGTTTAAGAATCCCTATGGTAGCCTATAATCAGTTTGGGTCACACATAAGGTATTGATGGTTCACTCATGGCGTAGTCTATTTTGAAGTCATAATTTGCCATAACGCTGGCATTCTGCTATTCCTCTGTCATAAAGTCCATTCCTCTCTGTCATGCTCATGTGTGTGTGTATGTGTGTGTATGTGTGCGCATGTGTCTATGTGTTAGAGTAGTCTTAGTAGTTAATTAGTTCATGTGTCATAGAATAGTGTAAAAAAAGTCTCGTCTATATTATGTATAGTCCCTAAACTTGCCGATTTTGTTACCCCGCTTGGAAATATTGCATCATCACAGGTATTACTATCAAAGGCCACGAGAGTAATGCCTTCCAGAATCAGTGCACAACCTCACCAAAAGCTTCGCTGGACGAATAAATTGGTTAGTTGCTGTAATTTGATTCTGGCAAGAATTACCCTAAATTAATTAAGATTCCTTAGGAGCTAATGCTGTCCTACGTGTATTGGTGGGAAATATATGTAATTAAATTTAATCTAAACTTTCCTTAAATACAATGGTGGCGAATTCAACAAGTTAATCTAAACAGTGAATTTTCCATACATGTCCATGAAGTGAATCTCAAGAGAAAGTAGGTCATGCAGCAAAACAATGACCCTAAGCACACAAGTCATTCTACCAAAGAATGCTTAAAGAAGAATAAAGTTAATGTTTTGGAATGGCCAAAGTCAAAGTCCTGACCTTAATCCAATAGAAATGTTGTGGAAGGACCTGAAGCAAGAATGTGAGGAAACCCACCAACATCCCAGAGTTGAAGCTGTTCTGTACTGAAGAATGGGCTAAAATTTCTCAAAGCCGATGTGCAGGACTGATCAACAGTTACCAGAAACATTTATTTACAGTTACTGCTGCACAAGGGGGTCACATGAGATACTGAAAGCAAAGGTTCACATACTTTTGCCACTCACAGATATGTAATTTTTTATAATTTTCCTCAATAAATAAGTGACCAAGTATAATATTTTTGTCTCATTTGTTTAATTGGGCTCTCTTTTTCTACTTTTAGGACTTTTAAGTGTGAAACTCTGATGATGTTTTAGGTCATATTTAGCCAGAAACATAGAAATTTCTAAAGGGTTCACAAACCCTCAACTTCAAGCACTACTGTACAGGTATTATGTACTTAATGGTTAGATATACCTGATATAACATTGTGTGAGAAGTGAAGACCTTGGGGAAAAGGCCTATTCATTATTCAGTTTCAGAGTGTACTTTTAAATATTATTAATTATAAACTTTCAGGGTTGTACAGCAGTCCTACACATCATCTGTTCTTATGATATGGCCATCTTTACTTGCCAACATTCTCAGCTACAGCCAGAGGCATTCAGAGTGGCAGAAATCACTAGCTAGACAGAAGCAAGCTAGACATTTAGCTATTTCCAGAGAGTCTGGCACTTTTTAATCAGCCAAGGTGCCCAACAACTTCAACTTTAATAGAAAATGGCCATTTGACTGATTACCACAGATAATTATTTTCATGTGATTATGTAGGGGAAGGGCACTGAGGCGCATGAAGTGACCTGAACACTAAGTGGATTAGTATGGTCTCTGTGCCAGAAACCTTAAATCTGACAAGGCTTCCCATTCAACTAGCATTACCTTAAATAACTTGGGCTTTCCCAAAATTGTTGCCACAAAGTTGGAAACAAACAATTGCATAGAATGTCTTTGTATGCTGTAGCATTAAGATTTCCCTTTAGTGGAACTGAGAGGCCCAAATCTGTTCCAGCATGACAATGCCCCTGTGCACAAAGTGAGGTGCATGAAGACCTGGTTTGCCAAGATTTGAGAGGAAGAATTCAAGTGGCCTGAAAAAAATAAGTACACCCTACAATTCAGTAACATGTCGAACCACCATTAGCAATAATAGCTTAAACATTTAAATAAACATTTTCTATAGGAGTTTATCAGTTTTTCTGTATGAGTTTATCAGTTTTTCACATTGTTTTAGAGGAATTTTGGCCAACTCTTCTTTAAAACATTGTTTCAGTTCATTGATGTTTGAGGCCCTTTGCGTATGCACAGCTCTCTTAAGATCCCACCACAGCATCTCAATGGGGTTGAGGTTTGTACTTTAACACTGGCCATTCCAACAGCTTGTTCTTTTTTTTTTCTTCTTTAGCCTTTGATTTGCTGGTGTGCTTGGGATCATCGTCCTTTTGCATGACCCAATTTCAGCAAAGCTCAAGCTGCTGGACAGTTAGCCTCACATTTGTCTCAAGAATAGTCTGGTATAAAGTGGAGTTCATCGTTGTCTCAATGACTGCAAGTTTCCCCATGTCCTGTGGCTGCAAAGCAAGCCCAAATCATCACCCCTCCACCGCTATGCTTCACAGATAGTATGAGGTGTTTGTGGTGATAAACTGTGTTTGGTTTTCACCAAACATGGTGCTGTGCATGATGACCAAACATCTCCACCTTGGTCTCATCAGTCCAATGGATATTGTTCCAGAACTTTTGTGGTTTGTTCAGATGCAACCTAAGTTGTGCTGCCATATTCTTTTTTTTGGAGAGATTGGGCCTTTTCTTATCCACCTTTCCATGAAAACCATACTTGTTCAGTCTTTTCCTGATTCTGCTGTCATGAACATGAACATATAATGTGCTTACAGAGGCCTGTAGGTCACAAGAGGTAGCTCTGGGGGTTTTCTTTATATCTCTGAGCATTAAATAGTCTGACCTTGGACTGAATTTGCTGGGATGCCCACTCCTGGGAAGACTGGAAACTGCCTGAAGGCTCTCCATTTGTAAATAATCCTTCTCCCTGTAGTATTGGGAATTTCAAATTTCCAGTTTGATGAGTAATAACAATTGCTTCTCTGAGGTCATGGCTGATGTTCTTTCTTCTTGACATGATGCAGACACACACCTGAGTGCTCCAGAACAACAAACTGCCAAAATTTCTGCTTTTATAGACGTAGTCACACTTCTTGATGATTAACTAATCTTGTGCATTTCATCAGTAACACTTGGATGCTAATTACTCCCTAATGATTGTGGAAGTAGAAAGAGTGTAATTATTTTTCCCACCTGGTTTCGATATGTTGATATACTATTTTGCGAAAAAATAACTACATATTGAAATCTGTTGTGTTTTGTTGTTGTTGTTGTTGTTGTCACCTGAAGTTATTTGATTGTTTATAGAAGTTGGTGAGGACCACCCAATTGTTATTTTGGCTAAATAAAAACATAAAATTGAAGGAGGGCATACTTTCTTTTTCCTATGACTGTCGGTGTGGGGTTGTCCATCTTTTTGAACTCACACAACTAGCCTATGAAATATCAATAACATATAAAACGTTTTTTTTTTTTCTTTTCCATTCTGATTCAGCTGCACTCAGCCCCGAGATAAGTCAAGAGAGCAGCCAGTGCAAAATCAAGGTAAGGCACTGTTTTTTTTTGCTGATAAAAAAATATATAGCACTGCATGTTGAAATTGAGAATGTGACAGCATGAATGAGGTTAAAAATGTATGTTTAGTTCTGATTTAGAATCATGTCAACTAGCAACAAGCAGCTATATGGTGGCAAGTTACTAAGACAATATGTTATATTACTCTGTGCTGCTGTAGTGATGCATATCACATAAATGGTCAACTATGTACCACTGTTGGACAGTATGGTGATGCAGGGTTTGTGCACAGGTCCAAGGTCTCCAAGGTTTGATCCTGAGGTTGGATTACTGCCTGTGTGGGTAATTCCTATGCATATTCTCCCTGCATCCATGTGGGTTTTCTCTAGGGCTCCTCCCCCTGTCCAAAAACAAGAATGGTGTGAATGAGTGTGCAAATGTTTGTGTGCATGGTGCCCTGAGATGGACTGGTTTTGCATCTAAGGTGAATTCCCCTGCCTTGCGCCCAGTGTTCCCAGGATAGGCTCCAGATCCACCCTGACCCATAAGCAGAATAAAGCAACTCATGTAATTAAAATTGCAAAACAGCCCTAAGATAAGCCTGTCAGGTCATTTTCTAACACCAGTTCCACTGAAAACGGGCTTTACTGCATGGCAACCAACAACTAACAATGGTATTAGTTAAATGGGCAAAGGACAATTAAAAATAATTAGTACTTTTTTTATTTTTATTTTTTTATCAAACTCTACTGTGTAATACACACTGCCACTGGCTTTTCTCTGTCATAGTTTAGTGATTCCGAAGCTGAAAAGTTAAACTTTTTTTTTTTTTTAGGGGGGATAAGCAATGACTAACGTCAAGCACTCTTTTAATTACCCGACCAATCAGGTGGCAGCCTGGGGGATGAAATACCAACATGGAGGGCAGAGTGCCAGTAGAAAAATTAGTCTTTTTGGTGAGAAAATATAATGACGTTTATAATACAATGCCTCCTTTTTACAATAGTTAGGCTAAAAATTGAAGAGTTGACCTTTCATTACAACACAAAAGACACTTTCTGCAGAAAAAAAAAAAAAAAAAAAAAACTGTGTGAAGGCAGCATAAGGCTGCCAGCCAATGAGATCATTTCTGTCAGAGGGAAGTGTTATTTTGCACTTTGTTTAATGCAACCTGTTACGTAGCACGGACGGAGGGAGGCAGGATGCATGCGCAGGGAAAAAAGTCAGTTTATTAGGAACAGTTTATTCAAAAGTAATGGAACATAAAACAAACCATAATCCATCAAAAGATAAGGTAATAGTCTAAAAAGAGATAATCCATCTGGCAGTAATTCCCAAAAGAGATAATCCACACAGCATATATCCCAAAAGAGATTGAACACAGGAACGAAGCAAAACAAAACAAAAGCACACACACAAAACTAGGCTATGGTCTAGGAGCTATGAACGAAGAGCTAATAGCTAATGAGCTATGGTCAAGGAACTATGAACAGGGAGCTATGAACTATGGTCTAGGAACCATGAACTAAGGGCGAGAGGAAGCGAGAAGAAAGCAGGCGTACAGCGCATGCTAAGTCGAACTCTGTCTAGACTATTAAATACTCCGTGAAGAAGCGGAAACGGGAGGAGGTTTATATACACAAACAAATCAGAAACAAACGATGTTAAACACAGAACACCTGGAACTAATAATTAAACCATAAACGTAAAACCTATCAATGAACAGGGGCGGAGACATGACATAAACCGGAGAACCAATAAACATAAAGGAGGCGGAGACATGACGTAAACGAAAACACAAGAAGTACTACTCTCTGTAGTAGCGCGAAGCGTGGAATGCGGAAGTGTTCGCGTAGCGAACGACTTCGCATGCGAGGGTTCTAACAGCAACCATCTTCTTACTCTCAGAAATAACTTCTCATCCCTAACTAGGTAGGATTAGACTATCACAAGAGGTGTTTCAACCTACCTTGAAAGAAATGTATACACTTGGGTGCCTCATGCTGTGTGAATACTTTGTGTTAAAATGCACACTGAACGAGCAGTGTGATCTTCATTTGTAAATTATGTCCCTCCCTTCCTGGGTGCCTGGGAGAAAAACCTGGGAGAAAAGGAAGTTTTGTTTTGAGAGTGAAGTGGCAGAAATTTTCCCTGAGATTCATCCCCTGCAAAAGGCATAAATTAGTTGGTGGAAATGCCCTGCCTCAACCCTGAGGGGAAAAAGAAAATCATAAAATAATGTCAATACATTTGCCTTGTCGATTTTCCTTAGAAGATGAAACTTGTAATACAGACTTGTCTTCTGTTTTCCTTTATACCATTTCCTTATGTCAGTCTAGAACCAGAAATTTTGCATACAAGTATGACTAGAGAACAAAGACCTTTTGTTTGAGCTATGGCTTTAGCTCACAGAGCTGCCATAAACATCGAGTATACCTCACAAATCTGCATACCAACATTACAGTTAATTATTTTTAAATCATACCATAAAAACTATCACCTAATTGTGCATGGATCATCTTCTATGCTTTTGAAATTATTATTTTTTTTAACGTTTGAGTTGCCATTTAGTGCAACAATTATGAAGAAGTCAAACCAGGACTGCAGGGAAAGATGGACTGGTCCACGATAGGAGAACAATTATCATGGAACTGGCCATCTACTCTAATAATTGAACCTTATGAGAGGTAAAAAATCAATTACAACCAAACTGAGATTTACTGTGAGTTCACTTTCCCCAGACATCCTATTTCTCACACCACAACTTGCATGGAATTATGGGTAGGGAAGATGCAATTCTCACTGGAACCATTACATTTTTACCTTTCAGCCCATGTAAATGTGGGTAATCATTTTCTTTATGGATAATATTCCCCTTTGGACCACTTTAGCTTATGACGATGAGCATCTGTATACATACTTGCATACTCAGCACTTGTTATAACCAGGTACACTGTTTTCTAATATACATTGCCTTGTATAAGTATTCTCCCCCCCCCCGCCCCTTTTTTTATTGTTTATTTTTTTTATCATTTTTTTATTATTATTTATTTATTTATTTATTTATTTACTTTTTTTGTGTTACAACCCAGAATAGCATGGATCTATACAAAGTAATATTGAAATGAGGGGGAAATACATACAGTCAATATGATGGGATTGAACTATCATGAGGATGTGTTTTTGATAGAGACTACAGAGTACTTTGTTAACTAGCTCTGGATAAGTGTGTCTGCCAAATTCCATAAATGTAAATGCAAATAGATAGTTTGTCTAGATGCATGACATTGCATGACCCATGCATGACCCCCTTGTGCATCAATAATAAACTAAACAGTTCCGGTAACTGTTGATCAGTCCTGCACATCGGCTTGGAGGAATTTTAGCCCATTCCTCCAATGTAAAATTTAGCCCATTGGAGTTGTTTATTTATTGGGGAAAATGATCCAATATTACATACAGTATAATAAAATATTTACAAAAATGTGAGGGGTGTACTCACTTTTGTGAGATACTGTATCTGTGAGTATGATTAGCTGATAATTTGAATGTGAAATTAGAGTCAGGTGTTTTCAATCAATGGTATGACAATCAAATATGAATGAGCACCCTGTTTTATTTAAAGAACAGGGATCTATCAAAGTCTGATCTTGACAACACATGTTTATGGAAGTGTATCATGTATCATCAGGAGAGCACTAGACAACAAAGGTGTGCATGGCAGGTTGCAAAGAGAAAGCCACTGCTCTCCAAAAAGAACAGTGGTTTGTTAAAGATAAAAAATATGTTGTTGATGGATGAGACCAAAAACCTTTCGGTTTAAATGAGAAGTGTTATGTTTGGAGAAAGGAAAACACTGCATTCCAGCATAGGAACCTTATCCCATCTGTGAATCATGGTGGTGGTAGTATCATGGTTTGGGCCTGTTTTGCTGTATCTGTGCCAGGACTGCTTGCCATCATTGATGGAACAATGAATTCTGAATTTTACCAGTGAATTCTAAATGAAAATGTCAGGATATCTGTCCATGAACTAAATCTCAAGAGAAAGTGGGTCATGGAGCAAGACAACAACCCTAAGCACATGTTGTTCTACCAAAGAATGGTTAAAGAAGAAGAAAGTTGATGTTTTGGAATGGCCAAGTCAAAGTCCTGACCTAATCCAATAGAAATGTTGTGGAAAGACCTGAAGCAAGAAGTTCATGTGAGGAAACCCACCAACATCCAAGAGTTGAAGCTGTTCTGTACTGAGGAATGGGCTAAAATTCCTCCAGTCTGATCTGCAGGACTGATCAACACTTGCCAGAATGGGGTCACACCAGATAATGAAAGCAAAGGTTCACTTACTTTTGCCACTCACAGATATGTAATCATTTTCCTAAATAAATAAATGACCAAGTATAATTTTTTGTCTCATTTGTTTATTTGTGTTCTACTCTTAGAACTTGTGTGAAAAGCCAATGTTATTTTAGGTCGTATTTATGCAGAAACATAGACAATTCTAAAGGGTTCACAAACTTTCATGCACTACTGTAATCCCAAATATGTCAATTTCAGTTCTAAGCTGTAACACTACAAAATGTGGAAAAGTTCAAAAGGGGTGAATGTGCAAGGCACTATAGTTCTGAAGTGCCATTATTGGTTAAATCCAAAAAAGAAAACACATTACAACACATCTGTCTTTAAACCTCACCTCCTTTTGGGCTCAGATTTCCAGAACAGTGATTTATATGAAAGTAGTTAATTTTTATGTGTGGATCTGTTACATTTTTCTGATTATTTCCTCTTATCATATTGCCATTGCCAATGCACTGAAATTTGCATATTGTAATGGAAGGTAGAGTACACCTAGCTGAACCATTAAAGGATGTCTCTCTTTGGACTCTTTAAAAGCCATTAGATGATATGAAAGGATATCCACTGTTTAAAATTTCATGATAACATGCACTTACTGTAATATTTCTTAATGCATTTTCTGAGATATAGTTGAACCTAGAAAAACTAAAGATTTTTATTGACCAGATTATGTCTTCCATAGGAATGTCTCTGAGAGAGGTTACTAATAGAAGTAATAGAAATTATGGATTGGTGACACATTTGAATGGTTCTCAACTTTGATGATAATCAATTTAAAGAATTTATCATATATAGTAAGAGTAAATATTTAATGAATCTAAACATTCTGCAGAAGATTTTATCACTGTCCAATCTTTGAACTTCAGGGTAATATTTATTTATTTATTTTTTAAAATAAACAAATAACAAAATGAATATAAAAAAGTAAACCCATTCTGTCGGCTTATAAATACTTTAATCTAATTCTTCTATTCAATTACATGAGAATCGTTTATGTATAATTTTGTTTGATTGCCACCACCACCCAAAAAAGAAGAAAAAATAACATGAAAGCAAACCTTTGATGTTAATAATGTTGCCACTGCTCTAGGCACACACCCGGCAATATAGCAGCAATATGGAGAGAATCAAACATTTATTGATTGCTCAATCCTCTGTAATATCTGCTGATAAAGAGGCTATGTCAGCTGATGTTTACATGTTATTGTGTCACCAAAGATAATAAAAGACATTTCTATTACCTTGACCCATAACTAATTCCTGATCAAGCCAAAAGGGAATAAAAATCAGATGGTTGGTCACATGGTGAAGAAAGAGTCTACCTATCCTAGAAAATGCTTAAATTAAAAGCCTTAAATTTCTTTAAATCCTTCCAAGTGCCTAGATTCAGTAAAGCAGACCAGTCTATCCCACGGGAACAATTCCGTGGATATACTCGTTTTATTCCTTACAGATTTTTTATTGACAGGTCTTCTGGGCTTGGTTGAATTCTTGACATGCCCCCCCTCCCCCCCTTCATAAAAGAAAGTGGAAATTATTTAAGTGTACCACTTAAGATTGAGAGAGTTTCTGTAGCCCCAGTGTCTTTCTACTTTCATTTCCTTACCCATATTTCTTGGTGCTTTTTTTCTGCAAGGTCTACAGTGATTTATGTGTCCTCATTTCTCATCAGAATTGCGGAGAAGATCTTGTCTATGCACACTATCTGCTTCCAGTAAACTTCATACAAACTAATCAACCTGCCTTCCTCTAAGTTAAACACACATCTTAAGACATGGTACTGTTTACTGACAGACTAACAAAACATAAAAAAGTATCCTAAAGTCAATTGATTAACAAAGAGAGATTAACAAAAAGTTAGTTTAAAAAAACTAAATAAGGCCAATAGGATGCAGTTCAGGACACAGGCAACATGATATTCATTTCTAAAATACTGCCAAGTGGACAGTGTTGCTGCCTGAGCACAGGTTTTGCATGGTCTCCCCATGTCCATAAGGGTTTTATATATTTTTTGTGATTTTTACAGGTACACCTGTGCTCAGCTTAAACTTTAACCATGGTATGGCTGTTGGTGTCAACCAGGTTGGTTTGAGTATTTCAGAACTGCTGATCTCACATACAACAATCTCTTCTGTGACACAGCATAGTGCAAAAAATAAATTAATTAATTAAATCCATTGATCAACAGTTCTGCTGAAACACCTTGTTGATGAAAGGTTACAATACCTCAAATACACTCTTTACAACCATGGTGAGCAGAAAAGCATCTAAGAATTCACAACATGCCAATCCTTGAGGTACATGGGCTACAACAGCAGAAGACAAGATCAGGTTTCATTTCTCTTAGTCAAGAACAGAAATCTGAGGTTACACTGGGCACAGGGTCATGGAAATTGCACAGTTGCAGAAAAACATTGCTTTATCTTTTTCTTCCAACAACCCTGCCATGGGCAACAATGCTGAGGTCAAATTTTCCCTATTCTAATGCAATACGTCTAATGCCTATTCTTAATGCAATACAAATTGTTCCTCAGGGAGCAGAAATCAAATGCTCAATCAGATGACACTGAAGTAAAGACTCAGAGCTGTATCAGACAAAAGCTGTGATAAGCGATAATAATATCTATAATGGTTAGTCTAATTTCAGAAAAATGATCTACACAATCTGTCCACTACTATGCCTTAGAGTGTTGTCACCAGTGACGGCTGTTTGTGATATTACACAGGAGAGCTAAAGTATAATATCTATAGCTCAACAACAAATTATTACAGTTGAGAAATGTGTTATTATCACAAGCCCACACTGATGGCCTAATAAGAAAGATGTTGGACAAACATGCATCATTCTTATGAACATTTCAAGGCAGATAGGCCATTCATGCCTTGAACCCGGTAAGAAAAACTACAACCATAGAATTCATAAAACACTAAACTTATGGTTCTGTTATCTGTCCTATTGTGTAATTTGTACTTTGATTCGGCAATGTGCACTTAGTCTATCAACTTGTAGTTTCTCCTCCAAAGGAGAAAAGTATGACAAGAAATCCACCACGTCTGAGTTCATATATTATATACAAGTGACTGTACTTCACATACTTCTTCTCAGTCACTGCTGATAAAGTGTTATGGATGCATCAGCGACATGTGATGAAAAATATTATCCCCAATGTGTGTATAGGGGGCATTTCACTTAGTGTAATCACCTGACATGACTGTCACTGATAAGCTGAATCTATTCTATAGTCTAGGCTAGAAAGATATCAGTCTTAGCCTCTGTGGGGAAAATTAGATGTTTAGATTGAGCTGTTGCATTCTCCACAATTATATGTAAGGAAAGTTTAGATATTTAGATTAAGTTACCTGTACCCTCCACCAAATATGTAGGAAAGACTAGCAGATCAGCTCAGAAGGGGAAATTTGGCTAATTTAATATTTCTGATCAACTATTCGTCCAGCAATAAGTTGAAATTAGTGTATTTATTAATTGTGCATTAGATATTACCTCTGTGGCCACCGGCAATAATATCCTAAATATAGTGAAACACTATTTTATGAGCATAGTAGCAAGATCGGCAGTTCAAGGCAGTAGAATTATAAAGCAATAATATACATATATTTAAGAACAGATGATATTTTATTAAATTATTCTACTACACAGAAACTAATCTAACACATAAACACGTACGCACGCACACACACACACACACATACATAAACGGGGTGAAAATGGCTTTCAACAGAGTGAATGAAGTTCAGAGTTTCTAGTGCTGTATGCTATTTCACAGACCATGACCTGAATGAACCATCAACTTATTAATTGACTTTTGCTTCCTTTAGAAGGGCTTTAAACTTAATATTATATGCACCAGTTTAGCTATCTCGAAGCTTGCCTTTGAATGGTTGTGCTGAAGGGATTCCTGCGATGGTTATTCGTCGGTGGTCTGCTCTGCATTTGAGTTCCGTCTTGGAAGACCAATTGGAATGATGAATGGAATGGTGTCTCGTAGGCGGGTTGTTTGATAAGCTGGGCGGTGGTTCTACGTAGGCTGGGGCTCCAAGCAGATGTGATCTCCCAGAAAATGTTGCTTGGGGAGAACTCTCTGATGGCTCTGGAGGCTCTCCACCAACTCTGTCCCTCGTTTGATGTTCTGAGCTTTCTGTTGGGTTTTCCGGCGGAGAGGGTCCATTGTTTTATGGTTCTATTTTGTGGGTTATATATGCTGCTTGTATATTGAGATCCTACACCTCACTCCTTCAAACCATTCTGTGTATTTTTCTTATGACAGTAAGATGTGATGTGCTTAGTTATACTGATATTGTTTTATCTTTGAAAGACAGGGGTTTAGCCCTGCTAGCTCATTTATACCAGTTGATCTTTCCTGTAATTATTCTGCAATCTCACAACTAACCTTTTGTATCCTAAGTGTTTATTACCAGCTCTTTTCAGTGGCTCTTCAAGTGACAACACTCAAGTAAGCTGACATTTGGACAGTGCACGTGGGTTCACAATCCTGCTTAATCCCTGCAATAAAGGAATAGAAATAATTATGATGTACTAATACTACATTTTACATCTTATACTGCATCTTCTGGCACTACCGTTCTACTAGTCCATCCCAGTAATTATTCTGAAATCTTGCAACTAACCTTTGTTTCCTATTCATTTATTATTGGCTTGTCTCACCCTCTAATTGACTACACCCAGGTACACTGACATTTAGACAGTGCATATGGATTCACAATCCTGCTCATTACACATATTAGTTCCTAAGAAGGAGGAGCAGATGACTAATGATTATTATGATGTGCAGTTTGAACCTGTTCATGACACTGTCATAGGTGATGGACCCAGGGGACTCCAATAAGGAGCCTGGTTATTATATTTGCTCAGTACCAGATGGTGGATAAGCTGCAGTTTCTGTCCAAGGGTCAATATTACTGTGTGAGATCATTTGCTGTGCTGGATCAGGAAAGTGAGGAATTAATTATTAATGTGCACAGATGATTAAATTGGGTTCAGAGGAATTGCTAGGGATTACAAATTTCCATCGATGGCTATCATGTATCTCTTTGTGCAGAACCCTTGTGTGAATCACAGATTTACATTTCGTCATACCCGCCTCAATTGCACATAATGTCTAATTTTCTAATTTTCGTCATACCCGCCTCAATTGCACATAATGTCTAATTTTCTAATTTTCTATATATATATATATATATATATATATATATAGGAGCCAGACAAAACACTATCAAACAATGCAACATCAGTAAGTGTAAGCACTTAATATACACAAAGATATGCAAATGACTCCACAAATCCTTTATATAATTTTAGAAAGAGAGAAACATTAACAAAATAATGCATATTTAAATTAGGTATGTTTGCTTTAGACATGTGGAGGTGCCTCATGTCTTTCAGGCTTTCAGAGTGGATTACAATGATGAAAGTGTGCAGCTATGGCCATATGCCAATGAAAAAAAATTACTCTAATAAACTGAGCCTTGTTAGTTTCAGCTTCCTGAGACCACAAAAAATAAAAAATAAAAAAATAAACCAAATGAAAAATGAATAATCTGGGGTGGTATGTTTGCTCAGTTAACCTGCATATATCAAAAAATTAATCAGCAAACTAAACAAATTATAGCATAAGCAAAACGGGAAAATTATCAGAAAAAAATAACTTGATATAGGCAGGCAAATGGTTTTGTGCAAGTAAACATGATTATAACTGTCAAATTTGCATTTTTTTTCCCTTTAATTTATTTATTTTTTTATAGTACGCTTAATTAAGCTGTATAAGAAGAAAGGTATAGCCTATTAAAAGCCATATTGAGTCGATACACTTAACCAAAAGCCAATTTCTGATTTTTGCCTTTCTGTTTCCAACCTTCTCCTGCTTCCATCTCCTTCTCTCTTTCATACCTCTTGTTTCTGTCGAGCTGAAAGGGAGCCTGCAGGCTTGTGTTTGATGTTGTAAAAGGTGCTCACAGAGTGCTGAGCTTGCACTGAATCTAAAGATAGTTGGCATCAATGGAGGAGACAGACAACCCAGCAGAGCTTGATCATGAGCACACTTCTGAACTCGGCCGGCTTCAATTTGGGCCATGAGAAAGCCTTCAGCTAGAGAGAGAGAGAGAGAGAGAGAGAGAGAGAGAGAGAGGGGGGTAATGATCTGCTTATCATATATTAACTTATACAACTTAAAGACAACTTCCAAACACATCTGCATTCACTGTATATAAAATTATTGTTATTCAAATATTATCATATAATTGAAGAATGAACATTCGTTCTCATTAGTTCTAGAACAGGGCAAGAGAAATGTGTCATGAAATATGAGGTAACACATAGGCCAACTTCCCGTAGTCATTCATAAGAAAGGGTAAGACCAAGGAATATAGCTGTGATGTGCAGCAAAAGGTTGTTGAGCTTCACAAAATGGGAAGTGGCTATAAGAAAATAACAAAAGCATTGAAAATGCCCATTTCCACCATCGGGACAATGATTAAGAAGTTCCAATCAACTGGAAATGTTATTAAATGAAGCTTCTGCCAGAAAGCTTAAAATGGGCCGTGGTTGGATCTTACAGCAGGACAATGATTCAAAACATACATCAAAATCAACACAAAAATGGTTTACTGACCACAAAATCAAGGTCCTGCCATGGCCATCCCAGTCCCCTGACTTGAAACCCATAGAAAACCTGTGGGGTGAACTGAAGAGGAGAGCCCACCAGCATGGACCTCGAAATTTGAAGGATCAAATCAAATTTGAAGGAGAGATTCTGTATGGAGGAATGGTCTCAGATCCCTTGCCATGTATTCTCCGACCTCATCAGGCATTATAGGAGAAGACTCAGAGCTGTTATCTTGGCAAAGGGAGGTAGCACAAAATATTGACTAAAAGTGTGCCAATAATTGTGGCACACCTATATTTAACAAATATATATATTTTTGATAAACCTGTGTTTTGTTTGCAATTGTTTAATATTCATGAGAGCAGAGTATTTTTGTGATTTTTTTAACAAAAGATCAAAAGGTTAAACAATAAAGACAAATTTTCACAGCCTTCTTTGCTCATATTTACAAAGGGTGCCAATATTAGTGGAGGGCACTGTATACTGGCATTAATACATTTGATGAATTATTCAGAGTGAGATCAATGTACAGTACTCTATAATTCCCAGGACCCCTTATTGGATCCAGATTGTCAGACTAAAATACAAATGCAGAGTATTACTGGAATGATCAAAGTTGAAAGTGCAAAGGAAACTTAGATGCAGGAACAAGGACAGGAGATCAGCAAACAGACTATACTAAGCAACGAGAAAATCACAGTAATCAAAAGAAAGCAGTGTGATGCACAGATGCACAGATCAAAAATGCTCAGTAATGTCACTAGTGAAATTACTTTCAGGAATTCACAAAGTTCGAAAGAATGTCTGAACTATTTATATGTGTGTGATTGTGAACAGGAGAAACTAATCAAAAGTGAATGAGGTTGTGGTTTATAGATCATCATTGAACTGAGGATCTTGGGAAATACCACTTGTGTTTTCAATGGATCCAAGCAGTGAAGTCTTACATTTCTTACTCGTGTAACTTCTTACATTTCTTAGTCTTATAACTTCATAAATTTCTTAGTCTTGTAACTTCATGTATTTCTTGCTAGTTTCACTGTAGTTACTGAATAATATTATTTAAGATGAGTAACTGAATAATAAGGTAGGGCTTTAAGTGGTTAATGTTTCCCATTCTAATTAGACATGAAATACTGTAAAGGTTTCAAAGCAAACATATAATTATTTCATCCAGTCTGCTGGAGTGGATAGTACAGAAGGGAAGAAAGCACTATATCAAAGCCATTAAAAAGCCTGTTTATAGGATGTTTAGTGTATTTCATAGAACACAAACTTATATATACAGTATGTACTCATATTTGTAAATTAAACTATGGGAAATGCTTTCTCGCAAGTTTGACAGATACTATCAAGGGATTATAATATATATGCTAAATCTTGTGTGCAAAATAAAGACTTTTCACTTTGGTGAACACATTCATACACACCAGTATGCACACAAACAAGGCAGAGTTAAGCAATTTTAAGTCACAAGCTCTCTTCCATGCAGAGCCAAGCAAAAAACAGAATTAGTGAGACAGAAGGGAAATTCTGCTGGAGTAAGCCACTGGGCTAAGATCAAAATGGAAAGGAGTTTACCTTAACTGCAGAAATGTGTTGGTGAAAGTTATAAGCTCCACATATACATTATGACAGCTTAAAAAATATTTCAAAAGGAAAGATTTTCTTTTTCCCAGCAACACTATCCTTGGGCTTATCGCTTACCACAACCCCACCCTCCTCACAGTATGCATATCATAGACTTTATGCTGGTCATAACAGTCATGCTAATATTATTCAGCTGCAGCCATGAAAAAGTTACCACAGTATGGTCATTTTCCCAGCTCTAACACACCTCATTCAATTCATGAAATTATTAAGATCAGTTATGCGGCGTTCCTTATCTGTAGTTACTGCAAGCACTTATTTTATCATTTCTATACCACACTTAAGATCACATGTGCATGTAAAAATTTTAAACATGCCAAAAATATTCCCAAAAGCTGGATAATTTGATTAAAATGGGACAGTGGAGACTTATTCTCAGTGAACGCCTTTGTCTTATCTGTGCTGTCAGGGACTTCGTGGCTAATAAAGTATACTTTTGAAATTAGGACACTTTGCTCGATTAGGCTTCTTTTCCCCACATCCTTTAGTGCCACTCAAATGTGACAGCCAATTAGCTTTAAGAAGTAGTAACCATGAAAGTTATTAATCCAAGCCACTAACAGTGTGCGTGAGATGGAAAGCAAGGACCTAATGATAGTAATCAACAATAATTAAAGGAAAATGATCACTCACTCATTTAGACAAGTCATTAAGATGAGTGTTGTAGCCTCCTGGGTGACCTTTAACAACTAGACTGATAGACAGAGACTAATAAACTAATAGAAAGAGAGGTATAATTAAATCTGCAGTAGCAGAGAAACTGTCTAAGGTGTGACTGAGTACATATGCATTGAATAAAGCAGCATATACAGTAAGGAGACAATTAACCTGCATTAAAGTAAAGGATAACAATCAATACAAGCTCTACCATTAAGTCTACAATATAACAGAGCCTGCAATCTGTTGTATTATGAAGTAATATAAAAACACATAAACATATTAAATTCATATACAGTGGCCCAAATGCACAATAATGCACAACAATGTAACCTGACATATGTTTTAGATATTTAACTTTACTAATGTTTTGACAATTTGAACAGATTAATCTCTAATTTTAATAAGAAAACAATGTACCAAGTCAGAAGAAGCTATGTTTGAGTATCCTATGATGCATTATAATCCAATTAATAATTTAATGGAATAGAATTTCTCAGTGAAATGGCTGCTTTTTGTATGCCTGTCAACTCCTATTATACACTGACTAGAGCAATTTGTACTAAAGACATTTTATTCTTGACTATAATATTTTGTTCAGATGTAATTGAACCTGTTCTATGAAATATGCATTGTGAGCAAATGCTGCATAATTCTCCTCCTCAAAACACAACTTTTCCCCCATTTTTCTCATGTCAAATACTTACTGGGCTTTAAAAACCAAGCCACCATATGCTAATGTGACACTGTCAGAGGTGACAAGCATTCATATTAAATGCTTAGCAGATAATACTTTCTAAATAACATAACACAAATCCTTCACTTTTCTTTTTAATGTGATTGAAAAATAATCCTAATAGTAATGCTCCCATAGTTCAATGAATAATAAAATCCTTTCAGTTATGGTGATAGAAGATTTAATGAATTGCAGAATAATAAAATTATTCAGATTATGTGAGAACAAGGAAAGCTGGATATTTTTTTTAAATAACAGTTTATGCCAAAGTCTATAGT
Organism: Cranoglanis bouderius; assembly: GCA_023630585.1. Lineage (NCBI taxonomy): Eukaryota > Metazoa > Chordata > Actinopteri > Siluriformes > Cranoglanididae > Cranoglanis > Cranoglanis bouderius. Next base: position 13,957,982 of record CM042568.1, read on the forward strand.
ATATATATATATATATATATATATATATATATATATATATATATATATATATATATATATATATATATATATATATATATATATACACACACACACACACACACACAGTGGGTATAGAAAAGAATCACCCCTCTTTAAAATAATCACATTCATTTTGTTGCTTTTCTGCCTGAAATGAAAACAGACACAGTTTTTGTTTTATCCACATGTATTTAATTATAACATCCAAGTGAACGATATAACACCAATATGTCAGAAAAAATAAAAAAATAAAAAATCAGAATCACTGAGCTGGAAAAAGGATCACCACCCTCCAAAAAATTACTTGTAAACTCAATAAGGTGTAGCTAATCACCTTCTCAATGGCACACAAAGCCATTTGACTTTCAACTGTGATCAGCTGTGGTCATTTTGATTAGCTCAGCATGAAAAGAGCTTTCCTGGGGCATTTTGTAGTGCAACTGAAGCAAACAATCTACTATGGGTGGCAAGGCACTGTCAAAAGATCTCCAGGATAAAGTTGTGGACAGGCACAAGTCAGGAGATGGATACAAAAAAAATTCAAAGACTTTATCAATGCCTAGAAGCACAGTGAAGTCTATTATTAAGAAGTAGAAGGTACAGTGAGGGAAAAAAGTATTTGATCCCCTGCTGATTTTGGACGTTTGCCCACTGACAAAGAAATGATCAGTCTATAATTTTAATGGTAGGTGTATTTTAACAGTGAGAGACAGAATAACAAAAAAAAAATCCGGAAAAACACATTTCAAAAAAGTTATAAATTGATTTGCATTTTAATGAGTGAAATGCATTTTTCTGGATTTTTTTTTTGTTGTTATTCTGTCTCTCACTGTTAAAATACACCTACCATTAAAATTATAGACTGATCATTTCTTTGTCAGTGGGCAAACGTACAAAGTCAGCAGGGGATCATATACTTTTTTTCCCCACTGTATTTGGTAAACTGGATGAAAGAGCCAGGAGGAAACTGGTCAGAGAGGCTACCAAGAGGCCTACAGCAACTATGAAGCAGTTGCAGGAATTTATGACAAAGATTGGTCATTGTGTGCATGTGACAACAATATGGGCGACAATATTATAAATTCTCCTCAAATGTGGCTTGTATGGGAGGGTTGCAAGAAAAAAGCCACCCACGACTGAGCTTTGCCAAAATGCACATTGAAGATTCTGAGGCCACATGGAAAAAGGTGTTATGGTCAGATGAGACTAAAATTGAATTATTTGGCCTCAACACCAAACGATATGTCTGGCAGAAAGCCAATACAGTTCACCATCCAAATAACACCATGCCTACAGTAAAGCATGGAGGTGGTAATATCCTTGAAAAGCAGGCGGCGGCTCTCGCTGGGTCCCCAGGCCAAGGTAAACGTGATCTGATCTCCCCGACATTAATTGGCTCTGGAGACCCTCCACCGACCCCGTCCTTCGAAGCGTGCCAAGAAGCAAGAGACACGAGAGAGAGCGAAGCAAGCGACCACCCGCAAAACTTGTGTTCTTAGGATTTTAACACTTCCTGGGCTAGTCCAGCCCAGAGTGCTTCCTCCAATCAATATTGTCTTTGGGCGGGGTGTTAGCCAGATTCTCCACCTATTATGCTAATCAGCCCCTTGTCCATGTGGATGAGTGGTTAAACACTCTTCAATGATGAGTGGATTATTAAACTTAGTCCTGAAACTTGCATGTACATATCAGAACAATCCACAGAAATTTCCTTACTCTTATGATTTAGGAAATCACTCAGTGAACACATACATACCAAACAAGACATGTTTGACTATACTTAAAGTACATTACTAATATTTAAAACACAATGATCCTCCTAGGGCTACTACATTAATACATGATTAAATGAAATAATTAGTGGCAACTTAAAGGTGATACACATGAAGAAAATAGAACAACACTTGGTAGGACACAGGTGATTGCAGTTGTTCAAAGATGTATTAATTCCCACAGTCGTTGCTCCTCTTAGGCGCCGATTGTGGAATGTGCGAGTCCTTGTGTGGAATTGTGGAATTGTGGAATGTGTAATCTTTGTGACTGAGCGAAAAGGTCTCTCCTTTCTTCCACAATTTATTGGCCTTACTGGGCCACCAAAAGGCCTAAATCACTGCATTTGAGAGCAGTTTCTGTGGTCGAGAGGGTTCAGCCCTGGGTCAGGGAGGCCTTTAACGCTTGCCGTGTTGGTTGAGATAAGGCAGATGCACATGCTGGATTTAAGTGGCTCCTGGGTGTCTGGGGTAGATTCCTTGTTTTATGGCTCCCTGAGTGGAGACATTTTGGTCCAGAGTTTCTTGTGGGTTCTCTGGCTGAGAATGCCCATTGTTTTATTTCTTCTGGTTATAATTGTGTGAATTATATGATGCTGCTTGTGCTGAGGCATTACACAACTTTTCAGACAAAAAACCCAGTGAATGACGCAATGGTAGCTAATGATCACAGCAGCAGTTCTGCACCATCCTGCAGCCAACAGGAGAGTATAAAAGGGCTCTCCCCCTATATCCAGGTGAGCTATCGCTTCCATAATGTTGTTAATACCTTTCTCTCTGTCTCCTGCAGAGGAAACCAGATCTGAGGAAGACTCCACTCACTGGCTGCCTTGCCAGGACCCCCTGGCTTCTCCACAACGCCACTCAGCTGTGATACTGGGATCCCAGCACCAAGCAAGAGCCACCAGAGCACCTCACTCCACTCCCCTTTCCCCACTTCAAGACACTTTTCTTAAATAAAGACAACTATTTTTCACACACTTCACCTCCTTTTTGTCTGTGCTCAGCCTGCTGCAGCCTACAGTCACTACAGTGGTGGAAATGCAGGCTGTATGCACAGATCCACCCCCCCAGACCCAAATGGATCCCATGCTGCCGCATCTAATGGAAACAAACATCCAGCAACAAACAGTGACCCAACAGCTGGCTCAGACTCTACAGATCACAACCCAGGAGCTCATATCCCACAGGACAACTACCACTGCCACCACCACCACCCTCCCCGACCCATGCCAAGATGCCCAGTGCCTCCTGCCCTGACTAACCGAGGAGGACAATGTTGAAGCCTATTTGGAGGCTTTTGAACAGATCGCCATCCATGAAGAATGGGATGAAGAGGATTGGGCCTGCAGTCTTGGCCCGGAAGAAGCAGCTGACTACATGACAGTAAAAGGTGAGATTCCATGTGACGGTGGCAGAGTTTCATCAGTGGAGCTATCAGCCCAGAGCCCTCTGGGACACCCTGCTGTGCATCACCAAGAGGTGGCTCTAGCCGACCTCGATGGGTGCTAGAAGTGGCCAAGGAGGAATGGGAGGAGCAGCCTTCACTGCTTCGTTCTGTCATTGAGTTAATTCAAGATATGCATGAGTGGATTGACTGAGTGGCCCTGATCATCCAGGAACACATGGAAGCTGCTCAGAGAGAACAACAAAGGACATACAATCATTCAGCTCAACCCCGAGAGTTCCAGCCGGGTGATCAAGTGCTCCTGCTAGTGCCCAATGCCTCCTGTAAGTTCCTGCCCCAATGGCAAGGCCCATACACAGTCCTCAAGAGGGTGGGTCCTGTGAACTACCACCTGCAACAGCCCAGTAAGCGAGCAGACACTGAAATATACCACATAAACCTGTCAAAAAAAATGGGTTGAGCCTGCTCCAGTGATGTCTGCCTTTGCTGCCCTAGGCACAGATCACAGTGAACGTACTTTGGTCCACCGGGGAGAAGACTTAACCCCTACCCAGAGCCTGGAGCCGATGGAGCTGGTGGATCAGTTCACTGACATGTTCTCAACCACTGCAAGGCTACCGAGGGAGAAGTTAGCTGAATGCTCCGAGACAGCAACATCAAGGAATCCACCAGCCCCTGGTCCAGCCCCATCATGCTTGTGCCAAAGCCCGACAGAAGTATTCACCTTTGCAATGACTTAGGGAAGCTGAACCAAGTCTCAGACTTCGACAGCTACCCCCTCCCCATAATGCCTTCATCGTTTGTTCGCAGCTGCCTACCTGGACAATGTGGTTATACACTCCTCCACTTGGTCAGATCACCTGGTCCCCTTGGGGCAGGTCCTGAAGGAGCTCCGGATGGCAACCTGAAAAAGCGTATACCTGGGGTACCGCATCCTGGGGTCTCCTAAAACCACAAACAAAGAAAATTGAGGCAGTCAAAGACTAACCCTGGCCTACATCAAAGAAACAGGTGTGTACGTTCTTGGGGTTGGCAGGGTACTACTGCAGATTTGTGCCTAACTTCTCCTCTCTAGCCTCCCCCCTCTCAGTTCTCCACCAGGATGGGGGGGTGACGGTGGGTGATGGCGGGATGGCAGCCCACGTGCAAAGGAAGAAAAGCGCTCCTCACACAGCTGCCACTGTGGTGCTGAAAGAACAGCTCCGCTTCAGTACCACTTCTGTTTTGGACAGCTTGACAGTGCATGGCTGCAAGGCGGGGATACATAAACACACATGGCTGGTGGCTAATGATCACAGCAGCAGTTCTCCACCATCCTGCAGCCAATGGGAGAGTACAAATAGGCTTTCCTATTACAGCCAGGTGAGCTATCGCTTCCGTAATGCTTCTAATGCCTTACGCTCTGTCTCCTGCAGAGGAAACCTGATCAGAGGAAGACTACTCTCCCTGGCTGCCTCACCAGAACCTCCTGGCTTCTCCACAGATCTGTACACCTCCTGGGTCACTCCACAATGCCACTCAGCCGTGATACCAGGATCGCAGCACCAACCAAGCACCACCAGAGCACCTCACTCCACTCCCCTTTTCCCCACTTCAAGACACTTTTCTTAAATAAAGAGCTCTATATATACATATACAGTACTGTGTAAGTTTTAGGCATGTGTGAAAAAATGCTGTGAAGTAAGAATGCTTTCAAAAATAGACCTGTTAATAGTTTATATTTATCAATTAACAAAATGCAAAGTGAGTGAACAGAAGAAAAATCTACATCAAATCAATATTTGCAGTGATCACCATTGCCTTCAAAACAGCATCAATTCTTCTAGGTACACTTGCACAAAGTCAGGGATTTTGTAGGCCTATAGTCAGGTGTATCTGTTTTCATTAACTGAAACAGAAATAGCTGTGTAGGAGGAATAAAACTGGGTGAGGAGCAGTCAAACTCAGCTAACAAGGTGAGGTTGTTGAAGACAGTTTACTGTCAAAAGTCATACATCATGGCAAGACTGAGCACAGCAGCAAGGCAGAAGGTAGTTATACTGCATCAGCAAGGTCTCTCCCAGGCAGAAATTTCAAGGCAGACAGGGGTTTCCAGATGTGCTGTCCAAGCTCTTTTGAAGAAGCACAAAGAAATGGGCAACGTTGATGACTGTAGATGCAGTGGTTGGCCAAGGAAACTTCCTGCAGCAGATAAAAGACACATCAGGCTTACTTCCCTTCACAATTGGAAGATGTCCAGCAGTGCCATCAGCTCAGACCTGGCAGAAACCACAGGGACCCTGGTACACCCATTTACTGTCCGGAGAATTCTGGTCAGAAGTGGCCTTAATGGAAGACTTGCGGCCAAAAAGCCATACTTCTGATGTGGAAAAAGGGCCAAGGGACTCAACTATGTACGGAAATACAGGAACTGGGGTGCATAAAAATGGCATCAGGTGCTCTGGACTGATGAGTCAAAATTTGACATATTTGGCTGTAGCAGAAATCAGTTTATTTGCCGAAGGGCTGGAGAATGGTACACGAATGAGTGTCTGCAGGTAACAGTGAAGCATGGTGAAGGTTCCTTGAAAGTTTGGGGCTGCATTTCTGCAAATGGAGTTGGGGATTTGGTTAGAATTAATGGTCTCCTCAATGCTGCGAAGTACAGTACAGGCAGATACTTATCCATCATGCAATACCATCAGGGAGGAATCTGATTGGCCCCAAATTTATTCTGCAGCTTGACAACGACCCCATGCATATAGCGAAAGTCATTAAGAACCATCTTCAGTGTAAAGAAGAACAAGGAGTCCTGGAAGTGATGGTATGGCCCCCACTGAGCCCTGATCTCAACATCATCGAGTCTGTCTTTGATTACATGAAGAGAGAGAAGCACCTGAGGCTGCCTAAATCCACAGAAGAACTGTGGTTAGTTATCCAAGATGTTTGGGCCTGCAGAGTTCCTTCAAAGACTGTGTGCAAGTGTCTATTTTTGAAAGCATTCTTACTTTACCGCATTTTTCACAACTCCCTAAAACTTTTTCACAGTACTGTATATTGTATATGAATATCAAGTATATAGTATGTTGAGGTTACCCTAGAATGTAGAGCTGAAGAGGTTTCACATGTATTAGTGATGAGGCTTTTAGTAAGATAAAGATGCCTGTCTTTCTCACACAAATCAATGAAAACTGCCAATTCTCATTGAATAGGAATGCAGGAGATCACCCAAGTCTGAGAGAAATTCCTGCAGCAGCAGATAGCTGATTGGTTGATTTTGAGTGAAAGTACTGCTGTTTAGTTTACATTCCTTTGTTGTGTTACCAGAGGAGATTTGCAGTTGTAATCAATTTTGTTAATTAGGAAGCCCAAAAGTCAAATCCACAGAGACAAGTTAATGCTGATTTGTTGTGTTTTGAATGTTGGGAAACTAATCTATTTGGAGGTTTCACAGTTCAAAGTCATACTCACAATATATTCTATGGAAATATTCTCAGAAACACTAGCTTAAAAAAGCTTTTAATTCAAATCCTTATCAAACTCTGAAGATCAATGCCGTAATGATTATCATGGTGTGATGAGAGAACATAGAGCTGACATTTTTTATTTAATTATTAACTGTGAGTTAGAACCAATAATCAAATGGGAAAATGATTTGGCTATCTCCTCCAACCCCAAACTCTGGAAAGAAATCTGTAACAATACTTTCTCTGTGACTAGCAATACAAATTTACAACTCATACAGTACAAGATTATTCATAGGACCCACATCACCCAAAAAAAAGTTTTAAATGGGTTTAAGCGACACAGACACCTGTTCATAATGCACTTTGGGTAGCACTGACGATTACTTCCATGCCACATGGAGTTATAGGCCAGTTTATTCTTATTGGATGGCAGTGACTGATAAACTTTCCACTATCATGGACTGTAGAATCCCTCCATCACCATCACTTTGTTTACTATGTAATACCATAGAAGTCAATAATGTTTCAGTCAAATATAAAAATCCACTCCTCATCTCTCTAACTATCTCCATGAAAATAATTCTGTTAAACTAGAAATTTAAAAAATCTATACATATCAATCATTGGATCAATCTTTTTACAGAATACATCACATTCAAAAAATAACATTCACCCACAAGAAGAATATATTTACATTTAATGATATCTGGATTTTTTAATAACCCATTTTTAATTTATTTTATTCTAAATCAAACACCTGGAACAGGACCCACGCACTCTCCCAATCACATCTCTACAAACTTATGAGAATGAAGGGAAAAGGATAAAAAATGTTTTCAAATATTTATATATTTGTGTACTTATCCATACACATATACTTGTGGATATTAAATATAGTTCATATTATTATAATTTTTATTTATAGCACTATTGTCATTATTACCATCTGTATTATTACTGTTATTATTGTTAATACTATTTACACTCACACTTACCATCACTATTGTTGTCACAATCGGTGAGGACGGTGGCAGTGGCATTGTCATCGCTGTCATTATTGTTGGCATAATTATGTAGGTGCCTTTATGTGCAGTTTGCTTGATGTGTGTTTTCTGATTACGACTGTATTGTCATATCATGATTATATTTATAGCCTGTTAATATGTAATGTTGGATAATGTTTATTTCCAATTGCTACACTTATTGCATGTGATTACTACTATTGGATTCTGGAAACACGTATCTATATAACTGTAGACTTGCGTCCCATCCGGTATGAGGGATCCCATGGGGTTTGGGAGGGGTTTTGAGGGAGATTGTGTAGTGGGTCTGTTCTCTGGGTTCAGACAACAAGACATTGACTATACAAACTCCCTAATAAACTGACTCCCCCACATGGTTTGGGAGAGGTTTCGAAGGAGATTGTTCAGTGGGTTGGCCCTCCCCGATAGGGTTTAAGGGTGACCTACAAAGTACGTGCATACTGGTCTCAGTCGTCCGGGTGCATCTGGGTGCTGTGTCCTGGCTGGGGGTGCCCTGCTGTCCTACTCTGATAGTGGTGGTACGTTCCTGTGTCTCCTTGATATGCCTCCCCTTGATTTTTTTTTTTCGTAGTTTATTATATATACATAATTTTTCTTTTCTCTCCCCTCCCTACTCTTTGTTCCACAGCTTGCCTTACATACATATATATTTACATACATACTGAATAGAGATGTACACATGCACAACACAACCTCACACCTACACTTCACATAATCACATGTAAAACCTGTTTTGTTTGTTTTTGGTTTATTGTTTTGTTTGTCCTGTATTTATGTTATTGAAAAAAAAAATAACTGTGAGTGACAAATGCCTTTAAGTAAATAGCAAGGCTAAAGTTCACTGTGATCACTACCTAAAATGAGGAGGTCCTCCATTTGTTTTCTTCATAAAAAGACACTTTATGCTCTTGTTTTGTAATACCCCTCATTTCAAAGGTTTGTGGACTCATAGGAATAAAGGTCATCTAGCTGAATTTGGCCTTAAGCAAAATGTACATACATACTAACATTATAACCAGGTCATTATGGTTCACCTAATTTGAAAATGGCATCCAATATGCTGTACTAGCATAAGTCAGTATCATTATGTATCATCAGAACTAAAGGGCTCAAGCCTGTTCCAGCATGACAATCTCCCTGGCCTGCAGTGTGCCCTGACCACAACCCCACTGAACACCTTTGGGATGAACTGGAATGCCATCTGCACCCCAGGCCTTCTTGTCCAGTATTAGTGCCTGACCTCACTAATGCTTTTGTGGCTGAATGAGCAAATCTCCACAGCCACATTTCAAAATCTACTGGTAAGACTTCCCAGAAAAGTGGAGCTTATTATAACAGCAAAGGGGCACTAAATCTGGAATGGAATGTTCAGCAAGCACACATGGGTGTAATAGACAGGTGTCCACAAAGTTTTGGCCATATAGTGCAGCATTTTAATACTAGCAACATTGTGACAATCTTCTCTGTTCCATTTAGGGAATACTCTTCCATTTAATAAAATAACTAGCTCTTTTTTTTATTAATGAAGGAACATTTTGTGATGTCTTCATAAAAGTAATTAAATTGCCTTGTGTACAACACCTTATTGCAACAGGCCATAACACTTTAATTGAAAATAATAAATAATATGTAAAATATTAAATTTTGGAACTAATTTCATCAACATTGCTTATACCATCCATAAAGCATATTTAGCAGAGAAAGTATGAAAGCTCTTGAGACAAGTGTATATGAAAAGTTATGAGAATCACTGTATTAAAGGGTGGGCAGTGAGGTGTAAAAACCCCTTAACACTTCAGGCTCACCAGGTGATGGGACCCATTACACTTTAAAATGAACTTTAATGTTCTTTTAGAACAGCAGGCTATTTCAGATGGGTTGCTGCAATATGAGTGAGGAAGAAAAGCAGGGGTAGGATTGTACAAAAGCATATAAAATGTGTGCAGATTAGCAACAAAATATACCATCGTATCTTTTGTGAGTATGCTTTAAGATATGTTAAGAATGTATGTTGGTTAACAGAAACAGTTGAGATTTATAGATGTATATTATCACTGCAGTTTAAATTTTGTAAGTGCCACCGTGTTTTTTTTCTCCACAATACAGTTAAATTACAGAAAAAGATAATATGTTTAGTTCGTTAGTTCTAAATTTTCAACAGTGAAACATAATGAGCTTTTTCAAAGGAATATAAAGTCACAGGATTTATAAAAAAAAAAAAAAAAAAAACACCCATATCACAAAATCCTTACTTTTTTTTTTTAAGTGGTTTGTGCTGAGTAAACAAAAGTAATCTTGCATGTTTGCCAAGAGGCTGAAGGAAACATCTGTGGTTGGTCATCTGCCATGTCAGTCAAATTGCCTCTTTCTGTAAATGAATACATTTGTTGGTCACATTTATATCCAAAGAATACCAGAGACTCTATTGAATAATAGATAGCCAGTGAGAATTTCTAAGATGTAACGAATACTAAAAATAGCTATTTACAAACTTAAAAGAGAATTAAATGCAAAAATAAAAATAAAATACCCAGGAGATTCAGAGAGGTCTAGAATTTGAAGGGTGTGTTAAGTGACTTCTCATTGCTGAGGCAGCTGTTGTCACGGCTGAAGAAGCTGAGCTGATATTGCAGTGTGTTTGATGAGTTTATAATGAAACTCAAGTCCAGGACTTGCAAAATGCATCAGCTAGTTCTGCTGACCATTAAAATAGCACAGGCCAGTGTTCACATTACCCTCACACACTCCAATCCCACACACACACACACACACACACACACACACACACACACACACACACACACATTAAAATAATCTCACTTGCGGTGTCAGATGCAGTATTACACATATTATCTTATCAGTGCTAATGACAGTAATAACAGGATGATAAGAATGATGCTGATCATATGTGATGTTATTTCTTTTGTTATCTTATGATATGGTATTAAGATATGCTTTATAATTAGGATGCCATTACAGGATCATTTCTGTTTTTCAGCTGCTAAACTGTATGAAAATTGTCACATATCTGCATGACACATACTGTATCTGCCATGAAAATGAATAATCACTATACAGCTCACCAGAAGTGAGCTGTATAATGTGGTGCCACCAGGAGTTTTTTTTTTAAGTATTTTAATTATTATTTATTTATTTATTTATTTATTTATTTTTTTTTTAAATGATGACATGGATAAAGCTGGTCTTGAATCCCTCATTGACACCATTGCAGAGTCTAACAACCACAAAGCCAGGGTCAGAATAGACTCAGAGGTCCCCATTATATCAGAAAAATTATCCACCAGTCTTCAATGTTGATCCCACAACAGAACTGTGAATTCTCTTCATCTCATTGTCTCTAAGAACATGTCCAGCAGGCGCTTGGCACTGAAGAGCATATTAACCTCTAAGCAAGTCCGCTCATGGAGCTTATTAGGCTGGACACCTGCATGCTTCCATGTCCAGCTTCAGCATTATTTAATCCCTCACTCCTCTACCTCTTTGTGTTCTCCCTCTATCCTCTCACTCTCCTTCTGTGAGACAGTCATAATGTTATGACTTACACTTACCGGTACCAAGGAGATACCGGTGCTACAGAAAATTTGTCTTGAATAATAATAATAGTAATAGAAAGATGCCTGATAGGTCTGAAGAGGCATCCTACTGAGAGCTGGAAAAGAGAGGAAAAAGAAAGAGATAAGAAAGCAAAAAGAGAGAGATGGTAAACTGAGCTCTCCCTCCGGACATCCGCCAGTTAATGAAGGCCAGGAGGAGGCCATGGCAAAAGTGTAAGTGCAAAGGCCTTGTTCATGGCAGGCCTGCTGGGTGTCAGGGCATGATGGAGCCATCTGAACAGCCTCATCCACAGGTTTCTCTTGTCGTGAGGGCCACATCTCAATGGTAACAGCATGAATAATGCAGTGGGGCCTAATGACCTATGAATACAACCCACGTGCACCACATCCCCATATGGACGATGGCTCATTTTTTTTTTTAAAATAAAAAATGCCCATCTGGCAAATTTAATATAGTTTTACTTCAATAAAACAATACTATAAAGTAATAAATGGGAAGTTTATTTAATGTTCATTTAAAACACAAGATGTGGGGATGACTAATAACATTATGTGTCAGTGTCATATTGAAATATTGTACATTGAAATATTTTCTACTGAGGTCCTGAAAAACTATCAAAAACTATCATACTATATATATTATATCAAGCTATTATACATTAGTCCAATATAAATGACAAATCTATGTTCCATTTTCTCTTCCTTGGAAGTAGCTTAATGCATCTTAAATGGCAATTACAGTTCTGAATAATTTAAAAACAGTACACAGTATGACTTAATAAAATTTAAAATTGAGTTCATAGAAAAACATGTGGTATATTAGATTTCACAGAATAAAAATGTATGAGTTCTATACATTTGTTCTACACATTTCAATCTCACTGTACAGTGATTTGTGACAATGATGCTGGGTGTGCCATGACCTCTCTGTGTGGTGTGTGCGTATGTGTTCTCTCTCTCTCTCTCTCTCTCTCTCTCTCTCTCTCTCTCTCTCTCTCTCTCTCTCTCTGTGTGTGTGTGTGTGTGTGTGTGTGTGTGTGTGTGTGTGTGTGTAAGCATGTGTGGGTGGTGTGTGTGTTAGCCCATCAAAACATTAATATTTTCCTCTTCCTTTTCTCATTCCCATTTAAAAAGAAACCTGACAACCTCTACACAGTGACTCGTGCAACACTGTAGACACTTTATCCAAAAATCTCTCACATAAAACCTCTTGTCCTCTGGGGAGACTAGAGCAGTGTTGTAAAAGTGTTTGACTGAAGAAGAATCCTTGATATATTGGCGTCTTTGATCATTTTGAATGTGCCTATAGTTGCCAAAACGAAGATTATTAATAATAACTGATTTGCTGCACACTTGCTGCCTTTTATATTTGACAGTTTTTAAGGATTTTTTATAAATTTTATTTTCTAATTGCCTTTTATATTTGACCATTTTTAAGGATTTTTTATTAATTTTATTTTCTTATTGGAAATCTATTTTATTTAATAGATTTATTAAGCACAAATGGAGATCAGAACAGAATAAAGTTGATTAAACATGGCTTGAACAATGTAAAGTTTTCTTGAATGTGTACTAATAATGTTACATTAAGGAGCTGCTCCTATTCAATGGCTTTACTATGAAGTTTTTGTTGTTGTTGTTGTTGTTGTTTTTGTTTGTTTGTTTGTTTGTTTGTTTTTTTAGCTATTTGAGCTTTAACAACTGATACTGTTCTATAAACTCCTTACATTGTGTTCCTTAAGATGAAGTGTTACCTATGGCTTAATATAAGGGCAAAGACCTTTAATTGACCTCACATCTCCCAATGGCTCCCTAAAGTTATTGAAGTCCACGATGTAATAGCAGGCACCAGATGAAAAATCAGCTCAAAGCAAGATGACTTTGAGTAGATGATAAAATGCAAAACTAAAGTAGTAACTAAAAGTAGGTAATATATACTGTAAGCAACACAATATTCTGTTCATCATGTTCTAAGAGCACCAGTAGATTGTGCTGACAAGTTCATTAAACAGTTAAATGAATATGTTCCTTACTTTTGTGAAGTGACATATAAATGAAGTAAATTTCTTCACATGAAGGGTTTACACAAGATGATTTTTCAAATCCCATCATATTATGACATGGGTGTAACGAATTAGCCCAAATATGAAATATATACACATATATATATATAAAATCAAAGCGCATTATGATCAGTTATAAATATAAATCAACCATAAAGAGGAATGTGTATATATATACAGATAATTAACTACAACGGATTATAATTAATTACGAATATAATATATATATATATATATATATATATATATATATATATATATATATATATATATATATATATATATATATATATACTGTCTAGATCAGCTTGTAGAATTAGCTTTAGTCTAGTTTTAGAATTAAATTCGAAGAGGCTGATTGGTTTGTTCACCAAACTCAACAGTGTAATCTTCGTATTACTCTAAAAAGGGGGAGGTTATTCTTCTGGCCAAGAGGAATAATTCTCCGTTTCTGTTACTACAGAACAAAGCATGTAGCGAAAAGCAAAACGTTAAAGTGACCTTATTTATGAGCAGCAACAGAGACAATCAAGCGTGATAATAATAGATTTTAATAAATGAATGAAACTACGAATACATACAACTAGATCTAAGCAAATAATACATATATACAGGAAAATGAAAGTAAAGAAAGAAAAGGGGTGAAGATACAAGAATGGCAAAACTTACAAACAGTTAACCTTGAGAGCCAGCAAAGAATCACATCACCTAAGGCACTAGCTTAAAACGCATCTAGAGATCGATTGAGAATGATACTTGCATTGGTTTCGGTGTTGGGTTTCAGATGCGTGCGAGATTTGGCACGTTCATGAGCTGGAGTTCGTTGGTTCCTTCCATGCCATTAACGAGAAGTTTGAACCGAGTTAACCTGAAGTTGCGTTTTGCCAGAAGAAGAAAATAGCTGGGGCTGAAGAAAGAAAGTGCCGGCGAAGAGAGCCGGAGAAAAGAGAGCGTGCCGGCAAAGAGAGCACGAGGAACGTGTGTCATTGTCTTTTAAGGACAAGCCAGTCCACACCTGTCTTTGGGAAATCCTGAATGTGAATTTTGGGAGGGAGAAAGTTTCCTTTGTCTCTCTTCACAACCTGATTTGCATCTCTGGGGTGGAGTCGGATTAGTACCGTCTTATTACAAAGTATAGTAAAAAACATGAAATAATGCATCCCATCGTAACATAATATGCATCATCAATCAGGGCATCAAGAGAGGATTAATTAGAGACCAAATTTTACAGGGTAGGAAGATGTTAAAAGAATGGTATATCCTTCCACATGGTTATAGGCATTTCAACTTATTCTAAACTTAACTAAAAAAAATCATACTAGGTTGATTACACAGGATAAACAATGCATGCACACAAGAATACATCATATACTATTTTGGTATAGTTTAACTATGGGTTACATTCAGGAAGTGTGCTGTTGTGTATGCGTGGGTCCTGAGTGTGTGTGTGTGTGAAGGGGAATTTGCGTATTCGGCATTCCAAACGGGGGTGTCTGGGGCCAGTTTGCCCCTCGGTGCCTGGAGAAAGGGGAGGGTGTCAGTCCAAGAGACCTTTGAAGTCACCTAGGAGTGGTGAAGACTCTTAGACTTGCTGGAGCCTAACGTTGATCTGGACAGTTTGATCCAGTCCAGACGCTAACTGGGCATTCCACACATATCAGTGTGTTTTATAGATTTTTATGGAAGCAAACAACTGGAGAAAATTATTGTTCTATTGTTACTTGGAGACAGCTGTGACAAAACACACACCCGTGCTCAACTAATGTACAAATATGTAGGATAGCTAGGCAGCTAGTAATACAAAGTTTACACACAAACTATTTTAACTCCTCTGGTTAGTTTACGGCTTCAGCTATTACAGCCAAAATTATTTATTTATTTATTTAGGTAGTGTTCATGTTCATTCTTTATATCCCCTGACTCACTGTGACTGGCCTAAAATTCAGGAGGAGGAAGATTAAAGTCTGTGTCCTTCACCCACCACATGATTTTATGTTTCAACTGTTGACTGTGGCCTAAAAATCTGTAGATATTTCAAGTTTAAGTTCAAGTTCAGTTTATTTGTATAGCGCTTTTAACAATGGACATTGTCCCAAAGCAGCTTTACAGAAGTATATAAATTCAGGACATAGATTTTAAATTTATGAATTTATCCCCAATGAGCAAGCCAGCAGTGACGGTGGCAAGGAAAAACTCCCTGAGATGACATGAGGAAGAAATCCCGAGAGGAACCAGACTCAAAAGGGAACCCATCCTCACCTGGGTAACACTGGATAGTGCAATTATAAATAAATAAATCACTTCTATAAATGTACCAGTACCACACGATCAAATAGTAGTTGTGAGACCATGAAAAATTCATTACAGTTTTTATATGATGTCTGTTTTTGTTGAACTTCACCACTATAATCTCAATGATCTTTAGGCTGCACCATGTGGGGCCTCAGCAGCAGCATGTGACTTCCAATGATATGATATGAACAGACTAGCACAGAATCAGGGATATGACTAGGGCAAAAATAATATACTGTAGTGTAACCAGATATAATATGTAATATTATAATATAGTGTTTCCATTCTTAGTGTAACTTAAGAATGGCAGATAACTTTAAGATACCATGAACGCATCATACCACCTAAACTTCCTCAATATCACTACTTGAATGCAATGACCTATCATAATTGTAACAGAACATATCAGCATGATGGTTATCTACTGTAGGTAAATCACATAAACTAACACTAGAGACTTCTGTAAGCACAAAAAGAAATGTCTCTAATGGACCTTGGGATTCTTATTACAGCTGATCTGCCATTTGTAGTTCTGCAGTACAGTAGCATGCATTATCAGCTTGCTAATGGGTCCCTTAGTGATGCAGCTCCAGGCAGGTGGGTATAATTGCCTCTTCCACCATGCCCAGGGGAATTTGGAAAGATCAATGCAGCTCACATTTCGATTCTTACATGAGCCTGTGTTGTCCTCAGGATATATTATTTACCTTTGCCACAGAATTGAGTAAGAGTAGACCCTTAGTTCTTAAGGGTTTAATTTTTCATGCATTAAGGAAATAATGCTCTCAGACTTTTGGATTTTTGGACTGTCACCATTATACATATATAAACCAATATATATATATATATATATATATATATATATATATATATATATATATATATATATATATATATATATATATATATATATATATATATATATATAGACCCTCTCTCACAATCCCCATGCTGTTTTTGGCAGATTTGTAGTCTCACCTTTTACAATAGTCCCTATTAAGAAAAAAATACACTGAATAAACAATATTATCAAATGGTAAAGTAAAGGTGAGATAAGCATTGGACTTGTGAGAATGACTACTAGTATTGCAGCCCTTTGCTTTCTCATTCAATCTCTTTAAGGGAATGATACATAGCTACATAAAGATATGATTAAAGTGGGGAAAATATACAATGACTTGCAAAAGTATTCAACCAATTTATGGTTTGGCTGAATAACAAATGATAAATACACATATTCTAGTCAGTATTTTATTGCAAAATCATGCTCTTTTACAGTGAATTTCAAAGTCAAAATTAATTATTGGTCAGCAAATATTTCAAAGAAAATCAAAAACTGAAAAATGATGATCGCTAAAGTATTCAACCCCCAGGTTCCAAAAGCTCCAGATGAAAGTTACTGTCTTAACAACGACATGATTGATTTATAATTGGCCGTAATTTGTGAAATATGAAAACTGCTCCCATTGTCTGAACAAAAACCACCACAGATGAACTGTCATGAGAGGGAAGAGACTGCCAGTCTGAAGGGAAAGAGTGAAAATGAAGACTTAGGAGCATCTAAGTAAGTTAAAGATAAGGTAATTAAATTTCATAACTTAGGAATAGGGTATTAAATTATATCCAATATCTAAGATGTTGGTCACTGTTGGATCACTAGTGAGGGAGTGGAAGCTGCATCCCAAACACTACCCAGACAAAGCCAAAAGTCACTCTGAAGGTGTTACAGAGTACAGTGGCTGAGAGTGGAGTGAAGGTGTACCAGACAACCATTTCAAGAGTTTGGCAAAATTAATGACTGTGTGGGAGGTGGCTAAAAAGAAACTATTGTTCAAGAACAACCATATGAAAGCATGACAGTGGCCCAGTGAAGATGTGCTTTTTTGGTGTGATAACACCAATATTGAGATACTGTATTTGGGCAAGTTTCAAACTGTTATGTGTGGTATGCTCTGGGCACACTTTTCATCCTCATAACTCATAACAAGAAGCTGTTCTTGTCTAATTCAAAGGGTGAAGGGAGAACCTGCTTCAGTCTACTAAGAAAAAAAAAAGAAGAAAAAAAGCTAAAGCCTGGATAAACCTCACCTTTCAGCAGGACTATGGTCCCACACACAAGGCCAAAGCAACACGATTGATTAAAAACAAAAAGGTGAATGCTCTGCAGTGGCCAAGTCAAAGTCCAGATCTGAATCCCATTGAGAATCTGTGGCACTGTTTGAAAATTGTAGTCAACAACCAACATCCAAAAAACCTGAAGAACCTGGAGCAAATCTGCCAGACTGAACTAGTTGAATACTTATGCAAGCGTCATTTTTCAGTTTTTTGTTTGTTTGTTTGTTTGTTTTTTTGTTTTGTTTTTTAAAGATCTTCCAACAATAATTTTAAATATCTGCTGACACATAATGGATTTGACTTTGAAAATTTACTTTAAGATCATACTGTTTTGCTAAATAAATAAATAAATACTGGCTAGAACAATCTGGGTAAGTGTCATTTGTAATCCAGACAAAGCTGATGACTTTTGAGGGGGTTGAATACTCTTGCATGGCACTGTATGTTACAATTTCAGCTAAAGATCCTACATTCTTTGATTTTAACAAAAGAAAATATATGAAATGTATCTCAGATGTGATCTTTAATATGTCTCTGGTTACAAGTAAAAGGCAATCCTTTGGAGATGTTTACTCCATTGTGAGACAGTGTTTAAATGTAAAAAAAAAAAAATAAAAAATTATTAAAATTATTATTATTATTATTAGTATTAGTAGTAGTAGTAGTAGTAGTAATAGTAGTAGCAGTAGTGTTATTATTTGTTTTATTAGTGTTAGAGCTCTCGCCAATCGCTGCTCCGGGAAGGAGCAGCATGAATCGCTGCTCCGGGAAGGAATAGCATGAATCGCTGCCCCGCTACGGAGCAGCATGTCTGTGCGCTTTCTAGCGCTATTATTAAAAGGAACTCTCCGCTGGACATTCCTATCACAAAGACTCTGGTTTTGTTTACGTTGCCATGTGCTCCTTTGTTTTTGTTTACGTTATGTCTCTTCCCCCGCTTCCTTATTGGTCCTTTGGGTTGATGTCACGTTATGTTTCCTCCCATATTTTGTCATTTGTTCAACTGTTATTGTCTGATCATTATTTCCAGGTGTCGTGTGTTTCTTCTCGTTTGCGCTTAATTTCCTTTGGTACTAAAACCCCTAATTTGGTCCACGTCTTTGCGGAGTATTGAAGTGAATTGAACTAGATTGAAGTAGATTGAATTGTATTGAATTATATTGAATGATGTTGAATAACTGAAAGGGACTCGTTATAGGTAAACTTAACGATATGTTCCTAATGATAATGATCGGTAGCGAGGAAGCTCAAGCTTCGTAGTTTTTTCCTAGGGTTTTGTTTACCAGGTGTTCCCTGGTCCTTGCGCTAGTTTTGAAGTTTTTGTTTACCCGGCGCTCCCTGGTTCCTCGCTACTTCCTGGATTTTTGCCCTGTTATCCTTTGGAGTAATGTTTCCTGTCTCTCTGGATTTTGCCCTGTAAACCTTGCGATTCCTGTTTAATGATGTTCGGGTTTTTTGCCCTGTAAACCTTACGATTCCTGTTTAATGATGTTTGGGTTTTTTGCCCTGTAAACCTTGCGATTCCTGTTTAATGATGTTTGGGTTTTTTGCCCTGTAAACCTTGCGATTCCTGTTTAATGATGTTCGGGTTTTTTGCCCTGTAAGCCTTTGAATGAATGCTTCATGACTTTCTGGAATTTTGTCCTATAAGTGTTCTCTTCAGTGGCTAACCCCTTTTTGGAAAAGTGATATGCTTTCCTCTTTATTTATTATGTTGATGTCCCGTCACTTTTGAATGTGCCCGGTGTTTTGTTCCTAATAAACTGACCACTTTCCCCTGCGAGTGCATCCTATCTAACTCTTCACCCCAGTAACGTAACAATTAGTAGAAGTATTAGTAGTAGTATTTAATATATTTAAAACAGATTTTTGCAACAAGTGGTTGTATTTACATCATTTAACATCTTAAACTTAAAGAAACAGTCCTACATCAACTTCTCATAGTCATAGCATTAGCTTTATTTAGTGTTGTTTTCTGTGTAGTTACTGAATAATAAGCTGTAGCCTTATCTGTATAAGTGTAGAGCATAATAATGTGATGATGGGAAAACTGTGTGTCTACACAAGTTCATCAATAATTGGATTTCTTTCTATAAGTACATGATGTACACACTCCAACTCACTCTGCAACCTAAACAATAAACCTAATGAAGTAGAGGAAATTTTTGAAGAGGAGGAATTAAATGGCAAACAGCTGTGTATAATTAGTGTGCACATAAACACACTTGGTGGTGCATTACTTTTAGTATATTATGTATAAATTATTTCTGTAACCTTACACTATCTGAAGCATTTTTCTCTCTACTGCAGTTCTCTCTTGCTGGCCTATTCTAATGTCAAGGATGGCTCAATCAGAAGTTCAGATTCCACCTGTTATTTCTCAGTTATCCAATTACTGAATTCATTTCACAAGCTGCACTGCAAAATGATCAAATAAGTATCCAATGTCATATTGGTTAATGGGGTTGTGGCAGGATATTTTTCTATACCATACTAAAAAAAATTCTTTCCTCACTGTAGCCAAAGGAGGCAGACAACAAATAGAGTTCTTAGAAACATAGAAAACATAAAGTGGAGGAAGTGACATAAGAAAGTTGTTAAATTTGTTATTACTACAATTTGCCAATAATCATATTAAGGTATTTTAATGTTTTTTGACAGTTTGACAGAGTCAGAGAGACAGTTTGATGCAAAAGTAAGAGGCAGACTGCACTGTTTTGTTAGCAGTTTGTTCAAGAACATTATATGGCCAAAGGTTTGTGGACACCTGACCATCACAGCCATATGTGGTTCTTCCCCAAACAGGTTGTAAACACACAATTGTATAGATTGTCTTTGTATGCTGTAACATTATAATTTCACTTCACTGGAACTAAGAATCCCAAACATGTTCCAGCATGCCAATACCCCTGTGCACAATGAGAGCTCCATGAGTTGACAAGGTTACATGGTTTGACAAGGTTGGTGCGAAACAACCAGAGTGGCCTGCACAGAGCCCTGACCTCAACCCCACTGAACACTTTTGGGATGAATTGGAATGCTGACTGCACCCCAGTCATGCGATATAGTCAGGCATTAGTATATTTATCTGCTTTTTTCTCCTACTATCATATATATCATCTATCATCACATACTGTAATGCACATGCAATGAATGTACAGCAAAACACAAATAGCTATAAGTTCCTTGGAATACCACATCAAAAATTAGGCTCAAGCAAATTATCAGCAGTGCATGTTTATTTATATTTACATCACCTGCCATATGCAGAAATGTATGACATCTGTAAAAATATAATAATAATAATAATAATAATAATAATAATAATAATAATAATAATAATAATAAATAAAAATTTGTATAAAATAAATAAATAAATAAATACATTTTTAAAAAAAATTCAGTGCATTAAGTGAGTGTTATGATCATGGAAGAACTGACGTATATATGATAACAAAATCCACATCTAACACAGTAATTCAAGATAACAGCTCCCTTTATTATAAAAGAAACCAACTACAACAAGCAGCCAGGATAAATTGGCCAAAAAATGAAAAATGCAATTAAAACTTTAGGGAAATAACCTTTCATCTGTGCATTCCTTTGTTCTTCTGTGGTTGTTTTGAGAGCTTGTCTCGCTCTCTTGAAACAAAGAAATCATTGGTGCTGATGGAGTGTGATTTGTTTTTGATGTTCGCCAACAAATAAACCAGCTGTTAACATGTGCAGACAGACAAGGCATGGCGAGGGAACTGCTTACCATTCGTAATCGTAATTAGCTCATGAATAATCATGTTTGTAAAACTTGTTACTTTTCTGACTAAAAATAATGAAAGTTAGCTGTTTCTTGTTGCTTTTCATTCCAATAATCCTAGACTGAGACAGTACATATGAGATTTGACTGAAGAATCGTAAACTGTGTCTTTCTCTCTACTTACTGTTTTGATTAAAACATTAAATTAAAGCATTCACTTTCTCAAATACCACTCTACCGGTCCTTTGATTTTCCCTGAAAGTTAACCATGCAAAAGGTCGACAGCACCTCTCACAGTCCTTTATAGATGGAAAGATGTGGTGCATGACCCACGTCTTTATCTCACCCATTCTCCTTTGAGTCCCCATTGTGGGGAGGATGGTTCAATCAACCAACATTGTGTCCAAGCACAAAGGAGGAAAAGACAGAGGCTGGTGGGCGAGTGTGGAACTGGCCTAAGATAAGGAGTGACAGTGTGATGGCTTGACAGTATGACCAGGTAATGTCACCTTCCCCAAGCTGCACCCGGTCATTACAGCTGAGCTGAGATTCGTTAACACATCCATTCTGTTTGACAATAACTCACCTCAGCAGATGTACCTCCTATTATGTGCTGTGCAGCCATTCGACTCTGCCTTGATGAACACTGTGAACATTCTGTTAACAAGCCAATATGATCCACAGAGGAAATAGGAGATTCTATTTTTTTTTTCTTTGATTAAAAGCACACATAATGTTGACTGTCACCCTTTGGGAATAATGTTTTAAAGGAGACAAGAGTTTTAAAGCGTGCCCGCATTATCTACCAGAATATGTAGTACATCAGATGAATCTGCAACGTTTAAAATATATTCTCCACCAGTTACAATTCATGTAACGAATTAAAAGATGTTTAACACATTTAAATGTAGTCTCCAATTTATATAAGGAATTAGCTCAAATGGTGTGAAATATATCTATATATCTAATCAACACGTGTTGTGACCAGTTATAAATATACATCAGCCATGAAAGGGAATTCATGTATGTGCACATATACATATAGATAACTAACTACAACAGATTATAATTAATTATGACTATTTACGTGGTCTAGATCAGCTTTTAGGATTAGCTGTAGTCTAGTTTAGATTTATGAACTCTAAAGAGGGAGTTTATCCTTCCGGCCAGGAAGGATTCTCAGTTTTGTTATTAAAAATAGAATGGGTAGCGAGGTCGTGCAGTGTAGAAGTGACCAAAACAGAGACAATCAAGTGTGATGATAATAGATTTTAATAACTACGTGTAACTATGGAGACACATGACTAACTCTAAGCAAGCAATACATATGTACATCTATATACAAGGAAAGAAAAGGTATAGAGAGAAAGTAATGAAATAAAAAGGGTAGCAGACCAAAACACAAACAATTAATTAGCCTTTTTCAAAACCAGCAACGAACTTAAATCTCCTGTAAACAGGGGTACAATCTTAACGCATGTATAGATCCATTAACTATACTTGCATGGCGTAAGTGTTGTCGGTTCAAAGTTTGCGCGAGGTCATGTCGAGTTCACTGGTTCGTCGTGCTGTTTGAAAAGGCATGGGCCGTGAGGCAGTTGCATCCTGTCCGGAGAGAGAGTGTGGCTTCCTCTTCCCGGGGCACGTGGCCCCGGGGGAGGGAGACCGGAAAGAGTGTAGAGAGTGAAGAGTATATAGGGAGAGTCTACCTTGAAGAGAGTAGAAGTTGTGATTTCAAAGCGTGGTGTTGTTTTAAAGACAACACCAACACACACGCCTCTTTGGGCTATTGGCCAATCAGGAAGTTGGATTTGTTGGCGGGATGAACTCTCTTTGTCTGGTCTCAGACCTGGATTTGCATGACCTGGGACGAGCCGGTTTAAACCGTATTATGTATGCGATTAAGAAAAAGCATGAAATAATGTATCCCATTGTAATGTGATATGCATAATCGATCGGGGTATCGCGAGACGATTAATTACATACCAAATTCGATGGACTTATGAAAATATTAAAAGGTGAAACATGGTTACAGACATTTAAAATAATATCTTAAATTAAACTATCTAAAATCATTATAGTTATGTTACATAAACACACAATATATGCAAATAGGAAAACATCACACTATTTGGACATCGAATAATTACATATAATTACATGTTACATTCAAAAGAGATTCTTCCATTGTGTGTGTGTGAGCGTGTGTGTGTGCGCACGTGCGCGTGTAGGTAAGCTTTGTGTGTGCGTGCGTGTGTGTGCACGCGCGTGTGCGTGTAGGTAAGCTTTGTGTGTGTGTGTTTGTTTGTGTGTGTGTGTGTGTGTGTGTGTGTGTGTGTGTGTGTGTGTGTGTGTGTGTGTGTGTGTGCGTGTGTGTGTGTGTCTGAAGAGGGGGGGGTCGTGCCCCCTTAGCATTCCGATGGCATCTGGTTGAAGAGGTTACTGATATGGATTCACAGCTCAAAGAAACAGAGAAACTTCTTTGCTAAGTCCAGGCTGATTCAGGAATCAGTTACGTTCAGACGTTACAAATAATAATATCAAGGTTGATTTAAACATTTGTTCTTTTGTCTGGTCAGAATCAGGTTTGGTAAACCATGTCTGCTGTGGAGGAGACACTGTAATGTGCATGAAAATGAGGCATGAAGCAAGAGCGTAAAATCAGCATGTTGTTTATTTGGGATAATCTAATAATCATTATCAATATCCCAGGTGGGGGTCAGAGAAAAGGCAGACAACAACAAACTAGAGTTTTCCATAATCATAAATGAGAATACAGGCACTGGTCTAAACACAGAAGTAGGACTAAAACAATAAATTAAAGAACACAGGAAATTAATGTTGTGTCTCAATTCACCTACTTATACTATGCACTAAATATATGTACGCTTTTTGTGAAGAAAAAGTACATATATTTGAATGTGTAGCAAAAGAGTATGCACGTACTGGGACATACTAACACCTCATTTAACGGAAGAGAATGTTGTTGCCTAGTTGAGCACTCTGTCACAATAAACAAACATTTCAAAATGTATTCAAAAAGCATTTCAGCTTTTCTTCTTTCATTAATCCTTATATAATTTATACTATATAATTTAATTTACCATTCCCTTGATTTATTTTTACACGTTTCATTTACACCCCTCTAAAATGCATCCTTGAACTGTCGCACAACTCCTCCTCCCTCGCGCAAGGAGTTGTAGGCAGTATTAGCTGAAAAAGTGTCCACGGATCCACACTTCAAAAATCTTCCAGAAATAGTAGACCATCTATGGGATACTCATTTCAACATACTACAATTTGGGACCCACTAATTCTAATCTCGGATACTATTTAGGACAGACAGTAGATGAATTGGGAAGCAGCGTAAGGCTCAGAAATGCTCATCACAATGATAATGACGAGAAGACAAAGGAAAATGGGGGTATAAAAAACAAACTAAACATGGACTTTACACGGAACACCTTATATGTGTATTTTAAATATATCATGCTAATTTTGTTAAAACAAAAAATGGGTGGAAAAACATTATGTCTTTGGAGGACTGATTCCTCTTGATATAGTGTTTTTTATTTGTTTGTTTGTTTGTTTGTTTGTTTTTAACAAAATTCTGCAATATATGAAGTCCGGCAAAGACATAAGTTTCATTATAGACCATATTCAGAGTTGTGAAGAGTGAACGTTTTAAAAAATAAAGTGTTTCTTGCCTTGCTGTAGCCAAAGGAGATATACAGCAAATACAGGGATAGAGTCTTTTGTTACTTTGTGTGGAGGAAGTGAGGTAAGAAAGTTGTTAAATTTGTTATTACAACAATTCACTCATATTATAATAAGGCATTTGTTTTGACAGATTGAGTTTGTATTTGCACTGGTTTGAGTAACTGCAATATGTTTCAATATATTTAGAATATGTTTGTCTTTATTGTTAATCAAAAAAAATAGAGGACTTGGATACTGAAATTGCACACAACAGTATCTCCAAACTATCTGCAGACTTAAGAGTTGATTGTACTGTTGTCTAGAACCACTGTTTGGATATTTGTAATTACAATATTTTACTCGGAAATGTATTTACAGTTTTAGTTTGTAATTACACACACACAAAAAAATCTATGGAATGTCAAGGATAATATTAAAGTATGCCATTAGAAAATAATTAATATACACTGGAGAGGCCACAAAACACTTTGTAGTTGAGAGCAAACTGTTTTATCACATCACACCTGAATTTATTTTGGGCTTGAAGACAAGTGTTTGACTTGGGGGACTTGATATTGTTAAAAACCTCCAAGAGAGCGTTACAAAAGAAAAAAACTGGCAACCTCAAAGGTGTGAACTGCTCACAGTTAATTTCAATATGTGCCAACCAGAAATTCAACATCAACACCTGTGTAGCGTAACTCTGAATGCAGCCAACCTTACTGTGTATATTTTGAACTTTGATAGAAAATAAGGCTGATAGTGAATAATCCAGTCACTGATTACCCCTTTCATTTATACAGCCTCAGCATGGGGCTGTCAGCCGCTTGTTTACATCCTATAGATTTATAAGAAGTGGAAGACTTGGGTAAAGTCAAAGAAAACTTTGTTTTCTGTTTATTTGAAGAGATTGGGATACAAAGCTGAGAGTATCTCCAGCTAGTGCTGGATGTAATCTCCCATGGCAATTAAATAAGTACCAACGGCACTTAAAATATGCATTTATTAAGAGGTGTTATAAATCTGACAAGTCGAATGGGGCTCTTTATAATTAATGTTGTATTATTTTTGTCCCTCCAACTTCATCTCCCTCTGAAATATTGGTCCTGGCAGGATTCGGTATTTAATTTTAAAAAATTGTAGGAAGGAAACAAGAACAATGTATTTGTTTTCTGTAGAGCTGTGCATGGCACAATGAGGTGGTGATTGTGCAAGAAAGTGTTTTTTTTTTAGGTTATATGTACCTGGCAAGGATAATTTAGGTCACATATTAGTGTAAAATAGGAGGAGTGGGGGGAAAACGACTACACTGCTGAGAATTGCATCATCACTTTCTTAAACCACTAGCATCAATTAGATTCTTACACATTGGATGACTAAACATAACAGCAATTCCTAGGCTAGATACACAATGACGATTATGTGCACAAATGGTTTGGCCTAGTATTATTATTTTCTTCCTTCCGGCAAAAGATAGAACACATTATTCAAACACCATAATTCAAACAATCCATGCTGCAAATTGTCACTGTAGATCAATTTCCTCTAGATGGCTTATGTTCTTTAATACTGTTTAGAGCATGCCCATCTATCTCTGTCTCTCACCTAATAACCTTCTAAATTTGTTTCTATCTACAACACTCATTCTGTTTCTTTCAGTGCCCTTGCTCTCCCTCTCTCTTATTTTTATCTTGCTTTAGAAGCTGGCACATGTCACATTTCTCCCTCCATTTTTTTCCAACATGTTGCTGTGTTTGTTTTTCAGATGTTTGAGGAAAGAAGATTTGGAATGAGTTCAGTCAGGTCGCCTTGCATCCTTGTCCCTCCTGGGAAGCCTTTGGTGTCCTTCATCTCTTAATGTAGTTCTTTTTCTCCACATCTCTGCACAGATGGAGAGAAAATAGCCCTCTCACAGGCCGCCCTGTTCTTCCATTAAAAGAGAAAAGGAAGGAGGTGATGGAGAGAGGGAAAACGAATTGCTCAGATAAATGTTGCTACAAGGCACTGGATGTCTAACTTAACTATAGGGCTAGTGCAGTGAATTGTGGAGGAAAGTGCAGATAAACATACATCCTCAGCTTTTGCCTTAGGACTCTACAATAGATGCAAAGCAAGGTTGAATGTTTTAATTCACTCCATTTAATTCTGTCAGCAAGCAAGTCAATTTTAAAACTTCAGGTCTGGCCAGAGAGCAGTTGTGGATTTATTTTTGACAGAGTTATCAGAAATTTTAACTTGGAATTTGATCTCATGAAAAAATGTATAGAAATTTAAACAAGTGAAGATGCTGGGGTTGAGTTGTGTTTATTTGATTTCATGCAAAAGAAGAGGTAAAAAATTTTAATCCTGCCACTAACCTTAGCCTTAACATACTCAGTTGCAAGTATGATTTGACACATAGACCATGTGTCATGGAATTCATGGCATTATATACATTATTGGACACTGTGGTTAAGAAAGAAACGGTTTTAGAAATTAAGCTTTGATTTAGTACAGGGTTTCAACAGAGGGACAATTTGATGAATCTGTATTCTGTTCTGCAAATTATCATACTATAGCATATACAGTATAGTGCAGATATTCATAAAGCAACATTACACCAGTGGAATGGAGAACCGTGCCTCTGCATAAAATGAGCATTGACACATTAACACATTTGTGCTTAGGAACCAAAATGACTTTGAATTCTCCTTCACAGACTAATGTAGGCTAATACATAGTGGCATTAGTACTTTTGCTATTAAGCCTAAGTTATAAGCAGGTACATTATTATTATTATGTGCATTTTCCTTTAGCTGAGTAGCTGTATTTCTCTTTAGTGCCAAGGCCAACCCTTGGACCTAAGCGCTCTCTGTATGATATGAGTGCCTAATATGGTCTTCTGCAACTCTAATATTAGTATCTTGCATTGTAGCTTCTTAAGCGTAGTCTCTTTTCATTTCTTGATAAACCTCAATGCTCCAACAGTTGTTGTTACTTTTGTCAGCCATCTCAATTTCCAGGTCCTTATACATGGAAAGCTTCTCAGTAACCTTGACATACACATTTCTCCCTCGTGGAACAGAGACATAAAGAAGGTAGCATATCTTGTTCTTGGTATGTCACATGACAATGTTGAGCCTATTGAATCAAAGCATGAGTTGATTTTGTGCTTTTCCAGTCTCTCCCTCTCTCTCATGCTCTCTCTCTCTCTCTCTCTCTCTCTCTCTCTCTCTCTCTCTCTCTCTCTCTCTCTCTCTCTCTCTCTCTCTCTCTCTTTATCTATCTATCTATCTATCTATTATTCATCTACAGCCACTGATAGCAACATGTAAAGTAACCATTTGAATTATATTATCCAGTA
Source organism: Cranoglanis bouderius (assembly GCA_023630585.1). NCBI lineage: Eukaryota > Metazoa > Chordata > Actinopteri > Siluriformes > Cranoglanididae > Cranoglanis > Cranoglanis bouderius. The sequence continues at coordinate 13,986,510 of CM042568.1, forward strand.
ATGTATATAACCATAAGCCAGTGTTACACAGCTCAGGTCTGAGTTCTAATGACATTGTAATTTGAGAGAAAAAAAAAAAAAAAAATGAAAACTGTCCAGAAAAACAAAACAGAGACCCCTTTTGAGTCCACTTGTATTGTGAACAGCAAAAACACTGAAGTCATTTCATTTATAAACAGCTATATTTAAAAACACCCTTAAAATTACTATGTGCTCTTTTTCTTCTCTTCTCATTCTTTCTTTAACAATTCATTCTCAAATAATATCACTATTCCCCACTTTTTCTCACCATCTGTCCATCAATCCATCTCTCCTCTCCTCTTCCCCACAGCCTGCCTGAGTGAAATGCTTTCAGCTGAGACAGTGAATAAAGCATAACTTCAGCACCATGCCCGAGCCCGAGCCTGAGCCTTCCGTCATCCAGAAAGCCCTGCTGACACAATCCAGCACAGCGCCAGTGCTACCCTAAAGCCTTCCTACACACACACACACACACACACACACACACACACACACACACACACACACACACACATATGCTTACATACTAAAAACAACAAAGGGTTTCGCCTGACTCATTCATCTTCTCATGCCTCTTCTCTCACACATGTGATGCATCTGTCTACCAACTGTGCTCTCCCACACGCATATAGATACACACTCCAGCAGCCGGGGTGCACTTTTGCCCTGAATAATTTAACAGCCTCAGCAAATCTCACAGCAATTTACACCTGCCCAGGCATATCCTAACTCACTTTCACACACGTATAAATATATATATATATATATATATATATATATATATATATATATATATATATATATATATATATATATATATATATATATATATATATATAAAATGACATATTACCTGAATAGCACACTGAACACATTTTACGATGCACAAACACTTCTAAGTTATTTCTGTACACGATAAATATGTTGGTTAGGTATCTTGTAAACAGAACATACTGTAGGTAGCACTGTAACATAGCACTGTAACTTAGCAACTGGGTAATGATTAGGACCACTTGAAACACTCTATAATAAAGGTTTGCCGATCATTGGGAGATTGCAAGTTCGAATCCTGATTATGCAATAGCCATCCATGGCCCATTTTTTGCATGGGATAGAAGCCATTACTCTCTTCCTGTCAATCAGACCAATACTAAACAACGGTGGGTGTCTGTGAGCTCATGTATGTAGAAGAGGACAGTTAATACTTTCATCTGAGAGTGTTCGGCCACTCTGTGATGTGTTATGAGTAGCAGTTCAAAAAGATGTGGTGGCTGGCTTCACATGGTCTAGCTTTCACCTTCCTGGTTGCTAGCAAAATAGGGAGAGGTTGCTAGTGGGTTGGAATTGGAAAATGACCTAAATGAAATGTGTAATTAATTTGTAATTGCAATATGGAAGTACATGTTTGCAATTAATTTGTAATTATATACATAAGCCTTAATATATAATTCCATTTCTTATATCAAAGAGGAAGTGTTGTTTCTTTTAAAGTAAGCAGAAGAGACAAATAGTGCATCATTTTTTCCCCTTAATGTAATCTGTGTGTTTTTGAACTGCAAGGTTAACAAAGAAAATTAAACAATGTAGTGTTTATTTCTGCTGCTCATTCATTAAAACAAGTCGGTTGGTTGGATACGCTTTTCTCTTTCAAGTCAGCACAGTGGACCTGTTTTTACAGAATCATTCTTAAGGTACTAGCTATATTTTAAACTTAGGTTTCCCCTTCAAGTTTAGGTGTTAATAAGGGACAAGTTGAAAAAGAGTCATACAAGTTAATCAAGCTCTGAGAGAAGTTCAGATGCCTCAAATGTAGCATTCTAATAAACGTGTCCCCTTAGAAAGCACAATTCTGTATTATCTCCCTCAGCCACATCAAAACAGGAACAGACCATGCCTTGCTGTTTAATATATACCCTGTTGTTTGATGGACAGCTGAGATCCTCTTACTGTTCTGAAATGCTAGTGTGCTAGTCAGAGCTGTATCATTTAACATCAGTTAAACATAAATGAATGGCTATTATCTCAGAATGCACTTTTGTTTGATGTCCCTCAACCTCATTGCTGCTTCTATAATCTAACTAATATTGGATGTAGGTAAACTGTTGGTTTCCAGAATAAATGAAACAACCAGAGGAGAACAGCAAAAGCTGGATTCTCCCTTCCTGCCAAATAAGACACTGGTATTATGTTTTGCAAGATCAAAAATGGTTCACATAAACAGTTTTAAAGACTTAACTTGTTTGAGACCTTTTTGCTCCTCTGGATGTTAAAAGTGCACAGACTGGAAATTGGGGTAGGTTTTGGAGGGAAACCTGTAGGCGTAACATCGTTTACATTTGTTTCACTGTAATTCAGTGCCAAATTTTTGAAAGACTATTTCCAAATGCGTATTCTCATTAGAGATCACAACAATTTCTATTGTCACCCCATGCACATGCACATGCACATGCATATGTATATGTATATGTTCTGATAAAATATTTCTCCAGGATCACATATATAAAATCCTTATACAATTTTTTTTTTTTTTTTTAATGATACAATACAGCAGAACAATCACACAGTACACACTAACTACACAGAACAACTTCTTCTTCTTTTGGAGACTTTGAATGTCACACTTTCTTCTGTTTTTTTCCCCCAGCTAATACGAACAACCAGCATTTATTTTATTTATCTATTTATTTATTTATTTTAATGAAAAGTGGTCTATTACATAACATGTTACCTTCTTTACTGACATACAAACTTTTTTTCTGTGACATTTAATTTTTGGTTGGAAAAGTAATGTTTGGAAATCTACTTTTTTTTTTTTTTATTGACCCAGTAATACAGAAGTCTTCAAATCAACATCTAAGACACAATTAGAATATAAAATAGTGCCTCGGACTTTTGTATACTACTGTGAATGTTAATCCTAATTTTGTAAATTATCACATGACTTACTATCATGTTGACATGTCCATGTAGTACAGCACATGCAAGAATAGTGAAATGTTTGTGTGGTTTTGATTGTCCTTGGATAGCTAATGAACAGTATATAGTATGAATGTAATTCTGATCCTCTGATGGACTGGCATCCCATTCACGCTTTATTTCTGACTTCTGTTCACAGTATTCCTGGGATAGACTCCAGATCCACTGCAATCCTGGCAGGATAAAGCTGTTGCTTAAGATTAATCGATGTAATTCCGACTGTTCTTTAACAACAGTTGTACACTTTTTACTTTTTAGAACTTTTTCTTAATATGTACTCTTTTGTTTAATTAAATAATTGTTCAATTTAAGAGTAAATTTGTTAAATAAATTTCTGCAAAAAAAAAAAAATGTGCATATGTGTCATAATGTGCTAATGTGCATATTTATAATGTACATAGGACACATATTTCTGCATACTCCTTTAGGGGTTTGCATGCACAATGTGATCAGCAATACTGATCCTACTCCTTGCATGTAGTATCCGGAATGTGAATAACACACTTACCTTAAATGTTCAGGCGATATTTAATCTGTTACTTATCTTGTGTGATGCCTGGAATAATAAGAGCATGAAGAGCAGAAGACACTTAGTTAAGTGCTACACATGTGAGACCTTTTGTTTTTGTTGTTTTTAGGTTTTTGTTATTTTTTAATTAAAGCATCCACATTAAGAACATAATCAAATGCTTCCTTTTCATGTGAATGTTGCTGAAATTAAGTCTAATAAATTTGATAACTCCTAGGTCCTGTTGTGAGCTCAAATTCTGAAAAGCTTGATGATTAATGGTTCGATGAAGAAACAATATGTCAGTAAGCATGAAGAAACAATAAGACAAAAAGAAACTACAAGGCTCTTCTCAGATTGCAGCTACACCCTTGAGTACAGCATAGTTTTAATAAGATGAGTCTGGTTGTATGTGTACTGCAGAGTGTAGTTTTTGCTAATGTACAAAACATTGGCACCCTGCCAGTCTAAAATACAGTAAGACTAAACAAATAAGCATTTTTTCACACATACATCATCAAATATGCTATCAGTTCCATAATTATTGGCACCATTCAACAAAGTGATTACAAATTATTATTTTTTTAAATAATATTCCACACAATTAATTACATTTTAGTCACTCAAACAAGCAGAAAGAACAATTATCTTTCATCTAACAATCACTGTAATAAGAACTTTTTCCCTCAAAATAATTGCTCTCATAAAGCATTTTTTTTTTTTTTTCATTTGACCAAAATCACTTTGTCAGAAATACAATTAAGCACAGTCAAGGCCATGATAATGACAACAACAACAAAAAAGTAAATGTCTGGAACAGTTGGAAATTTGCCTGAAAGATAATGCATGTTCCTACTAATCCACTATCAGCGTGTTTGGCAAATAACTGGGGACTGCAAGTACAAGGAAAAGCATAGACAATGTTAAACCTTTTTTGTGTTTGTTAAAGTAAATGTAGAGTATGTCTATATGTTCCATCTGAAAATATCACTCATTGCATGTGCGATTGCATTATTTTATCACTATTTTTTTAATAGACCAGGGGTTCGATTTCCGCCTCAACCTGCATGCGTGGAGTTTGCATGTTCTCCCCGTGCTTCAGGGGTTTCCTCCGGGTGCACCGGTTTCCTCCCCCAGTCCCGGGGTAAGCTCGAGGCTCCCCCGCAACCCTGTGTAGGATAAGCAGTACAGAAAGTGGATAAATGGGTTTTAAAAATGTTAATTTAAAAAAAAATCCCATTTTACATTTTTTTATCAATGTACACTCTTTATTTTTTTATGAAGAGTGCCAATAGTGCTGAAGTTAAAAACAAACAAAAACCAATCAGCAAACATGAAACATAAAGCATGTTTTTGGTAGCTATCCTTAAAGAAACCAAATAATTAGGATCCATAAAATTAGAATATATTACTTGATGTTAAGCAGAATTCACATTGTATTCAGAGAAAATTAATATGATGAATACAAATGGTAAACTTGCCAGATATACACAATGTACTGTACATAATTCAAACATATGCCACCTTGTAACTATAATTTACCCATCAAAGGGATATAACTGTAATTGTAATAACTGTGTAGGCAAATGCTTGTTATTTTTATTGGTCATTTGCTCATTGCTAGGGAGTGAAAACAAATATTCATCTCCCATTATTAATTAATATCCTGACAGGTGGCATTAGTATGTTCCCCTGTTGCAGGAAAACCATCTGTTAATCAGGATTATCTGATTAACAGCATATGCTGCGAGTCACAATTCCATTAGCACACACTCAGTGTACTTAAACTGTTATTTGAAAAATCTAATAAAATATTTCTTCATCACACAGTTCAAAAGACTATTGTGTCACATGAACTTGTTGTGTATAGTATACTTGTTGCATTATGGTTTAACTGTTGAGTGTTTTTTTTCCATGTGATACTGAGTGACAGTATACAGATGACTGAATAGTGATCAATATTTTCAAAAATCTACTTGAATATTTTACTTTTCATGAATCATGAAACCTTACTTTGTATGTTTTTACTGGTTCAAAAATATGTTATTTAACTTGAAAAAGAAGGAAGAAAGAAAGATTAAATGGGAAAAAAGATTTCAGTAGTGGTGGAGCTCTAGATTTAGACAGATTGGCAGGGGTTGACATACTGCCAGAGTTCTTTCCTGAAAATCAATAGCTAAAATGCAAATGAATCATGGCACTTCCTCCATGGGAAGCTTTGGTGTGAATATATATTTATGTCAGAGGCATTTGTAATTTGAGCTTCAGAGTTAAGATATATTCTATTGTGGAGGTCACATCACAGTGGGTAGGAGGGTTAGACCAGTCTGAAGCATCATTAGCATACGGAAGCCTGTTGGGAACAGAGAGATGAGCAAGTGGAAGTGCACAAAGTCAAAAACACAGTCATGTGGTTTATAGTACTCAAGCAGGATAAAAAGCAGATGTTAATATGGGGGAGTGCTTTTTTATGCAGTTGTGTCCTTGAGCAGCATGGTTTGGTGCAGGAAAATGTTTGGTGCATATCAAGGCCTGTAACACTGATGCACTGATGAACAAGTGCGGCATAATAAATTTGGGCTCTTAATAGATTTTTTTTTTTTTAAAGAGTCAGTATAAGGTTTTTGTCATCTATGTCTGATTATTTGCTGTTAACATCTGTTGGATTAATTTGGATTTTTGTAGAACCAAGCACAACAGCGCTATCAATGGTCATGAGAAAAACACACAGATGGCATAAAGAAGTGAGGCTGTGGCTGATTTCTTTCTTGCCCAGACTGTAGATTCATGCAGTCTATCAATGACAGTCATATCAGATGATTACATAGAGTGAAACATCCCTTAGATTTGCTCTACATTTGAGCAGCTTCACTGACACATCCGTAACACATTAGCAGCAAGCGATTGTGTAAGTGTGAATTATTAGGAGGTGGATTATTTACCCTAGCATCATTTTCCCCTGAAAATGCCTTTGGGAGGAGAAACTAAAAGTTGATAGAGCACACATAGTCCAGTCAAAGCACACATTACACAAAAGGACACATGACAGAACCATAAGTGTAGTGTTTATGGTTTGATTGAACAGGGTACAGCTTTTCTGTTTTCCATGTTTGATATTTGCCATGAACCCTGTAGGAAATTACGGACTTAAAGTGCTTAAAAAATGTAAATTACAAATGTAGCTGACTTTAAAGTAAGGATGGCACAATCCCACTTTCATTTTCCGATAATGATAACAGAACCTTGAGTATCAGCTGATAATGGTATAACTTTTTATTTTTTTAATCTATTAAGCTTTAAAATATATCTTTGTTTACTGTATCTTTGTTACGTTTGTTTAGCTTTAAAAGCTTTGTTAAGCTTTAAAATTTATCTTTGTTACCTGAAGCACTTCACAGTTCTCTCTTTCTCACAAAAATCACTTACATCGGATCAGTGCTATCTCTATGATGTATGTAAGTGTGTGTGTGTGTGTGTGTGTGTGTGTGTGTGTGTGTGTGTGTGTGTGTGTGTGTGTGTGTGTGTGTGTGTGTGTGTGTCATCATTCCTATAATGCCATTGGTGAGACCTAATGTTATAATGCATTGCTCAATTCGAATTGTTTCATTGTTAATCTATTGATATATATTAGATTATAGCTCTCCCATCAAATATCATAACCAGCCTTCATAGATGTATATGGAAAGCAATCAACACCAGTGCAGACTCTCTTCAGTCACTCTCAACAGAGTTTGTGTGTGTGTGGTGTGTATGTATGTATGTATGTATGTATGTACAACTCATATATGTCTTGTGCTGGCCAAAAACTATATTTCTGCTTCTAAACAATGTGGGTGACACATGCTAAGTGGATGTAATCATGAGCAATTAGGACAGACTAACCTTCATGAAACTAGGAGATTAACACTTCACGACTATTAGATTACTAGAGTACGCAATTCCTACATGTGCTGCAGTCAAACATGTGTTTGGCATCAATTAAGCTGTCTGGTAAAATAAATAGAGACATTATTGGTATAGTAAGATCTATTATTTCTTCATGAGTTTGAATTTCACAGCTCAAATGTGGCCTTACGCTGTTACAAAAAAAAAAAAAAAAAAAAAAAAAGCCAACTCTCAACATTGTGAAAGGAGATTTCATAATCAAAGCATGAAGTCAAAGGCAAGAGATAAAAGGAGAAGGGCTGTGAGGCCTGTCTGACAAGAGTGCCAAATCTCTTCTACCTCTTCCCTTTGCTTCACTCTTTTTTTCCATTTGCTGAGAGAGAAGGGAGAGAGATGGAAGGGGAGAGAGAGCGAGAGTGAGGGGGGGTAAAAAAAAATCACGCTGTGAATTTCGCCACTTATTAATGAAGAAAGAAAGGCATCTCTAAGGAGGGATGGCGCATGGTGATGATCAGTGAGCACTCAGGCGACACACTTCACAGTGCCTCTAATTGAAATGTCCCTTTCAGGTCTCCAATGGGGGTTCTGTTTCACACACACCATGGTCCACCTCCCCACTACTTAAACACACAAACAAACACACCAACCACCACACACATTTGTCTTTACCCAATGCAGTTGAGGAGTTTTGAAGGAGGTGGTCTTGAAGGAACATATGTAAGTCCTGTTGTTTTATGTGGATAACTGTGGATATGTAAGTTTCACTGTGGATATGCAAGTTTGCATAAACATTAAAGCATAAGCATAAACACTATTATTGGTTAATAATTGGTCATCTGTTATGTGAAAATGACTAATAAATGAATTATTAATTGTGATAATGTGTAATTAATGCTTTGTTAACACCTTGTTATGTAAATTATTGTAAATTATTGAGCATGAATTAATCATCTAGCTTCATCCCTTATTATAATGTATATGTTATACCTGTAGATTTTAGGCAACATCAACTGACATGCAGTTTATCAATTTAAGAGCTTATAATTTACACAATTTACACAGGTGGTCCTCAAGGAACATTTTAAAAAAAAATAAAAATAAATAAATAAATAAATAAATAAATAAATAAATAAAAATTTAAATCACCATGGATATGTAAGTTTGGTAGTAATTAGCATACTTGTGCCAAAACTGTGGCAGCTGTCTGGTAAAGATTATTGAAATTGTTCTCAGCATGGGAATTATATGAATTCACCCATTAAACCATGCAGATTCTTACCACAAGTAGCAGCATATGAACTGATACTCCTCAAAATATGCTATGCTCCAAACATTACAGGCATTTTTCTCAGAAAACATGCTAGTTATGACTCACTTCGAATGTTTGGAGCAAATGTGTGAATGAATGAATCACCCTCTCCATCTCCATTAAGTCTCTCCATCCTCCAACTTGTTCTGCCTGCCAGCTCTTTACTTTCTGCAGACATCTGTAGTGTTTCTTGCTTTTGCGATGTGTGGGTTTTACCATGCCACATGAATAAGCAAGCTGATGCATATTTTGTAACCATATAGACTCAATACTTAAATTTAAAAAATAATAATAAATAATAAATAAATAATAAAAATTGATAATTATGTAGAACATATGATCCCAGGTATCATGGCTACTGCTATTCTATTCAAACTCAATCTCTCAAGATAAACTCAATTTGAACAAATTGGAATGAACATTTTATAACACTGACAATCCATTTCTAATATGTTATAATAATGTAAAACACCATTAACAACTATAAACAAATAATTAGTTATTCAGGATTTAAACATTAACAAATGTTTATAAATGTGCTGAAGTCATTCTCAGAATATGGTGTTAAACCTGTCCCATGACTAATTGGGTGTAATAAGTGGTTTGAAAATTTGACTACATTTTATTTTAAAGAACACATATTAGGGGTTCTTTGTTCAATAAAGCCCAAATTGGAAACTTGTAAATGGTTAACTCAATATGAATTAGTCTTTATTCATAAACATTATTATTGTTTCATAACTGGTAATGGTTAGCACGTTTGGCTTGCACCTCCAGGGTTGGGGATTCAAATCCCACCTATACCCTGCGTGCGCAGAGTTTGCATGTTCTCCCTGGGCTTTGGGGGTTTCCTCTGGGTACTCCGGTTTCCTCCCCCAGTCCAAAGACATGCATTGTAGGCTGAATGGCATTTTTTTTTTGTGTGTTGTAGGCTGATTGGCACCAAATTGTCCATAGTGTGTGAATGAGTGTGTGATAATGATGTATATAATGTATATGTTATACCTGTAGGCAGAATCAAGTGACCTGCAGCGTATCACTTTAAGAGGTTATAAAAGCAGAGTAAGTCAGTAATATACGACATGTCTCATATTCCAAAGTAGAATTTTAGTAATCACTAATTAGAAGCTATAAAACACTAAACAAGTTTTTAATATGTTAATTTGTGGTCCATATTCTAAAGTCAAGCTCATTTCATGTCTTTTAGTGAAAAAAAAAGTTTAAATAACAATAGGCTAGTATATGTTACATGCATTAACACAGGCTACCAAAGCCAAAAACAAAACAATTGTAACACTACAGAGTGTTAAATAACCAGCATTTGAATTTTAATTTAAAAACTTAATTGAATTTTATGTGAATACTAGAATATGGGACATGTAGTATTAGTGCCTTCAGAGGTCTGCAGAAGTGAATTTACGCAACCTACAAACTAGAGGTGAAACACACCACTATATACTAACAAGTTGTAAATTTAGATGATTAATTAATGCTTAATAATTTGCATAATGAGGGCATTTCATAATCTACCACAATTAATAATGCATTTATTAGTCATTTTCCCAAAACAGATCCCCAGTTATGAACCAATAAAAGTGCTTATGAACAACGTCTGATTAATAGTGAAGAAACCATTTACAAGTGTCTAATTTGGGTATTATTCAACAAAGAACACATCCTTAATTAGCATCATTGTAGAATGTTAAAGGTTCATAAGCAGTAAAATGGTTTGATTCTTTATTATTGTGTACATTCTTTTCTAATTTCCTTTAAAATTGCCAACCAAGTGCTTGAAAAAGAGCTTGTCCTGCAAGAAGGTTATACTGCTTTAGAGGCTTTTGCAGGCATTCACAAAATAATCTTTATTCATTTTAATGTCACAAGGCTAAATATAAGTATTAGAGCTATTAATTATGTAAATTAGCAAAATAAAATAAGTTTTAATAATATCAATAATTTAAATATATATTTGACAGAACCTCTTTGTCTTGCATTACATGCCACTGGTTTTGGATATTTTTTAAAATATATTTTTTTTAATCACAAAAAGTTGTGGATAAGTGCTTCCAGGTCCAAAGCTCAGAAGAATAAGTGGCCATTTCAACCAGCACCAGTAGAGTTATTAATTTACTTGTAAATTCTTTTGTTGTTGTTGTTGTTGTGGATAATTTAGACAAGTCATGGGAGCTCCACCTTTCAATCTTGTTCTAAAATATTTTTTTAACCAGAAAAAATAAAAGCATTTAATAGAATAATTTATTGACGCTATGTGATAAATGATGCTGTTGGAAAACACATTTTTTTCCATTTTTCCTTAATTGGAAATTTGTCACTGGTATTACTGTCACTGGTGTAATGGCCTGTGCTTATAACATCAGTGACAATTAATAACTTCAGTGACTTACTAAGAAATGGCACCACATTAAATATCAAGAATATTGATTATTCATTCAAAAATTATTTTTGAGAATGACCCACTTGCTAATGTGTGTATACACTATTATTGGATTATTAATGAAAAAAAAATTATTCCAAATTTGAAAATGTTTATAAATGACACTTCATGTAGTTGCTCATGTGTGTACTCATGATTACAACACACGTACAGTGCCCTCCACTAATGTTGGCACCCTTGGTAAATATGAGCAAAGAAGGCTGTGAAAATTGTTCTTATTGTTTAACCTTTTGATCTATGTCTTTGTTAAATATATAGGTGTGCAACAATTATTGGCACCCTTTTAGTCAATACTTTGTGCTACCTCCCTTTGCCGAAATAACAGCTCTGAGTCTTCTCCTATAATGCCTGATGAGGTTGGAGAATACATGGAAAGGGATCTGAGACCATTCCTCCATACAGAATCTCCCCAGATCCTTCAAATTTCGAGGTCCACGCTGGTGGACTCTCCTCTTCAGTTCACCCCACAGGTTTTCTATGGGGTTCAATTCAGGGGACTGGGATGTCCATGGCAGGACATGTATCCTAACAAAATGTCCAGGTCCTCTGGCAGAAAAATAGTCACAAAACATTAAAGAGCCACCACCATATTTAACCGTGGGCATGAGGTACTTTTCCATATGGCTACCTCTCTGTGTGCGCCAAAACCACCTCTGGTGTTTATTGCCAAAAAGCTCTATTTTGGTTTCATCTGACCATAGAACCTGATCCCATTTGAAGTTCCAGTAGTGTCTGGCAAACTGAAGACGCTTGAGTTTGTTTTTGGATGAGGGTAGAGGCTTTTTTCTTGAAACCCTTCCAAACAACTTGTGGTGATGTGGGTGAATTTGGATTGTAGTTTTGGAGACTTTCTGACCTCAAGACACAACTAACTTCTGCAATTCTCCAGCTGTGATCCTTGGAGATTTTTTGGCCACTTGAACCATCCTCTTCACTGTGCGTTGAGACAATATAGACACACGTCCAATTCTAGGTTGATTTATAACATTTCCATATTATATAACATTACTTATTGCCTTGATAGGGGAAATGGGCATTTTCAATGTTTTTGTTATTTTCTTACAGCCACTTCCCATTTTGTGAAGCTCAACAACCTTTTGCCGCACATCACAGCTATATTCCTTGTTCTTACTCATTGTTATGAATGACTAAGGGAATTTGGCCTATGTGTTACCTCATATTTATACCCCTGTGAAAGGAAGTCATGGTTAAACAATTTCCTGTTCCTAATCACGCAGGTGTACTAAAAAAATGTAAAATATCAATGGGAAGATACTTCAAATATATTTTTCTCACATGAATTCATAGGGGTGCCAATAATTGTCGTACACCTATATTTAACAAAGATATGTTTGTGGATAAACCTGTGTTTGCAACTGTTTGATATCCATGTGTTTGATATCCAACCTGTGTTTGCAACTGTTTGATATCCATGAGAGCAGATAATTTTTGTGAATTGTTTTAACAAAATATCAAAAGGTTAAACAATAAAGACAAATTTTTCACAGCCTTCTTTGCTCATATTTACCAAGGGTGCCAATATTAGTGGAGGGCACTGTAGTTTCTTGTACCCTTACAATATATTCAGACTATTTACAGACTTCTAACATGATAATGTTTCAATCACCGAACTAGTGTGACGTGGTTGGATTTCATGCAATTTTATACAAATGAAGTTGTTAGAAATAGTATTAACGCATAACCATAAACTGTACATGCACTCATACAAAAGATTATTGTTACGGTGAAATCAAGGCTCATGCTCCCTTTACAGGTTAAAATTCTATTTCGTTGAATCTATCGCTCTGACGCAATTCATGATTATCAGTGGGTGCTGACCTTTCAACTGTTGATGCCCCAAATGAGGAGGCAGCTGCATGACTCAACTCTGAGTCACAGCAGTGGTTCAGTGCACTGAGGGTAAACACACTTTGCTCTGATTAACTCCCATTGTGGACTTTTTGCAGAAATAAATCCACCACGCTAACATTTTCATTACCCATGTTTTATCTCCTCATGTATATAGTGTTAGGTTATATTAGCGTTTAGGATATTGGCTGTGGGCGTCATGGTGGTGCAGTGGGTAGCATTGCCACCTCACAACTCCATGGTCTCTGGTTCAATCCTGAACTTGGTTTACTGTGGGTCTGTGTGGAGTTTCACATGGTCTCCCTGTGTCATTGTGGGTTTCCTATGTGTTCTCTGTTTTTTCCCACCTCCCAAAAATAATACTAGCTGAATTGACTGCTTATCTCATGTAATATCTCATCACAACTGGCACATGTTTAATACAGAAAAATGTCTGTAAAGGCACAGCAAAGACTTTTTCTGTTATAAGCTAAATATACACATTTACTGAAGATGGAAAAACCGATGAACAGTGATAACCCTGTGTGGAACCTTGGACCTGCATGACAGTTCCAAAAAGAAAACAGCAAACAGCTGACAAAAGAAGAAATTAGTGTCTTAAGCAGCCAATCAGGAGATGGGCCAATGAACCACATCTTCAGTTTAGAAGAAAAAGAGAGTATGTGGAGAAACAGAACTTAATGGGATAATGGTAAATAACAGATGTTGTTGTTCAGCTAGGAGTGACACTAATGATGCCCTATTGTACTTCTAGGCAAGAAAGAAACTTGGGATCATGCAGATGCAGATCTTTTTTTTTTTAACTCCTATTTGCCACAATGTCTCCCCCCCGCCACCCCCCCCCCCAAACAATTGACTATAAATGTAAAGATACTTACTGTAAAGAAATAAAAGCTGAGCTGTACTTGCATTTACCCCACTAGCAAAAATGACCTATTGGACTATTATATATACTATATGGCCAAAAGTTTGTGGACACCTGACCATCACACCCATATGTGCATGCTGAACATCCCATTCCAGACGTAGTACCCCCTTTGCTGTTGTAACAGCCTCCACTCTCCTGGAAAGGCTTTCTGCCCTTCCAGCCACTAGAGCATTAGTGAGGTCAGACACTGATGTTGGCGAGAAGGCCTGGCTCACAGTCGGTTTTACAGTTCATCCCAAAAGTGTTCAGTGAGGTTAAAGTTAGGGTTTTGTGCAGGACACTCAAGTTCTTCCATGCCAACCTTGGCAAACCATGTCCTCGTGGGCCTTGCATTGTGCACAGGGGCATTTTCATGCTAGAACAGATTTGGGCCCCAGTGAAGGGAAATCTTAATGCTACAGCATACAAATACATCCTATACAATTCCAACTTTGTGGCAACAGTTTGGGGAAGAACCACATGTGGCTGTGATGCTCAGGTGTTTACAAAATGTTGCGCATTTAGTGTATAATACAACTGAATGCATCAGGAAACAAAAGGAAATGAATGAACAGCTAGTGTAAATTAATTAATCAGTCTTTTTTTTTTTTCCATTCCTCCTAGATCTGACTTTATAGAAAAATATGAAACTCTTCATAAGCACTTAGTGGCCTGCCCCACCGCTGCTGGTGTTCAGTCAATTTCACAGAGCACCCAATATTAACCAGAGAAATGTCACAGGTATATGCTGCTTGTTTGGACCAGATATACAGTGTAGCATATTTATTGTGACACCTGAGCGCATGCCAAGGTAATATTCCTGTTGTGCTGTTTGTAGTTGCAATGTGAAATAGACATGCACACAGCTGGAGCTTAAAATTTAAGCTCTACAAATGAAATACAGCAACTGGAGTGTTTTGTTATACCCAGTTCACCTAACGCTTTGTAGGTTCTGAAAAATCCATGGGAAGTTTGGTTAAAAAATAAAATAAAATAAATCTTGCACATAATTTTGTCAAAAAAGGTTGATATTTGTGTTTTGTTTTGTTTTGTTGTTTTTTTTTGTTTGTTTGTTTGTTTGTTTTTATGAATGTGGAATGATAATAAAATGACCACAACATAGCTTAAAGTCATTGGCTTGGATGGTTTTCCAGTGATTGTCCATGTTTCAGTGAACACAAAACACAGTTTTAAATGTGTTTTTAAAATTATGCTATTCACTTAATAGCATTTATTAAGAGAAATAAGATTTAAGCGAACTTAAATCCAGCAGCATTCATTATCTACCATTCTGCTAGAGCATAATCATATAACTGATTCCAAAGGGATTATGGTTACAGCCAAAGTTTTCTTTATTATAGTGAATATTTCAATACTGTACAGTTACAGTACACAGTGTCTTCAGCTGAAATGCTGACAGCAAGCTTACTTCATAAAATATGTGCATATTCTATAAATAAGATGCCATGCTATCACACAGTGAAAACTCAACCATTATGTTGAATATATGTATGTCCATTAAACATGGATGTGCTGTTAGTGCAAATAAACTATTGCGTTATTTACTAATGTAATTAGGAATTACATGGAAAGACGTTACTCTGATGGAACATTTTGAGATCATTTTTAACAGACCAGACTTAGGAGAAGAGTGAGAATCTAATCAAGAAGCACTTTATTATAAAATCAGGGCAAACAATGTTGACACAGTCCATTACTCAAAATGGTGAGGCAGGCAAAGATCAAAACATGATCAGATATCACATCCAAGGGATAGTCCTGGGAGTAGACCAGTAAACAAGGCAAAGGATCTAAACACAGTGAAGGCAGGCATCATTAAATAGCAATGTCGCCCTTTATACTGAAACACAACACACCTTACTTCAAAACAATGTATGCTTGACTCATTCTGCCATAAACCAGTGTGACCAATGGCATCATAAGCTTCATTTTGGCAACCATGTGAGCTCGGATTCATAAGAAGTACAAACCTGTGTGTGCACTTCGAGAGTACCTTAGTAGATTGCGGGATGTAGAGATATATTGTGGAAATGTAATCATCAAAGAAAAGAGGGCGTTCATGTCCTGTTCTCTGGATTTTTAAAACTACCTGTACCTGTGGCATTTGTGTGCATCTGTAGAGTGACAGCCTTGACAAGACGACTAGGATGCAGTTAGCTCAGGTGTTTACAGATAAGCTTAAGCAGAAGAGCCAGCACTCACCAATGCCTTAGGATAAGAGACTCATAGCTCTCCTATGCTACTGGAGTTTTACAGTTGTCCATATGTTTGTCCACACATTGAGCTGCGAGCAATCTATCTGAAAGAGAGAGAGAGAGAGAGAGAGAGAGAGAGAGAGAGAGAGAGAGAGAACACCAGGTTACTACACGTGTATGCGGAATGCAATGTATGCTCCAATCATTTTCCACCAGCCGTGTGTGTTTCTGCCGCCCCGCCTCGAAGCCATGTGCTCTTTTGCTGTCCACAACAAACGGGGTGCAAAAGCCAGCAGTTGCATGAGGAGCACAGAAGGTGTTGTGTGTGTGGGTTGCAGGCCCGCCGTCACATGGTTTGACATGAGTTTGGTTGTTGGACTGTTTCTCAACCCAGCATCAACACTGAGGTGTTTAAAAACTACTGATACACTCACTTCAGCACATAACACACTAGCATGCCACCATGATGTCACAGTCACCGCTGTGCTGAAAATGCTCCACTACCCAAACAACATCTGGTCAGCTGTGATTCTGTGGTGGTTCACCATTGGTGGATAGAGTTGAGCAGCTCTGACAAATTCTGCTGAGCGACAGATGAGCTACAGTGACTGTGTGCCTATATGATGAGTCAACTCCTTTTTCCCTATATATGCTACGTTCAGGTACAATTATTCATGATGTTAGCTTCCATTTTTATGCTTATGACACAGTTGTACAGTATGTTTCAGCAAAGCCAGATGACAAACATCAGCTTAATAATATTAAGGAATATGTAAAGGACATTAGACACTGATGCTGAGTAACTTTCTTCTACTTAATTCTGACAATTCTTCTAACAAGAATTTCTTCTAACACGGCCAGAGGCAGCTAGAAGTAGGCAGTCTAATTAGGTAGTAACTTTCAGTTACATTATATTCACCAAGTTCTTGGTGTTGTTGACTCTAACTTATGTAGATAATACTACTAGTATAGACTATTTTTCATCTGATAAATATTGCTAAGCTAAGAAATATGTCCAATGATGCAGAAAATCTAGTTCATAATGTTATAGATTGGTACCTATTAAAGGTAGGTTGGACTATTGTAACGGCATGCTGCCTAGATGTTCCAGTAAATGCATAAACACTACATTGGCTCCCAGAAATTGATGGGACAGCATTGATTATAAAAGAATGGTATTGACCTATAAAGTATTGAATGATCTCTCCCTACAGTACCTTAGCAAACATTTGGTCTATTATGATCCGCCACACCTGCTTCTATCGAAAAGTGCAGATTCTTTATCATACTGTAATGATTTGTAATCCTACTATGCGGTGTTGCCCAGAAAAGGATGGGTTCCATGTTGAATCTGGTTTATTTCAAGGTTTATTTTTCCTGTCACCCTTGGCTTACAAATTTCTGTAAAGCTGCTATGTAGCAATGTCTATAGCTAGTGTTATACAAATAAAACTGAATTGCATTTAAATGGTGTGTGTGTGTGTGTGTGTGTGTGTGTGTGTGTGTGTGTGTGTGTGTGTGTGTGTGTGTCAGGGCTGTGACTCATTTAAGGCACTTATGAGCATATACAAGTAAAAGCGCATTTCATTCGTACTGACACCATTTGACTGTAGCGCACTCAATGGACATTTTAGGCAGGAGCTAAATGGTGTGTGGTTCTGCAGTACTATATGTGTGTGTGTGTATGTCTGTGCGTGAATCCTCTGGCTGCCCTACTGACAGATGTGTATTTCTGCTGACAGCGCTGATCTACAGCAAGTCAGCCCGGCTTCGCACGAAGCTATTACTTAATTCACTGACGTTTGCTGTAATTGCCTGGGGGCAGTTTGCTGTGGAAGTATGGGGTCCTAACAGGATTAGATTAGAAAAACAGAATTACCATTTCAGATTTAATGGGTAATCTGGAAGATGCTTCGACATGGCAGAACAGAAAAAAGTGCGGGCACCCTCTGGAAAGGTCTGGCTGGGAGCATGATGCAAAAAGGAGATGATTTCCTCAGGAAATGTTAATGCATTAAAGGTAACTCATTGAAAGGAGGCATAGAGCGACAGGGATGTGAGGAGAGGTGTGCGGCTGGCCGTTATGGATGGCTCCCCATTTTTCTCCCCTGTTTCTACTTGGCTGGCGCTTTATCATGGCAGCTTGCTGCAGTTCCAGCAGAAATGGCCTGTCAGGGCTGCTTGGATGTGTCGATTCAGAGATAATGACATATTGAAGGCTATGAACCACATTCGTGTCACCCTTCTGGTAATTGGTTCTTCCACCAGTTTTATTGTCTCCTGCAGCAGTGCACATCACTTATAAAAAAGCAGGAGACATTGTGTGTGTGTGTGTGTGTGTGTGTGTGTGTGTGTGTGTGTGTGTGTGTGTGTGTGTGTGTGTGTGTGTGTGTGTGTGTGTGTGTGTGTGTCATAGGGTTTCCATACGCCATTCGTTCGGTGCTGCTTTTTCCTTTTACCACTTGCTAACTGTATATTGTATTCAAACATAAGCTCTGCTGCCATTTTTCAAGATTTTTGTCATTCCACCTGGGTGAAGACCCTCATTCTTTCTTCTATGCTGATCCTGATAGATGCATTTACAGATGAATATGCCCATAATATAAGTACATGTTGACACAAATAGGTCTGTCCTTGGTTCATGAATAAATTGGTTAATATACTTGGTAATTATTATTATTATTATTATTATTAGTAGTAGTAGTAGTAGTAATCACATACATCACAGATGTTGGAAGGTGAATAAATGTCCTGTGAATAAATTGTATTTGTTAAACTCCAGTTTTGTTTCTCAAGGTCTTGAAAACGGCTAGCACATTCAGATTCACATTTACTGTGTGCACTGATTAAATGTCACTGAGCACATCAAACAGCTACAGCTGTGTCTTCCTTTTAACAGACGAGCTCTGACCGGTTTTTGTACTTTAGATGACCTTGTAAACTTCGCAAAAGGTTAAGGTTCACACTCACTTGATTTAGTGAAAATAGAGATTCTCACATATAATTCATCAAGCCGGATAGTAATTTTTCATACACAAATGATAGTCATGAATCAAGCCAGTCTGTGTGTGGACACATCTTTTTGACCTTAGCTGATTCTTGTACATGTTTTTGAACAAAGTACTACCACCCACCCCCCAAAACCTCAACTAGTCACATAATAGTTCAGTCTTTTCTCACCATGGCAACAACACAAGAGAGCTTTATCTGTATATCTGCCCTGTGTGAAGAAAATATTTTTATCTTCCTTTAGTGTTAGATTTAGCTTTAGAAATCACCTGGCCACACTGTAGTTATGCACATTTGGTGTATACTAAATGATCTCTTGAAACACTATAACATTTAACTGAGCTTTACTTGGAATCACCTGTCTAAATAATATTGCACTTTGTGAATCTGGCATATGCTACATTAAGCACAAAGCATCCATAATCCATCATCTAGTGGTGCAATACAGCCCACCACGAGGCAAAGCAATATAGCAGCCATAAATATCCCTTCAACCAACCTATTGTATTTATTTTATTAAAGGTACGGTGAAACTAGAGGAGAAGCATTTTACATGGCTAAGGACCTTATTGTAATGTTCACTTTTCAAAAACCAATTAATGCTGGAATGTGTAAAGGTTATGGCTCAACCGCTTAGTGGTGCATAATAGCATTCACTGTGTCATGCATTGAGGCCACAATGTGTCATTGAGCGCTGCTGGCAGTCCCTGACTTATCTGGCCTCCATTCCACCTGATTTATCCTCGCATTTTCAGAAATGAGGTTGACAGAGATGTTTGAGCCATGTCCTCAGGTTAAGCTCTTTTTCCACGACTAAACTTGTGCTGTCAGCAACTCTGTAATTCAAATTCAGAGGAAGTGGCTTAGGCTTAAAAACAAGGAGGCAAAAGTAGACTTTTCTCTCTCACTCACTTTTAGTAATCACTTTATTCTGTTCAGGGTTGCTGTGGATCTCCGATACGTACAGTACATGTATAACAGGGTCACAAATATAAATATAATAATGTTTATATAGTGATCATAATAACCATTTGTATAAAATATAGAAAGATGTCATTTTAAAGATGTAAAGTTTTCCTTTCAGCTGTGTGAATTAAAAGCAATTAAAAGTGAATTTTGTTTCCAAAAGCATAATGAATTCAATTTAGCCATTATCAAACAAATCGTAGTACTGACTAAGATTTTATATTATGTAAGATTCAATTAGTTAATTTTATACTATTTGTTTTTTTATTGCAAATTGGTTTGCACAGATATGTTGTTTTGTTTTGTTTTTTGTGTTGTTTTTTTTTTATTTTTTTTTTTTTACCTAAAACAGAACTTGTGTGTAAAGCTGATAAACAAAGTAGTTTGTATTGTTCTGGTTTATTTTGACAGGTTTGGCTACAGTGAAAAAAATTGCTAAAGATAATAACTATGCAAATCAGAGCTTCACTACTGAAATCCTACTTGCTAACTAACTACATGCTAGTATTGCCTACTGTTATACAGTACAGTTGCATTATGTTGCACTATTTTTACTTAGTGAGTCACACACACAATTCACAATTTGTTTATCAATTCCACATCCTCTCCAGCCAATCTGCACATACAATTATTACAAGAAGATTCTCACTTTTCTCACACTTCTATACAAAAACATCCACAGCTTGAAATTTCAGCTCTCCTCCTTCTAGACTGATCCATTTCATTTCTTTGCTCAGCCATTCGTTACTAGTTTGAACTAGCAAGTTCAATAACATTGGTGTCTTATCAGCCCAACAGTGAAGGGGCTTGTACGTCTAAGTGCATGTAGTATATGGGATTGTGTAAAGTAGCAGGGTGTGCTCGCTATCTGTCACTCACAGTTCCACTGCAGGGCTTTTGTGTGGGGCTCAGAAAAAAAAGGTGTTGCATTCTCCCTGCACAGCAATACCTCTGCAAGCGAGACAGATTCACAGTCAGCCACTTCCCCCCGATAAGTTGGCACAAATGCCACAGTGAAGCATTTCCATTAAAATAATCAACGGGAGAGAGAAACATTTCTGTACTTTTGTTGGACACGCAAGTACTCTCTCCCACACACAAACTCACACACATTCAAGAAAAGATGCATGGTAGGAGGTGTCTGTGTGCATTTTCTTCTTTGGTAATTACAAATGCTTCAGGTCAGGTTTTTACAGAAGTGAAAACCTTAATCATATGACCAGTGGATCCAGTATTACAATTTTAGATACCTTAATACTGCAATATGAGTCCTTTCATGTTGCCCCAGACAAAGGGATGTTCTGAGACATGGTGTGATGTAATGATGTATGATGTGCTTATCATGTTAAGCTTTGACTACTTGTCAACAGACAAAACAACCCGGTGTCAACAGCAACGTGTGCAATCAATACAATGGAACAACTCATTTCTCACAAGAGTACAATACCTATTATTTGTGCCCCAAAGTTTCTGCTCATTTTTGTAAACAGGTCCCAGACACAGAAAACTGGCTGACAAGCATCACTAAAAAAGAAAACCTGCCTCATCAAACTCAGAGCTGCTTTGATGGCTCACATCCTTGAGATTTACCCCCACCTAGCTTGCCACTTCAAAGGCAGGAAGCAGGGAAATTCGCATACAGACACACACTGAGTAGACACAATATAGAGACAGGTGTGCCTTCATTACTGCTTCTCTGATGGGCAGACAGGACACAATACAAGAAATAGATTAAACCAGCTTCTGGAATATATTTTTTATAGCATTGATGTTACAGCAACTGATTTTTGCAGACTACAATAATGTATACTATATTAGGGAAGGAACCGAATACAAATATACATTCTAAACAGATAAAGGAGACACCCAATTTTTTTCTTTTTTTTCTTTTTTTTTTTTAAAGTTAGCCAAGAAGGTTCAGAGGACGTAAGGTTGAGACGAGGGGTGCATCGGGACTGGCATCCCACAAGATGCAGGGGGCTGACATGCACAGGTTTGAGCTGGGACACATGGAAGGTGGGATATGGTTGGTCTGTTTTAATAGGCCCAGGGTGCGGGTGGAACCGGGTTGACAGGCGAAGCAGGAGCTATGAATCCACTGGAGGACCAGGGAACGAGTCAGGGACAAACAAACGACCGGGGGGGCCATTGCCTAGGTCGGGCTTTCCGGATTATAGACTGGATCTCCCACGTGGCTGCCTCTACCACGTGGGCCAGTGGAACGATTGGATCGGGGTTAGAGGTCTCTTTTTCATCAGGCGAGAACTGGCGTGAGAGGGCATCAGATTGCAATGAAGTGACCCAGCCCACCACAGTAGACGCACACCCCCTCCTGGAACCGATGGTTGCGTTCGGCTGGGGTGAGTCAGGCCCGGCCAACTTGCATGGGTTCTTCAGCAGAGGGGGAAACATTGGACAAGGCTGGAGGACTGGGTACTCTCTCGACGCTGCTCTCACATGTGATTGTCCAGATGAATGGCGAGGGAAATCAGTGAGTCAAGAGAGTCTGTCTCGTCTCTTACGACCAATTCATCTTTCAGCTGCTCACTGAGGCCATTTAGTGCCTCCTGGTTCCATCCGGACTTGGCGGCCAGGACCCGGAATTCCACTGAATACTCAGCCATGCAGCGGGGTCCCTGGCGGAAGGAAAGCAGGTGTTTGGTGGCCTCCTTCTCTGGTCAAACACTCTCCGGAGTTCATCGGTGAAGGTAGCGACAGAGGACCCCAGCGCCGGCTGCTTATCCCAGACCACGGTGGCCGAGGCTAGGAGTCCCATGATGTAGGCCACCTTGGCGGCATAGATGAAGGGATGCTGGGCAAACATGAGGGAGCGCTGGAGGGGTCTCACGCTGTGGAGGATTGGGAGGGGTAGCTGGGATGACATGATGGCATCTGGGCCAGTCAGGGAAGGATACGGCTGAGCTGCTCGGTGAGAAGCCTAATCTCCTGGGACACAGACTCAGGGATCGAGGAAAATGATTTTATTGAGGACTTGGAGGGTGTGTATAGGAAGATGAGCGAGCAGTGTGATCGAGGACGGGATTCGAACTCGGATCTATGCGATGTGCCACTGCGAGGGGACTTGAGTGCTGAGCTGGGGAGCCATTGGGACGGCGGGGCGGGGCTAGTCGTAGCAGGGAAGCCGGGAGGCTCGAATGATGAACCTGGGGCACGAGGAGACAAAACACGGTGAGAGCAGGGTAATAGCACAAGGGAAAACACGCGGAATACTCATAGAAAATAAGCGCGAGTACAGCCGGGCGTTACCATATTACGCGCCGGAACAATCTGGTGGAGAGTGACTGGAGAACCAGAGTATACACTGCCGATGAGGTGAGTTGATGAGGAGCAGGTGAGACCACTGATTCAGCCATGAAGCGCCACGCCCAGGAGCGCGCGCGCACGCACACACACACACACACTCACACAAAAAAAGAGGGAGAGAAAACGATGGAAACGTGGGCAAGGGGGAGATACGCAGAGCTCGACCGGGACCATGACAAGTTCGCAGGCAGGTACAAATAAAAATTATAAATGTTCAAGCACAATAAAAAGAAACAGCCCCATGTACTTTAATTGAAACCAATTATGAACTTGAGCTGAGGTTGCGCAGGAATTTGTACATCCATTTGTACTGTTTTCCTGTGTTTCTGGTAGGGTTTAATAAAAAATAGTTAAAAGTCTGGCTTAGATCACAGGTTAAATCTAATACAGATATATGAACATTAATATTTGGAGCACTAAATGCACACAGATACAAATAGCAGCAATGCATTATACCCCTAGTATACTGTATACTGTATATACAGCTGGGTTATGAATGAAAGGAATTAACACCAACTTCGCGCCAACTTCTAAAAGATATTCCTTTATATTGATAGATATATTGGTGTTTAATGATAGAGGTGGAAATATGCACCGTCAAATACATCGATCCACCTTCGGGTGTTGATCAGTTCCATCACAAATAATAAAAAATTATGTCAATAATTTTGGCTACCTTGGCTATGTCAATTCTATAATATTATAGTCAGAAAAAGTCTTTAAAGGCTTCATTTTTTTTCACTAGACTTGGGCGAAGTGTTTTTGGTTTGGTTTAATATCTGACACATTGCCTCTCCCAGTGATTCCTCAAGATGCCTGTGTGAGGCTGAAGCTTGGCGCTAAACATGAGAAGCTGGATTGTGCTTCCCCCCCTCCCGTCTGCTGGCAGAGGAAATTATGGGCAAATCAGCTTAGAGTAATCCACAGGCTTGTTGTGTTGGATCAGCTGAGGCAACTTGACACCATTGTGTACTTCTCAGCATGTTGAGCTTGTTTAAATGGAGCAGTGACAGACCAGTGCTTTCTGCTGTGTAGACTCAAGAGTGTGCAGTGTTGTTAATAGTGTTGCTGAGATGATAAAACATTATGTGGGCAGACAATGTTTATTTGGCAAGCCACTTTAATTATTACAAGGCTTAAAAAATTATTATAATTATTATTATTATTATTATTATTATTATTATTATTATTATTATTATTATTATTATTATTATTATTTTGATAAAAGTTAATGCTAGACTTTTAGTTCATTTAGTTTATTTATTGATCACTGTCTATCATAAAACTCACTATACATTCAGTATACATAATATATACAGTACATACTGTACGTGTTGTTTTTTATTAGATGTACATTTGGATTCACTTTGAGTATAATAGTGAAATTTAAATGGTAGATCAAGCTTCTAAATAAATTTCAATTTCAGCAAGTTTCAGTGAATGAAGTTTGATTCATAATATCTTTGTATAATCATACTGCACTCTCACATTCACATACAGTGCTGTGAAAAAGTATTTGCCCCACCCTGATTTCTTCTGTTTTTGTGCATATCTCATACTAACTAGTTTTAGATCTTCAAACGAAATACAAAATAAAACAAAGACAACCTGAGTAGACACACAATAGTTGTTTTTTTTGTACTGAAGCAAAAAATAAGTAATCCAGCACCTATCACCCACGTGAAAAACTAATTGCCCCCTTAAACTTAAAATCTGTTTGTGCCACCTTCAGCAGCAATAACTGCAACCAAACGCTTCCGATAACTAGAGACTGGAGTCTTTCACCCTCTTCTAGGACTAGGGCTTACTCCTATGCTTTGGATTATTGTCTTGCTGCTTAATCTAGTTGCGCTTGAGTTTCAATTTATGGACTGAAAACCGGACATTCTCCTTTAGGATTTTCTGGTAGACAGCAGAATTCACATTACTCTAAATTATTGCAAGGCCCTAAAGCAGCAAAGCAGCCCAACACCATCACACTTCACCACCATGCTTGACCGTAGATATGATGTTCTTTTAATGGAATTCTGTGTTTGATTTATGCCAGATGTAACGGGACCCCTGTCTTCCAAACAGTTCCACTTTCGACTCATCAATCCACAGAACATTCTCCCAAAAGGTTTGAGGATCATCAAGGTGTGGTTTGGCAAAATTCAGATGAGCCTTAATGTTCTTCTGGGTTAGCAGTGGTTTTCGCCTCGCAACTTCCATGGATGCCACTTTTCCCCAATGTTTTTCTGATAGTGGAGTCATGAACAGTGACCTTTATTGATGCAAGAGTTCTTTTGATGTTGTCCTTGGCTCTTTTGTGACTTCCTGGATGAGTAGTTGCTGTGCTCTTGGAGGAATTTTGGAAGGTCGGCCTCTTCTGGGAAGGTTCACTACTGTGCCGAGTTTTTCCATTTGGAGATAATGGCTCTCACTGTGGTCATTTGGAGTCCCAGAGCTATTGAAATAGCTTCCCAGACTGATGTATTTCAATCATCATAATTTCTGGAATTTCTTTCAATTTTGGCATAGTCTGTTATTGGGTAAGACCTTTTAACCAATAAACTACAGGGGCAAATATATTTTCACACAGGCCCAGTTGGTATTGGAGAACTTTTTTGTTTCAATAAATAACATTATAATTTAAAACTGTATTTTGTGTTTACTCAGGTTGACGTTGTTTTATCTTAGATTTTGTTTCACAACCCCAATTCCAAATAAGTTGGGACACTGTGTAAAATGTAAATAAACACAGAATTCAATGATTTGCAAATCTCATAAACCCATATGTTATTCACAATAGAATATAGAAAACATATCATATGTTTAAATGGAGGAAATGCACCATTTAAAAAAAAAAAAAAAAAAAAAAAAAAAAAGGTATTTTTGAATTTGATGGCCGCAACACAAAAAAATATAAAAGTTTGGACGGGGCAACAAAAGGCTGGAAAACTAAGTGTTACTAAAAAGAAACAGCTGGAGGAACATTTTGCAACTAATCAGGTTAACTGGCAACAGGTCAGTAACATGATTGAGTATAAAAAGATTATACTGAGGCAGAGTCTCTCAGAAGTAAAGATGGGCAGAGGTTCACCAATCTGCGAAAAACTGCATCTACAAATTGTGGAACAATTTCAGAATAATGTTCCTCAACGTAAAATTGTGAAGCCTTTGAATATCTCATCATCTACAGTAGATAATATTATCAAAAGATTCAGAGAATCTGGAGAAATCTCTGTGTGCAAGGGAAAAGGGTGAAAATCAGTATTGCATGCCCGTGATCTTCGGGCACTCAGGCGGCACTGCATTAGAAACAGGCATGATTCTATAATGGAAATCACTGCATGGGCTCAGAATCACCTCCAGAACTCATTGTCTGTGAACACAGTTCGCCGTGCCATCCACAAATGCTAGTCAAAGCTCTATTATGCAAAGAAGAAGCCATATGTGAACATGATCCAGAAACGCCGCCGTCTTCTCTGGGCCAAAGCTCATTTAAAATGGACTGAGGCAAAGTAGAAAACTGTTCTGTGGTCAGATGAACCGAAATTTGAAATTTGAAATTACCTTATTTTTTCCTTTAAATGATACATTTCCTCAGTTTAAACATTTGACATGTTTTCTATGTTCTACTGTGAATAAAATAGCGGTTTATGAGATTTGCAAATCATTGCATTCTGTTTTTATTTACATTTTACGCAGCGTCCCAACTTTTTTGGAATTATTTAGTGTGAGATATACACAAAAACAGAAGAAATCAGGGACAAATACTTTTTCACAGCACTGTATATTAGTAACTCATCAGAGAAATGGAACATTACATTTATACACACAATACAGGGACAAAGAAGTAAATTTTCTGTATGATAAACAGAATATTTTCCTTAATCACAAGGTCATTTCACCAGGAGATGATACATTCAGTGAGGTTTTGACACATCTGTCTTTGGATCTGGATTGTATTGAAAACCCATCTCAGAACATCCCTCATTTAATTCATTATTCATTGTATATATTCAGGTATTTTTGACAGATGCCAATAATTTGACTCTATGATGTACTATGCTTTGTGAAATGCAAGTCTTTAGCATTGTTAGGAACTTCATGAATGCTGACAGTGCTCATAAGCTACATCTGCTTCTGTGGTAATGTGGAGGACACCATCTCAAAGTCATTCAGATCTCCAGGGATGTTAGCAAGCAGATTGTTATAAACACCCAGCGGAACCCATACCCCACTAAGCCTTTTCCTCCTTCTCCCCAGCCAGAGTGCTCTGTTATTATTTTCTCGTCTCTGAGTTAATTAGTTAAATGAGAAAAGGTTTCAGGTTTGTTTTTTTTTGTTTTTTTGGACCGTGAATCCATTACAGTTGCCACTGTGTGGCTGTAACCAGAAATCGCTGAGGGGACTGAGTGGGTTTGTTGTAAACCCTGTGAGTTCATTGATATCATCCAAAATAAATGATTATTAACTTCCAAAGCTGTACTTCATGTCTCTCTAGTTGATTCTTTGTGTTATAAACTCTATATAGTAAATAGTTTAAACAATAATAACCTTCTTCATCTGGCCATGTTTAAATCCTCGGTAGATTTTTATATAATTTGAGGCATTTCTTGCAAGGTCATTGTCTAATTGTTTATTAATTCATCCTCTGTGTAAACTGTGGCTCATTAATTAAGTTTCAAGCCACACTGGGTCATATCACTTGAGCATAGGGATTTCTTAGGGTGCAGATAAGCAGCTCAATCAAGGGAGCTTTTTCACATTGTAGAATCCATAAATAACAAGTAGTACAAACTATCTGTAGTTGCCTAAACCTTTTCACTGAGGATCAGCATAAGCTGTTTAGAGATTTCTATGGCTGCAATGCAACATTTGTTCTAGTTTCAGTGCGGGTGGAGTGTTTGTCGTAGGAGTTATGACAAGATTGAAAACTAATCACCTTTCCAATGCCACTTGGAATGTGGTCTGATAATCAGGCTTTTCTTTTAGTCACTTTACATGACCAAGAATCTTTTACTTTGGCAGGAAGAGGTGTTTGAATGATATTACCTTTTTTCAGAATAGACAAACATACTGTAATTTTGCACTTAAGCATGGAAGGATGGCTGGAGGGATATCATAAATGATGGGGCCAATCCATTTGGCACATCATATTGTTGGAAATTCCATCTATGGCCAACTCTTAACCTCCTGGCAGCATAGAGCAAGTTTGTGATAAAGTATTCTGGTACACAATTCATGAATCTTCACAAGAGTTCCTGCTCTACCAGCATAAAAATGCCCCAAAGCATCATATTTTGGCCATATACACACCACCCACTTTACAAAACTGTACCGCTGCTCATTCATGCAATTATCCAATCAGCCAATCATGTGTGTCAGGTTACAGCAGTCCACAAACTCCAGTTCCCAGCAAACACAGAGGCCTACATACATGGCCGCCATGGAGTACATTCTCCAGAGCACACACATGCTGTCATCGACTTGGCTGCACCTCGTACAATCAAAGATTTGCAGTGATTCCTGTTTTTTGCCAGTTTCTATCGGTGCTTTTTCTGGGGCTTCAGCTCCACTGCTCACCCCTTGACATCACTGCTCTGAAGGGGCCCCAGGTGCCTAGTGTGAGACACCGTCAGCGAACAGGCTTTAACCCGAGTCAAGACTGCATTCACAATGGCCCCCATTCTCAAGCACCCTGATCCATCTAAATCCTTTGTTCTGGAAGGAGATGCCTCCAAAACTGGAGTCGGAACCATCCTCTAACAGCAGTTTGGAGACAAGCCCAAACTCCATCCAGTCACCTTCTTCTCACGAAAGTTATCACTGACAAAGCTGAACTATGATGTCGGCAACTGAGAGCTGTTGGCCATCAGACTCACCCTGGAGGAGTGGCAACATTGGCTGGAGGGGGCAGCCCATCCATTCGTGATTTTCACGGATCATAAAAACCTAGAGTACCTGCTCACTGGCAAATGTCTGAATCCACAGCAAGCCAACGTGGTCACTGTTCTTTGTCCGGTTTCAGTTCACCCTGTCCTATCACCCTGGCTTGAAAAACAACAAGGCCGATGCGCTATCCTGTGTCCATGCCACAGACCCCCATGAAGACAAAGAGGAGCTCTTTCCATCCTGCTTTGTGGGTGCCAAAGACTGGGAAGTGGATCAGGATATTGCATGCACACCCTGGCAGCAAATTCCCAGTACCTGCCCCTGGAACAAGCTTTTTATCCGTGACCAATTCAGAGTTGAACTTCTCACCGCAGCCCACACTCTGGTAGCGACTGGCCAGAGTTACGTATAAAATGGACTTACTTCATCACTGTCGCATAGCCCCATCCTTTCATGTATCCTGCCTAAACCCAGTCATTCCCAGCCCTTTGGCCACAGACGTCCCTCCTGGGCTCTGCAAGGTCACAGCAGTCCACAAACTCCAGTTCCTAGCAAACAGTGTGGCCCACAACATGGCCATCCTGGACTACATTCCCCAGAGAACACACATGCCAGCCCGCTCATAATCACCGAGCTTCTGCACTCACACAGGAGTTTCAGTCACAAGCAATTTGCAAAGTATACGCTTAGTTTGTCTTTGTGCTCCTGACTATACCAAGCCTTTATTTGTTTATTGCACCTCTGGTTTCACCATGTTTGTTTATCATTTAACTATTTGCCTTGCCTGGTTTAGTCTGTTTGCTCATTGGATGAACTTTGCTTGTTTTTGACCTTTACTGATTTAGATTTGTTGACCTGTGTGCTATTAAAAGCTGTTTTACCTGCAACTGCATCCGACTTCGCCTCCATTACATAACAATGTGGCAGCAGTGCAATGCATATACTCATGCAGATACAGTCCAAGAGCTTCATTTAATGCTCACATCAAACATCAGAATGGGGGGGAAATGTGATCTCGGTGGCTTTGACACTGGCATGGTTGTTGGTGCCAGATGGGCTGGTTTGAGTATTTCAGAGACTGATAATCTCCTTGGATTTTCAAATACAACAGTGTCTAAACCTTACACAGAATGATGCAAAAAAAAAATCCAATGAGTGGTAGTTCTATGGGAAAATGTTGATATGAGAGGTCAGAAGAGAATGGCCTGACTGGTTTTGAGTTGACAGGAAGGCTATGGTAACTCAAGTAGTCGTTCTTTACCACATGATGAGCAGAAAAGCATCTCAGAATGCATGCTAAACTTTGAGGTAGATGGGCAACAACAGCAGAAGACTGCATCAGGTTCCACTCCTGTCAGCCAAGAACAGGAATCTGAGGCTACAGTGGTCACAGGTACACCAAAACCTAGCAGTTGAAGACTGGAAAAAGACCAAGTAACAGCTGTCTAGTTTAGGTGAAATTGTTCCTACTTTAGCCTCAGATTCCTGTTCCTCCTTGTGAGCAAACGTGCCGAGACTTTCCAACAAAGTCACATATTTACATAGGATGCAACATTTGCAACCTCCATGCTGCCATATGTCCCTTTCTTCTTCTCACCTAACACACATGTCAGATGTTATCCCATTAGCAGCTTGTGACCAGGGTTGGACCAGGTATCCTGTCCTCCAAGCTGGCTATAACCTCCTTTCACCACCTTCTTTCTTCATAGAACACTAAGGAGTTCTGTAGTGTTCTGTAGCATGGAACTGGTTTTTAAAGCATTAGCATTACTAGTTTTCATTAGCTATCTTTCAAAATGTTGTTCATTATATTATTGTAACACGATTGCAGAGTGTAGCTTTTATCTCTGTAGCTTTTAATAAGCAGCATGAGACAACACTTATCTTTAACCCTATCTAGTCCTAACTTTTCACAGCAGTTGGATCATGAGAGTCCTTGTAAATGTGCAGTCGTGAGACTATGTTGGTTAAGAGGCTGTAGGGCAGAATGGAAGAGACTGTGACAGTCTCTTCCAGTCATCATCAGTCTAGAAAACCAAGGCAGTCATATCGACCAAAGACAAATTGACCCTCTCCCTCCAACCCTTCCTCTGTTTCAGTCACTGACACACAGACTGCCCTAGGAGTCCAAGAGACTTCTTTAAAGTCTATAAATCTATATTATGATGTGTCTTTAAAATTAATTTTCTCTTGGGAACATGAATCACATGACAGATTCTTGGCATGCCCTAACTTTGACACTTTGTATGCACATTTCACCAAGATGGATTAAAATTAGCCCTTGCTCCTTAAATTATTGACATCGCCCTGGTTTCTTCGGCCACGTCTGCAATTCATTTCTGGTGACAAAGGAGGGGCTAAATGAAGAACAAAGTGTGTGTGTGTGTGTGTGTGTGTGTGTGTGTGTGTGTGTGTGTGTGTGTGTGTGTGTGTGTGAGAGAGAGAGAGAGAGAGAGAGAGAGAGAGAGAGAGAGAGAGAGAGAGAGAGAGAGAGAAAATTGACAGAGAGAGAGAGAGGGAAAGTGAGAGAGAAATGCATGATGAAGAAAGAATTGTGAGGTTAGAGCTAGTCTGGTTAAGAATACTTTACCTTGAACCTTTAAAAAGTCTCTAGGGGCTCTAAGGAACATATTTCTTGTTGATTAATAATTATACAAATTTTACAGTACTGTAATTGTGAAAATCTTTTTCCATTACAGGATACTGTTAAATAAGCGGAGTTCATTTATTGAGAATAAAAATTCTGAAGGCTGTAAATTTTTTATTATAGCATTTATTATTAAAGCGATCCCTATAAAAATTTAACATTCTAATCACATTAACAAAATTGAAAGGTGAAAATAGTTTTCTCTGCACTTTCTTAGATGTCATTACATTTGTGTTTATCAATGATATGCCTATTTGAAATTTAATTTGAAATGACTCCATTGTGAAAATTAAGTTAAAACTATAAGTATATTAATGTTTTATTTAAAAAAAAGTTAATTGAGATAACAGAAGCATCAAAATTGAACTAAAATAGGAAAATGTGCAAGTACACATAGGCAATTCCAGGGACTGAATGCAAGGAGAAGAAGAAGAAGAAGAAAAAGAAGAAGAAGAAGAAAAAGAAAAAGAAGAAGAAGCAGAATTAGCAGCTTCCCTAAGTTACCCAGTTACCCAGATGCCTTTATAAATACATCAAAATCCACAAAAATCCTCAGTACAATGAGCCAACCATAGGACAACTTACTGATAGTGTTAGTGTTAGTGTTACTGTATACTCTGCATGGTAAATGTAGTGCTAGATCAAGCTTCCCAATTAGATAAACCATCATTTCATCATGTAGGCTACAACAGAACATCTTAGGTAAAGTGATGGATTTTATATTCTGTATATATACTTTTAAAGACCAAGCTGTTAATTTGAGCAAAATGAGAAATTTTTAAGGTCTTAAAACTCAGGGCCCTAAGCAATTTCCTGCCTTGCCTGTCCTAAAGTTACACCACTACAAGTACATCCAACTGTCACTCTTTGAACTTCAGAAATATTGGGTAAACAGCAAAAAAGTTGATGTATTCCCTTGTGATCTATTATGTCAAATGACAAAACCATGCACTCATATAAATGTAAGGTTTTTTTCTCATCCTCTTTACTTGGTCTCACCGTATCAGTTTAGGGACATATTTTGACAACTGTTACATCTTTAACAAGGAAGAGATTCAAATTCAATATTCTCTCTCCCTCCCTCTTTCTCTCTCTGTCAATTCTGACTTCTCAGAAAGGTTATTCTTTCAATTATCTGAGACATCAAAGAACCCTCAAAAGAGAGCGCAAAACTGACAAAGCAACTGCAACTTGCTTGTCAAGCTGAAAATAATTTAGTGTCACTCACTTTCTTGGTTGCCACAGACTTTAGCCGAGGGATGCTCATGGGTCTGATTTGTAAAGAGCACCAATATAGTATATTAGGAAGGCAAAAAAAATGATGAGAAACAGGATGCGATGCTGCCATTTTTTCATTTTTGGAGCACAAATTAACAGCAGTTGGAATTACACTGTGTGTTTTGTCAATGAAGGTGTAAAAATTATTTCCTACCTGCTCTTCAGTTCAATCATCTCTCTCTCTCTCTCTCTCTCTCTCTCTCTCTCTCTCTCTCTCTCTCTCTCTCTTTCTGTGTTGTCGATTTGTGTCTTGGTAGTCACCTGAACATTATACTGTGAACTGAACGCATAAAAAAGTTTTCCCCTCCATATCTCTCTGTTCCTCCCATTAGGGGAAAATAGGCACATGTTTTACAGCATTAACATTATTCAGTGACCTTAATTTTCTTCATTTGTTTCTGTTCTCTGTTCCTCTGCTCTATTGTCATCATCTTTTCTTTTTCCTTTCACCTCATCATAGACAAGCAAGACATTAAGCTGATGTCACATCCAGTTCCAGTACTATTCCAGGAGCCACTGCTTCAATGTATAATCCAGTCCAGACATTACAACTCTCTTATTCACTTGAACTCTAACACACTCCTGCTTCCTGTTTGAAAATCAACAAGCTATGGCTGCATCCGAATATTCCTACTACCCTACTATACAGTAGGTGAAAAGCAGTATGCCAAAGGAGTAGTATGTCCGAATTCTCACTATTCATAAATCAGTAGGCGAGAAATACCCGGATGACCTACTGCTTCTGCCGAGATTCTGCAGTAGGGAACCAATGGACACTGCGCTATCCCATAACAGGACTGGTGCGGAAGAGCTTTCGAAATCAAAAATGGCAGAAGGCAGGCCGTCAGCTCATTCTAAGTTGTAGGTCACATGACAACATGGCAGATGTAGTACGTCTCGATTGTATTCTTGTTACACACTTTTACTGATCAGCATGAACTGTATCAATGGCCGAGCAGTAGGTACTGTCACAGTACGCTATTTCAAACGCATACTATGTATTTAAACACTGACGTTTCCCATATTCTTCACAAGGTTTCATTCTCTCTTTTGACTGGCAGTTCTGAACTGTATTCTCACCTGTTTGTATTCTGGCTTCAGCCTTTTCCCATTTTGTGTTTTTGATTGGGTTTATCCTGTTTTTGTCTGTACACCCAATCTTTTGGGCCTTTTTTTTTTTTTTTTAAATTGACTATTCTTCTGCCTTGTGATTTGGATTTGGTATTAAAGATTTATTAAAAGAGTTACTCATAACTGCATGCTGTCTGACTGTTCATGACAGTTGAAGCATATTGGAAAGAAAACATGATGAATATAAGAAGAGACAAAGAAAATCACGGGGTACAAAAATGCCACTGGTGTTTGTTCCTCAAATTAAGAGCTAATAAGGGCTTCTATTAACTATTGTAGCTCCTTTAGGCTGTGCACCATCATGAAGAGGTTTTGCTCCATTGTTGATCTAAAAACTGAACTCAACCATAAGATGAGCGGAAACATCATGTTATAGATGACTGTAAGACAAGTAAGGGTCAAACCAATTTTAAATCTCTTATAACCTGGTATACAGTATATGCAGTTTTTCCTATTGCTTGCAGTTTTCATAGTTTTCACACATGCAAACACATGCACATTAAATAGTCCATCTCTCTCTCTCTCTACCACAGCACATAAACACACAATCCAAACTCACTCATCGTGTCCTTATATCTTGGGCAGGCAGTTTGCAGCATATGCTTATTTCTTTCACAGCTCCGTCTCTTTGATAAACATTTCCCAAGCAAAATTAAATCCATTAATGAAATTTTTATACAATTGTACACACATCAAC
Organism: Cranoglanis bouderius; assembly: GCA_023630585.1. NCBI lineage: Eukaryota > Metazoa > Chordata > Actinopteri > Siluriformes > Cranoglanididae > Cranoglanis > Cranoglanis bouderius. Next base: position 14,021,588 of record CM042568.1, read on the forward strand.
AACAAACAAGAACTACTTATTTCTATGTATTTGGAAAAGCCAACATTCACACAGCATTCGTACTGATGCCAAAGGGGAAATGATTCAAAGTGATAAGTGGTAAAAGGATACACCTGTGTTTATGTTAGCATAAGGTGGTTTCAGTGGTCATAGCTTGTATTTGTACGCAATATTCAAACTCATTAGAAGTCTCATGAATTTTCAATAAATTACACTGGTTAGCAGAATATAATGAGAATGCCGCATCAGTTTTTAAAGAAGATAAACAAATTTATTGTCCAATTACTTTTCTTTTCTTCTTTTTGCAGAGAAACAAGGATGCATGTGCAAGGATGCATGCAGGTTTTATTAAACACAACCCAAAATCATAATCATAAAGCAGGCAAAGATCAAAACACAATTAGGCATAAGGTTCAAACAGAATGATCCAAAAGAGTTGTCAGGCAAGGGTTAGTGAATAATCATACACAGACAACACAATCAGAATTAACACAGCTCACTTAAGTGACTGGAAAAATTGTCAAGACTTCTCAAAGGAAACCATGTGTTTTTATAATGCTAAAAACAAGAAGTGAACTGGGACTGAATGACTGAACTAGAATTCTGGTGTGGTATTGATCTCTCTTGGCAGGGAAAGGTATTGTCATAGGCCGTTGTGATATCTCCACTCACACTCAGAAGCGACAAGTTTTCTCATTTGTAGAAGTGGAAGCGAAAGTTGTCTCATTTGTACAACCCCATTTCCATAAAAGTTGGGATTTTTTTCTAAAATGCAATAAAAACAAAAATCTGTGATTTGTCAAGTCTCTGGAAACTTGAATTAACTGACAAAAGTACAAAGAAAAGATATTCAATGTTTTCACTGACCAGCTTAATTGTATTTTGTAAATATAAACAAATTTAGAATTTGACGCCTTCAACATACTCAAAAAAAGTTTGGACAGAGGCATGTTTACCACTGTGTTACATCACCCTTCCTTTTAATTACACTTTTTGAATCGTTAGGGAACTGAGGATAATAATTGTTGCGGTTTTGCAAGTGGAATTTTTGCCCATTCTTGCTTGATACAAGACTTCAGCTTCAACAGTCCTTCGTCACCATTGTCTGATTCTCCTCTTCATGATGTGCCATAGGAGACAGATCTGGACTGCTGGCAGGCACATGCACTCTGTGTCTACGAAGCCTCGCTGTTGTAGCACGTGAAATAACCATGGACTTCCTGGGGAAAGACGTTGCCTTGATGGCACATGCAGTGCTGTGCAAAAGTCTTAGGCACATGCAAAGAAATGCTGTAGAGCAAAGATGCCTTCAAAATAATGAAATTACATGTTTCTACATAAAAAAAAATACCATAAAGAGCAGTAAATGGTAGTAAATGAAACAAAGTCAATATTTGGTGTGACAAAAAAATTTAAATTAAAATAAAAAATAGTAGACTCTGGGACAATTTTTGCAGTTTTATAAGGAAATGAGCTGGTAAGTTTTTATTGAGCATCTTGCAGAACCAGACACAGTTCTTCTGGAGACTTTGACTTTCGCACTCGCTTCTTATTTTTGCAGCGAAACCCAGCAGCCTTCATTGTGTTTTTTGTCTGAAAAATGTCTCTTACATAATATGCTGCTTTCTTTAATGACATACAAACATTTTCTTCTTTTCTTTTTTCTATACATTTGAATTTTATACAAACATTTTCTGCTAGAAAACTAATGTTTGGGAATCTAAAATGTTTTTGTAATGACTTGATAAAGTCATAAAATAAAAAATCTATAACAAAGTTTGTACTAAAAAAGATAGGGTGCCTAAAACGTTTGCACAGTACTGTATGTCTCTTTAAAATCCCAATATACGCCTCCGCGTCAATTGTACCTTCACACATATGCAAGTCACCCATGCCGTGGGCACTGATGCACCCTCATACCATCACAGATGCTGGCTTTTGCACCTTTTGTTTATAACAGTCCGGTTGGTCTTTTTCATCTTTGGCATGGAGAACTCGAGGCCGTTTTTCCCGAAAACAAGCTGAAACGTGGACTCATCTGACCACAACACACGTTTCCACTGCATTTCAGTCCATCTGAGATGAGCTCGGGCCCAGAGAACTTGGTGGCGTTTCTGCATAGAATTGATGTGTGGCTTCCTCCTTGCCTAATAGAGTTTCTGGTTGCATTTCTGGATGCAGCAGCAGACTGTGTTAAGTGACAACGGTTTTCCAAAGTACTCCCGAGCCCATGTGCTTAAATTTATCACAGCAGCATGATAATTTCTCAGGCAGTGCCGTCACGCATATTCAACAATGGTTTCCGGCCTTGACCATTACCCAATGAGATTTCTCCGGATTCCCTGAATCTTTTAACAATATTATGCACTGTAGATGTTGAAAGACCTAAATTCTTTGCATGTTTGCCACAAAGTTGTGTCACGACCCATCCTTGCTTGCAAAGGCTTAGCCAAAATGTAATTGTTTCTGATGCTACTACTAAACTAGTTAAACTCTAATTCAATAATGTACTAATCCGTGTGAAAACTGGTTACTTGGTTTGCATGTTACTTGCTAGGCTTTGTGCAAGCATCACTGGCAGATTATCAAAGCAAACTGTACTTGCGATGTACACTCACCATATGATAAGATGAAGCCATGGTTATCAATTTTTCTTCCATTTTTGCACATCAAACATTAAATAGGAACTAACTACAGATAGGAACTAAAGTTCTGAATGGGGGGGTTAATTGATGTCAGACCACAAATGCCATAGGATTGCTCATCCTGAATCATTCAAGAGCTTCTTTTGGATTTGTGACTTTACAGCATCACAGCTAATAGAATTGAAAAAAATGTCTGATATCAATTGTAATGCTGTCAGTTTGTCACTTGTCCCTGTTCCGTGTCACATACATACAGAGAAAGTGAATAGTCACCTGTCACTTTGTTGCTTTCTAGTGTGAGCATAGGGCTACTCACTTACCACTGTGTAGCAATCACATTGGCCTCCACTATTCCGCATTGCACCATGGAGCTGAGTTACCCAGGTGTTCTGAGGTCTCCGTGGTCTGTGTTGACAGTGACAGATCATCTACGGGTCTTTGCATGGTTCTCCTCTCTGGTGTGCTGCTTTCATATCCAGTGGAGGGTATATTTCATTCTTCTGCATTTGAGCTTATCTGGGTCACTAGCATACTCTGCATATGTGTCTGATGAATTGCCCATGTCTACAGTGTTTATACCAGTAACATATCACACCCCATTATTCCATAGGAGCTTGCCAAAGACACCATTTACACGGTTTAATTACTCTCCCATGGAGCTGTGTTAAATAATACAGTTAACGTGTTAGAGGTCGTTGGGGTCATTTTGAGTAAATACTGTTTACCTGAGGTTTTGTTAGTGCATGTTGTGAAGTAACTTTCTTTAAAAAATGTATTGCCCAAACTGAGAGATGGTTAATTTTTATGCACTGTTTTAAAGTGCAAGAGATGTTAGTATTGCTTTAATAAAAGCTGCTTTACAGCTGTCAAGTCAAAGGCAAAATCCACCCGCAGAAATGTAAATTCTAACTGACAGGTGACATCCCTGCTCTCAGCTTAAGTGTTTCTTATTTCCATTTTTTGCAGGATGAGAGAGATATTTTACCTCCAGTGGTATCTTTTAACTGGCAAACAAAACTAAAAAAAAATAAATAAATAAATAAACTTTACCAGCCTGAAGTTTTTTTTTTTTTCCCACAGTAAACATTTGACAGGGAAAAAAATGAAACAGTTTGGTGAGACTTAGAGAAGAGGTGCTAGCCTCATTTGTGTAATAAGAAAGTTTTTCAGTTTAAACAGCAAAAATTTTTGCACATCCATTGGTGTCTCCATATTTGTGCCTGTTAAATTTAACTTCAACTTCAGGATTATATCACATGCAATCCCACTTGGTAGGGTGTTGATTGAAAGATCTTGCACCTAGGGGCTGATTTGGGCAGGAGAATAGATTTTAATTGCATTCAGTTGACAATTTCTGAAATATGATACTTACTTTATGGCAAGAGTCTGTAGCTAAATACAGTCAAAAGGCATACCTGAAAACCTAGCCATTTTTTTAAGCTATCATTTATTTAACTAGTGAGTTAACAGTATAGATTAAGCTTGCATCAGATGCCCAATTCAACAGGCTAATACCTAACACAGGTTTACACAGAGCAGTGACAAATTAAAGGAAAACCAGTGGCTTTGTTATAGTGTGGGAAACAATTTTGTTGGAATGGGTTACGTAAACCCGTCCCCTTAGAGGGTAGAGTCACTACAAATCAGTATGTTGTTCTGAGTGATCACCTTTATCCTATGACGAAACATTTCTGTCCTGATGGGAGTGGTCCATTGGATTACAATGCCCAATCCACAGGACATAAGGGATCACGAAATGGTTTGATGAGGATGTAAATTATATGCTATGGCCATCAAATGTGCCAGAGCTCAACGTAGTTGGATACCTATGGACCTATGGAGAACTTTATACCAACATGTTAGATAGCACTTTACACTACCATTATCAAAACATTAATTGAGGGAATATCTTTTGGAAGAATGGTGTTCACCTCTCCAGTACAGTTCCAGAGGCTTGTAGAATCTGGGTGAAAGTGTATTAAAACTGTTCTGGTGCATTGTGGTGGCCCAATACCTTACTAAGACGTTTTATGTTGTTTTTGTTGCTTTAATTTGTTGCCATTTCTTGTTTGTATTTTTCTCCTGCATCATGTGTCCGTTATTGCACTCTAACTATTGTAACTACTGTAGAGCAATTTAAAGTCCTTAGGAACAAAAGTTTTTTCTCGGTTCCATGATACGTGTTAAGATAACACATAACATGCATAATAACATATAAACTGCACTGCTAGCACATTGTTGGCACCCATGACAGAAGAATGTCTTCACCACCTCCTAAATACCAATTTAACCCCTGGTTGTGCCATCAACATGGCCTTGCGATTACATTACATTACATTTACATATATAGCATTTAGCAGACGCCCTTATCCAGAGCAACGTACAAGAGTGCTTTAAATTCTCAATCAAGGAATACTTAATTTCTGGTTCGTACGACTACAACGAAGTGCACTGAACACAAACCTGTTGAAAAGAGAGCAACTGTTAGGAGGGTTTTTTTTGGGTTTTTTTTCGAGGAAGAAGAAGAAGAAAACATAATTATCAAGGGGTAAGTATTTAAGAAAGAGGTATGTCTTTAGGCGTTTCTTGAAGATAGCCAGCGACTCAGCTGTTCTGACATTGATGGGAAGTTCATTCCACCACCTTGGTGCCAGAGCAGAGAAAAGTCATGAGGCAGATCTACCTTGTATCCTGAGAGAGGGTGGGACCAGTCGAGCAGTGCTTGTTGACCTGAGGGAGCGTGGTGCGGTGCGTGGGGTGATGAGAGCTCTAAGATAAGAGGGTGCTGTTCCATTTTTGGCTTTGTAGGCAAGCATCAATGTTTTGAATCTGATGCGTGCAGCTACTGGAAGCCAGTGAAGGGAGCGCAGCGATTAAAATGTATATGGTTAGGGTGGGAAGCAGGGTTAGGGTCGTAGTATACAGCAACATTTTATGTAAATTACTGTATATTACTTAGAATTTGTATCGTATCATCAGAAATTCCATCTGAATCCAAGCGGAATATTGTGGTCTATTAAACATTTGGAAGTCAAAATGAAGCTTATAATTCATGTAAAATTTGTATGGTTTTAGAAATTATTGTCTAACCAAGGTAACACATACAGAACATTTATACAATAAATTCATCAAGGTAATGAAAAAAAAAATTCAGGAAGTTTTCATTAAAGCATCCACATTTCTGTAGAGCTACAAAGCAAACTTTGTTTTATAACCTTGCATTAGGACATTTCTCTTGTATTTTTGTGGCCCATCTTTTCCCCTGTTGCTTTGTTCATTTTTATTTAGTGTGGCTATTTCAACTCCTACAACATTCAGGAGGGTTGTTATGCTATAGGCTACCTATAGAAAAGTGTTTGCTACAGATGTACTTAAACTTGTCCATTAGCACTTTAGTGTACTTGATTCAGACATAACAGCCAAGCAAAGCAGTTTAGTAATAAAATGCTGTGTTGCTCGCCACTTAAAGTGGGCCAGTTACAATGACATAATAACAGAGTGTCCCTAGTGCCACTAGACCATATTGTCACAATGGAAATTAATGTAATGGCTAACTGTTAATGGAAAACAGAGACCTCTGGCCAAACCTGCTTATATTAACCACACATTACCATTTGAATGCTATTGTGAGTTTAACAAATGAAAAGCAGGCCATGACAGCATTAGGATTTAATTCAAAGGTGTGAATAAACAATAAAACCTGTATTTAGATATAGCCAAAACACATCAGCACCTGTACACTCTCTCTCTCTCTCTCTCTCTCTCTCTCTCTCTCTCTCTCTCTCTCTCTCTCTCTCCCACCCACACACACACACACACACACACACACACACACACACACACACACACACACACACACAAAGAGAGCCGCAAACACTCAAAAGCAATGATTCCTACCCCACTCGGCTATTCCATCTGCTTGGTGTTCAAAAGAAATCAACACTGTTACTCCACCATGTCTGTACTCATTAATTTGTGTATTAACAAAACTCAAAATCACCCCCAGCTATTATTTGATTGACAACAGTCCCTACAAAGAACAAATGAATAAAGTTGTTTAATACATAAGATATACTTTATAGCAACAAATCTGTTAGTTTTGTTTTACAATTTGTTACACACAGTTCTCTTTACCTCAAAATTAACTCGTTCTACCATACTACTAGCAAAGATTTTCTCTCAAGAAGAACACTTTATATTAAAAAAATAAAATAAAATAAAATAAAATAAAAAAAACACTAACATCAGGCAACATTACAAAATTATCATTATGTCTTTGATTTTCTACACTCTGTTGCCAAAAGTATGTGGACACCTTGTTGAGCATGCCATTCCAAAACCATGGGCATTATATGACATGTTAAAAGTCAGTTCTTGAAGTTGATGCGTTGGAAGCAGGAAAAATGGGCAAGTGTGAGGATCTGAGCAGCTTTGACAAGGGCCAAATTGTGATGGCTAGACAACTGGGTCAGAGTATCTCCAAAACGACAGGTCTTGAGGGGTGTTCCCGGTATGCAGTGGTTACTAACTACAAAACTGGTCCGAGGAAGGACAACTGACAACAGGGTCATGGGTGCCCAAGACTCACTGATGAGCATGGGGAGCAAAGGCTAGCCTGTCTGGTCCGATCCCACAGAAGAGCTACTGTAGCACAAATTGCTGAAATACTGGCTATGATAGAAAGGTGTTAGAACACACAGTGCATCACAGCTTGCTGCTTAAGGGGCTGCGTAGCTGCAGACTGGTCAGAGTGCTCAAGCTCCTACAATGGGCACATGAGCATTAGAACTGGATTACATTTTAAATCACATAAATGTTTAAAATCATGTGGACAGTCAGGCGCATGCGTGTCACTTACCTGGGGAAGAGATGGCACCAGGATGCTCTATGGGAAGAAGGCAAGCCAGCGGAAGCAGTGTGATGCTCTGGGCAGTGTTCTGCTGGGAAACCTTGGATCGTGGCATTCACGTGGATGTTATTTTTGACACGTACCACCTACCAAAACATTCTTGCAGACAAAGTACACCCTGCCAAACTGCAAAAAAATGTCCAGGAATGGTTTAAGGAACATGACAAAGAGTTCAAGGTGTTGACTTGGCCTCCAATCGATCTCAATCCGATCGAGCATCTGTGGAATATGCTGGACAAACAAGTCCGATCCATGGAGGCCCCACATCACAACTTACAGGACTTAAAGGATCTGCTGCTAACGTCTTGGTCTTGTGGAGTCCATGCCTCGACGGGTCAGAGCTATTTTGGTGGCAAAAGGGGGACCTACACAATATTAAATGGTCTGTACTTATATAGCACCTTTCAACCTTTGCGGTTCACAAAGCGCTTTACACTGTGTCTCATTCACCCATTCACACACACACTCACACACCAATGGCAGCAGAGCTACCATGCAGGGCACCTGCCAGCCATCGGGAGCAACTTGGGGTTCAGTGTCTTGCCCAAGGTCACTTCGGCACATGGAGTCATGTGGGTCAGGAATCGAACCGCCAACCTTATGATTAATGGACAACCTGCTCTACCACCTGAGTCACAGCTGCCCTCAAAGACCAATATTAGGCAGGTGGTTTTATTGTTATGGCTGATATATTGCTCTTAGTGCTTGGTGATATAACTTGTGATATCTCACATGTGCATGCATGTTATTGTATGTACTGTGTTACTTTCCTTAAATTGCCATGATATAATGTTTTTTGTATTTTGGATTTACAACCCAATTCCAAAAAAGTTAGAATGCTGTATAAAATGTAAATAAAAACAGAATGCAATGATCTGCAAATTTCATAAACCCATATTTTATTCACAATAGAAAACATATCAAATATTTAAACTGAGGAAATGTACCATTTTAAGGGGAAAAAAAGGTAATATTGAACTTGATCACAGCAACACGTCTCAAAAAAGTTGGGACAGGGCCATGTTTACCACTGTGTAGCATCCCCTCTTCTTTTAACAACAGTCCATATACGTCTGGGAACTGAGGAGGCCAGTTGCTGGAGTTTTGGGAGAGGAATGTTGTCCCATTCGTGTCTGATACAGGATTCTAGCTGCTCAATAGTCCTGGGTCTTCTTTGTCGTATTTTCATTTCATCGTTTCAAGGTCTGGACTGCAGGCAGGCCAGTTCAGCACCCGGACTCTTCTACTACGAAGCCACGTTGTTGTAATAGATGCGGTATGTGGTTTAGCATTGTCTTGCTTGGCCTTCCCTGAAAAAGGCGTCATCTGGATGGAAGCATATGATGCTTTCCAGATGTGCAAGCCGCCCATCAGAGATAAAAAATAGTATGTATGAAAACAGTGTGTATGGAAAGTGTGCTGTAGATACACAAAGTTTTGTTGGATGTGAGTGAGAAAAGAATTCGAGAATTTTGAAAGATGAGATATGTGTCTTTTGTGTCGTAGCAATGAAAACTGATCCACAGTTCAGTCCACATAGATTGCTGTTATGCTAACTGTGTAACTGTAGTAGGGAATGTGTCTAATTGTTGTTGTTGTTTTTGTTTTTTTTAACTGTAAACATTAGAGATTTAAGTACCACCTTAGTAAAGAAAATAGGCAATACTGGGGCAAATGGAAGGACAAGATTTAGGAGCTGAGTGAGAGAAAAGTGCCAGACTTTGGGAACTAGAAGGAGGAGGCTTTTAAAAGTGCTTGAAATAAATGTTCTGCTCAAGTCACGATGAGGGAAAGAAAAGATCAGTCTGAATCACCATCTCACCATTTCTCTCTCTCTCTCTCTCTCTCTCTCTCTCTCTCTCTCTCTCTCTCTCTCTCTCTCTCTCTCTCTCTCTCACACCCACACACACACACACACACACACACGCACACACACACACACACACACACACACACACACACACACACACACACACACTTTCTCATTTTATCCAAACCACATCCTTATTCACTGAATATAACCCATATACATAGAAATTTCAACCCCACAGAGAGGAGTGTGGCTCTCCTAGTGACAGAATCCGCAAGTCGGCAGACTGAGCTGCATTAGATCAGTAATATGATACACACTCCATGAGGCTAACTTGATTTCTGAGTCTTTTTGCTTATGCCATGCCCATTAACCATGGTGTGTTCAGTCAGTCTAAGACCAGCCGATTTTTTTTATTTACAGAGAACACAAAGCCAGCCATGACATCTCCTTATCCAGCACATTCTTAAATTCTCATCACAAATTACCCCTCCACCTCCACTACCACCAGGGAGTGGCACTGTTGTATCTCAGTACATTTGTTCATAACACAAGCATTCTCAGTAATTAGCTTTAGGGTATTATTTCTTTTTTCTTTTCTGTCTACCGATTACCTTCCCTCTCTGAGGAGCATTACTGTCGACAGAGCAGTGTTCCTGTTCAACAATTGGTACTGTTCTGTTCCTTTTATTTGGATGTGTAAATAACAGGGAGTCAGTGACAGATTTGGAAGATGGAGGTGGCTAGAGGTTTGAAACTTCATGGGAACAGGATGAGAGCAATTAACAAAATCTGACACACGAATACACAATACACATAAGCTCACCCATATCAGCCTTAATTGCTATAATGTCAACCAAAAAAAAGAAAGTTTCCACAAACTGGAAAGAAGTAAACTTGAAAAGGGTTTAACTTCAGCAATCTCGAAAGTTATCTCCCATGTATGACTATAAAAAAAAAGTTCACACTGAACTAAGGAACTAAGGAACTATTGTTTTCAAGCTAAAATGAGACAGCTTACAGTTCCTGGGTAGAAATTCCAAAGCAACTGAAATGCATTTTTTTTTCTCTAGACATGCGTTTCCTCTTTAAAAATTCATGGATTTGCAATGGTTTGTGTTGGCTGCTTCTCCACTAGATGCAAGGTTGAGTCGAGTTGTAGATCACTCACCCACACAATAGCACAACCATGTCATACGCCTTACTGTGTTTATTTCACACATTATTCTTTAAGAACAGACCATATCTCTCTCAGCAACATCTCTGTCACCTCACATTCCTCTTGTGTTTTATGTACACAAACGCCTACCACTCTCTGTGTGCGTATGTAGATTTCACTCAGCATGCAGTTGACTTCTTGAAACAGCATGTATGTGTTACATGCATTCAATTACTGTATATCCAGCATTAGGTTGCCTTCTATCAGTAGCTTATTCATAGCTCATTATTAGAAACTGTGTACTCACCACAAAAAAGTCAGTCAATTTTCAGAATTAAACACAACCTAAAATGTCATGTTGGCCAAATATTACAATACAAGATCTATTATGCAAAGTAATTGGAATCATCGGTGTGTCTGACCTTGAATTGTTGAGATAATTAAACACAGCAGTGTCCAAATTGTGAATTCTTGGTATTGAACAATGCGTTCCTCTCATCCTGTTGTACCACAGTATGGGTGAATTCTCAATTCTGATTGGTCAGAAGGTGTGGATTGATTTTATATAGTGGCTCTGACAGTAGTTCCAGCTGTAACATGAATGATAGGTTTATATTAATGTACTTGTTCTGATAGTTTTTTTTTATTGCTTCTATAGCAACAGCTCATAAACAGGGACTTGTAGGTCCACATAATCTAAGCCTAATAATAAATAGATTTTAAAAAGTGTTGTTGTTTAACAAAAAAAAGAATGTATCATCGTTAATGTGCTGTAGTTTTTTGTTAGTAGACTAAAAGGAATGGAAGGAGTTGCGGGTGTCAGCACTTTGTAACAGTCACAGTGCTTCACTGCAATCTTCAGGACAGAAAGGTTTATGCTTTGCAGTTTCATGGTAGAATGACAAGCATTTGGTCTCATTAACTTCAAGAGAGAGAAACAGAGATGCTATTGAGAGAACGACTCTTTATTGCTGCGATAACCAGTTCAGGAAACAGTAACAGGAACTAACTTGTTTCACGGTCATTCCACAACAATAAATTTAACTATCAAGAGTTAAAAAGTGTGATGTGTCATTCATTAATAAATTAAACATTTTAAGTGTTGGCAAATCACACACTTCGGACTGTGCTGTTATACAAAAACGATATTTATAATAATACTTAAGATTTATATAAAATATTTAAAATAATACTTAAGGTGGTAATTGGCACTCACTACACTATTGTGGTACATTGTATGTTATTCATTGTTCACATGGTTATTCAGATGGTTGACTGTAGTCCTGAAAGGATGGGGTTAATAATATAAGGATATATTATAATAAGGTTTATAATAAGGATATCATTATTATACCCAATCAGAACAATTGCCAAACCCTGTTGGCTTGTATGTTGTTGGCAGGGCCTTTATAAATGCTTGCTCTTCAAACACACCTCTATACATTTCATCTGCCCCTAATGTCCCTCACAGTCAAAGAGAATAATTGGTAATAGATTGCCCACTATAGAACTGATGTTTAGGTCAGTCTTAAAAAGCCCTTAAGGCATATATTCCAAACTACTTTAAAAAATAAATTAATTAATTAATTAAAAAAAAAAAAAAAACCTTAATCACATATCCATCCTGATCTCTGTTCTGAGATTTGCTTATAAGCTGTCTGATTGCAGTGCTGATTGACTTATCTGTCAGTACTTCAGGGGAGAATGTATTTTAGAACATCATTTATGAAAATTAATGAATAGTTACTTTGTGACACCCCTTACAAATCTGTAGCTTAAATGACTGCCGTGAGCGATCACACATCAGACTTATCAAAATCAGAATTAACTTATCAAGTTTCCTTATTGCTGAGAAACACTTTATCTGTATTGGGACTTATTTCAATTTTCCAATCACGTAGTGCCATGATGTTCAGTTGCACCACTGGTTCTCAGAATTCACACTTATCTGAGGAAGCATTTTAACTCAGTGGTTGGTCTTCTATCGGCTTCAAAAATGCATGCCAGGAAATACATTATTTGTTTGAATCAAAAGATCACTTTAAATGACTGAAATTAATTCAGTTTCTCAGAAGCAAAATACAATCTTAAAAAAAAACACCACATGGATTTATGTGGTTTTCCATGTAGGGAATAAATGACGACGGAACATTGAATTATTAGAAAATAATGCACACCCCGGGGTGGTAATGCAGTCACGACACAAAGCCTCGGGTGTGCATTATTTTCTAATAATTCATTGGACCGGAGTCAATTATTCCGCTTATACCACAGTTACCACACATCAAGACATTGTTCAGATGTTTTCTTTCAAGACATTTGTCAGGTTTTTGTCCTTAAAATGTTCTTGTGTGTGGAAATAATTTATTACGTATCCCATCTCAAGCCTCCACTGCTAATTTCAAAACGTCATTTTAGAACTAGCGGAGGCTTGAGCCATTGATACGCAGTTATTGGAGAGAGAGTTCACTTTTTTTCATCTCATGCTGATAAGATAAAAATAGAACAAATAAATAAATGAATAAATATCGATAAGCCTACTTTTTCACAGGGATTTTCGTTTTTTATTACTGCAGCAAATACAGCGAATAAATAAATACATATTGATACCTGTTCACCAGCTTATCACACATGCTCTCTCGCACTCTCTTTCTTTTTTCTTGCTCTCTCTAATAACTGCATATCAATGGCTCAAGCCTCCACTTCGCCTCGTGGCTGCATTACCACCTTGGGTGGTATTTTCTCTTTATTTTCCTTATATATTATCTTTATTTTTCTAATAATTCAACAGCCTGTCGTCAATTATTCCTTACATATTTCTGGAAAATCTTAGTTTTCTGTCATTTTGTTTGTTGTTAGATCCCTGTGTTGTTGTGGATAGTAGCCTAACTTTTCCGTTATTTTAGTTAACTTGACAAAGTGATATATGGAATTGTAATGCGGTCAAGACCTGTCTGGAACTACTTTTGCTGTGCATTTACTGAAAAATAATTGCACACCTCAGAACATCTGTCAGCCAGTCAGAATCGAGAATTCAACAGCGCTGTGGCATAAGTGGTTTTAACCACATGGATTGCACCCCATTGCATTTGCTTTGATTTGCATAATTGTAAGCATCTCCCAAGTTAAGTGCAAATATAAATGTTACATTACTTACATTAAAACTGTTGATTACTGGAACTATGGCTAATTATGCAGTAGACACAGTACCAGATCAGAGATTAGATACTGATGAATTGTAGTGCATGTAATTGGATTGTAATTACATAAAATAGAATATACCCATAATGTGATATATTCATTATTAAACATTTACATAATACAAAATAAGTGTTTATAATATTTTAGTAGACAGCAACTCCATAATGAAACAATAAGCTCTTTTGTATCCCAGCATGTGTACAGATGTATGGATTTGTGTATGAGTGTGTAAGAGGGAGAGGAAAAATCTAACAAATTGATGTTGAAAAGAGAATAAGAAAGTCACTTTGAGAAAATCAGTGTTGAACACATAGATAGAGAGAAGAAGAACTATACAGACTGAAAATGTGGCTGTGACAAAATGCTGGCTTGGGGCTAAGATTAGGAATCCATCAGTCTGCCATGAAATATTCAAACACACATGGCGTGGCTCAGGATGTTATGAAAGACATGATGAAATTATGGCTGTCTGAACTTAGAAGGAACAATATAGGACTACTATGCCTCCAAAAAATCTCTATTTATATATATAATGGCTATTCAGAAATGGTGATATTTTCTGAATGTCAAAACTGAAATATGTTTCTCTTTTGAAGATATCTCAAGGGGAAGTAAAGTGATAGCATTGGGGTCTGGCTGCCCCCAAAATTAACAGAGGAAAAAAATAGACCCCGGACTCAGGGGTAAATTTGTACTCGAACTTGACACGGACTCAGAAATTTTCCCGAGTACAGTCGAGACCGCGTCATGTGCAGGGGTGTAACCTGGCCTGGGCATTTTTTCTTTAGCCCTGAATAATTTTCCACTTGGAGCGGTTTGTCACTACGTAACTGAACGTCAGTAAAAGAAGACGGCCTGTAATTTTATATCTTCAGTGAATGGAGGCGAGACCAATCAGACAGTTCACAGGAAAACACATGGAAATACTCATGTCTTATTGGGTGACAGTCTTAATTCTGCCAAACACCAGCTCACAGTCAGTGTGAGGGAAAAATGGATAAAATGGATACGAATAAATTGGTACTGAAATAATCACAGATTTATTCAGTTAGTTTTGTACTATTTGTTCTAAATAAATTTTGTATTTCTTGGTAGCATTCAGATATTACAAATCTGTCCACTGCTATCTCTACATTCTAAGCGACTGTGCACATTCATCATTGATAATTTGACAGTTGGTATTTATAATCATTTACAAACTGTAATCTATTAAGATTATGTCCTTTTTGCTATGTGTGTGTATATATATATATATATATGTGTGTGTGTGTGTGTGGGTGTGTGTGTGTGTGTGTGTGCGTGTGTGTGTGTATACACAGTACTGTGCAAAAGTCTTAGGCACCCTATTTTTTTAGTACAAACTTTTTTTTTACAGATTTTTTATTTTATGACTTCTACATTATCAAGTCAGTAGAAAAAACATTTTAGATTCCCAAGCATTAGTTTTCTAGCACAAAATTAAATGTTACAGAAAAATGTTTTTAATGTCATTAAAGAAAGCAGCGTATTACGTAAGAGACACTTTTCAGATAAAAAACACAATGATGGCTGCTGGGTTTTGCTGCAAAAATAAGTAAATGTCTCTACTAACTTTGCACATCTAGACTTTGCAATATTTGCCCACTCTTCTTTGCAGAACTGCTCAAGTTCAGTTAAATTTGATGGTGACCGTTTGTGGACTGCAGTCTTCAAGTCATTCCACAGATTTTCAATGTGGTTTAAGTCTGGGCTCTGACTAGGCCATGCAAGGACATTCACCTTTTTCTCCTTCAACCACTGTGTGGTCAGTTTTGCTGTGTGCTTTGGGTCATTGTCATGTTGGAAGGTAAACCTTCTTCCCATTGACAACTTTCTGGCAGAGGGCAGCAGAATTTCCTCAAGAATTGAGGTATTTTGCCCCATCCATTTTCCTTTTATCCTGACAAGTGCTCCAGACCCCGCTGCAGAGAAACACCCCCATAACAGGATATTACCACCTCCATGTTTTACTGTAGGAATGGTGTTATTTGAATGGTGAGCTGTATTGGATTTCTGCCAGACATATCGTTTGGTGTTGAGGCCAAATAATTCAATTTTAGTCTCATCTGACCATAACACCTTTTTCCATGTGGCCTTAGAATCTTCAAGGTGCGTTTTGGCAAAGCTCAGTCGTGGGTGGCTTTTTTCTTGCAACCCTCCCATACAAGCCACATTTGTGGAGAATTTGTGATATTGTTGTCACATGCACACAATGACTACTCTTTGTCATAAATTCCTGCAACTGCTTCAGAGTTGCTGTAGGCCTCTTGGGAGCCTCTCTGACCAGTTTCCTTCTGGCTCTTTCATCCAGTTTGGAGCAACGTCCTGATCCAGGGAGGGTCTGTTTTGTACCAAATACCTTCCACTTCTTAATAATAGACTTCACTGCGCTTCTAGGCATTGATAAAGCCTTTGACATTTTTTTGTATCCATCTCCTGACTTGTGCCTTTCCACAACTTTATTCCGGAGATCTTTTGACAGTGCCTTGCTACCCACAGGTGATTGTTTGCTTCAGTTGCACTACCACAGACTGACATGCTTCAGGAAAGCTCTTTTCATGCTGAGCTAATCAAAATGACCACAGCTGATCACAGTTGAAAGTCAAATGGCTTTGTGTGCCATTGAGAAGGTGATTAGCTACACCTTGTTGAGTTTACAAGTAATTTTTAGGAGGGGGGTGATCCTTTTTCCAACTCAGTGATTGTGTTTTTTAATTTTTTTTTTTGACATGTTGGTGTTATATCTTTCACTTGTATATATATATACACACACACACTGAGGGGAAAAAAGTGTTTGATCCCCTGCTGATTTTGTACATTTGCCCACTGACAAAGAAATGATCAGTCTATAATTTTAATGGTAGGTGTATTTTAACAGTGAGAGACAGAATAACAGCAACAAAAATCCAGAAAAATGCATTTCAAAAAAGTTATAAATTGATTTGCATTTTAATGAGGGAAATAAGTATTTGACCCCTTCGACTTAGTACTTGGTGGCAAAACTGCTAATATTGTGTAGGTCCCCCTTATGCCACCAAAACAGCGCTGGCCTGTCGAGGCATAGACTCCACAAGACCTCTGAAGGTGTGCTGAGGTATCTTGTACCACAACGTTAGCAACGGATCCTTTAATTCCTGTAAGTTGCAGGCAGGGCCTCAATGAACCAGACTTTTTAGTCCAGCACACCATTCCTGAACAATTTTTGCAGTGTGGCAGTGGGCATAATCCTGCTGGAAGAGGCCACTGCCCGTGACCCTATATCTGGTTCACCGGTTGTTCTTCCTTGTACCACTTTTGGTAGGGACTAACTACTGCATACCAGGAACACCCTAAGACCTGCCGTTTTGGAGATGCTCTGACCCGCTTGTCTAGCCATCACGATTTGGCCCTTGTCAAAGTTGCTCAGATCCTTACGCTTGCCCATTTTTCCTACTTCCAACACTTTTAAACTAAATATTTTACCTGGCTGCTACCGCAATAACTGCTACATCCATATATGGTATAAGCTAATCTGCTGAATACTATGTCATAGTATGTTATGTTTAGATTCATAGCATCTTTTAATTATATTGTTGTTATTCTTCATCTTTTTGCACTACCTGTATACTTGACACTATCACAATAGAAATGTGTACTGGTTGGCACGACACTGTTACTTACTGTGCCCATTGTCCTGATTTAGGAATTACTGTACAGTCTTGTGTTGTTTGCACGTGCACTTTACATAGAATGTGTAGCTCTTTAGTTCTGTGTCGTCTCATGTAGGTGGAGGAACGTTGTTTCGTTTCACTGTGTACTGTACCAGCTGTATATGGTTGAAATGACAATAAAACCACTTCAACTTCAACTTCAAGAACTAACTGACAGGGAGATAATCAGTGTTATTTACATCACCTGTCAGTGTTTTTAATGTTATGGCTAATCAGTATAACGTGTAATTAGTTTTCATAATACTGCATTCTCCAAGAAGGTCATAGATCACGCCATCCCTTTAATAAATCAGATCCTGAGACTGCTTTCCTTTTTAAGACATTTCCACTTATCAACATAAAAAAACATCAAAGACATCCTTATAAAGAGTGATTTAAAGTCAAATAATAAATATGGCTCTTGTGCATGCATGTTCCACTTGTAAATGTATTAACACAGCCATTAAATTCACAGGCCTTAAAAGATCAGTTTTTGTCACCCATCAGTCCTCATGCATCACTGCAGGACTTGTTTATTGCCTTTCCTGCAAGAGATGCAATCAGCTGTAGATCAGGGAATCACAGATGAGACTAGCTGATCATTTTGTCAAGCACCTGCGTACCATTAGAATGAAGTATTTCTCCTTTCTGGTGGTGAGATACTTCAAGAGAGATGGACATAACATTAATGACATTTCTGTTTGCATTGCCAGTTGTAGATATGGGAGTGAGGATGTTTAAGGAAAAAGAGCTCATCTATACACTTGAAACTTTGGTACCCCATGCAATGAACATCATGTTTTGACAATAGCTACATCATCATCATCATCAACCATTTTGAATATCAACTGATTTCACCCCCTACAGCCTTAGAAGCATTTGAACAGCTGATGACCTTTGTTTGAAGCATCCTGTTGCTCTACATTGACATCTATACATCTAACTTCATATACAATCCAGCAACCTTTTTTGCAACACCTTTATATAAACACTCTTTCAAAAGCATACAATGCATATCAACATATCAAACTTTCACTCTAATGCCCTGTACAACATAATTTAACGACACACACCTCTACCTCTGTGCTATTTGAATAAGATCACTATATATTACATAATTTTATCTCTTTTTAAAATATACTGAGTGTAGCCCACTCCATGCTTTAAGATTTACTGGTGTAACGAATCAAGAGCATTACTAGCATTATTCTTTTCCACCAGAATAATGTAATGGATCAACTTTAAACATGAAATGAAACAGAATCGCACACTTAGACTTGAAGCACCTTTTTAAAGCAGACAAGTTTTTGACGAAATTTTCTATGTTCCATCTGGGTTAATTCAGAAATCAGTTTGGGCACTGTTATACGCTACACTGGGCTCATGTAGGCTTGCAAGTCACATGGTAACACAAAACAACGACATGGGTATTTTCAAAACGTGGAAAGTCTATGTATTCTCTCTGTACCTTAAAGTTTTTACATTCCATTCTTCATTGTATAGAAGTTGCATGTGTAAGACTGGGTTGCTATACGTGTATGTATGTACAGTACTGTGCAAAAGTTTTAGGCACATGCAAAGAAATGCAGCAGAGCAAAGATACCTTCAAAGTAATGAAATTAAATGTTTCTACATTTAGAGCAGTAAACAGTAGTAAATGAAACAAAGTCAATATTTGGTGTGACAAAAAAATAAAAATAAAAACAGTAGTCTCCGGTACAATTTGTGCAGTTTTATAATGAAATGAGCTGGTAAGTTTTATTGAGCATCTTGCAGAACCAGTCACGGTCTGAAAAGTGGTCTCTTACGTAATATGCTGCTTTCTTTAATGGTATACAAACATTTTTCTGTAACATTAAAGTTTATGCTGGAAAACTAATGTTTGGGAATCTTTTTTTTTTTTTTTTTGTACTGACTTGATAATGTAGACATCATAAAATAAAAAAAATCTATAACAAAGTTTGTACTAAAAAAACAGGGGGCCTAAAACTTTTGCACAGTACTGTATGTACTATATATATATATATATATATATATATATATATATATATATATATATATATATATATATATATATACATACATACATACATACACACACACACACACACACACACACATACATACATATATATATTACATTTTATACATATATATATATATATATATATATATATATATATATATATATATTTATACACACACACACATATATATATATATATATATATATATATATATATATATATATATATATATATATATATATATATATATATATATATATATATATATATATATATATATAATGGTCATGGTGAAACCCAGTATTTATTGAAGGTTATATTAAATTCCGTGTGTTTCGGTGCTAACTGCTGATGCAACACCCTCATAAAAGTCACTGTCTCTTCAAATTTGAAAAGCAGAATGAATTTACAAACCAGAAGACATTTAAAGGTCCACTTTTCATTGCTTAAAAATCAGACGGTGAACAATCCAATTTGCATGCTTTAAGATAATTTGGAAGTGACCTTCAAAGTGTTAAGAAAGTGTGTGCAACAAATATAGAATGTGAAATGTCAGGATGATTACAGGAAATGGCTCATTCATGAGTGGCACATAGAACAGTATAATGAGTGTCTTTACCCAAAACTACACCATATATCAGATTTTGATATCATATATCAGATTTTTAAAATATGTTTCTTATATTTAAAGCATTAAATCTTATTGCTCATTACTACTCAAGTACATACTCCATCAGCGAAATAAATAACACCATAATAATGCAATCACTTTAAGGTTCATACATTTGCAGGTCACATTATGCAAGTATGACATTTTCTCATGAGTCCAATTTTTTATTTTTTTCCAGAAACAATTTCATTTCCTTAAACATTCTATGGAAATGAGTTTTGAATCTGGTATCATGTTGTTTTGATTTGGGTGTATGATCAAGTAAGTATGATCAAGTAAGTAACCCTATGACATCACCTGGGCACAAGAAGCTAAATTTAGCCCTGTCACTGTGCACTGTAGAAAGTTTCTGAGGCACATACATATACTATATGGCCAAAAGTTTTGGACACCTAACATATCACACTCATATGAGCTTTCCATTCCACTCTTCTGTGAAGATTTCCATTAAATTTAATTTCCATTAAATTTTGGAACATGGCTGTGGGAATTTCTACTCATTCAGCCACAAGAGCAATAGTGATGTCAGGTATTAATGTTGGGTGAGGAGGCCTGGGGTGCAGTCATCATTTCAGTTCATCTCAAAGGTGTTCAGTGTGGTTGAGGTCAGGGCTCTGTGTAGACAACTTGAGTTCTTCTACTCCAACCTTGGAAAACTATGTCTTCATGGACTTTGCTTTGTGCACAGGGGCACTGTCATGCTGGAACATGTGTGGGCACCTTAATTTCAGTGAAATGAAATTGTAATGCTGCAGCATACAAAGACATTCTATGTGCTTCAAACTTTGTGGCAACAGTTTGGGGAAGAACCACATACAGTGGTGCTTGAAAGTTTGTGAACCCTTTAGAATTGTCTATATTTCTGCATAAATATGACCTAAAACATCATCAGATTTTCACACAAGTCTTAAAAGTAGATAAAGAGAAGCCAATTAAACAGATGAGACAAAAATATAATACTTGGTCATTTATCTATGGCAAAAGTATGTGAACCTTTGCTTCCAGTATCTGGTGTGACCCCCTTGTGCAGCAATAATAAACTAAATGCTTCTGGTAACTATAGATCAGTCCTGCACATCGGCTTGGAGAAATTTTAGCCCATTCCTCAGTACAGAACAGCTTTAACTCTGGGATGTTGGTGGGTTTCCTCACATGAACTGCTTGCTTCAGGTCCTTCCACAACATTTCTATTGGATTAAGGTCAGGGCTTTGACTTGGCCATTCTAAAACATTAACTTTATTCTTCTTTAACCATTCTTTGGTAGAATGACTTGTGTGCTTAGGGTCATTGTCTTGCTGCATGACCCACTTTCTCTTGAGATTCAGCTCATGGACGGATATCCTGACATTTTCCTGTAGAATTCGCTGGTATACCTCAGAATTAATTGTTCCATCAATGATGGCAAGCTATCCTGGCCCAGATGCAGGAAAACAGGCTCAAAGCATGATACTACCACCACCATGTTTCACAGATGGGATAAGGATCTTATCCCTTATCTTAAAGCTGAAATGCAGTGTTTTCCTTTCTCCAAACATAACGCTTCTTGTTTAAACAAAAAAATGATATTTTGTTCTCATCTGTCTGCAAAACATTTTTCCAATAGCCTTCTGGCTTGTCCACGTGATCTTTAGGAAACTGCAGAGGGGCAGCAATGTTCTTTTTGGAGAGCAGTGGCTTGCTCCTTGCAATCCTGCCATGCACACCATTGTTTTTCAGTGTTCTCCTGATGATGGACTCATGAACATTAACATTAACCAATGTGAGCGTGACCTTTAGTGGCTTACCTAAAGTTACCATGGGTTTTACACGTCTTTTACACCTCTACTACACGTCTTGCTCTTGGAGAGATCTTTTTCCAGCCTGATGAGCATCAACAACTCTTTTTCTGAGGTCCTCAGAAATCTCCTTTGTTCATGCCATGATATACTTTCACAAACATGTGTTTTGAAGATCAGACTTTCATAGATTCCTGTTCTTTAAATAAAACAGCGTGCTCGCTCACACCTAATTTTCATCACATTGATTGAAAATACCAGACTCTAATTTCACCTTCAAATTAACTGCTAATCCTAGAGGTTCACATACTTTTGCCATTCACAGATACGTAATATTGGATCATTTTCCTCAATAAATAAATGACCAAGTATAATAATTTTTCTCATTTGTTTAATTGGGTTCTCTTTGTCTACTTTTAGGACTTGTGTAAAACTCTGATGATGTTTTAGGTTATATTTATGCAGATGTATAGAAAATTCTAAAGGGTTCACAAACTTTCAAGCACAACTGTATGGCTGTCATGGTGAGGTCTAAGTGTATTAAATAGCAAAAAATTCATTTCTGTACTCAATATTCATTCAGCATCCTCATTAAAAATATAAATACGATATTTACATATTTCCGTTTGCATTGCTACTCCGTCTTTCCAACTGCACTTCATGACCCAGTGTGGATAAATGAATATTGGGATATCAACTGTTACATTTTTAACATTAACAGTGTGTAACAGGCCTTACCAGCTTTATTAATTCAGATCTAGAGAATAATTGAACATATGGACAAACATTTATTAACTGACACCAAAATAATGAATAAATACTAACACAACATCCCAGCAATAATGGACAGCTCTAATGTTAACATCCCCAATTGAAATGTTATTATTATACATTGTAAATTACATTATATGCTAGTTTGTAAGGTAATATAGTGAATAAGCATAAAATCATAAATTCTTTATTTCTTTCCTTTTCCCTTACATTTCTTTAAACTAACATGTTATTTGCTTTTTTTTTTTTGTGAAAGTTTTCTTTTTCCAGTAATTAGTCCTTTTCTTCATTTGAATAATGCAATTACTCCAATCTGCCATAATGGATCAGAGAGCTATTATGTCAAGGTGAACTATTATCATTGTGAAATGAATAAATTAGCAAGATCTAATCAAGAGTTGTTCAGAGCGAGAGAAGACAGTGGGTTCAGTTTTACTTTGTAGTGGGAACTCATGAAAAGAAGGGATGTGATTAGGTTTTTTTTTATAGATGTGGGTGTTGAAAAATAAATAAAGAGAAATCTACACTTGATATAATGGAAAATCTGTTGATTGAGATATTGTGTCACATTTTCACCAACCAAGACTGGTAGATATTTGATCTTGCTTAGTAACTTGGAAAAGGCGCTAAAAGGCCTGCTGCAGAGTGATGCACAATATTCAATAGTAATTGAATAATTATGTTAATAACACTAAAAATACAATAAAAACATATTTTAAAACAGTTTCAGCATTAAAAGATTTTTTTTTTGTCTCTGCCCGGTTCTCAGATGAAGCAAGGACACTGCGTGAATCAGAGAATTGAACATATGTGCTATCCACATGATTGTGCTTTCTCCTGCCCTCCAACCCCATGCTCTACACTCCTCCCTATCCAAAAAACCACAGCTAGCAGAAAAAGGAGAATAAAAATTCATACTCTCTCAGGTCCAGACACAAGGCTTAAGGTTGCATGGGTCTGAAGATGGATAAAGGGGCTAAAAACAGTCAACCAGTTATGCTCAAACTTGAAGGATGTTGATCACTAGCAGCTTATCGCAGCCCCTGAATTCAGCCACTGTGAATTAAAGAAGAAATAGTATCTCCCTTGCTCATTTTTCAGGCTCCAAGAGATGCCGCAGAGCCCTGCATCTTTTCTTTCTGTAGCACTGCTGTTCAGCAGAGATAATCCAGGGCCCATTCCGAGCCACCGAATCCATCTTTCTCCAATTGGTGGACTGGAGTCCTTGGCTGCGGCGAGGTCATTGCTTTTATGAACACATACACAAACGCTTTTCCTATCTCTCTTTCTCTGTCTCCCTTAAATCCCTTTTGTACACAGTTCTGGGATTTTGTTTCATATTATCACTCTTGCCTTGAGAAATGTAAAATATGTAGTAAAACCAGTGCAAATAGCGTGATGATGTTTAACTTGTTTAAGTAATAGTAGCCTACTGTGAATGAAATAAATTCCATGTTTCGAAAAAACCTCCTGTGGCTCACATTAAAATTTTGTGATGCCACTGCAGCACTCACGTCCAAACTAAAACGAGTGTGCATGCTCCAGAGGTGGGGCGAGGTTGGCTTGCCCATGGATAAACCCCTCTGGTTACACAAATCCCTCATGGCTGGTGGCAGGAAAGAAGGGGAATAAAAATGGCTTTTGCAAGAGGAGAAAATGGAGCTGTAGCAAGTTTGCACATGCCAATTACTCACATCCGCTTGTTTCTCTAGATTACATAGAGGAAAGGCACTGACTTACCCAAAGCACAGACGCCCTTAGAACATCACTGCTACACTTTTTTGCACATAGTATAAACTTCCCTTCCATAGGTTTATTGGATAAAACTGTGTTAAATGAATTTTAAAAACTTATAAATACAGTAATGTAATATATTTACATGTGTATTTACAGGTGATATAGTGCATATACATACACTATATCACTATTACACTGTATACAGTACATTTTCCAGATAATTTGAAAGTAATTTACTGGCAGCAGAGTGCATTTGCCTTAAATACTTGTAAATAAAATTACAGTATAAATTAAAATATAATTTGCTTGGTGCTTTTATCCAAAGTGACTTACAATTGAGGCAGGACACTGAGCAGTTGAAGGTTAAGTATCTTGCTCAAGGATCAGGATCAAACTATAGCAGCTTGGTGGTGCGGGGATTTAATCTCATGACCTTCTGATCTGTAGCTCAAAGGCTTAACCACTGAGCCACCACTTCCCTCAACCAGCTTGCACTGATTCAACCAATACTGTAAACCAATGCACTGCTCCAGTTGCCCAATCATTTATAGTACAATCCTGTAAAATAATAAAACAGTATGTTTCTGTAAAATAAATACTTACTAATATTTGCAGCATTGTTACAGTGCAGCAGAGCTAAACAAATCATAAGCCCTATTCAGATTGGATCAGTTTATCAGGGGAGGCATCTGTAAAAAATAAATAAATAAATAAAAACAATAATAATAATAATAATTTACACATCTCCTCAATAATAAACATCTCACATCTGGGCAGTAATAAATGTCATGTGGTCATACGTGGTCACTCTCCATTCACAACGTGGTGTCCAAGCTTTTATTTCAGTTTGGGGTGAACCAAAGTTCCAGCAACAATTTGAAAATACAATAGAAGAATAATCACAAATTATACAAGAAGCATATTTTTTCATTTTGCAACTCGGGAAGTGTTTAATATCTGTGGGACGGGCACTGATACACATGCTATGAGACCGAATAAAGCAAGTAGCAGCAAACTTTTTTTTTTCCCCCAACACAAGGTGACAGCTGCATAGAAAATCACACACGTGTATCCAGACAAGACTAAAATTATCAGACAAATGCTGAGTTTGGCACAAAACAAAACAGTAGTTGGACCTGTCATTTTCACAGAGGGTCATAGTTTTGTTTTAAATTGTTCTAAATTGAATGTTAGGAACATGGCTTGGGTGGAGGTCTCCTCATGGACCTCCGGAATAAGCAAGACAGGAGAGGAGGTTCCTTCTTGAACCTCTGGCAGGAACAGGACTGGATTGGAGCACCCCACTTGGGTCTCCGACTGGAACTGGGCAGGAACGGAGCACCCCTCTTGGGTCTCCGACAGGAACTGGACTGGAACGGAGCACCCCTCTTGGGTCTCCGATCGGAACTGGAAAGGAGTGGAGGTCTCCTCGTGAACCTCCAGGAGCAGCTCCGCTGGGAAAACCTCCTGCTGGGCCTCCGGCTGGAGCTTGGGGCTGGAGGTTGCCATGTTAACCTCCAGGGGCAGCTCCTCTGAGGAGACCTCCTGCTGGGCCTCCAGCTGGAGGTCGCCATTTTAACCTCCAGATGCAGCTCCGCTGAAGATACCTCTTGCTGGGTCTCCGGCTGGAGCTCAGGGCTGGAGGTCGCCACATTAACCTCCAGATGCAGGTCCGCTGAGGAGACCTCCTGCTGGGCCTCCGGCTGGAGCTTGGGGCTGGAGGTCGCCACGTTAACCTCCAGGGGCAGCTCCATTGTGGAAACCTCCTACTGGGCCTCCGGCTGGAGCTCGGGGGTAGCCCGCCTGTGGAGCTGTTTGTGCACCTGCCAGCTGCCCTTAAAACAGGATTGTGAGCAGTAGTAGCTGCTCCTTCCTTCCTGTTTCCTGCAGGTGGGGCACTGAAGAGTGGCTGGGCGGGTGCATCCCTCGGTGGCGCACTCCTGGGTCAGGTGTTGAGAGGTGCAGGCTGCCCTGTTAGCCCGTTCCCTCTCATAGTGCTCCAGGAACGACTGGTCCTGGTCCCCGGGCAGGCGCACCGAGTTTAGTAGGGAGTTGAGGTCAGACTCAGTTTCTGGGCTCCCATAATCCCGTATCAGGAGCTCCACGAACCCTGGGACTGTCGCTAGTTCAGTGTAACCGCTGGCGAAGTGGGTCTCTGCCCACCAGCGGGCTGAGCCGACCAAACGGGAGAGGAGGAACCACGCCCATAGTTCCTCACTGGGTTTTGGACCCTCTAAACCTACAAAAAATCCCTGCGCTTGTAAAAAAAAAAAAAAAAGTACCTTGGGTGCCACGAGACGCCGTCGTAGGCGGTAGGAGGCGGAACGCAGGCCCGAAAAGAAATAGAGTCCAAGGGGGGAACAGAAGGTAGGGCGCGGTTATCCCGGAGTTTCCCCGCTGCATCCATGTTTTGGCGGAGTATTCTGTTATGTAAAGCCGGTACAGGCTGAAGAGTCAGGATGCATGCGCTGGGGAGACGTCAGATAACGCAGAAGAGTTTATTGATACAAACAAAAAGGAGCAGTAATCCACAAATACAGAACTCGAGAAAAAGCAGTAATCCAAAAGACAGGAAAAATCACTCGAAACAAGGAAGTGGTCTGGGAACCACAAACACGGAACTACGGACATAGGAACAAAGACTACGGATCAAAGCGCTACGGAATTTACTGAGCTGACCTAAGCAACAAACTAATACTCCACGCCGAAGCGGAAGCAAATGGGGCTTTTTAAACACAAACCAATACACGAAATCAAAGACACCTGGAAATCATGATAACAAATTAAACGAAGAACCAATGAGGAAACAAGGAGGCGGGGACAGAGACATGACGTGAACACAATAACAAATGCACATGGCCAAGGTAAACAAAACGAGAGTCTTTCTGACTGGAGCTGGAATGCTCTCCATGGAATGTGGAAGTAGGCTACGCTTCATTTGCGGCGTGAGCGAGAGCGGGAGAACCTAACACATACATACATACATACATACATACATACATACATACATACATACAAAGTTATTATAATCAATCAACTTTAGAATCAGTTTTATTATACTAAAGCACTGTTGAATTCTCAATTCTGATTGGTCAGTGGGTGTCGGGTTGGTGAAGGTGTTGATTAATTTTCTGTAACATCATGATGATAGTATCTACTGCATGGCAAATTACAGCTTTACATCAATTCACTCATTCTAATACATTCTGTAGAAACACAATGTCATTAAATAACATCTCCCAATGGTAAATTCAAGAAATCTATTTTTATAACTATGATTTAATATAACTAAATCCTAGAAAAGTTTATATTTTCTGCCTGATAAGACATGTGTAGGTGTGTCAGATCACATACTGATTGACAGCAGCTTTCCCCTTGGCAACATAAACAATTCACAAACAGCTGGTTCTAGAAAACAGTGCAGGAATGACTAAGTGTTGCCACCACAATGCTTTTATTTTTATATGCATATCATGAATGTTGTGGGGTGTGTTGGTGTATTTTGTAGATACTGTATTTCTAGCAGAATGACACTCACAGAAAATGTTGAGGAAGATGACAGAGGATTGAAAACTTTGACCTCACTGGGACAATTCATTACTGCAGCTCCACTGCAATGGAGCTGAAGTGCGGATTACCCTGCCTGGAACTCTCAAATCCATAAGCATAGGCCATGGAGATGATCTCAATTCTCTTGAAGTTATATAAGGAGTTCATGCACACAAAACTCCCTTGATGCTTTATGGGGGGCAGTCTGATGTGAGTGGGGGATTCTAAGTTTAGGGGGTGTTATCTTTGGTTTTTCCTTGTTGGAAGCTGGCAAGCTATGGGTTTTCACTTAACACAGCATTAGACGTGAAGCTTCTTCTCCACGAAGAAGCAATAGGTCGAGAGGCATAGCAGCACCAGGATCTAGTAGGTTGATACAGTGGGGGGAAAAAATTTATTAGATCCCCTGCCGATTTTGTACGTTTGCCCACTGATAAAGAAATGATCAGTCTATAATTTTAATGGTAGGTGTATTTTAACAGTGAGAGACAGAATAACAACAAAAAAATCCAGAAAAACGCATTTCAAAAAAGTTATAAATTAATTTGCATTTTAATGAGGGAAATAAGTATTTGATCCCCTATCAATCAGCAAGATTTCTGGCTCCCAGGTGTCTTTTACACAGGTAACGAGATGAGATTAGGAGCACTCTCTTAAAGGGAGTGCTCCTAATCTCATCTTGTTACCTGTAAAAAGACACCTGTCCACAGAAGCAATCAATCAATCAGATTCCAAACTCTCCACCATGGCCAAGACCAAAGAGCTGTCCAAGGATGTCAGGGACAAGATTGTAGACCTACACAAGGCTGGAATGGGCTACAAGACCATCGCCAAGCAGCTTGGTGAGAAGGTGACAACAGTTGGTGTGATTATTCGCAAATGGAAGAAACTGTCAGTCTCCCTCGGTCTGGGGCTCCATGCATGATCTCACCTCGTGGAGTTTCAATGATCAGGAGAATGGTGAGGAATCAGCCCAGAAGTACACGGCAGGATCTTGTTAATGATCTCAAGGCAGCTGGGACCATAGTCATCAAGAAAACAATAGGTAACACACTACGCCGTGAAGGACTGAAATCCTGCAGCACCCGCAAGGTCCCCCTGCTCAAGAAAGCACATGTACAGGCCCGTCTGAAGTTTGCCTGAATGATTCAGAGGAGACCTGGGTGAAAGTGTTGTGGTCAGGTGTGGTCAGATCTCTTTGGCATCAACTCAACTCGCCGTGTTTGGAGGAGGAGGAATGCTGCCTATGACCCCAAGTCATAACCCCACTGTCAAACATGGAGGTGGGAACATTATTCTTTGGGGGTGTTTTTCTGCTAAGGGGACAGGACAACTTCACCGCATCAAAGGGACGATGGACGGGGCCATGTACCGTCAAATCTTGGGTGAGAATGCCAGAGCATTGAAAATGACTTTAATGACTTGGAGAGGATCTGCAAAGAGGAGTGGGACAAAATCCCTCCTGAGATGTGTGCAAACCTGGTGGCCAACTACAAGAAACGTCTGACCTCTGTGATTGCCAACAAGGGTTTTGCCACCAAGTACTAAGTCGAAGGGGTCAAATACTTATTTCCCAGTGTAACCCATAACATGTTGACCCAAGGGCAATATGGAAATGCCTCATCAGGCATAATTGTATATAATGCCCAAGCTCTTACCAATTTGTTGTAATGGATGTTTTTTAAACAAGTACACTTAGAGACCACTTTAGGAACACTTATTTTGCAATTATCCAATCAGCCAATCAAGTGGCAGTAGCATAATACTTAGAATCACGCAGATACAGGTCAAGTGCTTCAGTTAATGTTCACATCAAACACCAGAATGCTGAAAAATGTGATCTCAGTGACTTTGACTATGGCATGGTTGTTGGTGCAAGATGGGCTGGTTTGATTACTTCAGAAACTCTTGGGATTTTCAAGCATAACATTCTCTAGAATTTAAACAGAATGGTATGAAACACAAAAAACATCCAGAGAGTGCCTTGGGGATTAAAGAAGTCAGTGAAGAATAGCCAGACTGTTTCAAGCTGACAGGAAGGCTATGGTAAATCAAATAACCACTCTTTACAACCGTGGTAAGCAGAAAAGGATCTCAGAACACACAACACATTGAATCTTGAGACGGATGAGCTACAATAGCAGATGACCACATAGGGTTCTTTCAGCCAAGAACAGGAATCTGAGGCTACCGTGGGCACAGACTCACCACAACTGGACAATTGATGGTGAATTGATGGTCCTACCCAGTATTATTATGGTGTTCCTAATAAAATGACTTATCAAGTACTAATTTTATAGCTCATTTGGTAGTAAAGGAATATATTGTAAAGAAAACGTACCTTGTAATCATGAGCAACTACAAGAACTGCAATTTATAAACATTTGGTAATTTTTAAATTTGGAATTACCTTTGTTCATATTTATTAATGATCCAATAATAGTATATAGTGTACACACATTAACAATTATGTGAACTTGCATTTATAAACATTTGTCTATTGCCAAATTCCAAATAACAAATGGTTGTTCATACCTATTAATGTTCTACTAATGAACATGTTGGCTATTGGACCATTTTGTTTATACAGTATTACTGTATGGTGTGGTCTGGACAGTGCTACATATAGTGTGCCTTATGTGCTGTATGTGTTGTCACGCTTTTGTCCTGCACTGGCTACATCTCTATTCAGACCTGGACTGAAGGTTGAAAGGCATGCTGAAGAATACTGTGTGCTTCTACAGTAGGATCCAGTCCTACAGTGGTGCATGAAAATTTGTGAACCCTTTAGAATTTTCTATATTTCTGCATAAATATGGCCTACAACATCATCAGATTTTCACACAAGTCCTCAAAGTAGATAAAGAGAACCCAATTAAACAAATGAGACAAACCATATTATACTTTATTTATTTATTGAGGAAAATGATCCAGTATTACATATCTGTGAGTGGCAAAAGTATGTGAACCTTTGCTTTCAGTATCTGGTGTGACCCCCTTCTGCAGCAATAACTGCAACTAAACGTTTCTGGTAAGAGTTGATCAGTCCTGCACATCGGCTTGGAGGAATTTTAACCCATTCCTCAGTACAGAACAGCTTTAACTCTGGGATGTTGGTGGGTTTCCTCACATGAACTGCTTGCTTCAGGTCCTTCCACAACATTTCTATTGCATTAAGGTCAGGGCTTTGACCATTATAAAATTCAGAATTCACTATTACACGTCTTGCTCTTGGAGTGATCTCTGTTGGTCGATATTTGTTGGTCGACCACTCCTGTGGAGGGTATCAATGGTGTTAAATTTCCTCCATTTGTACAAAATCTGTCTGGCTGTGGACTGGTTGAGTCCTAACTCTTTAGAGAGGGTTTTGTAACCTTTCCCAGCATGATGAGCATCAACAACTCTTTTTTCTGAGGTCCTCAGAAATCTCCTTTGTTCATGCCATGATACACTTCCACAAACGTGTTGTGAAGATCAGACTCTGATAGATTCCTGTTCTTTCAATAAAATAGGGTGCTCACTCACACCTGATTGTCATCCCATTGATTGAAAACACTTCATTCTCATTTCACCTTCAAATTACTTGCTAATCCTAGAGGTTCACATACTTTTGCCACTCACAGATAGTTAATATTGGATCATTTTCCTCAATAAAAATGACCAAGTATAATATTTGTGTCTCATCTGTTCTCGGTTCTCTTGTATCTCATCGGTTCTCTTTGTTTCCACTTTTAGGACTTGTGTGAAAATCTGATGATGTTTTAGGTCATATTTATGCAGATATATAGAAAATTCTAAAGGGTTCACAAACTTTCAAGCACCACTGTAGGTAACTGATATTGTGTAACATATAGAAAGTGTAGGGGACAGGAGGGGACAAAATAACAAATATGACTGTTCACATCTTGAATGAGTTGCAGAATTCTTCCATGAAAAAAATAGAACAAGGTTAAAGATTTATGAAGGTATGAAAAGAATGACGAACGAGAGGCATGCCTCAATGTTTATGTGTTTGTTCATGTCTGTGTTTACACAGTAAAGGACATATGTAAAGTAGCGTTGATGGAGTTAGTTGATAGCTGCTTGGAAAATATACTATTGAAAAGGATCTCTAAATGTATGTGCAGATTTTCTATGAAAAACTAGAGCATATTTGTCTTGGCTGCACTTGACAGGATCTCAAAACTTGTGACATTTGCTCATAAAATTTTGATCATGGTTTAGTTCCACAAAACAAAGACCAAAAACATGTCACTTTAATATTAAATTGTAAAATGCTAAACACTAAATTAAAACACTGAGTACACTATATTCAATTGATAGAATTATTAGTCATTTACAGTACCTTCCTGGATTCAACCAAGCTGTCAGAACATAGAGCTACTATATTTATCAGGAAAAAGACATCCCAAGTTTATTTCACAGAGACGTGAGTGAAGCTTCTGGAAGATGTATCATTGCTACTTTAATGAGGCTCTGACTTTCCCTCTTACTATCTGACAATCATTAAGTTTCTATGGGCTCTGGAAAAGTTTGAATTGCACATTTCAGTGTTTTTTTGTTTGTTTGTTTGTATTTGTTTGTTTGTTTGTTTGTTTTTTGTTTTTTTCAAATTGCTTTATGAAAAAGTTGCATGGTATTATTGTTAAGGTTCTTGAGTGGCACAACAAAAAGTGTTTGGCAGATTGCAAGTTTGAATCCTGTTGATGCCACAGCCATCCTTGGCTGGGAGTCCAAGAAAGGAAAGCTGGCCATGCTCTCTGGGTGGATGGATGGCATTAATCTCTCCCCTGTCAATCAGACTGATACTAACCAATGGTGGACATCTGTGAGCTCATGCATGCAGAAGAGAGCAGTTAACAGTTTCTGCTGTGCCCTGTGATGCAGCATTAGCAGCAGTGTCTCTGAGGGAGCATATGCTACCCGTTACCCTCCCTGGTTAATTGCATTTGTGTGATAAGTGAGAGCTAGCAAGTGGGTGGCAATTGGGAAATGACCAAACTGGGAGAAAATGGAGTTTAAAAAAACTGTGGGAAAAAGTGCACAGCTCATTTGTCAATGGACATTCAGTCTTATATATGTATAAGTGTCTTAGTAAGGTATTGAGCCACTGTGAGCCTCCAGAACAGATTCAATGCACTTTGGCAGAGATTCTTCAAGTCTCTAGAACTGTACTGGAGGAATGAGCACCATTTTCCCAAAAGATATTCTCTCAACTGATATTTTAATGATGGTGGTGGAGAATGCTGTCACTCTAAAATCTCCCACAAGTGTTAATTTGGGTTGAGCTCCAGTGATTGTGATGGCCATGGCATTTGATTTACATAGCATATGGAAGACGCAACTCCAATCAGTGAACCCCTATGTCACTACCTACATTCACAAGCTGTGGGCAGTGAGTGAAAGAATAAGGTCATGAGTGCAGGCAGCAGAAATGAGGGTTGCTGGGCTTACACTCCATGATAGGATGAAGAGCTCAGCAATCTGGAAAAGCCTAGGAGTAGGGCTGCTTTTCCTCTGAATCGAGAGGAGGCAGTTGAGATTGATTGGCCACCTTATACGGATGTCCCCTGGTAAGCTCCCATTAGAGCCACAGGCCCAGGACTCACTGGAGCGATTACATCTCACAGCTGGCCTGGGAATGTCTAGGCATCTCCCAAGAGGTGCTAGAATCTGGGTATATTGAAAACTGGACTGACATTCTTAGCCTGTTGCAACCATGACCACACCAAGAAAAGTGGAATACATGAATGAAAATAATATACAGTACACATGCAAAGAAATGCTGTAGAGCAAAAATGCCTTCAAAAGAAGAAAAAAAATGTAAAGAGCAGTAAACAATAGTAAATGAGACACAGTTCTTCTGGAGACTTTGACTTTCACACTCGCTTCTTATTTTTGCAGCAAAACCCAGCAGCCTTCATTGTGTTTTTTGTCTGAAAAGTGTCTCTTACATAATATGCTGCTTTCTTTAATGACATACAAACATTTTTCTGTAACATTTCATTTTGTGCTAGAAAACTAATGTTTGGGAATCTAAAATGTTTTTTGTACTGACTTGATAATGTAGAAGTCATAAAATAGAAAAATCTATAACAAAGTTTGTATTAAAAACACTAGGGTGTCTAAAACTTTTGCACAGTACTGTATACACATGCAAAAGTCATATAATCCTATTCTTAGTGGGTCCAGTCCAGGATGATATTATTCCCACAAGACTCCTTTTAGAGACCAGGGGACCCAGGACTGCTACAAAAAAAAAATGGCATGATTGACTAATAAAGAGCAACATGCAGCAACATTTAAACTGTTTGAAGAGGCACTGGGCAATCACTGGTCATCCAAGCATCACTGGTGAATGCCATGAGTCTAGCTTAAGTAAAACACATCTTTTATTAAGACTCCGAGTCAAACGTAAGCTGCAACGTACATCATCCGTCCATTATCAAGGCAGCCTACTTTAGTCAGTGCCAGCTAAGTGCTTTAGAAGAGAAGTTTCCAAAAAAAAAAAAAAAAAAAGATGGAGATAGCATTCTCAAAATAGAAGCATGTAGCTGTAACTCTGAAAGGCAGACCACTGAATGGGGGGGGGGGGGGATATGGGGGCGTTATGGGTTAATTGATGTCCACCTTAACCATTAGTAAAAAAATATATATATATATATATATATATATATATATATATATATATATATATATATATATATATATATATACATAGATATATATATAATCATCTTAGAGCCCTGCAGATAAGACAGAAATGCTAATACAGAAGTGGGCCTAATTGCACCATAATGGTGAAAGAAAACAGGTACAGGTACAAAATGTTCTTCTGTTAGCCACTAAAAAGGCTTGAATTTGTCCAGTCCACAAAACTCAAACTATAAGGCATTACATTAATATTCCCTTTAAATAGCATTATATCATTAGTTATTGTTAAAATCATAGCCATGAATGTTAGTAAACCATAAGACAGTGTTTGACCCTAAATGTATATGTTCTTGGTGGTTAATTGGCAGAATTCATAAATGAATTATGTAAAATCTCTTATGCTAATTTATAATAAGGTAATAGAAGTAAAAAAATAAAAAATAAAATAAATTTAAAAGTAAGTACAAAGGTAACTATGTATCTATAAACATACACTGCTCAATGTTTACAGCTTTAAATGCTTTACTCAAGTTGAAGTACAGTAGTACAAGCTAAAAAAGTACAAGAAGGGATCACAAATGAAAATCACAAACTGAATTTGATGCTATGTTGTCTTTTGACATGTGAGCAAACATTAAACATAGCTAACTAATGACAGCTAATAGCTCTGACATTACTATTAGTTTGCATCCTAATAGTAACTGCCACAATATAAACAAGTATATACTGTATGTAGCTAACAACAAATAGATATTTGTAGTGACAACTAGTACATCACATATTTTACTACAACATTGTTCTGCATGTTCATGTTCAAAAGATTTTCATTTAAAAATTTAATATGTGCCAATTTGTTCATTTTATTAATGCTTTATAAATTATGAAGTGTATGAACCTGGAGATCCACAAAGACTAGTTGTTTTTTTTTTCTTTCATTAAATATTTTAATGACCATTATAGGGAGACCTTCACCAAATATAACGAAAAGTGTTCTGACCTAAAAATCACTGACCCTACCTTCCAGAGAACCATAATCTAAAGTGTTTCTAAGTGCAGCTGAAAGCAGAAGTCTTGGTGGCAAAAGCATTAGTGGGTCTGAACTTACACAAACACTGAAGGAAACAACTGTGTCTGGTTCAAATATGGAGAAAATTATACAAAATTAAATTAAATTAAAACAAACAAATAAATAAATAAAACAAAAAAGTACCCTATGAGTTCAATATTTAGTACTGTTAAATTGTTGTAATAATGTAAGGTAACTTATCCACATGTGGTAATCCATCATGAAGTTTCCAAGCTTCCACATTGTTTCATTCTGACATTCTTAGTTGCTTGTGAATTGGCACGACCAACTTGGGGAGAAAATGTGGTGAAAAAGTCAGAGTCCATGGCACTAATCAAAAGTGGTAACATGAAGCGCCACTGTGAAACAAAACATAACCACTTCCAATTGGCTTATTTATAGAAATTAACCAATCAAAAATAGTTAAGCATTAAAAGGTAATTGCTGTTGCCATTCTGTCATGCTAGTTTTTGAGCATATGAGTTTGTAAGGCATCAATGCTGTCATACTCATTTTGAGCCATCAAGCAAATTGTTTGAGAAACGGTTGGAAAATTAGTCTTGAGATTCACATCCAGTATATTATTTGCCTCAATCTACCCCTGTACTTACTAAGATTATTGATTGGTGAATGTTGGTATATAGGTAAGGATATAAAGCAAGACAAGGAAGACATATAAAAACTTCCTGAGTGCTTTAGCTAGTACGACTTTAATGTCATAAATTAATCCATAAATGACAATGGAATTTGAAGTTAAGAGGTTGCTGCTTCTTACACTTCAAACACACACATACTGTATATACACAAATACACACACTGTCTGCTTTCCGAATTTTTTCCTGTCATTTATAGAGTGTTCTTGTCAAACCATCTCCATAACATCATCACATTTTCAGCTGCTTTTTTTCAATTTTCATCCACCATGTTTTTTAATTCCAGGGGACCTGATTTCTTTTACTCGCAGAAGGATGGCTCAGAATTCATCATCTCTCAATTTGAGCCAGAATATTCACCCTTCACAATGTGCTAATGCCCCAGTGGGGACATTAGAGAAATATTTGCATGTTGATTAGGAGAAATTCACATCACCAATCCAAATTCACAGTCAGTGCCACATTGCAAAATATGGTTCTAAATACAAATGCTAAGAAAGTGGTATAGAGATATATTAAAAGGAGATAATAAGACAACCAATGTGAGGACCTTCTGTGTTATTCACCAGTGTTTGACCTTGTGGTTTTACTGTTTATCAAGAGCTCACATTGGGGAGAAAAATGCAGTTAAAGATCTCATCTAATGTGTCATGTCCAGCTTTGCACTAGTATAAAGAGCTCCAAAATTACAAACTTTGGCAACACTTTCTTTGGATGGTCCACTGTAGACACTCCAATACACCATCTACAGATTGTCAGCAACCAACTTCGCAACAGATCCTAAACAATGTCAACTGTTAATGGTTGTTGAGTAGGTAATCTATAAACACTCTATAGACTATAACTTCTTCCTTTTTGTTTTCTCTTTATTTAGATTAGGGGTAGCATTGACTATTCAACTAATATATTCAGTAGCCGCTGGTGTGAGAAGATGTCAGCTAGTCAGGGTGGTGGAAATAAAGTGAGGCAGGTAGGAAGGAAATGCAAGCAGATGGTAAAGAAAACAAGTACAATTGCAAAACTGTACCTGTAGTGCTGGGAAAAGTTTTCTTTTTTTCTTTTTCTTTAATGTAACTTTGCATTATGTGTAGGCTCTTTTTAACTTACTCCCAAACGAATTCCTCCCGCAGTTATATTTGTTGTCCTTTAAAGCAAAATAAAACTTAAATAATATCATTGCACTGTGGCATGTGAATAATATGAAAGTGCACAGTCTGTGCCATGGGTTGCACTTCAGTATCCAATCCCACTCAGCTAGTTTAGAGTTAGATAAGCAGTGCAAGCCAGCAAAAACAGGTCAATCCAGATTTGCTTTCAGATGCTACTGAGAGCAGAGTTGAGTATGGTGGGAAAACTTACCAGATGCTGTAAGGAAGGATGGCCGGTCACTGCACTATAAGGAGAGCTCTGACAGATATGATCTTTTGCACTGCAGAATCAACTATTCTAGCTGAGCTGTCACACCATCCACACAAGTACATTTTGGGAATTTGTACATCTTTAAATAATGTTATATGATACACAGATTTATTATTTTGCACATTTATTACACTGATTTATTTAGACATTGATAAATGTGCAGTCTATACAAAGCTGGAAATTATTTTATATTTCAATTGTCTATGGCTATGGTAAATGACACATTCTTTGTTGATGTTTATATGTACTAATAAAATAGTCCAGAAATAGTGGTGCCCTGAATCAGTCTTTGCTTTACTACAGAAACAATATCTAATCAACTACTTTTTTTTAATTACTGGTCAGCTAGTAAAAGTTAATAGTAAAGGAACCCCTAATTTAGATAGCCAAGTTGATGTTGTTTATAGTTTGTTTTTAGTAGATGAATTTTAGTAGACGATAAACTTGTCCATTCTGCTCTCTGTCTTTATTTGGATGGTCCAGATTCTAGGTCTTAATTTTCAATAGATCGTTTATAATCCATTAATAAGTCCCATCACAATTTTAAATTCAGGTCATGCAGAAGCTATTGAGGCATTTTATGACATGTTGCTGAAAGATACAGTACTGTGCAAAAGTTTTAGGCACATGCCAAGAAATGCTGTAGAGCGAAGATGCCTTCAAAATAAAGAAATTAAATGTTTCTACATTTAAAAAAAAACAGTAAAGAGCAGTAAACAGTAGTAAATGAAACAAAGACAATATTTGGTGTGACAAAAAAATAAAAATTCAAATAAAAATAGTAACAATTTGTGCAGTTTTATAAGGAAATGAGCTGGTAAGTTTTATTGAGCATCTTGCACTTCTTCTGGAGACTTTGACTTTCGCACTCGCTTCTTATTTTTGCAGAAAACCCAGCAGCCTTCATTGTGTTTTTTGTCTGAAAAGTGCTGCTTTCTTTAATGACATACAAACATTTTTCTGTAACATTTAATTTTGTGCTAGAAAACTAATGTTTGGGATAATGTAGAAGTCATAAAATAAACAATCTATAACAAAGTTTGTACTAAAAAAAAGAGGGTGCCTAAAACTTTTGCACAGTACTGTAGATAAACATTATTTGACATGTTCTTGAGAGAGATAGATGGTTTAGGTGCGTGGACCATTCAAATAAAGTGTTACCCACCTTAAATCAAATTAACAAAGCCTAGATCGATAACCTCAAGTAAAATCACAGCTGCCGTGCTAATATACTCAGCACCCCACACTAACTAATAATACTCTCTCTCTCTCTCTCCCTCTCTCTCTCTCTGTCTCTCTCTCTTGCCCTTTTAATTAGAAGCATGTGGAGACAGTCAGAGGCAGAAGCTACAGGAGTTATTTACACTTAGTTAGTGCCACTCCTGCTTACTCCCCCCGTGCTTTTCCGGACCTTGGCTTCTGTTTATCTTGGGGCATTGTTTTATTACCTTCAAAACTCTGCTGGGAGGATGTGTGCGATGGTGTTGCTTAGCAACAAGAGCACATCGATGAGCTGCTGGATTTGAGTTGAGAAAGGAGAAGCGAGGAGGGAGGAAGGGGGCAGGGGGGGGGTCAAATGAGTGGAAGTAAAAGTATTTGACAACATTTAAAGCAAATAATGTAATGCATTGTTTTGTAGTCACATCATAGCCAAATATAATTTAATTAAAAATAGAAGTCAAATTGTTTAGTGTTTTACCAGTTAAGCTTTTCATTTTATCAGTTAAGTCTTTAAAACATACTTGAAATGGCACCGTATTTGAAAAGCAGCTGTGAGGGGGGAAAAATACTGATGTCGATCACCTGGTTTCAAAAAAGAGGTCAATTTTAGAAGACTTTACTCAAAATACAAAATACCTTTCAAGACAAAGATCTAGGGATCAAAATGGTTTTACACAAATTTGCAACAATTTGCATGACTGAATTCAACGTCAGTGTAGGGACTGGTGCTAGTTTTCATTTCAATTATATAAAATCCAGTGAAATCCAACCATATCTACCTTGTTTGTTCTAATTCACAGATATTTTTATGAGATTAGGAGTTTTTAATATTTGTTGACTTTATGAATGATGAAGATTAAA
The DNA here is from genome assembly GCA_023630585.1 of Cranoglanis bouderius. NCBI lineage: Eukaryota > Metazoa > Chordata > Actinopteri > Siluriformes > Cranoglanididae > Cranoglanis > Cranoglanis bouderius. The sequence goes on from CM042568.1 coordinate 14,061,423, forward strand.
AATAAAATAAGATTTTTTCTTTAAATACAAATTTAAATAATAAAAAAAACAACAGCAGTAGTGTTTTTGAAGCATAGAGTTAGCATAGGAAATGTGTAAATAACCACATAAAATACAATACAATTTTACTGATTATATCCAGAGACTAATTTGATCATGTCTATAATTAATATACCTTGTAAAAATTTTACATATTAAATATAATAATTGAAAATCTATTTGAAAGTGCCAAAGGTTGACAATTTGTTTTATTTTTATGAATAACATCGCAGGGTAGTACACTGAAAGTCATTTTAAATTTATTTGTGTACTTAGGATGTGCACAATTATCAAGACTCTCTTTTTTCATTTCGGCTTTTTCCTGGATGCTGGATGTGCTTAAAGCTAACGGTGTGTGTTTGGCTTGTCTACAGCCCACACTCTCCTGCTGCTCTTGTGCAATGTGGGAAAAAAATGAAGATGCTAAAGTTACACAGGAGAGTGCTTCCCTGGCATCTCACCAAATGTTTAATCATAATTACTGTTACAATTATAAGCTAATTGTTATTAGTGAGATTGGAACAACACTGAGGGAAATGTCAGGGCAATTGGCAGGAGATTATGTCTCTGACTTTCTCTTCAGATTCATTTTCTTTTGCTTTTTGCTTTTTTTAACCGCTTTTTTATTTGCACACACCACACCACACACACAAGAAGTAGACCACTGAGCTATGTAACACTAGCAATATACTTAAACATATTGCTTATCAGTACAGTGCATGCACAACTAAAGGCAATACTGTAGATGTATGAGAGCAGCCAATGGCCACACAATGAGTATGGTGGGGAAACTTCACAGCAGTGATAAATCACAGCTGTCTCAGGAGGTAGACACTATAGTTTCCAGAGTCTGCTATCTGTGTGATCCATTGATTTTTCACCTTTTGAACTAAGAATGTGTGTGGTACCCTGTGATAGACCATTATTCCATCCAGCATGTATTCCTGTCTCGTCTCTACAGTGTACCTGGGATACACTCCAGACCCAGATGAAGCGGTTACTGAAGATAAATGAATGAATTAATTAATTAATAATGACCTCACCAAAGACATTATTTATAAGTATTGTGTGTTTATTGTGTGACTAAGTATGTAAGAGTATAGAGTATTTTATATTTTGTGTCTCTTATAAGTGAGATGTTACATGCAACGTGCAAACTCTAATATGACTACTGAGGATGTATGTCCTGTTAGTGATGGATTACAGCACTACAGCCTACTCAAATACCTGACATTATCTGTATCTGTTGCATTTACTATATTTGGACTTGAACTGGGCATGTCCTTTTTTCCAAGTGGAAATCCCTGGACAACAACAAAGGTGGAAATGCCAGCACTGCCAGCATGGTCTGTTCATTTAGCCTCTGAGAGTTTCTGAACCTGAGATGTGCCCAGGACTATTTTATAATAATAATAATAATAATAATAATAATAATAATAATAATAATAATAATAATAATAATAATAATAATATATGTAATTTATATAGCACCTTTCTCATACCCAAAATCACTTTGCAATTACAAAATGTTTTTTAAAAATTAAAAAAATAGAACAACCCAGAAAAAAAACAGGTCCTCCAAAAGCTGCCGGGATTTAATGGATCCACAAAGTGATTACAGACACATTGCTGCACAGAGCACTGAGCAGTCCTGAAACCACTCAGAATGATCATACACAATCTCCACCATCGATGAGAGCACTAGGAACACCGTAATCCATAGCAAGCGGGTGGACACGTCACACATGGTGGATCACAACCTGGGGAATCCTACCGCTCAAGATTGGTTCTGGAACTCTGCCAGTTGTAATTTTTGAATGCTCACAATATACAGCCCCACGTGTGTGTAAGTATCTGGGAGTGAATGTCCTGTTATCTACAGTGGGTATAGAAAAGAATCACCCCCCTTTAAAATAATCACATTTTGTTGCTTTTCAGCCTGAAATGAATACGGGCACAATTTTTGTTTTATCCATCTGTATTTACTCAGTGCAACTTATAACATCCAAGTGAAAGATATAACACCAACATGTCAGAAAAAACATTTTAAAAATTAAAAAAACAGAATCACTGAGTTGGAAAAAGGATCACCCCCTTGTGTCAGTATTTTGTTGAACCACCTTTTGCTTTAATTACAGCCTTTAGTCTGTTGGGATATGTCTCTGCTAACTTTGCACATCTAGACTTTGCAATATTTGCCCACTCTTCTTTGCAGAACTGCTCAAGTTCCGTTCAATTTGATGGTGACCTTTTGTGGACTGCAGTCTTCAAGTCATTCCACAGATTTTCAATGTGGTTTAAGTCTGAGCTCTGACTATTCAGGAGGACATACATGAAAGGACATTCAGCTTTTTCTCCTTCATCCACTGTGTGATCAGTTTTGCTGTGTGCTTTGGGTCATTGTCATGTTGGAAGATAAATCTTCTTCCCATTGACAACTTTCTGGCAGAGGGCAGCAGATTTTCCTCAAGAATTTGACGGTATTTTGCCCCATCCATTTTCCTTCTATCCTGACAAGTGCTCCAGTCCCTGCTGCAGAGAAACACCCCCATAACAGGATATTACCACCTCCATGCTTTACTGTAGGAATGGTGTTATTTGGATGGTGAGCTGTATTGGATTTCTGCCAGACATATCGTTTGGTGTTGAGGCCAAATAATTTAATTTTAGTCTCATCTGACCATAACACCTTTTTCCATGTGGCCTCAGAATCTTCAAGGTGCGTTTTGGCAAAGCTCAGTCGTGGGTGGCTTTTTTCTTGCAACCCTCCCATACAAGCCACATTTGTGGAGAATTTGTGATATTGTTGTCACATGCACACAATGACCACTCTTTGTCATAAATTCCTGCAACTGCTTCAGAGTTGCTGTCGGCCTCTTGGTAGCCTCTCTGACCAGTTTCCTCCTGGCTCTTTCATCCAGTTTGGAGCGATGTCCTGATCCAGGGAGGGTCTGTGTTGTACCAAATACCTTCCACTTCTTAATAATAGACTTCACTGTGCTTCTAGGCATTGATAAAGTCTTTGACTTTTTTTTTTATCCATCTCCTGACTTGTTCCTGTCCACAACTTTATCCCAGAGATCTTTTGACAGTGCCGTGCCACCCATAGTTGATTGTTTGCTTCAGTTGCACTACAAAATGCTCCAGGAAAGCTCTTTTCATGCTGAGCTAATCAAAATGACCACAGCTGATCACAGTTGAAAGTCAAATGGCTTTATGTGCCATTGAGAAGGTGATTAGTTACACCTTATTGATATTACAAGTTATTTTTAGGAGGGGGGTGATCCTTTTTCCAACTCAGTGATTCTGTTTTTTTTATTTTTCTATTTTTTTCTGACATGTTGGTGTTATATCTTTTACTTGGATGTTATAAGTTGCACTGAGTAAATACAGCTGGATAAAACGAAAACTGTATCTGTCTTCATTTCAGGCTGAAAAGCAACAAAATGTGATTATTTTAAAGGGGGGGGGGATTCTTTTCTATACCCACTGTATCTGTTATCTGTTACAAACTAGACGGTTAGTCCATATCAATATAATGTCCAGTGACTTTATTACTCTCTTAAAGCCAGTGTTAAACTCATCATGACATCATGCATAAATGATCATGAAATCTTCTGTCACAGTGAATAATAAGTGTGATTATCTCATTGCATCAGCTCTGCTTGATTGGTGCTTGCTGCAATTTGTAAACAGTGGATTCGAATTAATCACAAATTAGAATTGTAATTTATTCCAAGAGCCACCATGATGATCTAATTGGATCAGTTGTAAAATAAGTCAACCAATTTATCAATAAACTATACATAAACAATCATAAACAATTATAAAAACAAGAATGTGTTGTGACAACATTAAGTCCTACATAATTACAGCAAAAAACATGGTAATTGGGCTCTACATTATGAAAAGGAGTGCACTAATATTGTTGTGCTGAACATTCTTACATGGTACAAGTATGAACAGTCTGTATTTTCTTTAGTACACAATGAAACAATGTGTTCTGCACTTGTTGTTTCTTACATGCAGCAGACATTCCTACAGGCCAATCAATATTAGATATTGCAAGAACATTAATGCCAGAAGGCTCTTGTGTAGCTCTAGCAGTCTTCTATCAATCTGCTGTTACACATACAGTATTGCAGTTTCACAAATCAGCACTATTCAGATTTGAACACTGTTATACAGTATAATTGGTATGTAAATATCATATAAATATAAAAATATATAGTATATATAAATATAATATATATTATATTTAGGAAAAGCATGGCTGTCTCTGAACCCACCAGAATGCAGTTTAAACCAGATGATGAAAAATTATTAGAATGAATGATTATGCTTTCTTTCACAGTTCCCTAATTTTTAGGTATAATAAAATTATTATTTATTATAAATAAAATTATTTCATAAGTGCATAGGCCTTATCATCATGAATCCAGAGCCTATGCCTGGAACATAGGCTCTGCACCTGTCCATAACAGCGCACAATGCACACACACACATACTCACACTTATGGGCAATTTAGTGTTGCCAAACTATTATTGCCATGTTATTGGAGATGGGAGGAAACTGGAGAACCCAGAGGAAACCCACACGGACATGGGAGAACATGCACAAGTACACAGACAGAGAACAGAGCCATTACCACGATGAATGCTGCTTCCTTTTTTACATTTTATTATTGTGTGTAATAGGATGTAATCATGTAATCATGTCTAAGAAAGAATTTGTTTTAATTAGTACTACACTAATATATGTGCGGGGATTGTTGTGAGTATGGTAGGGCCCCATAAAAATTTATTAATTAATGGCGAAGGAATAATGACTTCCTTCTATAGCCCAAGTTCAGTTTAATTTTGTGGCAACAGAACGGTACATACAATTCATTCATTCATCTTCAGTAACCATTTCATCCTGGTCTAGGTCATGTTGGATTCGTTTTTGGACAAAGGGAGGAAAACGGAGAACCTGGAGGAAACCCACAAGAACACATGGACAATATGACCTACCGCTTCATGGAGTACTTAAATTAGCACTTTGTTATTAAAAAAAAAAAAATTCTTGTGTTGTCTGTGTGTTTTTCATACCGTATTACCTCCCGAATAGAGTTCATGGTATTCTTAGTCTGTGATCAAGTGAACCAGTATCAGGATGTATTTATGGATAGAGACTTCAAAGCGCTTCTGTAAGTCGCTCTGGAAAAGGGCATCTGCCAAATGCTATAAATGTAAATGTAAATATGTGAAACTCCACACAGACAGTAACCTGAGCTCAGTTAGTTGTGAGGTACATATCAGTTAGTTTTGAGATACATGTACAATATTACACAAAATATATAACAGTTCTGCAGTTACCAATTAAAGTAAAGACAGAACCATCAGCAAAATTTTTTCAAATTAGTTTGCTACTTAACATTTTTACATTGCAATTATTAACCAGGGTTTCTTTTATGTTTGTTCCACACCCTCACCTGCTTAACAGTTGGAAATTGTCTGGCATTTCAGCATGTTTCATAAAATTTTCTTGGTACTTACCATCTGAAAGAACTGATAATGTGCCTTTGTGTGATACATATTAAGCATTTGCAGTGATATTTGTTTTGCCTTTTTAAAGCTGAACAACATCCCCTAAATAATACATTTCCTAATTAATACACCTTCCTTTAAAACCTGCCCAATGACCACAACAACATAATCTTCAGAGAGTCAATTAAATGTAATTTTAAAAAAAGTTATTTTATTAAGTACTTTATGGTTTTAGTTCACTTCGAAAATAGTACATTGACGTAGGAGGGTGAGTACAAAGTTCTTAGGAAGGCCAGAAGAACAAATTTTAGATGTATGATTTAATCCTGATTATGAGTTAATGCACCATATGTTCTTTGCAATTAAGCTGTCCATGAATAACCCATCTCTAATTTGTTAAGAGTTCAATGCAGTGGAAAATTTGAGGCAGGTCATTCCCCTGAGTTTAATCTTGCTAGCATGGTGTGGACCAAGCCATGCTAGCCATGGCGTCTAATTACCGGGGCTAGATCACAAATGAGAGTAGTACTTTATAGCACGGTCAGCTTTATAACCTGGCTAAACCTTTTCAGCTATTTATAATTAAAATACAAGTTAGACAAGGAGAAAGAGGAAAGGGGGTGTGGTGAATAAGGTAGAATGATGAGGCAAAAAGACAAGATGGAGGAGGTAGTGGTGGGTGGGTGGTTGGGGAGAGGGAGAGAACACAAAAGAAGATTCATACAGCGTGATTAAAAGTTTGAAAGGAAAAGAAAGACAAGGACTTTAAAATGTAAACAGAACAGATTTTTAGACACAACTTCTTAATGCAAAGTATATATAATTTTATATAATATTAAATTACGTCAATGTGTGTGTCTCTATTGCTCAATATCAGATCACAATCTTATTAAAATGACTGAGGACATACAGTTGGTATGTAACGTGGGTTGAGATGGATGCAAGTGCAGTTTAAAAAGCTTTTATTAAGAGAGAGGCAGGCAGACAAATCCAAATCACGAGCCAAGAACGTAGTCGAAAAACAGGCGAGGGTCAGGCGATCTACAAACAACATAAACAGGGCTAGACAAGAATCGATAACACAAGGATGGAAATGGGATCAAAAACCATGAAAACGAAACAAGGATGAAAGGCTTGGTAATGACAATACACAAAGGAAACAGAGCAAATACTTCGCATCTGAACATGGAAGGGGGTTTAAATACGCAAAGTAATCAGAGCGGGTTAACACAAAACAGCTGAGACATGCTGAATCCTGAATGCTCCAGCGCGAGGGGAAATCCATGTCAACAGTATTTGTTGAAATCAGCTATCTGGAATGTTCATTCTAGCACCTGTTAAGCTCAGTGGTAAGTATCTCTGTGTTCTACTCCATTATATCAGTGAATGTTTTCTTGATATTTTGCCATTTCCATTTGTCCTTATAATAACCTGATACATATGCAGTGAGGGGAAATAAGTATTCGAACACTTTTGTTTTTGTTATGTAATATTACTTCCAGTGTATATATTCACTTCAAATTTACACACCTAATGTCTTTTCACTTTGTACTTATAAATATGTATTGTAAATATGTACAAAAATGTATGTATTCATAAGCAAATATGTTCAAAGAAAAGAAAATTGATAGGGAAAAAAGTATTCGGACACTATAGTACTGTGTGAAAGGCACATGCAAAGAAATGTTGTAAAGTAAAATAATGAGTTTCTACATTTAAAAAAATACTATAAAGTGCAATAAACAGTAATAAATTAAACAAATATTTGGTGTGACGAGTTGTTGCTGTTTCAAAAATAATTAGTGGTCTCAGGTACAATTTGGGCAGTTTTATAAGGATATTAGCTGGTAAGTTTTACTGAGCGTATGGGAGAATCTGCCACAGATCTGGTGACTTTGACTATCCCACTTGCTTCTTTTAGCATTTTAACATTTAATTTGTTGTTGGAAAAGTAGTGTGTGGAAATGCAGACGTCATATATAATTATGAATGCAGACGTCATATATAACAACATTTGTACTTAAACATAAATAAGATATAATTGCTCCTGCTGGGAAGAAAAAAAAAACAAACTCATACACCTGGCATCATCAGAAAAGATGTTGCCATTAGATGAGAAGATTTGACACATAAAAGTAACAAGCATGGAATCGAATGGAAAATAGCAAAGTCTTCAAATGTGCTCTCAGACTAATGATAAGAAAGGTAAAAGAGAAGATAGCAGTCTCTCAAAAAGAGTTGCAGGATGACCCGAAAGCAGCAGGAACAGGGTTCACAGAGAACAATAATCAATGAAATGCACAGCAATCATCTCCATTCCTACACCCTATACATAACTCCTCTGCTAAAGAAGCATAGATGCACATGTAAAATCATTTAGACAAATCAAAACATTTTTTTAATCTGAACTCTATTGCATTGTATTGTATGATATTTATTTAAATGGATATTTCTTAGACAAGTTTATCAGTTTTGGCTAGGTGTCTCATTTGAATGTACTAACCATCTTAATCCATGCACTTATTTGTTATGCAACTTGAACTTGATATAGTCTCAACATCTGTAAATAAATTAAGCAATACACCTGATTAGATCAAATAAATGTCTTGGACAAGTCAACTGATTGTTTTCCCCTTGAAACAAGACCATTAAGAAATAATAGAAATAGTCATTAATTTGAATAGCCAAAAAAAAAAAAAAAAAAAAAGCCTTACAGCTGTGATTACCCCAGAAACAGTGTACGTGGTATAAATGGATATACAGGTATAGAATATGAGGCGATAAGTGTCCTTTTAGAGGTGCCTTTTATAACAGTGTCTTTTACACTTGTCTCAGTCAGTTGAAAATTTGTGAACTGGTAGTCATTTTTAAATATTCTAAATTGAGCAAAATCAAAAACCCAGCTAATGCCTGAAAACATAGCTGCTGCACACAGGCCTGTGGCATTGCAGAGAGTAGGTGTGTGATGGGTAAATTGTGTGCAGACCACCAAATATAAATAGACCACTATTTTAAAGGAATATGGGGGAGAGTTTCTCTGGCAAACTCTTAAAGTTTTACATAGAACCCTAAAACAGATGGACTTACTTTCAGAAAAGTTTAAAGTAAAACCCTTATACAAAACTAGAACCTGTTAAGCTTTCAAAGAAAACACTATTTTGATCGATAAATAAATAAAATAATCTAGAATCTACAGCATCAAATTATGTAAGAAAACATATTTAAATATCCAGTAGTTCAAGATTTCCCTATCAATGGTAGAGTACACAGGCCTTCATCATAGATTTTTTTTGTTTGTTTGTTTCTTTCTTTCTTTTGTATTTCTTTTCTAGCCGACTATAGGAGTTTTTGGTCTACATATTTATAGAAACAGAAGTACAAAAGTATTTTTGTTAGGCTTTGTCTAACAAATTCTGTAACAAACGTATTTGTCCCCTACCTTCTCATTAGGTAGTTGGATAACATTATTGCACTAGATTTGGAACAATGACAGAACTCAATGTCAGAACAAGTGTAGAACACAGCATCCTTTCTGCATATTGATGCCACAGACGGATGATCTTCAAATCCAAACAGGACTAACAGAATATTAATAGATTAATTAGTATTCACATCACTTATGCAGAAAGGCTTAATTGAAACTGGCAAAGCAGTCTTCATTGCTGGAGTCTCAGTAATGTTAATAGTGTTGTTTAGATAATTATGTCCGTAATTAGCCACTGATGGAAATACAGTCTGAGAGTGAATTAGGAAGAGGAAAGTCAAATTAGGAGCTGTAGAAACTTTCTTACATTTGAACTAATGTCTCATGATGGATGGAAAGAAAAACTGCACAAAAATGTCCACACACACACCTGTTGGGTTTGATGTCCCATTGCTGCTGACTTCGACAAAGTAAGGGATTTCACTGAAGGTAGTAAAGGTGCTGACATTAAGCATATCTGAGTGAGGGAGGTTGAGACAGAGTTGTATGTCCAGTCGCCAGAGTCAATAGAGACATTAAAACCAAAGCCAAGGGGTTTCACCCTGCTTTTCTCCATTGTGTTTATCTCATGTTAATCCCCAGGATGCCTTTTAGCTTACCGTGGCATAAAAAATGCTGACAAATGTTTGTCTAAGCAATTCCAATATTTTTGCATGGGCTTAGGCATCATGGCCACAATATACTGTAAGTGTATAGTGGTAAGAAGTGGTATACGGTAAGAACCACTGCTGAAGGAAACGTGCTCTGACCTCCAATCAAACCCTTAGGGCCCGATCTTCCATTCTTTGACCTCCGACTAAGAGAACAGAGAGCATCTGTGTCAAGCGGCAAATGTGTTAAAATCTGTATAAAAATAACTTAAGGCCAGACATGTATAACAATAACAAAGGTGAAATGATTTGACACTTTGAGTGCCGTTTATACATAAAAGTATCTAGGGCGGAAGGAATAGCGCATCTGCAGCAGTGACAATGTTTTGACAGAAAAAGTTTGAAAATATTTAAATGATCTGATAATGACATTATATGACATTAATAAAATAACTTTAGCCAAAACAGCAGAAGGCACTGAATGGAATGAAATCATTAAATCCCATGAAATCCCTTTTCACATTTCTGGGTAACTAAACTTTAAAATGCTGTAACTTTACTTCTGGTTTCATGCAAAAGGGAAACATATTTCTGTTCAGGAACCTGTAGCAGTCAGAACTATATATAGTTGTAATATCACACAAATCAAATTGGCACTACCATCTAACTATCTACAGTATGAATGAAAAACATGAGAGGAGACAAGAGATAACCAGCTAACTGTGACAGTATGACTCAGTTTGCTAGCAGAGAGACTTTTAACTTTCAATAACTATAATAACAATAACTGTTCTGAAATCATAGAGCCTACAGGCTGCATCTATATGAATTATCACAGTGCATTATTCATTGCTGCTTAGTATTCCCAAAGCATCTGTTTGTGTGAGACTCAACAGTATGGCAGCTACAGTCAGCAATCCTGTGGCTAAAGGTCATATGATGTAACTAATACTGTTTTAACAGATCCTTATAGGATTAAGCGGGAAATCTAAATGTTTTTCAGTTTAATTTCATACCTGGCTCTATATGCTACATCTTGTGACAAAAGTTGCCCATTGGTGTTCAACTTAATCAATGGCTATGTTTACATGAAAGATTGTCATAGATCCAAATGGATTTATTTTGTTTGCAGATTCAGAATGAACTGTAATATCTGCACTATGTTGAAAATCTGCATTTACATGTACATTAAATGTAATCTGATCCAAAATTACATGTATGCAAGCAGCAGTATTTAGTTACCATAACATGAGAAGTGCGAGTCCTGTCAGAATGATAGCATAATATTAGCCCAGTGTTTAATCTTACGCTTGGGTCTTTAACAAGTCTCGTTGACGTTGATTTCAGCATACATCCTCTAAATGTCCTTATTGAACAGATAACCAGAAGTAATTCTAAGTATTCAATGTTCTTCTATATCAATTTTTATCCATAGCATTCTTAATGAACAAATATCAAACGCTGAGCCAACCGCTTCCAAATGTTACTCTGATGCTTATGTCAGCGTTCAGTAAACCTCTCAATTACTTTTGAGTTCTTTAAAATGTATGTGTATTGGTCAATTTGTCGGGACTTAAATGAACATTTGCAAAATCCAAAAAGCCTACTTTTTAAAGAAAACCATACTTTCCTGGGAATAACAATACAAAATCTACATAGGCAAATTTATTTGAAATTATGAACAGACTTGATCGCTTATTATCTGTGTAAAGATTTTGGCCAGCAACCTGCAAGATGCTAACAGCTTCCTTTACTTGTTGGTTATGCAAACCTTTTAGCTTTGGTGCAAAATCTGAATATTATTCATTGGATGATTGCCAAAGTTTAAAGCCAGAGAAATTTTCTCTGCAAGTCTGATTTTTCCCTGCAGTATTTGAATTTTTCCTCTCCTCATGAATTGTCTTGAATAATAATAATAACTTCAATATGTTTCAAGTATTCTGCACGCTAGCAGAAATCATGCCTATTGTGCCCAGCAATTTACTCACACACACCCCCATTCCTGACAGAATCAAAGCAACATAAATTGTATTTCATTAACTTGCAATTAAGGGGGACTTTGAAATCCCCCTCTCATCTTATCAGCGCCTCGGCTAAAAGAAAACCAATCATTTTGTTCTCCACCAAAATGACCCTGCTCTCTCCTTCTCTTTTCTGAATAAAAAGAAGTAAGAAGGCCCTTCCATTGCTTTCCCTCCAGTCATCAATAACATTGCAAGCATGCTTGGTCAAAAGCCAATTTAGCTTGAGTCAACAATTCTGTCCCTTTCTTATTTTTTTATGTCTAAAATGGAGGCATTAGCATTTTAGCTGCTGGATAAGAGGCTTGATTTAATTTATTGATTTAATAAGGACCATTTCATACACACAACCCTTACAAGAAAAATATATGCATCAAGAGGAGTTTGGTTTCAGGGTTTGTAAGTCTGAAGGAGCGAAGAGTACAGAACCACACTGATATGGAGCTTCTCCAGGGACTCACGCTCAGAGGCTGATTTGCTATCAGGCTAATCTGTGGAGTACAGCAGAAAGGTTGAACTGATACTAGGTGGGTGTATGTGTAGTGCTCCTTCACAGGGGTTTCATACTAATGCTGTTCAGTGCTGTTTCAAAGCTGGGGATCATCCCTCACCCCTTCCACTTCACTGAATTGTATTACATGACACTTTCTTTGTTTCCTGCTGATGGAAAGCACCAGGAGGACCATTTGTGTGGGCCAGGTGACACTTCTCTTGAGTTGACAGCACCAGCAAGACAATGAACGCTTAATCAAAATTGCAAGGTTTCTTACAAGACAGCCTACACACAAGAATCTCCTAGGAGAATATCCACACTCTTGGTGTGCTGTTAGTATTTGCCAAAACATGCAAATCAGAGCTCAAACCTGAATTTTAAAAAATGAATCGGTTCACTCAGAGCAGAACAGAGCAGAAGTTTCAATTATTTTCAAAGCTTCGCGTTTAATTTTATTTCTTTTAAGGGCTATATGTAGGCCTAATACAACCCCAATTCCAAAAAAGTTGGGACACTGTGTAAAATGTAAATAAAAACAGAATGCAATGATTTGTAAATCTCATAAACCCATATGTTATTCACAATATAACACAGAAAACATATCAAATTTTTAAACTGAGGAAATGTACCATTATAAGAAAAAATTAAGTAATATTGAATTTAATGGCTGCAACATGTCTCAAAAAAGTTGTGACGGGGCAACAAAAGGCTGGAAAAGTAAGTGTTACTAAAAAGAAACTGCTGGAGGAATATTTTGCAATTAATTAGGTTAATTGGCAACAGGGCAGTAACATGATTGGGTATAAAAAGATTATCTTAGAGAGGCAGAGTCTCTCAGAAGTAAAGATGGGCAGATGTTCACCAATCTGAGAAAAACTGCATCTACAAATTGTGGAACAATTTCAGAATAATGTTCATCAATGTAAAATTGTGAAGCCTCTCATCATCTACAGTACATAATATCATCAAAAGATTCAGAGAATCTGGATAAATCTCTGTGCACAAGGGACAAGAGCAAAAATCAATACTGCATGCCCGTGATCTTCAGGCCCTCAGGCGGCACTGCATTAAAAACAGGCATGATTCTGTAATGGAAATCACTGCATGGGCTCAGAAACACCTCCAGAACTCATTGTCTGTGAACACAGTTCGCCGTGCCATCCACAAATGCTGGTTAAAGCTCTATCATGCAAAAAAGAACTCATATGTAAACATGATCCAGAAACGCTGCCGTCTTCTCTGGGCCAAAGCTCATTTAAAAGGGACTGAGGCAAAGTGGAAAACTGTTCTGTGGTCAGACGAATCGGAATTTGAAATTCTTTTTGGAAACCATGGACGCCGCGTCCTCTGGACTAAAGAGGAGAGGGACCATCCGGCTTGTTATCAGCACTCAGTTCAAAAGCCTGCATCTCTGATGGTATGGGGGTGCATTAGTGCCTATGGAATGGGCAGCTTGCACATCTGGAAAGGCATCATCAATGCTGAAAGGTATATACAGGTTTTAGAGCAACATATGCTTCCATCCAGACGACGTCTTTTTCAGGGAAGGTGCTGAACTGGCCTGCCTGTAGTCCAGATCTTTCACCAATTGAAACGCAAAATACGACAAAGAAGACCCAGGACTGTTGAGCAGATAGAATCCTGTATCGGACACGAATGGGACAACATTCCTCTCCCAAAACTCCAGCAACTGGTCTCCTCAGTTCCCACACGTATATGGACTGTTGTTAAAAGAAGAGGGGATGCTACACAGTGGTAATGTGTAGACATGGCCCTGTCCCAACTTTTTGGAGACGTGTTGCTGCCATCAAATTCAAAATGACCTTATTTTTTCCTTATAGTGGTACATTTCCTCAGTTTAAACATTTGATATGTTTTCTATGTTCTATTGTGAATAAAATATGGGTTTATGAGATTTGCAAATCAGTGCATTGTTTTTATTTACATTTTACACAGCGTCCCAACTTTTTTGGAATTGGGGTTGCATAATAAAATAGACCAGTTTTAAAGCTATTACACAAGCTATGCAAATTTACTCTCTGAGCTACTTGCAAATACAAAAGATATCTTATTTTCTCTAAGCGCATGAAAAAACATCCTTTCTACAGCAGACCAGCCAAGTAATTTGAAGAGGCCAGCTGATGGGATTTTTGCTATGTATAATGACAACTGTTAATGTGATGTCTAAAACATAATTACATACCAAAACATTCAATTCAGTTATGCAGTCAACCCCAATAATGTTTCTTATTTTTCAGTCAATTTACAGAACTACGTATGCTACAGTCCTTTGGTTGCTGCATTTGACTTTTTCATTCAACCATTTCTTCCCAGCATTTCTTCGGCATGCATTGCTAAAGCAATAGTGACAAACTCTGAATTGAGTTTCGTTCTTATGTGAGTAAAATTAGCATTTCAGAGACTATACTTAATTACGTCTCTCACATCTACTGCAATCTTCTTATTTACCTTCCCATTCATAATGGCAACCAAATGATTTCATGAGATTGGTGGTTAATCAGCTCGCATCATTTCTGTGCAAATTAGCCTTTGAACAGTTTGTGTGAGATTTTATAAAAAATAGTTCTTTGCAAAAAAGTGCAGTTTTGGGGGGACAAATTGCTGAAAAATCAAGGTCATATAAGGGCTAGTGATAAGAAACATGGATTAGAATAAATAATGAAATAAAATAAATTCATGTGAAATTCTATGTGAAATTAGCAAACTGGATAATCAAGTTAATATGACATCAAAATTATGAAAACACCTGTGGCCAGGCACTGAGATAAAGGGATAGACAGGTCAATAGATGTTCATATGTGACCTACACAATGCCTACTGAGTAAAGAAATTAGAATCAGAAATTAGAAAAATTGAGAAAGTCACCACAATGTTTCTGTCTCAGTGATTATTATATGTTTTTACCTACATTAGGAATTTACAATTACAAAGCTTTCAGAGCTTACTGTAAAGATAAACAGAGCATAACTTTTGAATGGCTTCACACTTTCTCTCCTCACACTTATAACACATTGTTTGATCCAGCGAACGACTTGTGCTGTTATTACAGCATTGCATCTTCATCAGGAGTACGTGCAAGATCAGGGATGTCAGATCACATAGTTCAGGGGTGTCAGATCACAGGTTTTATACATGACACAGTCACACACATTTTATGAACTGTGCAATATCAAGACATTTTTTTCTAACTTTAGATGTGAAAGATATTTGTAGGAATTGGGTCCTAATATTGTGGAGTGAGGTATGCAGTATCGCCAGATAAACTTCTGCATGTCAAATTATAACATGCATAATTTATCTCTGTTCTCATCAGATTTACTCTCCCTACAAAATCGCATGTAATACTGTTACACTCTCTGATACAACCTTTTTTTTAAAACAATTTTATTACTACCATCAATGTCCACAACATACTGAGTCTATATAGTAATGTTTGTTGCAATCCAGCACATTTCATTTCAGCTCTGCTCATAAAACTTTGCAAGCATCTATGAAACATGGTTTCACATTTGGAAAATCCTAACAATTCACACAGCACACAACTTGGTTGTAACTGGTATTAAAAAAAGTTACAAAGGTTAAAAAGCAACTCCAGTGGGCAGTGTAATCTGGTGTCATGCCCTAGTGTTCAAACTGCATCTATGGCACTGGACGCTGCACACCATAATACTGGCATCACCATAGAAACATGCTCCTTCTTATTATGTACAATACAGCCTGTGTTGTCTCTCTTGCATTTTCATTTCTGCTTGATGTATTATGCGTAAATTTGAGGCAATAGTGTGCAGAGCGGACAGAAAAGTTAAATGCAAAGTCCACAGAAGTTTTATAACTAGTGCCACTTTAATAATCTGAAAGCAGTTTCATACGACTCTTATTTTGTCAACCTACCAACTTTCTTTCTTATACTTATATAGTGGTAATGCATGTTTATAATAATCTGATAGTCCATTACAGATACTTGGCACAACTTATTTACACACTCATAGTGAGAAAGCACTGAAATAAAGGGTTAGCATTTATACGTCTTCTTATTAATTTATTCTTATGTGTTAGGTCGCGCAAAAAGCGCGACTTCAATTACCAGAACTCTCATTCACACACTCCACACTACATTTCCCAGCAAGCTCGGCGGCCTACAAACATGGCTACAGGGACTACAACACCCAGAGCTTGTGACAGAACTTTTACAGACGCTTTATCCGGGGTTTTAGTTCTATTGCCCTACCCCTTACTGCTATGTTGCGGGGCGGTCTTCGCCGTCTGGTTTGGAACCACGAGGCCGAGCGGGCATTTTCCAGACTCAAAACGGCTTTCACCACGGCTCCAATCCTCAAGCATCCAGATCCTTCTCGTCCCTTCGTAGTGGAAGTAGATGCCTCTGAGGCAGGGGTGGGGGCCGTATTATCCCAACATCTAGGGGAAAAACCAAAACTTCACCCCGTCGCCTTCTTTTCTAAAAAAATTATCGTCGGCAGAGCAGAATTATGACGTGGGAGATCATGAACTGCTAGCGATAAAATTAGCTTTGGTGGAGTGGCGACACTGGCTAGAGGGGGCAGAACACCCGTTTACCGTTTTCACAGATCACAAGAATTTAGAATATCTGCACACCACCAAACGACTAAACCCTCGCCAAGCACGTTGGTCTCTATTCTTTGCACGGTTTCAGTTTACCCTTTCTTACCGCCCCGGGTCAAAAAACCACAAGGCGGACGCCCTTTCCCGTCTCCACACTAGGGATTCACAACCTTCAAAACCAGACCACATCCTACCTTCCTCCTGTTTTGTCGGTAATGTGCACTGGGAATTTGACAACTTACTCCACAAATTCCCACGTAAGTACGTACCTTCGGCTTGTCCCCCCACAAAATTGTTTGTCCCTCCTACCTATAGGACCCGGTTAATAAAATGGGCTCACACGGTTCCCGGTACTGCTCACCCCAGCTCCCTACGCACCTACCACCTTTTGTCCCCCAAGTACTGGTGGCCCAATATGGCCCGAGAAATACAACAGGCGGTCAAGTCTTGTGACATCTGCGCCCAAACTAAGGTACCCAGAACCTTCCCTGCCGGCCAACTCATGCCACTACCCACTCCTCAACGACCCTGGTCACATCTCGCAGTAGATTTCATCACTGACCTCCCCAATTCTCTGGGTCACACCACCATTTTTGTTATTTTAGATCGGTTCTCCAAATCCCTCCTTCTAGTTTCCTTGCCCAATCTACCATCAGCTTTCCACACAGCAGAACTGATATTCACACACGTCTTTCGTTATTTTGGGATCCCCGAAGACATAGTTAGCGATCGGGGACCGCAGTTTATATCTCGCGTATGGTCCGGTTTTATGGGTAAATTGGGAGTAAATGTGAGTCTTACATCGGGATACCACCCTGAATCCAACGGGCAAGTGGAACGGGTAAACCAAGAAGTCGGGAGGATGCTTCGTTCGTTTTGTCACAAAAATCCCTCTGATTGGGCCCGCTTCCTGCCATGGGTGGAATACGCCCAGAACTCACTCCGCCATTCTGCCACTAACCTGACCCCATTCCAATGCGTGCTAGGATATCAGCCCCCTTTGTTTCCATGGGACGCTACAGCCACGGACGCACCAGCCGTAAATGAATGGTTTGACCGCAGTGAACAGGTCTGGGCAAGCACCCATAGAAGACTAAGACAAGCAGCCTCCAAATCAAAAGCCCAGGCGGATCGCCACCGACAGGTACCACCACGCTACCAACCCGGTGAACGGGTATGGCTCTCCACCCAAAACTTGCACCTCAGACATCCCTGCCAGAAGCTCTGTCCTCGTTATCTCGGCCCTTTCAAAATCATCAGGCCCATCAATGAGGTAACCTACAGACTAGCCATCCCCAAATATTGGCGCATTGCCCCATCGTTTCACGTTTCTCTTCTGAAACCCTTCCACACAGGCATCCTCACCTCTCAAAACCCTTCTAATCCACCTCCCCCACAGGAAGTTGACGGACAACCGGCCTATCAGATTCGTCAGATTCTAAAATCCCGGCGATGTCAAGGAAAACTTCAGTACCTCATTGATTGGGAGGGGTACGGGCCCGAGGAACAGAGCTGGGTGGCGTCTAAGGACATGCTGGACCCTGAAATGGTGGACGAATTTCACCGCATCCATCCAGAATACCCAAAACCTAGACCCAGAGGTCGACCCAGGCAAGGAGAGGCTCCCGGAGTGAGCCCTTTGGGGGGGGGCTCTGTTAGGTCGCGCAAAAAGCGCGACTTCAATTACCAGAACTCTCATTCACACACTCCACACTACATTTCCCAGCAAGCTCGGCGGCCTACAAACATGGCCACCAGGGACTACAACACCCAGAGCACCCACACACTACCACGGTCACAATCACCTTCCTTCTAATCCCGCACACCTGTTTTCTATCTCACAAGCACTTTATTTAAGGACTTTTGTTTTACAGGTTAAACGCGAAGTATTGTTTGTTCTCCCGAATCTTACCTTACTGAGCAATTGAATTCTGGACTGATTCTCACGGCATTGACCTTAAAGCTAAGTACCTTGGATTCCGACTTCCTCTAAAGCCCTCTTTCTGTTTATACATCTCGGTGATAGTTTAACGTGCACATGTGTCTGATTTCTGTTAGCGCTGTGTAGTTAGCACACTTTATGTATTGACCACAATTTATGTTAAAGGTTCTGGGTGCTTATTTTCCGTTTTTCCTTTTCGTTGCTAATTGTGTGTTTTTACTGCTAGCGCTAACGATTTGAGAGAGTGTATAAACTTTGCCACGATAACCTGCGAAGTCTCGAAGCCTTCATAAAGCTTTTCTGTTATCCTGTGTCCTTTCTACATGTGTGCTGAATAAAGTGACGAAGTTTTTGACCGCAACTGTGTCCAGCCTTCTTCCGGTGATATAACATTATGATTTAGAACAAAATCCAAACTCATTGCCTTCGCTCATTCCAGATAGTATGAATTTCCCATGAGCTTAGCAAGGTGGCAGAAAGAAAGACATGATCAACGCTTTATACACACAAAAGTGAGTTCACATTTCTCACAAAAAGGGCATTTCCCAGTTGGACAAGCTGCAGCTGCTCTTTTGCAAAACACAGGTCAGGTTTCATTTTTTGGGATATGACCCATTCCCCAGCTAAATGGAGAGATTCAGTGCACCTGTCAAGAAAGGAATCTCTCTTTTTCTTTTTCTTATTTTTTTCTAATAAAAAAAAAAGTGCGAACAACTACAAATAAAGCAAAATTTAATCAAATGTGTTGCGTAACATAGGTGGAGCCAAGGGGTGGCTCCACACACCACAGTGTGAACCATGACCTCCCCAAGACTATTAGTAGTAGTAGTAGTTGTTGTTGTTGTTGTTGTTTTTGTAGTAGTAGTAGTATTGTCAATAATAATAATAATAACAATGCGAAACTGAATGACCTGGTAAATCTTGCTAATAATAATGGAACACCCACTATTCCGGTCTGACTGATGACAAGAAACAAACAGCAAATATGGATCACTTTTTTTATTATATGGAAGCATAACTTTAGTTCGTTAATAGCTACCATCAGCTATTGATACTGAATTTGAAACTTTAGGCAAATGTTATGGTAGCTAATACTTTTTTGTAGCTTGCTAGATGCAAACAAATGTTGCTTAGCCATGTGCTTTTTATGTTTAATGGTGTTTCTTCTCGGGCCATACACAGTTAGGCAGAGCCACATTATGTCATTTTTCCATGGATGTGTGTTAGTATTTTGTCCCACCCTAGATTACCACCCCAATAAAATGATTGGGTCTAACTTGGCCATCCCGTTGTAAAAGGTCTGGCCACAGCCGTGCTGAGTAAAACACCAGCTTGCCCCTGCTGATCTGTTTACAGTTAAGATGTTAATTATTTAAAGTATTCATGTGAGGCTAAAGAAGCATAAACTATTAGTCCAACTGACTAGATAGCTCAGAAAAATTAATGAAATGATATGAGTGTAAATAAAATTAATAAAAAATGTGTAACTAAATGTTGTTGTTTTTTTCTTCACTGAGAAATTTTAGTTATTTAGCTATGTCATATTGTGTGTAGCCCAGCAGGTTAAAAACCTAACATTTGAAACATTCCTAAATACTAATTACACAACAGTAAATCCTTTCTGAAATAAAATATGTGGCATCATAATTTCTTTTTCCTTTCAAGTACAGTGGCTCCCAGGAAACCATGCACTTTCTACTTACTATTGTGTAAAGAGTGGCAAGCTGTGGACATGCTTCATTTATGTATATTTTATTCATTTTTTTTCTCTCCTGTGTTGTCAAAAGATGTCAGTTCTTAAAGGTCTAAGTGGATGTGTAAGGGTTTTTGTTTGAAGCTTATAGGTCTTTACAGGAGACTTTCTTTGCTCGAGTTGCCCTTTCAGCATCACCCTTACTGCTCCCAAGTCAGTAGAAATACTTGCACTGACATCCGCAATCCTGACTTTCAGAACATGCGGTGACATGCTTGAACCTCTGAACCTCTGAGAATCTGTAGTAATCCACTCCGAAAGCTGATGTCTGTCAGTAAAAGGGTTTGGTTCTTTTATGCTGAGGTTCTGTTTTCTGAGGTCAGTGCTTTTTCTTTATTGCTAAGTGTTTGAATTTGAGTAGGGGAAGATACCCTGGATCAAAATGAAATAGATTCTGCTCTCTAAAGTGCAGTCAAGCATGGACTGCAGACTTGTTTTCTCTTGGTTCACCTTTTTCTGTCACTGAAATGCTAAGATTTGTCTTTAGACTGCCACCATTGCTATCATCTCCAACCTGACCATGAAGCGCTGAACCCGCAGACGAGGGTGGTTAAGTGGGCACCAAGCTGTCTGTTCCGTGGCCCATCCAGCCCTGAAGACCACCAGAGGCTTCTGTAGATGTCATTTTCTCAGAAGCAGGGACTATACATGTCAGAGTAGGTTCTTTGTGAGTGGGATCAACACACATAAAGGGCTGTTTCAAGTGTACTGGTTGTGGGAGAATGGGAGTGAGGTCAGTGTTGGTCTTTACCACTGACAGATGTTGTTTTTCAGGCTTTTTTTTTTTTCAAGATAGTATCAATTTTCGATGTCTTTCTGTAGTTATTGCAAGGCTATGTGATTCAAAGGGTTCTGACACAAGCACTAACCCTTAGCAAAACGTCATATTACTGTAAACCAGTAGCTAAAAATAGGGTACAAAAATTATTCCCAAATAACCTATCATTTATAAGTTGCCTGAATATTAATATTTCATTTAGGTAGTCTTTAATCAAGTGGAATGGTAACCATTAACCTGCCACCAGAAACCCTTTTAATTTTCTTTTTTATTTATTTATTTAGTTAGTTTTGTCATTTATTGGTCAAAACATTTAACGGACAAAACTAGCTCCTAATTAGAGAAAGGCAATTTACTCCCGCCTCTTTAAGAAATGCTAGTTTCCAATTGGGGCAGAGAAGCGATCCCAGCCTTTTTTTCGAGAAGCCACGGAAACCATGAAGAACAAAAAATAAATAAATAAATAAATAAATAAATAAATAACCCAGTTACACTACAAGAGCTAGTGATACACAGTCAGAGCCGGATAACTATAACACAGGAATTTCTGAGGCGAGTTTTGATTTCATTACCTCATTATCTTTGTAAGTTAATGAAGCAAATTAGCAAAGGCAGAGTTCTAGGCCACGGGTTAAATTAGCATGATGCAGCAAGATTAGTAAACTGGTAGTCTAGCTGCTTAATCATGAACCAGTATGCATTGAAGCAACAACATTAATTATTTAAATGAACAGTGGTATATGGTCATGAGATCAAAATGATTAAGGCAGATGAATTAAAATGAGCCTAATGCTAAACGGAGTTAGCTGGTTAGCAGATTTTCCTGAAGTCGTTTAATGCTATTACTGGTAGAGCAATGCCCTCAGCTGGTTTAAAATGGAATAACGAAATCATTTTAAAAATATTTTGAATATTTAAAATTGTTAATATTATTAATATGAAAGTAATTATATTTTTGTTAATATCTTATTATGAATGTTATTTCCTTTTTTTTAACAAACTGAGTGTTGTATAAGGACATTCTTTGAGTATTATCTAATTTCAAATATTTTTGCAGTTGAGTTTGTAAAACTGTATTACTGTATTAAATTAACTGTTAAAAGTTAATCAGAATATTTAAAATAGTCATGTGCTGTGATTACATTCATTAAATACAGAATGAGTAAATAGACAATTTAATTTCATTTTAACTGAACTGTACCGTTGATGGATCATCTTAGCCTGTTATAGGGGTTATGCGCAACAAACTTCCGTACTCTGTAAAACAGGTCGTATCGCTTCCGGTTTACTATTGCCTCTGAACGTGCTACGTCGATTTGTCGCTGTTTTATTCAAGATGCCTTCAGGAGCTACCAAAGATGAGCATAACCGATGTCCTATGAACAAAACTGAAGTGTACAATACTCTTCCAAATATGAATAAATGCAGTGGCTAATAATTAAATAACAAGTGTAACAAGTAGAATTAGTTACTGCTCCTTTAAGGCGGAACGCTCTCTCTTACTCCCTCACTGATGAGTGGGCAGTCGGTAGACGGAGAGCGAGCTATGATCATCGCATGTATGCATGTAAAGCCTGGTTATATTTCTGTTGCTCTTTGCCCTGTTTTATTTATGTTCAGTAACGCAGTTGTTAGTGGAGTGTTTTGAAAACTGCCCCATGTGTGCGGGGGATCGACAACGCTGATAATAAACCACTGTGAAATATCAGATACGTGAGTTTTGCTTACACCTGGCTACAACCATTCAGGCACCTTTTCTTTGATGCCAACATATGTATACTTGAGCATTAATGGCAAGTTTTTCTTCACAAACAGAAGCATCTCTGCCTCGTCACCTGATAATCGGTTTCTCCTTTCATCTATCACATGTTCAGCCAAGCTAAACAAGCGATCACTTTCAACGCTTGTACATGGAGCAGAGAGGTATAGGCTCGGGCAAGTGGAGCAAGCGCAGGGAAACCATCCAGTAGGTCAATGGGTTTTCGCGTTTTTGCCTACGACATGTTTACATGCGGCTGTGGGCGTGGCTGTGACGTTATTGCCTGTGCCGCTGGCAACAACACGGACCGGCTCGGAATCGGAAAGACGTGAGACTGACCGGCCGGTCACCGGTCCGGGCCGAGCATGCGGAAAATCGGCTGATTCCGGTCCCTGGCCGGTTGATCGGTGCATCTCTAGTTTTATCCTTTGGGAAGTGATGGAAATTTACGGTGGAGTTGAACTTCCCTGACATCATGCATTGAGGTACACAGCAGAAATCACTTTTAGGATTATCTCACTTCTAGTACTTTATTGGTTTTGACTGGTACTTTATTGGTTCACTAACATTCAGATATTAAAATTGAATAAAACACAAACTATTACCTTAAAGTCCATGGCTATTGCCGTCAGTTCATACCACTGTTACCGCTTTTTCTGGCAAGCAGATGTGATGACGTTCAACAGGGCAGCTTTAACTTTGATATAACAAAAAAAGCCATGTCAGATGACCAGAAAGTGCTGTTTGCACTTCCTTTTCTGCAATCACATGGCATAGTGAAGGTCATTCTTGGATGGCTCTCAAAATGTGATTAATTTTCCAATATTTAGGCAAAACTACTTTTGTAATAAACTATGTTTTTTGTTTGTTTTTTTTTTATTGAAACACTATATAAGATATGTTCATATTTATTCTTTTTGTCATTTAAACAGGTTTAAGCATTTTGAGTATTTTGTTTAATGGTAAAATGTAATTGTTGCCATATGGCAACAACATGCAATAATGGAACTGTGGTATGTGCATTCATGAACTGAAACAGGTCTACATAGCAAAAAAGACAGGAGGCATCTCTAATATATTTACATTTTTTCACATTTTTCACAAGTAAGAAAAACTGTTGTATTTTTTTATTTTATTTATTTTTTTGCAATTGTACATTATGTTCTACATTTTATGTTTCAAGAGAAATAATTAAAAAGATCCTTCACCCAAAACATGTTTGGATCAAATTTTTGTATGTATTTTGAGTGAGTAAATCCATCCACATACTTTTTACAACTGCAATTCCTTTCTAGATTATGTAACTTTTACATGCTTACTAGGTGGCAAAAAAATCCGCTGCAGTTTATAGTCTGGAAAATGTAGTAATTGGAATCTCATAAATTTTGTGTTATTTTTTACTGTATGATACTTTCCACCATTGCACACTGTTGCCATATTGCAACAATTCACCAATTACCCCCACCTAATTTGTATTTATTTCTTTATTATTATTATTATTATTATTATTATTATTATTATTATTATTATCATTATTATTATTATTTCAAATTTTAAAAAATATTTATTACTTGAACTAATTCAAGTAATAAAAATGTATTAAAAAAAGAAATTTTTGGACGCAAATGTAATAATTGCAGGGTTAATAGTTACATGTGAGCTTAAATTTTAGATATTAGTTTTTTCCCTTTTCTCCCCCTTCCACTTTAAATATAATCTATAATTGAACCTAACCCTGTGACTCCAGAATCTCACTGTGTTCACTTCCCTGTTTTTAACATCTCCCTACAAACGTAGACATTGGTCCCTGTGGCTCACTCACTCTATCTAGCATATGAGCTACATTACCATGTTCCAACAATTTTTTTAAGGGGCTATTTTTTGGCAAGCCATTTCAGTAGGCAGCAAAGCAAATCATTAATAAGAATATTTGGAGCATATGTGATTTTTTTTTTTTTTTTTAAATGATAGGTTAAAACCATTTAGCCCTTTTTTGGTATAAAGGAAATCCTTTATGTGCATGTCACTAGAGTCACAATTCAGTCTCATGCAAAATTCATGGAAATTCTAATAAGCGTGAGCAGTTGGATTTCACACAAGTTTGAAGTTTAAAAGCTACAACCACTAACCACAAACTGGCAACCAAATCTTTCACAGAAGCGAAACTAATCAATTACTTTGCCAACAAGTTCCAACCAAAAAGAAGTGTTTACTGAATGGAGAAGGAAAATACTGTGAGTCTGTATTTTAGTCCGAGCAAGATCATTGATAGTTGTTCCTGAAGTATTTCCATGTTCGATTCTGACAGTTCTGTTAGATGTTTTGTTAAAGTTTTCGAGCCATGGACTTATTAAGAATGAATATAACACTTGTTTTGTTTCTTAAAGTTACAATACTATCAAGAAAGTGTGATAGGGAGAAAAGGAGAAGAACATGCCCGATGATAGAGAGTTATCAAGAGAAAAAAAAAAGAACAAAGTCAAGAAAGAATGAGAGCTAAATTAGAGAGAAAACAATGACAGATGGAGAACTAATGAAAGATGCAGGTGCTGTAGCAAACTCAAAAGGGTAGGCTGCAATGACAGAATATGAAGGGAAGCAGAGACAAGAAGAAGTACAAGAGAAAAGCAGGAGAGGAAAGAAATTAAACTAGTAGTTGTATGTTCTCAAGAAAATGTGGTTCGTTTTCTGTGAATCTCAGTCCTGACCTGTGACCTCAGATTTTTTTTTTTTTTCTTTTTCTTTTTTTCTTTTTTTAACCTGGCAGAAGTCACTTATTGACCATCGTCCAAGTTACCAAACACCATATCAGCAAATTTACTGTGCCACCCTGAAAATGACCGTCAGATTCCCATACCAGAAATGACATTTAAAACAGGTGCAGAGAAAAAGTAGGGAAAAAAGGTCTACGCTTATGAGTGCAGCTGTGTGCGAGTGTCACATTCCTCAACCGGGGAGCAGGAAGCACTTAACTCGATGCTGTCATGATTCCTCCAATTACTGCTGCCAGCTGATGGGAGGTGGCTCACCCCTGGAAGTACTCATCAGAATACAGTCACCACAACATCAATTATTTAGGCAGGCATTGCGTTTGTGCACAGCTTTAACGACCTCAGTTTTGTCCCATTAGGGATAAGAGATAAAGGTTCTCACAGAGGGGTCTGTTGTAAGTTGGGATATCATCTTTGGGGGTGCATGTGTCATTTCACAACAGACGATGTGAAGAGATACTGAACAGACTGTACGGTAGATGTGTGTATTTCACATTGGGGCTTGGAGAAGTCTTAAAGTTCGTACTGCATTGGGAAGGAGCGAGGGAGACAGAAAGAGCAACAGCAGGAGAGGTGAAAGAGTGGATGGCTTGAGGGAGGGAGCGGGAAAATAATTAAGTTTTCTCGGAAGGACACATGGGTAAAAAGAGAAGAAACTCCACTCAGATGCACTCCCCATAAATTATAAGTACATGATCAAAGATAGTAGATTAGTGGACACAGAAAGAGAGAGGGAGAGAGATTGAGAGAAAGAGAAATGAGACATCTGTTCCCTTTAAAAGTCAGTACTTAAACAGTCTGCATCATGTAGAAGCACAGATATTTACATTTAAAATAGCACACTCACATGAAATGGCAGTCATTAAGACGTCCATCTTTCCTCCCTTTTTTACATGGTTAGGATTCATTCAAAGCAGAAGTTACTTGTCAAATACCACAACACACAATATATATGTAAAAACATTGAATAATGTGTGGGTTGAGGCCCTTCATGTGAAACCCATAGCAGTTGGCAGAGGACGTCAAAGGACAGTCGTATCAGGGAAAGTGTGTACTTTCATTGGATAAAAGAGTCATGCTGACCATTCCATGTTAAAGTCCTTGAAATAGAAAATGAAGAAGCAAGAAGAACGCAATTCTTAAAGCAGATGAAAAATCCACCCATTTAAAAAATTCTAAAGTCGCGATCAATGGAAGCCACAGCAGACAATGGTTTTTAATAATGCGATTTCTTCAAAGGTGCTCTGCAAATCTGTACACTTTTACATTTCAGAAGGATAAAGACTGCTTTCATTTTTTAATGTTTTCTGGAGAGATGATTTTTAAAGAGATGTTTTTCTTCCTAGTTTATCTTACAGTAAACTGGCAACCATGTCCTCTTTGAAACACTGTGCTTTTTCCATCTTCCTTTTTCAACCCACCATTACTTTTATAAGTCACTGAAGTAAAATCTGATATAATTTTCTCCTTACCCAGATGTATGATTAAATGTTTCTTATGATGCACAATTCCTACACCATGTGTTCCTACACATAATTCCTACACCATCTAAACATTATCTTCAAATGTTATGTTGTACTATTTATTTGTTTTGCGCTTCCAAACTGACTGACTGATCAAGACGTAGAGTTCTAACTGCAGAAAAACATAATTATATACTTATATTAATGATCTTCTGTCAGTGTGATTTTTCCATTTTGTTGTACACTTTTGCCATGCCAGCAGTAGCACAACCTGCTTATGAGGCGGTTTGTAAGATGGATGTGCTACAGCCCAGTGCTAAGCCCTAGATGAGATAAATACATAAGAGAGTAAATAGCGAGATAACCTGAGCACGTAGCGGTCAGCTGAGTAATATAAAGTTCCTGGTGGAATTCATTTGCATAGGTTAATTTCGAGCAACGCTGCAAATTACACTTGAAAGGATAATTACTTAATTTCCCTCGTCCATGCCTCCCCCATCTTTTTTTTTTTTTCCAGCGTAGGTTATGTAAATTGCACTTTTCACCATTGCTGCTGTGCTCAGTGTTTAGACAGTGTTACACTGGTCAGGCTGAACTCTATTCCTATCATCTCATTTGCTTCTGCACGCCCTTGATTGATTTCAGATGTTCTTTAATTCCCCTTTATCCCTAAAATGATGGAGAGCAAATTGTCTACTGACATCAGCTAATTTCTACAATAGAAAAGGCCTTTACATTTTACTTGTGTGAACAGCTAGGTTTTTTTGTTCATCCCAAGATGAGTATTACAATATTCCTGAGCCAGACTTTAAAGTCTACAATGTATGTATGAGAATAATCGTGGTAGTGAATTTCTTTACTTCCGCCATATACAAATCAGGAGGTCTTAAAAACAAAGAAAAGCTACAACTAGGAACCCCACTTCAAGAATGGTACTAACTACCTTAGATATTAATTATGATACACCATATAGAATTATATAACCACATATTCTTAGATGATTAAAGTCTCTTCCACACACTCATACTCAGGGACATCACTGGTTCACTTTTAATGTTGTGCACATATTGTAATCAATTGCCCCAGAGACATTGTTAAGCACAAAGGGAAAGCAAATATGGCTCATTTGCTAAGTTTGTCTGCTTTGTTTCATTTATTAGGTTATGGACATCTAGAAGGAACAGAGAACACAGTGCTAATAAGTAGTGGGTGTTGTGCCTCAAGTTGTGCAATAATGAATTTCTCAGGCTCATGACTCACTTTGAGTCCTATGTATCAGCCTTAATTGTTTTTTGGTTTTTTTAGAAGATAAGATAATGATAGAAATCTAAGAGAGTTGCAGTTAAACTCAATCTCGTGCAAGTTTTATAGGAAATATAATAATAAATATATAACCCCAAATCTAAAAAAGTTGGGACACTGTGTAAAATGTAAATAAGATCAGAATGCAATGATTTGCAAATCTCATAAACCCATATTTTATTCACAATAGAACACAGAAAACATATCAAATGTTTAAACTGAGGAAATGTACCATTTTAAGAAAAAAATAAGGTTAAACCACATACTGCATCTATTACAACAGCATGGCTTCGTAGTAGAATAGTCCAGGTGCTGAACTGGCCTGCATGCAGTCCAGACCTTTCACCAAATGAAAACATTTGGCGCATCATGAAACGCAAAATACGACAAAGAAGACCCAGGACTGTTGAGCAGATAGAATCCTGTATCAGACACGAATGGGACAACATTCCTCTCCCAAAACTCCAGCAACTGGTCTCCTCAGTTCCCAGATGTATATGGACCATTGTTAAAAGAAGAGGGGATGCTACACAGTGGTAAACATGGCCCTGTCCCAACTTTTTGGAGACGTGCTGCGGCCATCAAATTCAAAATGACCTTATTTTTTCCTTAAAATGGTACATTTCCTCAGTTTAAACATTTGATATGTTTTCTATGTTCTATTGTGAATAAAATATGGGTTTATGAGATTTGCAAATCATTTCATTCTGATTTTATTTATATTTTACACAGCGTCCCAACTTTTTTGGAATTGGGGTTGTAATCAAGAATAACGTTTAATGGAAAGCTATGGCTGCCAACCAAAAATTTGCAATACTGTGGCCAGTATGTATCAAGCCTCTGAGAATTACTCTTCAAAAAAGTATTAAAAGTAGTTGAAGGACGAAGAAAATACAGTGTATTCCTGAGTTTCAGTGTACTGATTTTGTTTTATGCTTTGTGCAGTTTTACTCTGTGGCTTGTAAAAAATTGCCTAACCTTTTTTTTGGTTGCCAGAAGGGTACTGTGATTACAGAATTTCAGAATATAATTGACTAAAAATTGGCATTTTTCTTAACTTTCAACAACAAGGGGCAAATTTCCAATATTCCAATTTGGCATGAACAACTGAGCTATAAAGCTGTTGTTAATCATCCCACAGCATTAATAAATCATTCCTCACATATATTCATTTGGCCTATGATTTTGATTACATGAAGCAGTTATTCTACAACATTTTGCAATTCTAGCTTTAAATGTCTTGCTGCCATTAAACCAATTGATACTAAGTGTGATCTGCAGCAGAAGTTCATTCTGGTTTGGCCACGTTTGGCTTAAGCTACATGCCAGAGTGTTGGGGTAGCAGCTCGCCAATGTGGCTGAATGCAATACAGCATCTAACCACTGATTTATACTGTGTTGAAGTGTATTTGCGTACTTGCCTCAAGATGCAGAGAAGCCGTGCTGATGGGCACTACAACGAGAAGCAGAAATGCTGATATGCAGCCAAATAAGGAAGAGAGGGAAGTGTGGAGCTGCAGCTCCTCTCATGAATCCAGACACAAAATGCATCTTTACATACTATATTTATATAGAATAATACTGTATAACTGTATAGAACTAACAATATTTTTTTTTTTTAAAGATCATGTTAGTTAGCTAGTTTTGCTAGTTTTAGTTTAGCTAGAATTGGTGGAGTAGTCAACATGACCACTAAGTGCATTTCAGAGAAGGTATGCAGTTGGGGCTTATTATATATTCTCTTTTAATATGTGATACCCCCACTCACTTTGACTTGCCTTTGTCTCTGGATAAAATATGAAAACTGTCCTATCTAGTTGACAAATACCTAATACCATGGCATCAGTGATATAGAACCAAGTACAGTGCCCTTCACTAATATTGGCACCCTTGGTAAATATGAGTAAAGAAGGCTGTGAAAATTTGTCTTTATTGTTTAACCTTTTAGTCTTTTGTTAAATTTTTTTTTCAAAAATACTCTGCTCTCATGGATACCAAACAATTGCAAACAAAACACAGGTTTAACAATATATATATAGTTGCAATCAAAATTATTCAACCCCCATTGCAAATCAGGTTTATTGTCAAAATTTACAGACTTTTAGAGGTTTCCAATGAACAAATCAAATAAAAGCAATTGAAATAGTTCAACACAGCGAATGCTTCAAGTGGTTTCCCCAAATTCAACTGAAAATGCAACTTATATTGACTTCTCCAGTCTCAAAATCATTCAACCCCCTGAACAGAATCCCTCACAACAGCACAAATATGCAAAACAGGTGTTGTCTCAAGCACCCCTGATGCAACTAATCAAGGGCTTCATTAGTTGCACCGGGTGTGCTTGAGCTGGAGCACATAAAATACCCGAAATGGCTAGGGGCAGGAAGTGCATGAAATACCTGGACGGGACAGAAAAAGGAAGCTATTGACGGCTGCAACTAGATTTCTGAGAAGGCAGGTTGTGAAAAACCCTCGAGTGACTGCAAAATACCTGCAGCAAGACTTGTTGGCAACAGGCACTGAGGTTTCAGTGAGCACAGTATGGTGTGTACTAAACGCAGAAGGTTTCCATGCCAGAACTCCATGATGTACACCACTACTGACCCAAAAGCCCAAGAAAAGTCGGCTCGAAATCATATAGATAAGAAGTTTTGGGATTCTGTTCTGTGGAGTGATGAAACAAAACTGCAACTTTTCGGCACGATGGATCAGCGGTATGTCTGGAGAAAGGAGAATGAAGAAAGAACACTGTCGACAGTCAAGCATGGTGGTGGCTTGGTGATGCTCTGGGGCAGCTGTGCATCCTCTGGCACTGGAAACCTGCAGCGTGTGGAAGGCAAGATGGATTCATTGTAGTATCAGGAAGTCCTAGGAGAAAACATCATGCCGTCTGTGAGGAAGCTGAAGCTTGGGCGTCATTGGACCTTCCAACAGGACAATGATCCCAAGCATACCTCAAATTCCACCAAGGCTTGCTTGCAGAAGAAGACCTGGAAGATTCTACAGGGCCATCACAGTCACCTGACTTGAACCCCATAGAAAATCTCTGGTGGGATTTGAAGAAGGTGGTTGCAGCACACAAACCCAAAATATTAATGAACTGGAGGCCATTGCTCAAGTGTGTGCCAAGATTCCTCAGGAGCGCTGCCAGAAGCTGGTGTCTGGCTATGCATCTCATTTGCAGCAGGTCATAACAGCAAAAGGGTGCTCTACTAAGTACTAAAGATGCTTGCCATGAAGGGGTTGAATAATTTTGAGACTGGAAAAGTCATTATAAGTTGCAATTTCAGTTGAATTTGGAGAAACCACTTGAAGCATTTATTGTGTTGAACTCTTTCAATTGCTTTTGTTTGACATGTTCATTGCAAACAGCTGAAAGTCTGTAAATTTTGACAATAAACCTGATTTGCAATGGGGGTTGAATAATTTTGATTGCAACTGTGTGTGTGTTTGTGTGTGTGTGTGTGTGTGTGTGTGTGTGTGTGTATGTGTGTGATATATATATATATATATATATATATATATATATATATATATATATATATATATATATATATATATATATATATATATATATATATATATATATATATAGGGAGAGAGAGAGAGAGAGAGAGAGAGTTGTGATAGAGTGATAGAGTCCATGATGCCATGTATCCTAACAAAATGTCCAAGTCCTCTGGCAGAAAAACAGCCCAAAACATTAAAGAGCCACCACCATATTTAACCGTGGGCATGAGGTACTTTTCCATATATCTATATTCCTTGGTCTTACCCATTGTTATGAATGACTAAGGGAATTTGGCCTATGTGTTACCTCTTATTTACTTCATGTCATGGTTGAACATTTTCCTGTTCCTAGTCACCCAGGTGTACTAAAAAATGTAAAATACAAATGGGAATATACTTCAAATATATTTTTCTCGTATGAATTCATAGGGGTGCCAATAATTGTTGCACACATATATTTAACAAAGATTTTTTTTATAAACCTGTTTTGTTTGCAATTGTTTGATATCCATGAGAGCAGAGTATTTTTGTCAATTTTTTAAACAAAAGATCAAAAGGTTAAACAATAAAGATGTAACGTCTGAACGTATCAAACTGATTTCTGAATCAGCCTGGGTTTAGCCATGAAATTTCTCTGTCTCCTTGAGCTGTGAATCCTTATCTAACCTCTTCACCAGATGCCCCATTGGAATGCGACACGACCCCCCCTCTTCACACACACACACACACACACACACACACACACACACACACACACACACACACACACACACACACACAAGCTTACCTTACACACACAATGGAGAAATCTCTCTCTTTTCAATGTAACATGTAATTATATGTAATTACTCGATGTCCAAATAGTGTGATGTTTTCGTGTTTGCATATATTGTGTGTCTATGTAACTAACCTTAATGATTTTAGATAGTTTTAATTTAGGATATCATTTTAAATGTCTGTAACCAGGTTTTATTTGTAATATTCTTTACAAGTCCATCGAATTTGGTATGTAGTTAATCGTCTCGAGATACCCTGATTGATTATGTATATCATATTGCAATGGGATACATTATTTCATGCTTTCTCGTAATTTCATATATAATACGGTATAAACCAGCTCCTCCCTGGACATTTAAATTAGGGTCCGTGACCAGACAAAGAGAGTTCATCCGGACATGCAAACCCAACTTCCTGATTGGCCCATAGCCCAAAGAGGCGTGTGTGTTGGTGTTGTCTTTAAAACAACACCACGCTTTGAAAGTCTTCAGTCTTCTCTTCAGTCTCTCTTCATTCACTTCTACGCTTCTTCCGGTTTCTCTCTCCCCTGGGGCCACGTGCCCCGGGAAGAGGAAGCCAGGATCTCTTTCTCCCGGACAAAAGATGCAACCGCTTCATGTCCGACGGCGTTTTCAAACGGCACGACGAACCAGCGAACTTTACACGACCTCGCGCGAACTTTCGAACCGAAGCCATGCAAGTATAGTTAATGGATCTATACATGCGTTAAGATTGTACCCCTGTTTACAGGAGATTTAAGTTCATTGCTGGTTTTGAAAAAGGCTAATTAACTGTGTTTTTGTCCGCTTCCCTTTTATTTCATTACTTTCTCTCTATCCCTTTTCTTTCCTTGTATATAGATGTACATATGTATGTTTTGCTTAGAGTTAGTCGTGTGTATCCATAGTTACATCTAGTTATTAAAATCTATTATCCCACGCTTGATTTGTCTCTGTTTTGTCACGTGATGAGTCAATTAAACGCTGCGATCTCGATTACCCGCTCTAATCTTTAATAACAAACTTCGTTGGTTAATTCTTCCTGGCCAGAAGGATAAACTCGCTCTTTAGAGTTCATAAATCTAAACTAGACTACAGCTAATCCCAAAAGCTGATCTAGACCACATAAATAATCGCAATTAATTATAATCCGTTGTAGTTAATTATCTATATGTATATGTGCACCTACATGAATTCCCTTTTATGGCTGATGTATATTTATAACTGGTCACAACACGCGTTGATTAGATATATAGATATATTTCACGCCATTCGAGCTAATTCCTTACAAAAATTGGAGAATACATTTAAACGTGTTAAACATCTTTTAATTCGTTACATGAATTGTAACTGGTGGAGAATATTTTTAAACGTTGCAGATTCATCCGCGTTACTACATATTCTGGTAGATAATGCGGGCACGCTTTAAAACTCGTCTCCTTTAAAAAGGTGCTTCGAATCCAAGCGTGTGCTTCTGTCTCGTTTCATGTTTAAAGTTGATCCATTACATTATTCTGGTGGAAAAGAATAATGCTAGTAATGATTGATTCATTACAAAGACAACTTTTCACAGCCTTCTTTGCTCATATTTACCAAGGGTGCCAATATTAGTGAAGGGCACTGTAAATACATTCTGCAGTTAAAGTCAAGACTTTCATTTAGTTTATTTATTTATTTATTTATTTATTTTTCCTGTCCCCTAGTGACTATATTCAATTATGAAGGCCTATCATATGCAGTTGTTCTGGGCTCTCTCACATCTGAGAGATAAAAAAGCAAATAAATAGACTGCCATAAACCACACACAGGTGTAGATAATCACTTATTACCCACTCATTCTCTGCAAATCCTTCTCTACTTTACAGCCAGCCACTGAACACATCTTCACTGCCACAGACTGCTTGTGTAGTTTTTATTTTAACATCACTGGTAATATTTGCACCCCTCTGTATTTCCCCTATAGATTCAATTATTGTCACACATTGCTGTTTTTAGGTTCATGAAAGTTTGCTCCACTTTATTGCCATTTTGTGTTTGGGTGAACTTGGAACGCACTAATGTTTTAACATCAAATGGGATGTGCCTGGTTTAATTTCTGAATAATTTATTTCAATTTCAAGTTTATTCTTCACTTAAAAAAAACAAAAAAAAAAACAAAAAAACATTGTAATTACTTCCCAATATTATTTATTTATTTATTTATTATTGTTTATTTTTATTTTTAATATTATTATTATTATTTTACTTTATTTAAATTATTTCCAAATAGCGTTTTTTTGTTGTTGGGTTTTTTTTTTTTTTTTTTGCGCGCATGCGCTACTGGCCCCTTGACCTGAGAATGAAAAAAAAGGAAAAATACCTGGACTAGTAACAATGATGGGTATTCTGGGATTCTGCTTTCTGGGAACGTAATGAAAATAAATAAGCACATTTATCTGTCCATAATAGTAAACAAAAAGTACAAAGAGTTGACATAGACTTGGAGTTAGACAGTTTAATGAAGAGTGTCTTGTTTTGGAGGGTCTTCTCTTTCAGGGTTTTTATTTTATTCTAAATCAAATGGTCAAATTAATGTGTTTATACATATTGTTTTATTGCTCAGTGACACAATAAATAGAGCTTACATTTCATTTCATGTGCAGTCTGGCTTGTTTATAACTCAGGATTTAGGACTTGATACTTGACTTAAAATTTAAGTGTCAAGACTTGAGGCTTGTTATTTGCAAAACAATCACTTGTTCCCATATCTGATGGCTGCAGTGATTCCCAAAATATTTTTCTAGCACCCTACTGTATGAATATTAGATTTGTTAAAAGATAACTAGTGCTCACCTTGTCATATGTGGGAAAATTTCATGTTCAACTCTACATCACACCTGCAGTGAACTCGCAGTTGTGAACTCACTGTCGTGATCTTCTGAATCACTCGGGGGTTGAGGTGAATGCAGAGTTTGGTATATTTTTGGGGATTAGTTATTCACTCAGACTTTGCAAAATTACAACATCTTAACTGTTTTTTCCCAAAGCCTTTAAGCACCTTAATTGTTGTTTAACCCTATATGTCCAGAATATTTAGGAGGAGAAACATTATAAAACTATGGTAGCAGTTGCCTAAAGAGTGTAATCTCAGAAAAAGCAACTTTTATGTTAAGGTTGTCAAAACTCAAAAGTTCAGCAATAACCAGGAGAAATATGCACAATTACTGCACAATGTAGTGTTATTTGACAAGCATATAATCAGCTGTGCTGTATGTGCATCATTTAAGCCACCATTTGGAACTCTCATAAAATATTTCAAGTGGTTCAAACCCATGCGAGGCTGTCTACCTGAAAACTTCCCATAAAGCTCTTGCCATCTTTCCCTGAAACCGTCCAGCTAAGCCTTTGTTGTGCTGGTTGCAAATAACAAGAAACCGTGGCATTCCTTTTCACCTCATGTATGCCTCAATGTCATCTAGACCCAACCCAGCTTAGAACTGTCTGGAAAGGTGTATAGAGATGATCTCTGCACTCACTGCCCTGAAAGGGTGACATTAACCATGTAGAACCTAGAGGAAATGCACTGTGATACAAAGGTAGCCACCCCACAAACTTCCTGGCATGGCTAGTCACTAAGGAAGGCCAATGATGAGAACAGGCATGTGGAGGTAAGCAATGGTGATGACATCCACCACCCAGTAGGGCAGTCTCTGATTAGACAAGGGATCCTTTCCTACATGACAGATAAACAGTGCAAGCACTAGTTAAAACAAATGGTCTGCAGGTTCATCTTTATGAAACACTGTAAAGTCAATCAATTGGTTTACAGAATTGGGTAATAAGACCTTGCCCACAAACCCTGGGCTTAACCACAAGGTCACCTTAGAGTCATCTGGCCACCAACGCATGCAAGGTGAGCTTATTGCCAAATTATACTGTTCTCTTGCTCTTTTTGTTAAGTGATCACTAGCAAAAAGGCATTTTAGAGACACCCATTTCTGCTCTGCATCTTGCATAGAATAGTAAGTAGGGGTCTTAAAGGACTCCAGAACAAGGAGTGGGAAATCCCACACTGGGCTCTTAGGGAATAATGGCAGTTGGAGCACTATGCCCCTTTCAGAAAGGTTGTAATAGGTTTATGAGAGAGATGCCATCCAAGGCACAGGTGACCTGGCTGGGGGAGACAAATCTTTCTGTCCATTTGTCATTAGACATGGGAACCTAGGGCTTGCAGGCCATCTTGGAGGCTTTTATAAGTGGTGTAATAGAAACAAAATGAGGATATATCCTCAAAGTTAATCTAAACCAAACTGTGTAAAATTGAGTTCCATTTGACCCAAATCCTGAAGTAACATTAATCTGGTCTCTCAAAGAATGAACTCAGGCTGAGAGGTACTGTACAAATATATAATGATATATTTGTGTGCACATTTTAGCTCTAGATATCCAATCACAATTGAATATTTCCTGTACCCAGATATGACATTTTTTTCTTTGCTTTAAGTCAGGCCAGTTATGTCTTTTTACTACTTCATGTCAAGGATGCCTTTGATAGTAAAAGCTTTTAAGCCATTTTTGAATAATGTTCTTGCATCCCTAATGTTCAAGAAAACTTCACAACCTTCTACAACTCCTGTTATTTATATTGTACTATCTGTTGTTTCTGTGTTCACTTTGCTTACATTTCAAACTCAGTTTTCGAGCTCTGAGTGGATTAACAGGAACTGACACCATCACGGCCACATAACCTTTCCAAGCATGTTCAATAAAACAAGGCTAGTGTTGGATAAATATTTAACACAGCACTTGCAGCTGTGGACACCTCACTATGTCATTACATAGGCA
This sequence comes from Cranoglanis bouderius, assembly GCA_023630585.1. Lineage (NCBI taxonomy): Eukaryota > Metazoa > Chordata > Actinopteri > Siluriformes > Cranoglanididae > Cranoglanis > Cranoglanis bouderius. The sequence continues at coordinate 14,099,059 of CM042568.1, forward strand.
AAGCTTCACTAATACCCTCCATGTGTTCTAACAACTGAGGAAAAAAAAAAACGCTAAAAAAAAACCCCGCTTCATTTCTATTGAAAAACACGCTCAGAGAATCAAGATGAGCACATTTTCCTTCCATATCGATACGGCAAAGGCACAAACTTTCAGTCTGCAGGTGTTTGCTTCCACCAGTTTAGTACAGTACATTGTTTTCAAGATGGCTGCATTCTTTGAGACTCAAGGACCCTAGGGCGAGCTGGGTTGATTCGTGTATTTAGCTCAGTGGGGAGGCCGACGCCATGCAGATGCACTTAATTCACAGTAATTAGTGTTCAGGCGAGAAATGGAAAGCTGGGAGCAGGTGGCAGCAGCCTAAGTGCTCAAGTGCTTATAAAGTCAGCCAAGCTAGACAGTAGCATGACAAAGAGTTGAAATTATTGAGAGTTCATTTTAATATATGTAAGAGGACAAGGTCATTTTTCTCTGTCAAGCATAAGATAAGGCATAACCGAGACCTTTTCAGCACACTATCACATAGAAAATGAAAATAATGCAATCCCATAGCTATAAAATAACTTGGATATTATATACCTGTACATACCCACAACACACAAACTGCATAAAAATTAGAACTGATAATGTTTCTTTGTTTTTAGTCAGACCAGTTATGGCTTTTTATTACTTAAGTGTTAACGAAATTGCATGAATGAGCTTGCTGCCTATCTGAATGAATTGAAAATAGGAACATGTTCAACAACAAACTGTATTTGCAGAAAAATGAAAATTACACAACTGCTAAAATGGATTGTTTGAATTTTATAAAGATGAAACCGTGTGATAGAATAAATAATTTATTGGGGGTATTTATTTATTTGCTATTTATTTATTCTATCACTGATAATATTCACAGTGTTTTATAGTTTCAGTGCTGAATGCACTCTTTAGACACAGGTCTCATTTTCTTACAGAGAATGTGAAATCTTCCCATATGAGGATCTTACTTCAGTATCATACAGTGCCCTCCAATAATATTGGCACCCTTGGGAAATATGCACGAAGAAGGCTGTGAAAATTGTCTTTATTGTTTAACCTTTTGATCTTTTGTTTACAAAATTCCCCAAAATACGGATTTCAAACAATTGCAAACAAAACACAGGTCTATCCAAAAAAAAAAAAAATCTTTGTTAAATATAGGTGTGCAACAATTATTGCCACCCCTTTAGTCAATACTTCGTGCTACCTCCCTTTGCCAAGAGCTCTAAGTCTTCTCCTATAATGCCTGATGAGGTTGGAGAATACATGGCAAGGGATCTGAGATCATTCCTCCATACAGAATCTCTCCAGATCCTTCAAATTTTGAGGTCCACACTGGTGGACTCTCCTCTTCAGTTCACCCCACAGGTTTTCTACGGGTTTCAAGTCAGGGGACTGGGATGGCCAGGGCAGGACCTTGATGTTGTGGTCAGTAAACCATTTTTGTGTTGATTTTGATGTATGTTTTGGATCATTGTCCTGCTGGAAGATCCAACCATGGTCAATTTTAAGCTTTCTGGCAGAGGAATTCAGGTTTTCATTTAATATCTGTGATCCTTGGAGATCCATCCTCGAACCATCCTCTTCACAGTGCGTTGAGACAATGCTTGTGCAATGTTTTTATAGCCACTTTCCATTTTGTAAAGGCCGGCAAAAGGTTGTTGAGCATCACAGCTGTATTCCTTGGTCTTGCCCATTTTTATGAATGACTAATGGAATTTGGCCTATGTATTACCTCATATTTATGAAACAGGAAGTCATGCTTGAACAATTTCATGTTCCTAGTCACCCAGGTGTACTAAAAAAGATGTAAAATATCAATGGGAATATACTTCAAAATATATTTGAAGTATATTCCCAGTGATATTTTTCTCATATGAATTCATAGGGGTGACAATAATTGTTGCACACCTATATTTAACAAAGATATTTATTTATTTAACAAAGATATTTATTTATTTATTTATTTATTTATTTATTTATAAACCTGTGTTGTGTTTGCAAGTGTTTGATATCCATGAGAGAGTATTTTTGTGAATGTTTTGAACAAAAGATCAAAAGATTAAACAATAAAGACAATTTTTCACAGCCTTCTTTGCTCATATTTACCAAGGGTGCCAATATTAGTGGAGGGCACTGTAAATTGCAGTTTTCATTGTGTATTTTTATTTTATTTTTATATCTGTGTGCATTTTTTTTTCCCCTTTCCCTCTTTCTTTCTCTGTCTCTCTGTCTCTCATCCTCCACTTTACCCATGCAAAGCTGATATTACAAAACTGATTAGGAGACATCAACTCCTGTCTCTAATGTCAAACACTTCAGTTACCTGAAGAGTGTTCTACTTATCTGAACATAGTGGCAAAAGTGCTAAATAAGCCTTCAGCCTAATGCTAACTTGAGTGACCTTCACGTCTGTTTCCTTAGATTGACTTTAGACATGTAGCATGACTAAAATGCTCCTCTGTTTGCAACGGAAATATAAATAGGCTATAAAAGCTATGAGCATTTTTCTTTTCCATTTCCTGTGGTAAATTGATGTTGATAGTCCTGTTTGTAGAAGAGTATAGGTCTCTCAATAATTTTCATCAGCAAACAAAAACAAGTGAATGCTTTGATGTTCAAGTGGTACAGAGGCACAACTGCAGGATTGCAGTGAAGGTGTGTGTGGGGGGCGTGTGTGTGTAATGTACTATCATGTCACAGAATAGAGCAGGCTCTCTTCTTTCTTGAAGAAAAACAACTTAGAGGAGGAATACTAATTACGAAGCACATGCTATGTGCTATCTTCCACGATTTTCATTTCAGATCATTCGCTCCTGCTTGCACATGCTGAAGCTGGATGAGAATAACATACACAGCACTGGCAGTTTGTGGTGAAACAGATTTCTATAAACATATTTTTGTTTCTTAAATTGTGGTTAAAAGTATTTTACCAGTGTGAATGATTCATTCGCATTTTATACTTCATACCATTGCAGTTGCATCAAGAGGCATTCTGACCAGTGCTTCGGGAAATTTTATTAATTGTTACATCTCTGGTGATTTACAGAATGATGTTTTGATATGGCATTTTGATATTTGTCTCAGACATCAAACTAAAATGGAGGTGGTGTTCTTTGTGGATGGAGAGTGGTTGGATTACAAAAGAAAAAAAAAATGCAACCCTCCATTGTCAACCCTTCCTACTTCTATTCCTAATAATAATTGGACCATAAAGACAGAGAAGGACAAATGCACAGCGAAACCTGATAGGAAGTGAAAATGTCAAGTATAAGCCATTCTGTCTAATAATTTCCTTATAAAATTATACATAATATAAAATTATTTGCATATAAAATTATTACTCCTAGCTATAGACACTTTTTTGCTTTTAAACATTTATTTCTGGGGGGGAAGCTAAATTATAATTAAAAAAACACCAATAGGCATAATAATCTTTATTCTCTATAAGTTTTAATTTGTACATTTAACTTTATCCTTTATAAGATTTTTTCACCTGCTAAGATGTTTTTGTCATGTGGATATACAGTGTACACAATAGCAAATATAACAAGGCTGAGCAAATAACATGTCAAAAATGTGTTTCTTGCCATATGACCAAATTTTAAAGGGTAAATCGAAAAAGTACTGCCTGAATGTCTCATCAGCAAGTGAACTGTAAAGTCCCAGTACAACTTCATTCAAAACTCTCCACAGTTTCTCAACAGATCAAACTAAATTTCATCCAGCTGCCATCCACTCTCTCAGCATTTCCTCTCTCCCACTCTCTCTTCCTGAAGCTCTGACAGCCCTGGAGCAAGTTTGCCTCAGCAGTGAGACAGTGCCTCACTGGAGAGCTCATGCCCACGGTCCTATCTACATAAATTACTTGGATGGCGGGGCACGTAAGCATGCTTGTTAAAATCGCAAATGAAAGAAATGGCACTGGGAAGGAGGAAGGCTCAGTGAGGAGGGAAAAAAAACAAGAGTAAAAGGAGAGTTGATATATGTGTGAAAGAGAGGAAAGGCTTGGAGGGCGGATGCCGTTACACCCACATGTGAATGTATTCACAAGGTGAATGAGATGCTTGATATAGAGGATGAGGAAGTTTCATTGAACATCAAAGTTATTCAAATGAAATGCTGTGAATTCCAAATGAAAGTTTTGTGAGTGGGTTTGGGAGGAATGTTCTGGGTCTTTCAGAGGTTATGGTGAGTAACTGTCTTGTCAACAGATGAGAAAAATGATTGTTGTTTCCTGTCCTGTTGATGCCATTCCATTTAGCATACTTTGCACTGGTGGATTTCTTCTTCACGGTTATTCCTACAGGAAATTCACAGCATAAACCAGAGGTATGTCAGATGTGGCGTGGTCTTACATCACTTTGTAACCAAATGTGATAATGGATTTCATAAGAATGTTGAAGATAAAAGTTGGTAACACTTTATTTAGGGCTACATGACTGCATAATCCTTTTATGACAACTGAGAAACCTACATAATCATTTATAGAGGTCTACTGCAATTAAGTGTCATAAAGATTATTTTTCATCAATATTGATGTTTACATTTACATTAATCAGTCTTAGCAGACATCCTTATCCAGAGCGACTTGCAGACGTTATGGTCTCTATTTTTTTGTTGTTTTGTTTTATTTTTTAATAGGTTAACTACACCGATCAACCATAACATTAAAACCACTGACAGGTGAAATGAATGACATTTGATTATCTCATTAGAGTGGTACCTGTCAAGGGGTGGGATATATTAGGCAGCAAGTGAACAGTCAGTCCTCGAAGTTGATGCATTGGAAGCAGAAAAAACAGCTGTTCTTCTTTTCTATTTTTTTTGGGGTATGTATTAACGTCCTCAACTCTACTAGGAACTAGACACCAGCCAACAGTTGGCTGCTATATTGGTATTTAATCATCCGGTATCAGCAGTTAACTGGAGCCAAGTGGGTGAGAAATGGAGCACAGCTGTAGGAATCTCCAAATCAGGTCACAAGGAGCAACTAAAATATGCACTTCTATTGGAAAATGTCCAGCTGTTGGTCATATACTCAGTATTGACATAAGACTTATGTCTTATGTTATTATCAGATACAGCCAAAGCACTTCTTCCATATAGGGCTACTGGATGACTTTATCAGTAGTTATTAAGAGAGGTATATTTCCATACCATACCTAAGAGACAAGGTGTATCAAAACTCAAATACAATTCATTAATGAAATAGTGATTTAAACTGCTTCTGCACTTGTATAATAAAATGTTCTCCCAATGAGAAGTCCTGCTGTATCGCAATAAAAGCTATTGCCACAGGCTTGCTGAGCAGTTTGAGCTTTCTCTCCCCTTCTCTCAAAATCAATAGGCCTTTAATTGATTGAGAATGAGTCATCAGTGGTTTGCAGGGTAGCACAACCACTAAGTCTTTAGACAAAGAGACCCACAGTGGCAAAGAAAGAACTTGCTGTGGTTAAAGATTTAGGAGAGATTTGAATCGCCGTTGCAAAGCTACTAACTTTATTGGCACTCTACCAATTTAGTGTTTGTAATACCTAATTGGTTTATTTCCTTTGACATAGTAGTTTAACTCAATAGATCAGGATGCCTCATATTAAATAGTTGTTCTCAACTAGCACAAACCATGTACTGTACTGTGGGATAATTTATATATGTCAAGCTAGGCTTTTACATGTTCAAATTTAAATGTTTTTTTTTTTTAAATAAACCAAATCTGTCCATGAATAAGAACATAAATATGTTGAATTTTTTCTTCGTCCAAAACAATCAGCCTTCAAAGCAATAATACCTCTAATTCTGTCTAATCCATTACAATGTGTCTAACAGTATTCTGGTATTTTGGTATTCTGTTTTGTCAAAATGCCATGTACTATCGATTAGGACTAAAGAGACTCTGGATTTACATTTCTAGGTAGGCTAGAAATCATCGGCTACTGAAAAACACAGAGAACCACAAAGTACCTTAAATTGTCACATTGCTACCGTTCCACTCTCTCTTTCTCTCTAAATGCTAAAGTGCAGTCAGAGAACTAATCTTTTGGTAATTTACACAAAACCTTTACTGGCATGTGTCTCATGGCCCGATTAGCAAAGGGATTTATTTTGTATTCACCACCACTGGAATTAATATCTGAGCCTGGCAGACCAGTCATGTCACTTACACTTGATAAATGGGAGAATGTCTCTGTTAGATATTGCTCACTCGTGCTCTCTCTCTCTCTCTCAGTCTCACCCTTGCACTTTAAATGGCATTTTAAAAGTAATCTCACCCATTTGACAGTTTGTGAGTTTGCATTGAAAGGTCATCAAAGGTTGTATTGATAAAGACTCATCATTAGGTGCTTAACTAATAAGTTCTACAGAAATCTATTATTGTGTGTAATTTTACAAGGAATTGTTCATTTTTTGTTGGTTTTTTTCCCATTTATCTATAATATTCATCTATGGGAAGTCAAGGGCACCAGTGCTGTGCTTAAATGATATTAGGACAGTGTGATTTCTCAGCTTAAATACTCAGTTATAACTTATAATTAAGAATTTAATGCCATACGTGGATTTGAAATGGTACTTTGGTTTGAATGCATAATAGTTTAGTTATATTTTTATCCTGTTCCACATAAGACATTGAAGGGATGGGTTTGAGTTTAAATCTGATGACAATAGTTTTAATTAACCACATAAATGGAGGTATAAACTAAAATTTATAGTGACTAGTGCAGATGGTCTGTCATGGTCACCTAGCAAAATGTATTTATCATGCCTCAATAATCATATCAGGCAGAAAATGGCAGTGCTTAAGGACTCAGTGTTGCAGAGGTTAGACAGGCAGGTGAGGATGAGAAGCTGATGGTGGTGAGTAATCTGCCTGTTGATCAGGATAAAAGAACTGCAACCAGCTCCCCAAGATCTAAGCCAAGCAAGAGAGCAGAGAGGAAGGAGCCAGGGAGAATGAATAAGGTCAAATGGACAAGGGACAAGGCCAAGGCATGATGTAAGCTAGATAAAGACTTGAGCACACCTTTTCTTGTATCTTGTCATTTTGGGAATGCTTAATAGTTCAGTGACATTGCCATGGATTTTTTTCCACATACTTGGCAACAACAGAAGCCTGGTGGCCAGCTACTTTAAAGGTCCAGGAATGTGTTTTGCCAAGCAGGAATTCATAAATAGGTGGCAGCAACTTGAGGTGGGAACCACTATAGGATGCTCAATCATCCTATTTGTAGTAGCCTTCAAGATTATCCTAATTTGTTAGGCAGATGGAGGGGTGAAATTGCAATCAGAACAGAGACTACCTCCTTTACGAAGCTATATGGATGAAGTCACAACCATCTTATGAACAGTAGTGTGAACATTCAGGCTGCTGACATTCTCTAAGTTGTGAAGCCTGTCCCTCAGGAAAGGCATCATAAGTGACGGCACAAACCGTTTTGCAGGTGATGGAAGCCCATCCTCTTCAGAGCCATGTGGGTTATAGGAGGATGGGGTTAAACCTGTGGATAGCAGGAAAGAACTGGCAAAAGGGGCAGGGAAGGACAGCTTTTGGCTGTGGCTCAGGAGAAAGATTAGGAGCAGGTAAATTAACAACTGATCCAAAGGCCAGCGGCAGAGGTTAGCAGAGAACTATCCCTGCCACTGCTCCACCATCAGGAGACATACCAGGGTAAAGAGCAAAAACATCAAGGATCAGTGGCCCCCAGCTAATGACCCTGCAGCTGGCTGAAAGGGTGCTGGTGGAGGTGTCATGGAGAGATGACCAACAGGTGTCATGGAGAGATGACCAGCAGGTAGGAACACTCACCTCTACACTTAATTCATTTGATGACCATCATGATTGACTCATCACTTTTAACAATTAATAAACTGCAAACATCCCTGGATATCCAGATAACTTAATATCACAGCATTCATTTTGCAATGGTATTTACTTTGCAGAAAAAGAACAGAACATAAACATTTAATTGGCCTGCAGCTGACTAAATCAAAAGTCTGAGCATGTATGAGTAAGTACTTGTACAAAATGTATTATATTTGTTGGGATCTCACAATGACTAACTATGATATTCAGACTGTGTAAATTATTACTTTATTTACACAGATCAAATCAATTCTTTCTGCTTTATACAACAAACAAAGAGTTTCAGCAGCTAATTAAAAACCATAAGTAATTTCATTTTGCAATATAATTTATATATTCCACAATTTAGGAGCCTTGATTTGCCTGCAATAAAAAGGTGCTAATATTGGAGCCATATGTTGAGTCATACCCAATTTGCACTTTTTAGTCTTTTGCTATCAAACATTACACTTCAGTATCCTGTCTTGTCAAAAACACATTGGGTTTCCATGTAACATGAATACTACACAGAAAAGATAATAAAAAAATTATCATTAAAATTTGTGAATACCACTTAGTTTTATGCGGTTATGTCATTCAAACCTTTGTGTTCCCCATTTTGGCTCATTAAATATTTCAGTTATTCCACAAGCTGTGTACCAAACCAGTTGAAAAGCATTTAATATATTGATGACATACTTCACATGAGTCACAATAAGATCTCGCTGCTTAACACATGTCCATTGTCCAAATTTTATTTATTTATTTATTTTTCCAGTAGAGAAATGCATAGCAGTGGGCATAGCAGACTCGGTTCACTATGCCCAGAGCCAATCTCTGGTTTTCTGGTTTTGACATGCGGGAGTTGTCAACAGAATCAGACCCTGGTGAAAAATGGAAAGAAAATGTTTGTGCGTGTGTGTGTGTATGTGTGTGTGTGTGCATGTTATTCTACAAATGTGTGCAAGTGTCTAAACATGAAAACGTGACAATCGATAGTCTCTTTCTTCTACTTATTTGAAACAACTGGAACACTTAATGCCTTTCATTAAAATCTCATTTTGGAAGCATGGACATTCCCCACCCACACTCCCTCACACACAGGGAACATCCGAACTAAACAACATGATTTGCTTTCGAATGTAACAGCGTATCACAACCATCCTGGGACCTATATTTCCATGCGCCGCATGTCCGCCATCTCTTTCTGCAGCCACATCGAACTGGATATATTAATGTTTAATGTATTGTAAAAAGAAAAGGAAGTTCTGCTTTACAGCACATGGCTAAGAGAGGGCCAAACAAGCAGTGTGTGTAGACAGAGGAGGCCGTTTAACTCAGCAGGTCTTTTGTAGCCCCCTGCCAGTACTGCACAGGAGAGCTGTTTGATTTACCTAGCACTGATGTGGAAGAGCGAGCAATGTTAACCATTACATCAGTGCTATTGCTCTGCCTATAAAACCTACAGCAGATAGCCAGTGCAAGCATGGGATGGACAATATGAAGATAAAAGCAGGAAAGTTGCGAAGGTAGTGAACGTATCAGTGTGAATGTGTTTAAAACAAAGGAAAGAATAAACAACTTCAGACAGAATAAGGATGACATTAATGATTCTGTTGTGCATTTACATAGTATAAAGACTGCTGTAGTTGTCCACTCTTGTCAAGTACATTGTACCATTTTTGAAGTTTAAGTGGAGCATGAACACAAAAACAATCATTAACCATAACCAATCATGAACAATGTACATTCTTGCCAATGCAGTCTACATTCAGTTGATGCAGTTGCTCGTGCCTACTTTTATCGGTGTTTCATTTGAAGTCTTAACCTTCTGCTGGTATTATCTGTTTGCTACTATAGTATAAGTTTGTTCAAAAATCATATATATATATATATATATATATATATATATATATATATATATATATATATATATATATATATATATATATATATATATATATATATATATATATATATATATATATATATATATATATATATATCGGTATATATCAAATATATATAAATATCGGTCTAATATAGAGTCAGAGACAGGGTTATTTTAATATGCCCCTATTAGACGGAGAAAGAATTTGAGACAAGAGGAAAAGAGTGAAATATAGGTAAAGAAGAATAAAACTAAATTAGGAGGAGGAGAAATGTAGAAAGATGGGGGAAACATGGCAAGGATGAATAATTTAGAGTAAGAGAATGAGATGCTATTGTTGAAAAAAATGAGTGAGTAAAAGGAAGGGCTGGATAATAGTGCTGAGAAGTTTCCTTCTGCACCAGTGGCCTCTAGAGGGAGCACATGGTTGGATTCTGCATGCCCACACGCACACATTATTATCCGTACAGTTTAGGCTCCAAATGTAACACCCTAAACCATTTTGATGCTCTGTTTTACTTTTTTTTTTTTTTTTTTGAAAGAATATTGGCAAGGCTAGGGGGGTATGAGCTACTGGGATTTTGTATCAGAATGACTGCAATGGAAATCCAACACTGAGCCAGGTTTGCAGACAGTTTGAAAGACATAAGATACTGCATGTTTTTCCCTACTCTATAATGCCATAATGTCAACACATGAAGGGTTTGGTAGTTGGTTAATTGCCTGGAGCACATCTCAGGGAGCTCTGTGATGGACTGGCATCCCACCTAGGGTGTATTCCCATCTCACATCCAGTTTTCCTGGGACAGGCTCCAGATCCACAGCAACAATGACCAAGATGAAGCACTTACTAAAGATGAATGAATGAATTCATGGAAGAAAAAGTTTTCTCAGACAGGAGTCAGATGCAACAGAATGTAGCAGACAGTCCCACTATACAATAGTATTATATTGTTACTTCATCTTCCTGGTCAGATATGGTAGACTGTAATTGCTTTTATCCGTCACTCTGTGTATTCAAACCCATAAAGCATGTTGCACATATTCACAGTCATATTCACAGGTGCACATAAATATGCTTCCATTGAGCACACAGACACGCAGCCATGAGCCTGTTACCCCATGTGCCAGTGTGTAGGAGGTGTGATGTGAAGAAGTAGCTCCCATCTGGTATTGTATAAAATAGGGCACGGAGCTCTGTATCTCCCCTTAAACACATTATTTTCGGTCCTTATGTGCGTGCGTGCACACACACACACACACACACACACACACACACACAAATAGTTGTGTGATAGCCGCCTCTGTTATCGAGGTGCAACTGGACACATCACACAAACGCATGTTTTGGGTTTTTTAATGCATTCAGGTTATTTCTCACCTCCTGTAATGAGAACAATTGGTTCAAAAGTAGATTTCGCTGAATGAGACTGAACTCACTACCACAGTACTACACTGACACCTGATGGTCAGGAGGATGTAGGACTTTGAATATAGTTTGGTAAATTAATAGATAACAAATATTCCAGTGCTATGTATTAAAATAAATATGAATGAAGTATAATGAAATTTTACCCATTTCATTACCCATTTGACTTTTTTAAAATGTTTATTACAGGTACACAACATTCTTACTTCCTAATATTAATCTTCCGCCCCTAATTAAAGGTGTTTAAAAATGTGAAATATGATATTTATTCATTATTATGCATGCAATATCTGAAACATACATGAGCCTTATGCAAATCTACAGCTGCCTTATGAGATCTTTATATTTTCAAACAACCAAGAGAACATTAGAATATGGCCATGTTGTTGTACAATAGTGTGTGTATGCAGTCTGTGGTGATATAAACAGTAAGATGAATTTCAGTCTCTCCTTTTCTGTCTTCACTCTTTTTTGTCATTTCTGTCATTGCTTGATCACCCTGGAGCTATCAGTCCTCCACCCCAATCCCTGTGCCTTTCTCCCTCTCTCTTTCGTTCCCTCTTCTTCTCTTCAGTAGATTAAGTTCAGTGTTGTGAGTCTGAGTGCAGCTGATTCAGCCATATTCTTCCAAATGACCCAAATCCTTGCTCACCCCAGAGAAACCTTATCCTCAAGCTGTTTTCTTTCTTTTTTTCTTTCTTCCTTTTTTTCTGTCTGTATTTCTGTCCTTGCTTCTCAGCCCTCAAGCAGATTTAGTCCTCTCCCTCTCCTTACTCCCCTTCCTCTCCACTATCTTCGGCTTCATCCATTTCTCCTACTAGTCCATCTTCACCATCTCTCTCTCTCTCTCTCTCTCTCTCTCTCTCTCTCTCTCTCTCTCTCACTCTCTCTCACTCTCTCTCTCTCACACTCTCTCTCTCTCTCATTCACACACACTAAGCACAGTAATTTCATACATTGCCTATTCTTAATTGCCAGCAATTTCCGTTTAAAAACAAAAAATCTCCAAACACGTATCACATAGAGCAGCGTGAACGATCATGTGTGTAACAGAGCATGAACCCAAAACAAATGAGCCTCCCGCTGACATCCCAGATTATCATATGCATGGCAAATTACAGCACCATGTTTACTGTATGGCTCAAAAGACGGAATGGGCGTTGCCATGGCAACCGCTGGTTCTGCCTCCCTGTTTTGCATAATTAGGATTTGTTTGCATTTGTAAAGAGTTATTATAGAAATCAGCACTATAATTCCAGTGCAAGCACTCAGTGTGCCTCCTGATAGCAGGAGTGAGACTGTACTGAAATCGCATTCTGATTTGACACTGATTTGCTTTGTGATTCCATATAGATGGAGAGGTGCAGTAAACCGCTCACTAATCCATAGCCTGCCATAATGAAACATCTCATTTGGCCTTGTCACATTTTGTAAAATGCCACAAATAGTCACACAACTTTCACTTCATTGTGCTAACTCTGAGTTCATCAAAGCAGTGAAATCGAAGCCTGGAATTGTCAGACAATGCAACCCTGCAGGGCTAGAAGAAACCAAGCTTGAACTCAACTATGCCATTTTGGAATCACTGGCCCATTGCTCCATTGAGTGTCCTGTGTCTAAGGACTTTCCTTTTCCTATTAAGAGTCAGAGATTGTTAGTTTGTGTCAAAGAGCATAGACATGGCCTCTGGGTATACCAGAGGTGCCTAGAATGATTTTTAAAAAAAAGTTGGGACGCTGTGTAAAATGGAAATAAAAACAATGCAATGATTTGCAAATCTCATAAACCCATATGTTATTTACATTAGAACATAGAAAACATATCAAATGTTTAAACTGGGGAAATGTACCATTATAAGGAAAAAATAAGGTAATTTTGAATTTGATGGCCGCAACACGTCTCAAAAAAAGTTGGGACGGGGGCAACAAAAGGCTGTAAAAGTAAGTGTTAATAAAAAGAAACAACTGAAGGACCATTTTGTAACTAATTAGGTTAATTGGCAACAGGTCAGTAACAGGATTGGGTATGAAAAGAGTATCTTAGAGAGGCAGAGTCTCTCAGAAGTAAAGATGAGATGGAAGCTGGATGGAAGCATATGTTGCTCTAAAACCTGTATATACCTTTCAGCATTGCTGGTGCCTTTCCAGATGTGCAAGCTGCCCATTCCATAGGCACTAATGCACCCCCATACCATCAGAGATGCAGGCTATTGAACTGAGTGCTGATAACAGGATAACCTCTTTAGTCCAGAGGACACGGCGTCCATGGTTTGCAAAAAGAATTTCAAATTCTGATTTGTCTGACCACAGAACAATTTTCTACTTTGCCTCAGTCCATTTTAAATGAGCTTTGGCCCAGAGAAGACGGCAGCGTTTCTGGATCATGTTCAAATGTGGCTTCTTCTTTGCATGATACAGATTTAACCTGCATTTGTGGATGGCACGGCGAACTGTGTTCACAGACAATGAGGTCTGGAGGTGTTTCTGAGCCCATGCAGTGATTTCCATTACAGAATCATGCCTGTTTTTAATGCAGTGCCGCCTGAGGGCCCGAAGATCACGGGCATGCAATATTGATTTTCACCCTTGTTCCTTGTGCACAGAGATTTCTCCAGATTCTCGGAATCTTTTGATGATATTATGTACTGTAGATGATGAGATATTCAAAGTCTTCGCAATGTTACGTTGAGGAACTCTCAGTGATTCTCTCAGAAATCACTGCTCAGTGATTCTGGGGAGGTTACGTGAGGCTAAGAGATAAACTGTATATATATATGTTGCATCTACTCAGTCTTCTGTCCAACTGCTTTTATTTCCAACGATCATTTTGCTCTGCTCTGTTTTCCTGTGTTAGAGTTTCTCTCGTTCTCCGAGTCGCTCGCTAAGCGAGAGGCTGACTCGAACACTTCCACATTCCTCGCACCGCATTCCCAGCACCTCCCCATTCATGAACTCATGTTTTGTTTACTTTGCCATGTGCTTTTGTTTTTGTTTTACGTCATGTCCCTGCCTCGGTATTTTCAGTGGTTTTCTGCTCCCTGGTTTACGTCATGTCTCCGCCCCGTTCAGTGATAGGTTTTCCATTTATTGTTTGATTATGAGTTTCAGGTGTTTTATGTTTAACCTTGTTTGTTTCTAACTTCCCTCATTATTTAAACCTCCTCCCGTTTCCGCTTCCTCGCGGAGTATTAAATATAAGTAAATAAATGAAAGTATATGAATGAATGTTCTGCGTTTATTCCCTCTTCCCGCATTTCCTGGACTATGGATTTATGCCACGATACTCGGTGAGCTCATGCCTTGATATTTTGTGGATTTATGCTTCGAGATACTATGGATTTATGCCACGATACTCTGTGAACTTATGCCTTGATGTTCTTTGGATTTTTGCCTTGGGATTCCGTGGATGATTATCGTTTGTTTTGACCCTGCCTTTTGAGTTACATTTCCCGCTGTCCTTATAATTTTGGTTTGTTCCTAATAAACTGACTTTTCCCCTGCGCTTGCATCCAGTCCCCGTTTGTGTGACATAACACCCTGTTTCAGACTATCTGAATATATATGTAGATTTTAACTGAATTTTAAATTAGGCTTTATCTGAGGGTTATCTTGTTTTCTGGAAAATATAAAATAAAACTGATTGAAATTTTCAGCTATCCTTTGTTCACTCATGCAAAATTAATATTCATTTTGGTGGAGCAATTTCCCTCTCCCAAAATATTCAATATTCATCCCACAAATGACTTCAGAATAAAGATGAAAACAAGCGTGTGTGGAGGAGCAAGGTAAAGACGTGAGTTGAGAGAAACAGAGCAGGAGACAGCAATTTATGCAGAAGTAAAAAGAGACAGGAGATAAGATCCAATGGATCCAATAAAAAAAACAGTGAAAGTTATGCTATGCCTTTTTGATCAGTTCTTCATAGAAAGATAGCAATAAGAGAGAAGGGACAAAGACACAAACAGCAAAGAGATAGAGATGTGGGAGGCAGCAGTGGAACTATCAAAAAGTCGCAATTCGGCACTTTCTCAACTGCCACAAAAGTAGGATAGGTTGACTAGTGATTGTGGGTAAAAGTGAAATATAGCAGATCTATACAGATCTATACAGATATGACAATGAGAGAATTTACCTCAATACAGGTGGGAGCCAGCAGAGGAGCCAAGAGTGGCTGAAAATAGTGCTAATATCTACCGACCATCAAAACGAAAAGAAACCAGACTCCATCTCTATCGATCAGACCCCTTTTCTCTCTGCTCAAACACTTAGTTTCAGTTTGCCAGGGACAAGATTACTTCCTCTGTAATGTACAGACAAATAGAACATAGATAAAAAAAAAATGTCAGGTTTAAATCTGTAAGAGAGGAGCTTGAGATTTTGTTTGTGAAATTAGGAATACAGTGCACTCTGTTCATTATTGGACAGTGGTGCAAGTTTTGTTTCACATTTGTTTTTAAAAATAATTACTATCATGGTAACAAACAGAATGCTTTAATTTAATTTTATTTTTTTTTCTACAGAAACATCGACAACAACAATAACATCAACAACAATAACAACAACAATAATTGGGGTACCCAAGGGTACTGTAAAGAAAAAAGTGAAGAATAAAGACAATAACCAACACAAGAACAGATATAAGATATTCATCACTACCCATACCGCCTCCATGCCGGCCGCCAGTGCCAGCACCAGCACAGAAAGAAGTCCAGCGCCACAAAGGCACATCCACCTGGTAAAATGCCAAAAAGTCCTTTTAGCTGTCAATGCACATGAAGCGAACACAGCTTTGACTGAATGTGCGTTGTGGTGACGTCACATGATGCGTCTTGGCCAAAATCTGCGGTGATTTTGAAAAATTGCATGTTCCTCCAAATATTGAGGAGTTTGCTTGATTTTGCATTCATTTCTGCGATCGCGAAATCCTGGAGGGACCGATACCCTCGTACCATAAATAATCATGAAAATTAATATTCTATAAAGTTGTAGTGTTTGCATATAGGTTGTTTATAGTGATCTTTTACTAAGCCTGCAGCACAAACGTTTACAGAAATGTTTCAAATAGCATAACTAGCCTAACTATCATGTCAGACCGCACTGAAAACCCTAACAAGTTGATTGTACTCAATCGATTGAGTGAACTCGTACCCTCAATTTAATTGAGTAACGGGGTCTCCCAAAACTTGTACATTTAAGTTCAACTTGGTGCTTGTGTAGACTGTACTTACTGTAAATTGTTAAGTTCACTTAACTTGGTGTTCATATAGTGTACTTAGATAATTAGGTTCACCCAACCTAATCGCGCCAGTGTGAGCGCCGCATGATGGCCACTAGTCCACCAGTGAATCGATGTGCTTAAATACAGGGTGTCACCAAAAGTCTCCATACGTAGGGGAAATTAACACTTTTTAGCTAAATATTACATTACTTTACAAAAAAAAACATCCTCTACATGATTGCCATTTCTTTGTAAACACACATGGAGTCTTCTCTCCTATTCATGATGAACTCTTGAATTTCATTACACCCATACCAGCAACAGACCAGACAGAGGACCGCCTTTTGGGAACCGCTTGCATGGCCAATCACATCAAAGAAAGACCAGAGTGAGCTATTTTAATAAATCATGATTTTTAGTTCATAACACTTGAAAATCTTAAGTTTATGTATTTTGTAGGTAAATAAGTTAAGGTTAAGGAAAATATATTTTTGATTTATGAGTCCAAAACAGTAATGTTTAGTCATGATTACTTGATTGTTTAAGTAAATACAACTTTAGGGTTTCCGGTGTGTGTATAGCTGTCTTCCGTTTGCGTCATGTCGTTCTGTGATTACATAACTGTGTCGGGAAGCAAGAACAGAAGTAATGTCTTTGTATCGAAGGCCAACTTTAAAATATATCTTTATAAGTTCATGCGCATCCACGCTCTCGGTTTGTTCACGTGTAAATGAACGATGTCAATGACGCAAATGGAAGAGAGCAATACACACACCGGAAACTGTAACGCGTGCGCAGGAGAAACTTTTTTTTATTTATTTTTTATTTATTATTTTTTATTTTTTTTATTGCTTGAAGAACATAAATACCAAATAAACAAAAGTAAGAAACATCTTAATACAATTCAAAGAAGTCCAAATAGCAGCATCACAAAAAATACATAGATAAACAAAATAAACATAACAGGAAAAGTAAGAAAGAAAAAGGGGGAAAAAAAGTGCAATACAAGGGGTTTAATCATCAAAAAATACTTTCAAAAGGCTTTTTTTATGACACATGAGCTTTAAAGATTTGAAGAGGACCATTAAATCTTTCTGGAAAAGTAATAAAGTGGGGGGGGGGGGGGGGTATTAAAGAATCTGCATTTATGAATGAAGTAATTGGCCAAAATCACAATATTATTAACCAAAAATTCAACATCACAATTCAGACAAAATTTTACAGTATTAAAATCAAAGTCAGGTGTTACATACTTCAAACTTAACCAAGCATAGAGGTCATCCCATAATTTTTTTAGAGAATTTGCATAAATAAAACAAATGTTCCGATGACTCTATGTCTGCTTCACAAAAGGTGCATTCATTACAATCCAAATTAAACCTGTGTCTGAGGAACTCATTACAGGGATAAATATCGTTAATAATTTTAAACTGAACTTCTTTTACCTTTGGTAGAAGTGGAAAAGAGAGAGCGCACGAGAAACTTTTCTTGTGCTCACGCTAAAAGTTTCTGTGAATTTTTTTTTTTTTTTTTTTTTTTTTTTTGCACAGGTCACTTCAGGGGCTCCGTACTTATGGCACTGCATGCTTACAAATACAAGTTTCCAATTTTCCAAATGTTTCCTATTCAGTGAAAATTTTTTTTTTTTTTTTTTTTTTTTTTTTTGCCTCAGACAGAAACTGCAACCTCCATTATAACTGCAACAGCACTACAGTGTCTGCTTTTTTCTCTCCACACCTTCATCACTTACCTCATGTACAATTTACTTTTAAACACGTTCATCTATAAATCTTTTCCCTGAACTCTATTGCCGTCTTATGAAAATGGTCTTTTCTGTTCTTGGGTACGGTGGCCCAGAGGTGCACAGAATAATGACGTAATATGGTTCCATCAATCTAGATGTAATTAAAACAGATCAAGTTTAAAACTTTACAAACAACAAAAATTAAGTCACTGACCAGCTGCTTACACACTGCACAATATTTATTTAAAAAATATGAGCATTCAGATGTTACAAAGTAAACGAATTATCCAGATTTCAGAAATAAAAGGAATAACAATTTTAAATGTTCGTTTACCAAAACCACTGGAGACTGTTGTTTATACATTCACCGCTGATAACAGCGCATGCTGTGGTTTACTATATGAATTATTCCTTATTCGGGTTTATCCTCTTATATTGATCTATGTGTGTACATTTTAAAGGCTCTCTCTAGAGTGAAATACTGCTCAAGACAAAGCAACAATAATATCTGCCATGTTTCTTCTCCCAGACCCCACTCCCTGATGGGCTATCTATTAATGTTAAGCTAGGAAAGGGACCGCATTGGCAACTAAAGCAATGGGCAGCATAAAGACAGATTTACTTGGTTTTAAACGGGAGGAGGAAAGGGATCAGAGAGATGGAGAGGCATGACAGTGCTTTTAATAAGGCTTTATTGTTCAGCCAAGCACACTTTGTACAGAAGTCTATGCAGAAATCACATCTTTTATGGAAAAGGATTTGGGAGAAGGTGGTTGTTAAGTATCAAAAGAGACACATACACATGTTAGAAATAAACATAAATACCACATTAGTGAGCTAATTTTCTCTATGCCGTCATGAAAAGCAAAAATGAAAGAGACGATTAGTATGACAGAACATACAAATATGGAGAAAAAAAAAAACATTCACAATCCGTTCCCAATATCCTTGTTGTATGCAAATCATGATAACTAGGCAATCTAGGCTGCATGTTTCCAAATATTACAAGGATGTACTTGTAAATTGCATTGGTGCCTTCTATTAACTAAATCTGATTATGTTCTACAACCCCAATTCTGAAAAAGTTGGGACAATATTGAAAAAAAAAGAGTAATTTGAAAATGCAGTTCACCCTGTACTATATTGAAAACACATTAACACATAATTTGATGTTTTACTTTGTGAATTTAATTTATTTTTGAAAATATACACTCATTTCAAATCTGATGACTGCAACACACTCCAAAAAAGTACGACTTTTTATCACTGTGTAACATCACCTTTTCTTTTAATAACACTTATTAAGCGTTTGGCACTGAAGACACCAGCTGGTTAAGTTTAGCAAGCGGAATTTTCCCCGTTCATCCATTATGCATTTCTTCAGCTGCGCAACTGTATGGGGCCTTCGTTGCCTTATTTTGCGCTTCATAATGTGCCACACATTCTCAATCGGAGACAGGTCAGGACTGCAGGCAGGACATGCTAGCACCCGCACTCTCTGCTTACGCAGCCATCCAGGGAGAATGTGGTTTGGCGTTGTCCTGCTCTGGATGGCAGCATATGTTGCTCCAAATATGTGTACATATCTTTCTGCATATCTGATGGTGCCCTCACAGATGTGCAAGTTACCCATGCCATGGGCACTGACACACCCCCATACCATGACAGATGCTGGCTTTTGGACCTGATGCCGATAACAGCTTGGATGGTCCTTTTCCTCTTTGGCCCGGAGAACACGACGGCTGTTTTATCGAAAAACTATTTGAAATGTCAACTCGTCGGACCACAAAATACGATTCCACTGTGCTACTGTCCATCTCAGATGAGACCGAGCCCAGAGAAGTTGCTGGCGCTTCTGGACAGTGTTGATGTATGGCTTCTGCTTTGCATAGTAAAATTTGCAAAGCCTTAACTTTCATCCATGGATGCAGCGACGAATGGTGTTGACCGACAAAGGTTTACCATAGTATTCCTGAGCCCATGTCAGGATATCCATTACAGACACATGACGGTTTTTAAGACTGGGACATCTGAGGGATCGGAGATCATGCGCATTCAGAAGTGGTTTTTGGCCTTGCCCTTGAAGGACAAGGTTTTTTTTGGAGGCTCCTTATATACTATGATTAGTCGATTGCCTCACCTGTTTCACATCACCTTCTTATATCAACTTGTCACCTGTCCTTGCCCTGTCCCAACTTTTTTGGATCGTGTTGCATCAATTTCAAAATAAACATTTATCTTCAAAAAACTATGCAGTTGATTAGGTAAAATATCAAATACCTTGTCTTCATAGGTTTTCTGTTTAAATACAAGTCAAAGTACATTTACAAATCACTCCTCTTTTTTTATTAGCATTTTCCCTACTGTCTCAACTTTTTCGGAATTGGGGTTGTACATATGAGAAACTGATAGTTATGGATAATTTACCATATATTGTACCATGTATACCACACATTAATTGTTATTATTTCTGATGTTTTGTTGTGTTTTGAAAATAACAAATAGAATAGTTATTATTTAGTAGCAACATACACAATGCACTTTACTTTCCAGACATTACCACACTATTACAGAGGACTTTGAAAATTAGAATTATAATATTAGAATATTAGAATATTAAAAGAATTAGTACAGTGATGCATTTTCTGGAACGACAAATACAATGGATTAAAGAAAGTACTCTTTCATCAAATACAGTATTTTTCCACATTAATTACTATGTACTTATATTTCCAAACTTCAAAGTATGCAAAGTACTACATCAATTCCAATTAATTTCTGGGTAATTACTGCCGAAGTGCTACTGCAGAAACCTGATAGTTTTCACAGAGGTTGTAAGTTACTATGTAAATCACTAATTGAATATCCAATAAAGTGCTATTTGATACTGGTAAAATATGTCAAATTAAAAATATCTATTATAAACCCTGGTCACCTGGTAGTGGTAGCTCAGTGATTAAGAAGTTGGATTACTGCTCGGAAGGTCATGAGTTCAACTCTGCCAAGCTTCCACTGTTGGGCCCTTGAGCAAGGCTCTTAACCCTCAATTGCTCAATTGTATGAATGAGATAATATGTAAGTCGCTCTGGATAAGGGCATCTGACAAATGCCATAAATATAAATGTCACCTATGATGAACTTGTCCAAGATATACCAGTTACTTACCTATTATATACCAGTAGAGTACCAATTTCTTCTGTGTTTGTGTTTGTTTTAGATAATTAAACGAAATACTACATAAAACAAAGGCAACATGAGTAAACACCCAATACAGTTTTTATTTATTTATTTTGTTTATTGAAGCAAAAAAAAATTTAACCAACATCACCCATGTGAAAAACTAATTGCCCCCTTAAACTTAAAATCCGGTTGTGCCACCTTTAGCCACCTTTAACTGCAGCCAAACACTTCAGATAACTGGAGATGAGTCTTTCACAGCGCTGTGGTGGAATTTTGGCCCACTCTTCTTTGCAGAACTGCTTTAGTTCAGCCACATTGGAGGGTTTTCGAGTATGAACTGCCTGTTTAAGGTCCTGCCACAGCATCTCAATTGGGTTTAAGTCAGAATTTTGACTAGGCCACTCCAAAACTTAAATTTTGTTTTGTTTTGTTTTTTGAGCCATTCAGAGGTGGATTTACTCCTATGCTTTGTCTTGTTGCATAATACAGTTGCACTTGAATTTCAACTTATGGACTGAAGACCAGACATTCTTCTTTAGGATTTTCTGGCCCTGAAGCAGCCCTGAAGCAGCAAAGTATACCCAAACCATCACACTTCCACCACCATGCTTGACCATAGGTATGATGTTCTTTTAGTGGGATTCAGTGTTTGGTTTATACCAGATGTAAAGGGACCCCTGTCTTCCAAACAGTTCCACTTTCAACTCATCAGTCCACATAACATTCTCCCAAAAGGTTTGAGGATCATCACACAAGCCTTAATGTTCTTCTGGGTTAGCAATGATTTTCGCTTTGCCACTCTTTTGCCAAGTGTCTTTCTGATAGTGGAGTCATGAACAGTGACCTTTATTGATGCAAGACTTCCTGGGTAGCCATTGCTGTGGTGTTGGAGGAACTTTGGAAGGTTGGCCACTTCTGGGAAGGTTCACTACTGATTTCTGATATACTGATACTAATTTCTATTTCAGTGTTGATTTGATTGAACAGTGCTGTCAGTAATCAGGCCTGGTTGCGTCTTTTCGAGCTGAACCCCATTATGAATGCAGTTTTATAGATTTACGTATCTTACCCATTAAAAACCAGTTACTTACCAATTATATACCAGTAATCTACGACAAACTTACTGATTACATTCCAGTTACTTACCACATGAAGTGGGTGTAGAAAAGAATCACCCCCCTTTAAAATAATCACATTTTGTTGCTTTTAAGCCTGAAATGAAGACGGACACAGTTTTTGTTTAACCAGCTGTATTTACTCAGTGCAGCTTATAACATCCAAGTGAAAGATATAACACCAATATGTCAGAAAAAATAAAAAAAATATATATATATATATATATATATATATATATATATATATATATATATATATATATATATATATATATATAAAAGAACAGAATCACTGAGTTGGAAAAAGGATCACCCCCTCCTAAAAATGACTTGTAAACTCAATCAGGTGTAGCTAATCACCTTCTCAATGGCATACAAAGCCATTTGACTTTCAACTGTGATCAGCTGTTTTCATTTTGATTACCTCAGCATGAAAAGAGCTTTCCTGGAGCATTTTGTAGTGCAACTGAAGCAAACAATTAACTATGGGTGGCAAGGCACTGTCAAAAGATCTCCGGGATAAAGTTGTGAACAGGCACAAGTCAAGAGATGGATACAAAAAATTTCAAAGGCTTTATCAATGTCTAGAAGCACAGTGAAGTCTATTATTAAGAAGTGGAAGGTATTTGGTACAAAACAGACCCTCCCTGGATCAGGACGTCGCTCCAAACTGGATGAAGGAGCCAGGAGGAAACTGGTCAGAGAGGCTACCAAGAGGCCTACAGCAACTCTGAAGCAGTTGCTGGTCACTGTGTGCATGTGACAACAATATCACAAATTCTCCACAAATGTGGCTTGTATGGGAGGGTTGCAAGAAAAAAGCCACCCACGACTGAGCTTTGCCAAAACGCACCTCCATCCAAATAACACCATTCCTACAGTAAAGCATGGAGGTGGTAATATCCTGTTATGGGGGTGTTTCTCTGCAGCAGGGACTGGAGCACTTGTCAGGATAGAAGGAAAAAGTATGGGGCAAAATACTGTCAAATTCTTGAGGAAAAGGAAAAGGTTTACCTTCCAACATGACAATGATCCAAAGCACACAGCAAAACTGACCACACAGTGGTTGAAGGAGAAAAAGGTGAATGTCCTTGCATGGGCTAGTCAGAGCCCAGACTTAAACCCCATTGAATATCTGTGGAATGACTTGAAGACTGCAGTCCACAAACGGTCACCATCAAATTTAACTGAACTTAAGCAGTTCTGCAAAGAAGAGTGGGCAAATATTGCAAAGTCTAGATGTGCAAAGTTAGTAGAGACATATCCCAACAGACTAAAGGCTGTAATTAAAAAATTAAGATAAATTAAAGCAAGGGGGTGATCCTTTTTCCAACTCAGTGATTCTGGTTTTTATTTATTTTTTATTTTTTTTGACATGTTGGTGTTATATCTTTCACTTGGATGTTATAAGTTGCACTGAGCAAATACAGCTGGATAAAACAAAAACTGTGTCTGTCTTCATTTCAGACTGAAAAGCAACAAAATGTGATTATTTTAAAGGGGGGTGATTCTTTTCTATACCCACTGTACTTACCTATTACTTAACAATTACTTAGCACAAACTTACCCATTGCATACCAGTTACTTACCACATTCTTTCCCATTACATACTAGCATTTTACCACATATTTTACTATTACATACTTATCTGTTATACTGTATACTCTGTACTTAACACATACTTACCTACTACACAAACATATGTAAAACCTATTACATAGCAAAACACTGAATGTCAGTACTTGTTTTAATCTTGGTTGCTGGCAAATTAACTTCATTTTTTTGACCATTTTAAATTCAAGCAACAATACTACACATACATAATACATAACATAATAATAACATGCAATAACAGACAGAATAATTTCCCTATAAATGTAATTATAATCAGAACTGTTTAAAGGGAGTATATAAGATTTAACACATAAAGACCTTTACTATTTCTATGTTTTGCTTTTGTCTTTTTCTTTGAGAAGAAATAACTGCCAATTATGATCTTCAGTCTTTATTTTTGTTTTAACAAAAATAATATGGTTTCAGAACTAGTTTATAAGCACTGGAGGCATAAACACCCACACCCACACAATGATACGAATGATGCAAATGTCCACCATTGAAAGAAATGAAGTTCAAGTGCCTCAGGATCCAGTAACACTCAATGAAATTTATTATGTGAATATGACTTATTAATCCGCATAATGACTTCAACATTCGTTAGCATGCAGAGGAGCTAGAATTGATGGGAATTTAATTATGACACTTCTTCGTTATTAAAGGGGTAATCAGAGAGGGCTCTCATCATTAACTCACACCTTTAGAACAGGCTCGAGCTGAAATTTCTCCCAGCTACCACGTTGCAGCAAAATGACTTCCCTTTCCTATCAGGCAAAACGGAAACAATACAAGCTTCAAATCGACCTGCAATTACCATCCTCATCCATCAGAAAAAGGAGGGGGAGAGCAAGAAGATGTGAGGGAAGAAGAAGAGGAGAGAAGAGAAGATTAAAATGATCCCCAGAACACCACATACACCTAGATTTTTTAATCTTATATTCACTGGTTTTCCTCAACCATTTTATTTTAGTTCACAAAGAAAAGCCACACATTACTCTCCTCATTTGGCTGAAATTTATACAGTACATTCTCATACATTTCCATCTTGCATCATGTAAGCTAAAATGCCTGTGACTATCAAACCAGTATTAGCCTTGAGTCTCTCTCTCTCTCTCTCTCTCTCTCTCTCTCTCTCTCTCTCTCTCTCTCTCTCTCTCTCTGAACTTTTCGAGGTGCTTACTTCCTTCTCTCTTTGTCAGTATTAACAAGCAGTCATGGTCTCTCTCTCTGCTTCTTTATATTCAAACAACCTCATTCCCTGCTGGTACTCAATGACAAGCACATACACCCCCAGACAGACACACCAATCATCATGATGAGCCGGAAGGCCTGTCTGCTGTCTAGCCATAATTGCATGTATCAGTAACCAGTAAACAGCTGCAAAGTTAAATTTGCAATAATTATTTTAAGTATTAATTGAAATATGTTGAAATATTTTTGTGGTTTTCGGGTGTGTGTGTGTATTTGTGTCTGTATGTAGTACTAGGGTTTAAGTGAAACAAGGTAATGAGGCTTTCAGTGTGAGGGGTTTTAGACAGGCAGTGAGGCGATAGAAAATGGCTCCTTTATAGCTGTGTCTCTAATGGGGATATCCTGCAATCCTGCTCCTCAGATTTATCCATCCAGGTCTGCAGGATGTACTACAAGAATTGTTTCAACCAGTGTACCATAACAGCTGGTCCATGTCAGAATACAGATGATGTGTTAAATTTTGCTATAGCTGAACCTTGATGGGACAGCACCCCAGACATTAAACGCCTTATACGTATATGTTTTAGGTTATTTGTCTGTTTCTTTGGAAACCGTTTTGGTAATTTGGGACCCATACATACATACATACATGTTTAAAAATTCATTACACAGTAACATTGACTATATGTTAAGATGTTGGTCTACGTAACATTCTATAATTAATTTCTTACAGCACTAAAAAAAAAAAAAAAAAAACAATACCAGGGTTTAGAAAATCTTTGAAAATTTTAATATGAACAGATAAAACTAGGGGTGTAGCGATACACTCCGGTCATGATTTGGATTTGATACGATTCTCAGGATAGTTTAAACAAAATTTTAATTAAGAAAAATTATGACTGAAAAGATTCCTTTATTATTTTTTTAATCAAAAATAATGCAAGACAGTGTGCATTTTTTGTCTGTTTAAAACTAAATAAATCAGTAATTGGTACAAACGGAGGTTTCACCATATCTTAAAAATAAATAAATGAATGTATAAATTTTTGATTTTTGAATAGAAATAGAGCTCTTCTCTGTAGCCTTTGCACTTGTTTGAAAGCTACTGAAGAGCTATTTTAACTGTTATAAATGGTTGTGTAACCATATAATGTACAGCCATGTGAAAAAATAAGTACACCCCATGGAAATTGTTGGCTTTTTTGACATATTTGGACAAGCAAACATTTGATCATCTTTGAAACAGTGCCTATCCTTGGTGGATTTGCTAGTGTGCTTAGGATCATTATCCTGTTGAAAGGTCCACTTTCGGTTCAACTTCAACTTTTGGACAGATGGCCTCACATTATCTTCAAGCACTGTTTGATATGATGCAGAATTCATAGTTGAATCAATGAATGCAAGCTGTCCAGTCCCTGAGGCAGCGAAGCAACCCCAAACCATAACATTTCCACCACCGTGTTTCACAGTTGTTATGAGGTGTTTCTCCTGAAAAGCTGTCTTTGGTCTGTGCCAAACATGTCCGCTGTTACTGTGGCCAAACAACTCTATCTTTGATTCGTCTGTCCAGAGCATGTTATTCCAAACTGTAGTCTTTCAAAGGCTTTTTCCTGGCACGTCTCCCATGCAGGTCAAATTTGTGCAATCTCTTTCTGATTGTAGAAGCATGCACTAAATTGTGAAAATTACTACAAAATGTCAGTTTTATGTGTCATTTGATAGAGTGTAAAACCTTTATTAATAGGCACTGTTGCAAAGAAGATCAAATGTTTGCTTGTCCAAATATGTCCAAAAAACCAAAAATTTCCATGGGATGTACTTATTTTTTCACATGACTGTATAATGCATGTTGGTCATTGCAAACTGGAGCTATATGGCTATCAAGCTTCACAAGTGCAGACTCTCGCAGACTCTCCACAAACAAACGTCATCACATGACCAGCATGCTCTCTATATATTTTAACTCTATGGGATGTGCAGATTGGCACCCCTTGTGTTGAAACAGTGCAACTGCATTATGTGCATAATTAACAGAATGGTGATTTCCACTAATTGCACATTTCCACTATGCATATCATCACATATTTGAATTGCGATGTATCATCAAAATGTATTGTTACACTCCTAGATAAAAGTAAAATCAGTCCATATAGGATTTCACAGCATTTTCTTGTGATTGTTGCGGCCAAAAATGTTTGATTTTGCT
Source organism: Cranoglanis bouderius (assembly GCA_023630585.1). Taxonomy (NCBI): domain Eukaryota; kingdom Metazoa; phylum Chordata; class Actinopteri; order Siluriformes; family Cranoglanididae; genus Cranoglanis; species Cranoglanis bouderius. The sequence goes on from CM042568.1 coordinate 14,126,507, forward strand.
GCGGCTTTTTTCAAAATTTGTGATCTTTTATAAAGATTCTTTATTACGCATCAGTGCACGGCAACCTTTCGGCTGTCAATACCCTCAAATGCAGAAGCAGCTGTATGGCTCCGAGTCATAAACACAACTGTGCTGAGCACCAAATATAAACCCACATTTCAATGTTTTGCTGCTCATTATGAACCATTTGTGACATTAATGCTGCTACCCACGTTTTCTTTACCCACATTTTATCTCCATATTGGTATATAAAGGCAGTTTATTTTTGTTCAATATATTGTGCAATTTTCTTAACTAGAGTTAGTATTATCATCGTGTTAGGTAGCTGTTAGCCTCTATTATCCTTATCCATATAATTTTTCTTCTTTATATTCAAATCTTTTATCAGATTAATTTAGGTCATAATTACAAAAACATGGTTAAACTGTTTGGTGATGTAACCCTGCTAGCTTGAGTGTTTGTGCCAACCGCTTCTCTCTGAGTGATTAGATGAATAGAAACCTTTCATCTTGTCAGCAAAGACATCGTTTCAAACACTTCACAATTTTATGAGCGAGCTGTTTCTATAAATAGGTTGCAGGGTGCAATGTGTACAAGATTAATACTACAGCAGCTAAATTAACTAAACCAAAAGTGGCAGTTAGTGCATGACATAGTGCAATCCACAACCTATGTAGTGTACTATGGGAAGCCATTTGAGATTCAGCCTTGGGTTCATTTTCCAGCTATTTAAACAGCCATGCTAGCATTTACCTTTTATAGCTGTCACATTTTGACCTCATGAGCATGTGTTTGATTTCCCCAATGTAATATAATTAAGTACAACAAAGCCCCTTTTCAGATAAAGACCACCTGTCGGAAGATTCACTTAGTGGAACATTTACTCATGATTACTAGTAAAAATAAATAAATAAATAAATAAAAAGTTATTTAAGGATATACATTATAAATCTATAAATTAAATAGGATAATATTAATAAGGAGGGGGTTAGCATGTTTGCCTCGCACCTCTGGGGTTGGTTGAATGTGTGTGCGATTGTGCCCTGCGATGTCCAGGGTGTCCCCAGCCTTGTGCCCCAAGTTCCCTGGGATAGGCTTCAGGACCCTGTGTAGTATAAGCGATGTGGAAGATGAATGGTAGGATAATTGTAAGGTTGACGTGTTCAGTAATATGTTCCTATCTCTGGCATGACCCTCTGCACCAATGACACTGTGTCCCACCTTCACACAAACTCAGGGGACCTGTCACCTAAAGTGCTTTTTTCAAATCTGTAGAAATGGTGGGAACTATCAGAAATCCAGGGTGAAAAAGTCAACTTTTAGATTGTTTCCTCTTTGAAAACAGGGTGACATTTTAATATGCCAGTATTTGTTACTTGTAGGGTTTGTGTGTATGATTATGTGTGTGTGTAAGTCTGTGGGGTAAAATATTACATATATTGTTCAGTTACTAGTGTGTTCTCTGATCGGCATTCAAATTAAAAACATCATCTTGCAGACAAGAGTATATGTACCTTCCTGTTTTGCAGGAACACATGGCAAGATACTAATGCCACGGGAGACCCTCCTCACGTCTCTCTCTCTCTCTCTCTCTCTCTCTCTCTCTCTCTCTCTCTCTCTCTCTCTCTCTCTCTGGACATTAAATTCAGTGTGTCAGGTGCTGTGTTGGTGTCATAAATATGCACCCACGTAAGCAGGCAGGCTTACGTGGGTGCATAGCAGGGGGGATAATTTGTGGCCAAAAAATAGGGTGGGTTTTTTTTCAGCACAGCTATAAAACAGGAGAGAGGAGGGGAGGAGGTGACAGACTCAGCACAATAATCTGTTCAAACTCTCTCTAGCCCTTGACTGTTGACATCACCTTTGATCATGTGTAAACTATTACAAAGCAAAGGGCCACCATTTATTAACCGGCCCCAGGAGGAAAGAAGGGATCAAGAAAAAGATAGAGGAAGAGAGAGATCAGACAGACAAATTTTAGCTATTCTCGATGGAGTTGCTCTTTAATACACTTTCCCTGTTGTAAGTTGTCTTTTTTTCAGTTTATCTTCTATTTCCGTCAATTTTTGCACAGCTAATATAAGAATATTGCTAATATTGCTGATATCATAAATTCATTGACTGTTTGCCATTATTAGGGATATAAATGTGTTGTTTAAGTGCATTATTCTTGCATAATACATTGACCCTCTATGTTTTGGCATGAAAACAAGGCAACAAAGTCACAATCTGAGAGTTGTATTGTACATATATATAGTTGTTTTGTTTTTTTTCTCAAAGTTAGCATCTACAAATTTTGTCAGTATCTTTTCCTGTTAAAAGCCAAAACAGCATAGGTACAGGTTAGTCTGTTCTAAATAATGCAATAGTGAATGACTCAATAAAGCCTTTAAATTGGAATCTTTATGTCACTGAATGTTGCTTCACCTTTACCTCACATCTCTGAAGAAAGCTATAAAACAGCATGCGACAGAGTCATCTCTGTTCACACTCCATGTGCACCTATGCATTCAGACCTGCAAATGACTGGAACTGCCAGCAACTGAGGGAGAGAGTGAATGAGTGCGTTGCTGGCCCACCTTCTTCAAACCATGAAACACTTCTGATGCTCATGCATTTTTTACACATCTACAAAAAAATTTTCATTTAACAGTCTCAGCAATGAGCCTCCCTACTGACTACACAACAGCATTACCCCTAACCCCCTAGTGCTAAAACTCGGCTTTAATACCACTCTGTGTGTGAGAAACAGAGACAACCTACCCTCATCAAATGCTGAGGCGTATACCATGCCTCTGATAACCATTTCTTTATAGATTGCCAAATTAAAAGGAAAGAGGACAAAAGAAGGCTATTTTTCACAATTACAGCAGGCTACAGCAACCTTGGCTTTATCTGTAGAATTCATGGTACACACATGTTGTCAGTAAAATAATTTTTTACAAAAAGGACCAATGTCTAAAAAATGTAGCTAAACTAAAACAAACCCAATGAGGCAGCCACAAGTCCAAGAAGTTACACATACAAAGTTCAAGTTACAGGATATTGAAAAACAAATGAGAATTTATGCCGTGCACACATCAAATATGCCTCGGGCCACTGAGCAGGGAAAAACATCGGCCTGTCATTTCTTCATTTCTGCATTTCACACTGTCGCTCTGTCAGCATGTTCCCTGTGAGCTGCAGGTCTTTGTCGTCGACTCTTCCCTCTTCTTCTCTCCCACATGTCCTTCACTCCATTTTCTCTCACAATCTTCCCTTTCAGCATTATTGTTAAACTATAGCTATAATTCAGCTCTTCTACACTAAGTACTATAGTTTTTTTTTTTTTAGAATGAGGAGCACTTGTAGTAAAAACACACACACTAAAGCAGTAGTGTGGGTTTGTTGTTGTTGTTTTTTACTGTGTCCAAGTTGTCTAAATTATGGTTATTTGTGACACTCGTTGGTTTCCTGTCTGCATGTGAAAGCCTCTCTCTGTTACAAGCTAATGGTCAACTGGATAAAATGCTCATTAATCTCAATATCACAGCCTCCCTCGTGACTGATACTTAGTGTTTCCGTGCCTCTGAGAAAATGACTTAGAAAATTGCAATGATATGGCAACAAATCATATTTTGACACAGCAGAAAACAGCACGTTCGAATCTCCCAGGCCCGCTGTAGCTATACGTCATACTTGCATAGCTAGATATCTGGTTGGGGGAAAAAACAGGATAAATATTGAAGTTTCAGAAGTATCCCATTCCTGGGGTGTGAAATAAAGAGATGGAGAGGAAAGAGATTAAATGAGTATGGGTTGTCTGTGTGTGCTCTGACTAGTGAGTATGGAAACTGCCACAGGCACTTTCTGTCTCTAATGAAGCATGTCTTCTGTGCATGGGATGTTTAGTGGCACACAAGAAAACTGGAGGCACAAAATGTCTGCGTGTTTTTTGTTGTTGTTATTGTTTTGTTTTGTTTTTTTCGGGTTTTTTTTTACCTGAAAAAGCCTACCTACCCATTTGACAGGTCCATAACACCATGTATCATTGGCATAGTGGATATAAAAAATAATAATAATAAATAACAGTAAGATTTCCCAATGTAAATGTGAGCAGTGTCAAACTATAGCTAGTACAGAGTGTTTGTAGTCATGGTTTAGTATTTTCATTGTGCATGAACACTTATGGAGTGTATCAGACCTAGACAGTGTTATCATGCAGTTATCCATTCTGCCATATTCAGCAGGGGGAAAATGCTATTTTGTCTGAGAAAGCTAAGCACACATACAACCACAAACACTTCCACCATTTTTATTGGAAATAACAACCCTGCCAGTAGTGTTTTTCTCCTCTTTGTCCATTTCTGCATCCTTTTCCCTTCTTTGACTGATTGTTTTAATTTAAAAACACACTTATCTATTTACTTTTCTTTTCCACAGACTTCCTATCGGTCGGGACCAGGTCAGCCCAATCTAATTTTGCCGTAAAATAGAAAAATGCAAGAAGATACTTCCCCTCTCTCTCTCCATTCCTTTGTTCCAGCTCTCTTTCGTGCCTCCGTTATTTTGACCTCCAGATTTTAAAATAAGGTGAGGAAAAAGGGTTAGAAAAAAAAAGCATTGAAAATTTATGCAGCCTGGGTGGTGTGAAATGAATTGTAAGAAGCGCCAAACATGAATGTGCGACGTGAAAAGGACACGATGGGAAGCAGCAAATTTGAACTGCTGATGAGCTCTGCAGATGGGCAAATTATGGTAAAAATATTACACACAAAATTGCATATTTCACAGAGGTACTCGCTGAGATGCATATGAAAACAGATATGTGCGACACAAACTCCTGCACACACTCACACCTATCCTTTGAACCTACATTAAGCCTTGAATTCTTAATAGAGATACCTTCAATTTCTTTTTCCACGCTGAACTGGCACCACTTTACATGCCCTTATGCTTGCATTAGGTCAGAGCACAAACATTTGCCCCTATGACACACTTGAAGAGTTGAAGAGTTTTAGCTAGGTGATGTAGTAATAACAGCACTGCTTTTGCTCATATCTGACTGGCATTGCTACAGTTTCTTCTAGACTGGGATGGACATGGCTCCTTTGGAATCAGGTTTGGGATTAATATGTTACAAAGTAGTCTGCAGGCAGGAATCCACTAGAGTCTGTCTGTGCTGTCTCAAACGAGCTATCAGAGTTGCAGTAAAACCCTCACATCATTGTCACGTCCTCTATCATGTAGTGTGTGAGGATGAAAGATGGTCAGGGAATAACTGCTGGAACTAGAGAGATGGGTTGATTTTTTTTGACAAGCCAGGAAAGAAATCCTTAAGCGTGAGTGGTGTTAGACAGGCCCTTGTCAATAGCCAGTGGTCACTGAGTGGGCATTAGTCATAGTCCAAAATCAAGCATTTCTTTCAGGTCAGTACACACATTAGGTAGCATAATGTTCTTCCCAACTTCAGATTTTTACTTAGAGACATTTAATGTGTTTTGAAGTCAATCCTTGAGCCAGCCCATTAACAAAACAAACAAAAAAAAAAGTATCATATAAAGTTAAGCTGTACTGGTATGTTTCTACTACATATTCAAAAACTGAACTGACCCAAAGAGGAGCCTTGAGGATGTAGTTCACCAACATGACAGTTGGTACAGTCATAGTCACAACTGTACAACATGTTGGTATCATTATTGTAAAAGCCAAGATTATTTAATTTAATTTAGGTTTTTTTATATATATAACTACGTATGTTATTACTTTAAGTGAAGGATACTGATATCACCAATAGGCAATAGCAGAGTAAATAGAGGATGATGGATTTGAAAGAATGAATCCCTGCCTTCCTTGTTTTTGTTAAAGCCTGTTTTCTCTCCCAGGAGTGTGCATCAAATTAAACAAAGGTTAAAATGTAAATTGGGTTTCCAACAGATTATTAGCTATGCTCACATTACACAAGAAAAAGCTTCCATAATAGAAACAGTTCATCACATTACAATACATTCCAAAAATATGAACAATATATAAACAAATATAATACTGGGATATTCATATATTTATACAGTATAGAGTATGCATATTTATACTGTATATTTTTAATATACTGTATATGGATGGCATGGTGGCACAGTAGGTATTGTTGCTGCCGCACAGCTTCGGGGTCCAAGGTTCCATCCTGAACATGGTCTTCCCATGTCTGCATGGGTTTCCTCCCAACTCCCAAACACATGATGACCTTGACCAGGATACAGCACTTACTGAAGATTTTTAATACACTATATGGCCAAATGTTTGTGGACACCTGACCATCACACCCATATGTGCTTGTTGAACATCCCATTCCAGATTTAGTCCCCCTTTGGTGTTATATTAACCTCCACTCTTCTGGGAAGGCTTTCCACTAGTCCATTCAACCACAAGATCATTAGTGAGGTCAGGCAATGATGTTGGGTGAGGAGGCCTGGGGTGCAGTCGGCATTCCAGTTCATCTCAAAGGTGTTCAGTGGGGTTGAGGTCAGGGCAAACCATGTCTTCATGGAGCTTGCTTTGTGCACAGGGGCATTGTCATGCTGGAACATGTTTGGACCTCTTAGTTTCAGTGAAGGGAAATTTTAATGCTACAGCATACAGAGACATCCTATACAATTGTGTGCTTCCAACTTCGTGGCAACAGTTTGGAGAAGACGAGCATATGGGTGTGAAGGTCACGTGTCCACATACTTTTGGCCATATTGTGTTTATCGACAAAATAACCCAAAAATGTTTACATGTATTTGAAAAACGTTCTTGGTAAAAATACAGCTTCCACAAAAAAATAATGTAGGATTGAAAGAATACATTTTCTTACTTTTCTGCCCATTCAGACAGCAGGCTTATGTCCTGATCCCCATGAGCTCCACTGTTTTGATCCCCATGCTCTGGGATACTATTTCAAAAGTCAAGGTCTACCACTGTCAAGTGAAGTGACAGTTTACAGCAAGTATATCCAAACATTTATCTAAAAAAGTTCTTTTCTTTTAAATCAAACAGCTGCTGTTATGTGCATTGGTTACCTGATATATTAGTCCATTAGCTATAGTAGCATGTCATGACTCCAGAATTGTGTAAATTCCCAAGGGCAAGGATATTACAAGATGCTGGAAGCATTGTACATGTCATACCATGAGAAAACTATTGTATAAGCAATTAACATGACTGACTGGCAACAACAATTACTTTTTAATGTTTGACCATTAGTGATCAGTTCATCGCTTTAAATAAGACAGATGGATTTGAAGTGGTTATGTTTTGCAGTGGTGCTTCACATTACCGCTTTTAACAAGCACCAGGACCCCAGACTCTGAACAGATGAGACATTTGTTTTGAACTTTTTTTTTTTTTTTAACAAGTCATATCATCACTTCACTAATCAGACTAGAGATCGTAAATTAATAAAAAGATTGAGGAAAGCCTGTGAAAATTATTTTCTTTCTAGATGAGTGCCTTCAGTTAAATAATTGACGTAAATGCATGTGATTTAATGAGCTACAACAGAGGATCTGCTACAGAAGCAGCGATGGTTCATGTCTAACAAAAAAAAAAAAAAAACTGGAATTGCTGAATTACAGGCAGGCTTTTTTTTTCATATGATGATCCTTCTCCTACAGTATTTTTCAAGTGCTTGATTCAATCCAGACTGCAGTCCACAAGTTGAAGACTCCTGGTATATATTAAATAGTTTTAGGTATATGGTCATATACAGTTTGAGACAACTTATGACAACCATCAAAATGATAGAGGAAACATGTCTGCACAGTGAGTCAGCAGCCTTAGGGTGCATATATAATTTGCAATCACTTTCCTACTCAGTCAGACTTTGGCAACATTGGGCATTTATAGCACATTAGTGAAAGCACTCATTCATTCAGAAGGGGATGGCTGTTGGTGTAAGACTTTTTATTGGTTTTACAAGAGAGTGCATGAAATTAAGCTCTGGCATTACACTGTTAATTAACTCATGGGTAATGAAATAGCCTACCTCCTGCACACATATTACAATTCCATGATCACTATTTAGAATATCATGACTTCATTAAGTTTTGTGCACAACTGTCCATGCACAATATATTATTTAAAAAAAAAAAGAAAGGCAACATAATAGTATGAGCTGGATCAAGTGCTATTTTAGACGTGATTAATTAGAGTGGAAGCCATATTGGCAACACATTTTACAGTGATTAATGTAATAGTTATAATGAGGTTTATTTAGATGTTTATTTCAATGCTTGCCATCTTCTAATAATCATCGTAGTAGACTTTTTTTTTCTTATTGTGTCTTGCTTTTATGTTACATCATATTACATTTGGGATCTATGGGGGAAAAACACCAGATTTTTTTCACTTTTTTTTTTTCACAGTTCACATTTTCAGTCCAGATTTCTTTCAGGCTTAAAGGTAAGTGCTTGTGTTTAATGGTGGTAGTCTACTGAAAAACCCCTTCTCAGACACTTTTACTCAAGAAAAATCTGGCAACCTCGAGGATGTGAACTACACTCAGGTTATTTTAATGATCTGAATGGGGAGCCCAGAAAATCAGCTTAGGTACCTACGTAACCCAACTCTGAATACGAGTAACTTTCCCAGTGTAAATGTTGACACAGAACAGCTTTGGAAATTAAGGTCACAACTTAAGTAGCCAACTCTGAATATGGCCCATGGCAAGTGAAAAACTAAGCAGCTCTTTAAAGAGAAAAATCGCCTAGTAAAACCAACTTCCAGACATATTCAGCAAGGTTTCCTTACATTGGTTTTCAGTTTCTGGCTATGTTGTGTGTATATTTCTAAAAATTCTATAAATTCCATTAATTTACAGATAGGGTTTTACAGTTTATTTAACTTCACAATGTATACAGAGTTCATCAGTAAAAAGTCTTAAAAAGAACCGTTAGGGTTTGTACTGTTAGGTTTAATAAGTAAAGTTCTGTTAGCGATGCACTGATAATTTGCTTACACGGTACTACTGTATGTTGTAAGAGTCACACTTGCAACTGCACCAGCAAACAGAATGTGTTTGTACTCTACTCTTTCCCACTTTGGCTATAGATTATTAGTGTGTGTGTGTGTGTGTGTGTGTGTGTGGAAATATTGCTACTGTGAGCTAAGCCTACTAAGTCGTCACATAGGCTATTCTTTTGCTGCTTGACTGAGACCCCAATTGGGGAGCCTAGAAATAAATTACTTTCACTCCATGAATATCTTTTTGTACGTCAACTCGCACCCACAGTATCAATGTTACTTCTACACTGAGCACCACAGATGAAATCAAATTAAAAAGAGATTCACACAAAATCCGGAGCACAGATACAATAAAGGAAACACCAAACAATGTATACATACATCAGTTATAACGAGCTGCTATGTCTTTTGTCTTCTTGTTGATATTAGTTAGATAACAGACCCTCCATTCAATTGAACAGTTGGAAACAGGTGATGTGGGTGGAAGTCTTTCTGAAAGAAAATCTATTTGTATGTGATAAAAAATAACAGAGGATGTCTCATCATACCTTCTACTGCTCTGAGATTGAAGTTTTGCGCTGATTACAGCAGGTTCCACATAGTGCTGCTTGCAGTGGTTTCCAAATGGCAGTCCTATCATAAATCTTACCATTGGGAAACTAATGATGTGCAGTTTTGGTTGAAACTGAGTGGGGGGATGGTTTTACTTCAGCTCTGTGCTGTTTTTTAGGCAGTTGTTTCAGTTATTCACATACAGGCCTGTCAGTGAGATTCAGATTCCAGCCCTTCTTCCCACCCAAGGCTGCTTTTCCTTGTTTGAAATATGCTGTCATAATTTTGGACACTGTCTCTCTTGACACGTTTTTCTGTTTCTTTGACTGGCAAGCCTGCAATTTGCCACCCAACTTTCTCTTCTTTCACAGTCTGTCTCAAACTCAAAACTCAGTGTTTAAAATGCCTTTAATAAGAGAATCATATGGCATTGGTATTAAAATGAAAAGAAATGTGTATATTCCCCTTTATGTCATTCAAATATGAAACCACAAATTGGTTTTATATTATGAATTATCGATTGTTTGACATGGTCAAATTAATCATAGGTTCATTAGAGCATAGGGCCTACACTTTTAACTTCATGAAGAAATGCATCTTAAACGAGTACACAAAATTGGAAACACCCCCAATCCGGATTAAATCAGTGCTGCTTGTTTGCATTAGTGACAATAACGTAAATTTTGGTCAATTTGAAATGAATTGGTAGGTTAAATTACTTTTAGAGACATTTAATATACTTTAAGATACATTAAGATTCAATATTCTTCCTCTATTAGTTTCATCTTTTGATAAATAACAGAACATTATCTTTGTCATTTGGGACTTTTTTTACAGTTTCATGATGTGAGTTGCTATGGTCTGCACAGAAATATCTGCACTGATCTTCAATTCATTATTATCTGAATGTGCATTGTGTATATAATTTGCATATCACTAGTTATGCACAGCATGGCTTCAGGTTTCTGGTCTAGTCCCCATGTGAAACACTTAAATCTTAAGTTTTCTGAGAATGTGTTTTCATCATGTTTTAATCATGTTAATATAAAGTGACTTTACCTGTGTAAACATTGATTTTAGATATTGCTGACTTTATTTGTCCACTCATATGGCCTATGGTCATGACAAGAGAAAATGTAAATAATATCACATAGTAGTAGAGATATTCCATGCCATATGTTTCATATGATTCATAGTTCCCACAATAACCTAATCATATTGTGTTGTTTGTTTGTTTGTTGTTATTTGTTTGTTTGGGGTTATATAGGAGCGATTTTGAACCTGGGGGTGGACACTGAAATGCTACGGGTTTTTTTTTTTTTTTTTTTTAATAAAGCACTTAAATGCTCATTTCTAATGACTTTAGTCGCAAGCTCTTTTAATACTTTTCATTGGTTATTCGCAAATATTTGCAAAACACACAGACAGTCGTAAAGGGTGACCAATAGCATTGATTTATGAAATAAAATAAAAATGACGAAATATGTAGATACGAGTTCTGATGTACATCACTGAATGAAGCTCAATTTATTCATTAATATTACTCCAAACAGAGAATTGTTCATTTAAAACGCATGGGCTGAAATAGCTATGATATCCTAAGTGGTATAAGTGGTAAATCTTTCATCTATACGTTAGTGTGCTCAAGAGCGTCTGAATGTTGTGTCATAACCGCCCTCACCTCAGGATGCGAGGCTTTTTTTCCACGGACGGTCACGGAATATTCGAGTCATCTCCAAATGAATTAATTCCGCTTTCATTGCGTAAGAGTAGCCACCTCTCTCAAAATCCATATAAGGTTTTGCTTAGATAATATAAGGCACTTTGCTCTAGTCAAGCTTGGCAACAGACAAATGGTTCAGGGAGCCCAAGCTTCTTGAGTCTGACCCATGAGCTTATTATAGCAAAAGTTCAGGGGGTTTTTTTGTATTGAATTATATTTCTAAAAATTGCGGAATAGATTAATTTGGTCGGAGACAGCCAGGCAATGCGAAATTAAATTTGAGATTAGGAAAAAGTGGGGGGATAAAACCTAGATTTTGAAATGTGGGGGGAACACACATATGTTTGTGTGTGTGTGTGTGTGTGTGTGTGTGTGTGTGTGTGTGTGTGTGTGTGTGTGTGTGTGTGTGTGTGTGTGTGTGCAGTATACTAGTATATGTGCAGTATACAGCAAACTACTAAACTTTATGAAATAATATTACTTCCAATGGATGATGAGCATGTTTAGAAAAAGTGTAAGTTATTGTTGTGGGATGCCTGAGGGACTTTAATTAATACTATTAATAATTTATGAACTTTTCAGAAACTTTTAAAGGTAACTTTAGTGGCCTGCACATTAATCTGTTGATCTGCCTTGCTCTTCATATTCAGAGTTGGCAACTGAAGTCTAAAAATTACATCAGTACAATGCTGTGAAAAAGTATTTGCCCCCATCCTGATTACTTCTGTTAATATCTCATACTAAATTGTTTCAGAAATTAAAACAAAATCTAAGATAAAACAAAGGCAACCTGAGTAAACACAAAGTTTTTAAATGATAATGTTATTGATTGAAGCAAAAAAGTTATCCAATACCAACTGGGCCTGTGTGAAAATGTATTTGCCCCCATAGTTACCAATTCCCCAAATCTATGAAACTGCATTCATAATGGGGTTCAGTTGGACTAGACACAACCAGACCTGATTACTGCAAACCCTGTTCAATCAAATCAACACTTAAACAGAACTTTTTCAACAGCATGAAGTTGGTTAAAAGGTCTTACCCAGTAACACACTATGCCAAAGTTGAAAGAAATTCCAGAAATGATGAGGAAGAAGGTGATTGAAACACATCAGTCTGCGAAGATTTACAGAGCTATTTCAAAGGCTCTGGGACTCTGAATGACCACAGTGAGAGCCATTATCTCCAAATGGAAAACAGTTATTGCTGCAACCAGATTTTAAGTTTAAGGGGACAATTAGTTTTTCACATAGGTGATAGGTGTTGGATAACTTTTTTTTGCTTCAATAAAAATAAATTAAAAAAATAAAAACTGTATTGTGTGTTTACTCAGTTTGCCTTTGTTTTGTGCTGTATTTCATTTGAAGATCTAAAACTATTTGGTATGAGATATAGACAAAAACAGAAGAAATCAGGATGGGGCAAAAACTTTTTCACAGCACTGTATGTACACAGGGAAAGTTCATATTCAGAGATGGTTTAAGCACATAACTTACAAGGTTATTTTCTGGGTGTGCTATTCAGATTATGCAAATTACCTGCATGTAGTCCACGCCTCTGCACTTGCCATTCTTTTTCTTGAACAGAAGTGTCCAAGACACAAGTGACACAAGACACTGATATTTAAAATATCATCTATAACCCCAATTCCAAAAAAGTTGGGACGCTGTGTAAAATGGAAATAAAAACAGAATGCAATGATTTGCAAATCTCATAAACCCATATTTTATTCACAATAGAACATAGAAAACATATCAAATGTTTAAACTGAGGAAATGTACCATTTTAAGAAAAAAATAAGGTAATTTTAAATTTGATGGCTCCAACACGTCTCAAAAAAGTTGTGACGGGGCAACAAAAGGCTGGAAAAATAAGTGTTACTAAAAAGAAACAACTGGAGGAACATTTTGCAACTAATTAGGTTAATTGGCAACAGGTCAGTAACATGATTGGGTATAAAAAGAGTATCTTAGAGAGGCAGAGTCTCTCAGTAGTAAAGAAGGGATGGAGTCTGGATGGAAGCATATGTTGCTCTAAAACCTGTATATACCTTTCAGCATTGATGGTGCCTTTCCAGATGTGCAAGCTGCCCATTCCATAGGCACTAATGCACCCCCATACCATCAGAGATGCAGGCTTTTGAACTGAGTGCTGATAACAAGCCGGATGGTCCCTCTCCTCTTTAGTCCTCTTTAGTTTAGAGGACGTGGCGTCCATAGTTTCCAAAAAGAATTTCAAATTTTGATTCATCTGACCACAGAACAGTTTTCCACTTTGCCGGAGTTCATTTTAAATGAGCTTTAGCCCAGAGAAGACGGTGGCGTTTCTGGATCATGTTCACATATGGCTTCTTCTTTGCATGATAGAGCTTTAACCAGCATTTGTGGATGGCACGGCGAACTGTGTTCACAGACAATGAGTTCTGGAGGTGATTCTGAGCCCATGCAGTGATTTCCATTACAGAATTATGCCTGTTTTTAATGCAGTGCTGCCTGAGGGCCTGAAGATCACGGGCATGCAATATTGATTTTCATCCTTGTCCCTTGCACACAGAGATTTCTCCAGGTTCTCAGAATCTTTTGAGGATATTATGTACTGTAGATGATGAGATATTCAAAGTCTTCACAATTTTACGTTGAAGAACATTATTCTGAAATTGTTCCACAAATTGTAGATGCAGTTTTTCACAGATTGGTGAACCTCTGCCCATCTTTACTTCTGAAAGACTCTGCCTCTCTAAGATACTCTTTTTATACCCAGTCATGTTACTGATCTGTTACCAATTCCAGCTGTTTATTTTTAGTAACACTTACTTTTCCAGCCTTTTGTTGCTCCGTCCCAATTTTTTTCAGACGTGTTGTGACCATCTAATTCAAAATGACCTTATTTTTTCCTTAAAATGGTACATTTCCTCAGTTTTGATATCTTTTCTATGTTCTATTGTGAATAACATATGGGTTTATGAGATTTGCAAATCACTGCATTCTGTTTTTATTTACATTATATTGGGGTTGTAGATCGCTGCCTGTAAACATAGGCACTTGCCTTTAAGCCTGAAAAAATCATGGCTATAAAAAGTGGACTGAAGAAGAAAATTGTGGGGTTTTATCTTCTTTGCTGTCATGTAATATGATGTAACATAAAAGCAAGAGATGAAAAACTACTAATACATTGTCATAATTGAAAACATGGCTGACACTGAAATAAACATCTAATACAAGTCTAGTATATTTGCAATATATTGCTATTTTGATTATGAATTTAACTAGGAAAAAATAACTCAGTGTTAATAATTTTTTTAACACTGAAAAAAACGTGCCCAGGTTTGATGGATAAGCTGACCAAGCACAGCTCATTTTATAATTTTATCCATAAAAAATTCAGTCCTCTGTTATTGTAAATAATTACAAATAGAGTTCCATTTTTTTTATTTCTAAAGCTTAATGTTTGCATATATTGTTGAAAAATATAAAACTGACCAAATCATTTCTTTCAGGGTGTTTTCCAATAAAAATTTGGATTTTTTTCATAGGCGATTTTTTTTTCCCCCTCTTTTTTGTGGGTTTTGGATTCTGTTACATCAATACAGTATCTAAAAATAAATTGAAAAAAATTGAAAAATGGCATGTCACTGTCTTCAAATTAGCAAAAGAAATGAATGCGACATCACTGAGACATAATCTGTGCATGTTGTGCCGACGTTGGCCTGACGTGTGTGTGCCACGTGGCATTAACTCAGTTAATCCTCACTCAGCGTTGCTCTCAAACATGCATGTTTAATGTGCATGTTTGAGGGCAACGCTAAGTGAGGATTAACTGAGTTAATGCCACGTGGTGGATGTGTTGGTGTGCTTTATTTGTTTATTGCCATGCATATTGTAGAGTATTTGGCTGATTACACTGTGTACTGCTTTGTGTGTCGTGTAATGAATAGCTGAATGAAGCTCAGTCATTTAAGTAACCTATTGTAACTGCACTAGTACAATAAGGCAATTAAACCTTTAAACTTCTTGGCAAAACCTTTGTACTGTGATGTATACAGTATGTCACTGAGCTTACTATATATGTATATATATATATATATATATATATATATATATATATAGCCTGCATCAGCTGCTCTTCCAGACATGCGTAATATTTGTCGCAAAGTATATTGGAGTGATACAGGTATTTCTTTTTCTTTGTTACTTCTGTTTTCTCAGAGACAGAAAAAGTGCCAATTCTAAGCCATGAAATGACAGACAAAATGTGTTTCTGGAAATATAACACCTCTCATTTTCCTTCTTTTGTTGCTGTGTGTATTTCCTTTTCTTTTCACCTTCTCAGTTTAAGCTTCGATTTTATTCCTATTTCTTACCTGTATTTGTATATTAAAGCTTATTTAAAGCTATCCAACTGGCTGCCATCGTACACTACTGTGATTTCCATAGTAGTCTGCAAAAGAGCTGAGCAAAGGAAAAGAAAGCAACAGAAATGCAAGTAAGCTCTGTGGTGTTGTGAGAGGGTTAATTTCACAGGTTTATTTCACTGATCTCTCTCTCTCTCTCTCTCTCTCTCTCTCTCTCTCTCTGGTGATGACTCTCACTACTAATTTCCACACTTACAATCTCATGCCTGGTTGTTTTTTTTTTTTTTCTAGGACTTTAGTGTCACAAGTGCATGTACACATACACTATATGGCCAGAATTATGTGGACAACTGCCCATTACACCCGTATATGCTTGCTGAACATCCTGTAACAAAACCATGGGCATTTGTATGGAGACAGTCTCCTTTACATTTATGGGAAGTCTTTCCACTAGATTTTGGAGCATGACTGTGGGATTTGTGCTCATTCAGCTCGTGGCATTAGCATTAGAGCATTAGTGAGGTTGGGTACTGATGTTTGGTGAGGAGGCCCGCTGCGCAATGGACATTCCAGTTCATTCCAGTGCTTCGTAGAAACAGTTTGGGGAGGAAGCAAAATTTGCATGTGATGGTCAGGTGTCCACATACTTTTGGCCAAATAGTTACCATATAGTGACAGTGCTTTAGTCCTTTATGTAAAGCAGTGTCAGTGCTTTAGTCCTTTATGTAATGCAGTGTCAGTGCTTTAGTCCTTTATGTAATGAAGTGTCAGTGCTTTAGTCCTTTATGTAATGCAGTGTCAGTGCTTTAGTCCTTTATGTAATGCAGTGTCAGTGCTTTAGTCCTTTATGTAATGCAGTGTCAGTGCTTTAGTCCTTTATGTAATGCAGT
The DNA here is from genome assembly GCA_023630585.1 of Cranoglanis bouderius. Classification (NCBI taxonomy): domain Eukaryota; kingdom Metazoa; phylum Chordata; class Actinopteri; order Siluriformes; family Cranoglanididae; genus Cranoglanis; species Cranoglanis bouderius. The sequence goes on from CM042568.1 coordinate 14,143,002, forward strand.
GTCAGTGCTTTAGTCCTTTATGTAATGAAGTGTCAGTGCTTTAGTCCTTTATGTAATGCAGTGTCAGTGCTTTAGTCCTTTATGTAATGTAGTGTCAGTGCTTTAGTCCTTTATGTAATGAAGTGTCAGTGCTTTAGTCCTTTATGTAATGCAGTGTCAGTGCTTTAGTCCTTTATGTAATGTAGTGTCAGTGCTTTAGTCCTTTATGTAATGCAGTGTCAGTGCTTTAGTCCTTTATGTAATGCAGTGTCAGTGCTTTAGTCCTTTATGTAATGAAGTGTCAGTGCTTTAGTCCTTTATGTAATGCAGTGTCAGTGCTTTAGTCCTTCATGTAATGCAGTGTCAGTGCTTTAGTCCTTCATGTAATGCAGTGTCAGTGCTTTAGTCCTTCATGTAATGCAGTGTCAGTGCTTTAGTCCTTCATGTAATGCAGTGTCAGTGCTTTAGTCCTTCATGTAATGCAGTGTCAGTGCTTTAGTCCTTCATGTAATGCAGTGTCAGTGCTTTAGTCCTTCATGTAATGCAGTGTCAGTCCTTTAGTCCTTTATGTAATGAAGTGTCAGTGCTTTAGTCCTTCATGTAATGCAGTGTCAGTGCTTTAGTCCTTTATGTAATGCAGTGTCAGTGCTTTAGTCCTTTATGTAATGCAGTGTCAGTGCTTTTGTCGTATGTCATGCAGTGCATTAGTATCATTTTAACCTCATCAGTATCATTTTAATTTATCATAATGTATTTAACAGTTGAACCAAATGCCCTCATTATAATAGGTTTGCATGAAATGTCTTTCTTTTTTTGAATTACATTACTAAGATATTACTACAGGTGTGTGTGTGTGTGTGTGTGTGTGTGTGTGTGTGTGTGTGTGTGTGTGTGTGTGTGTGTTTCAAATGCTTCTTGATAATAATATTGATCCTGTGTCTTCTTATTTCACACTCAGTCAAAAAATGTTTTCTCCTATATCTGTGAGGGTTTCTTGACAGATGCCTTATCACCTTTTGAAAGTTTAGACACTACAAAGGATTTATTTCAAAACCTACCTCATTTCTTAGCAAGCTCATGAGACAGCTTTTTTCTGTCAGTGTTGTGTTATGTTGTAAGACTGAATGCACTGAATGCATTAAAACAATCGGAACAGTAAAAGAGTGAGTGAGTGAAATGAGGAAATGAGAAATGATTTACTCTGTAGTCTCTGTATTTTTTAAATGGCAGACAAAGCCTCCTTTAAATTAAAGCATTATTTGAAATTAGTTCTCATGCATTGCCAGGGCCATTTACATTGACGGTTGGGGAAGTTGTTATGGAATTTTGAATTATTTATTTATTTGTTCATTCTTTCAATCTTAATGTCTCCTTTTTACCCCCTGCTTCCTCTTTTTTGTGCTCTTTATGGAACAAGTGTGCCATCTACTGAGAAACAAGATGTTACAAGTCAGTACGCATCCAATCCACTCTGACCTCCGCCCACCCCCACCCCCCCCCCCCACCACCACCACCCCCCACCCCCATCCCAGACACACACACACCCTCACACCCACAGAGAGATATGTGTTGATAATGAGGTGCTTGCACAGGATGAGTACTCTGATCTCACAAGGTACACCAGCTACACCAACTTCAAAGCCAAGGCAAAAGCAGAGACACTATGCAGAAACACATTGTGAAATTGAGGGCCCTTGGTGGTATGACTTGAGTGGCAGGCTATAGTGTAGGTCACGTAATGGATCTCTGAACTAAGCTGAAGCAAAACACCCACAACCATTTATTTAGTCCAAAAAAAGGACTTCCATCCGACCACATTAACATTCACTCTACTAAAAGAAATGTGATGTACAACTCTCTCCCTCAATACTAATCCCCTTCCACAGGCCTATGGTAAGGGCTCCTCATTCCCCAGAGTCCGTTACAGTGGGCAGAAAGTGGAGTCAGAGCCTGGAGAATGGGGAAAGGAGGGATGGAAATGGATTCTTTTAATAAGGATGGGGAAGTTAAAGGATCACCACATGTATTATTCATACACACTCACATCCGCTGAGCTTACAAAAAGTCCAATAGAAACTCCTGTTGTTTGACAGGCCTAGCTCTTTGACGCATGGAACTGCTTGAATTTCTCTTATAGAGGAGAAAGGCGATGAAGGAAAAAGGAAAAGTTCGTGGCAATAGAAAGAGAGAAAGAAGAACATGAGCGACAGAAAGAGAGGAAGTGGGAGTGATGCTGTGATACACAGGGTGCAGGAGCAATAATAAAGGAATATAAAAAAAATAACAGACACTGTCTGTATCTATATTGTTCATTTTTATGACTCCCAGGACGTCAAACCCTTTCTCATATTATGTCTTATGTCTTATATCTTTATCCATCTATTTGACTACTGCCATTATAAAAAGTTTTGGCACAAAACAAAAGAATGGCTTGTTATGGTTTGTCTCTTACTGTTATACTTGTGCTGTGGTCACTGTGTCCTATCGCTAGTAAACACAAAAAAACTGACTGTAGCAGGTTGATGTGGGTCTACATTATGAGGTAGGGGTTCGGGGATAAGTCAGAGGTGTAATGACTGATCTGACACATCTGATCTGTATTTCCTGGTATGTATTTATGTGTTTTTGTTCCTTTTCCCCTCTCGCTCTAGTATTGCAGATACAGTAGAGCAGAGCTGTGTAAGTGCAGAGAAATCCTCTATTTTGTTTCTTTTATTAATGTTTATTAAAGTTCAGTGCTTACCATGGGTCTGATGTGTTTTTCAAGTGGGTTGCTCCCAAATTTGTCACACTGACTTTGATGGAAATAGTATGTTTTATCAAATCTTACCAAACATTTCTGGAGCTCCATTAATGTGTTATATATTTTACGAAATGATGGTATGATGTATTATGGTTACAGTACTTTTTTACTCTATTAAATATTAAGGTTGTATATGCTACATTAAATGTCCTTTTGTGAAACTATTTTCTGTATTTGAATCCTAGAGTATAGTAACATTGCATAATAAATAAACACAGTTACATAGTTAGGGCATAGTTTTAGGAATAGTTTTTTTTAACTTGATCAAGCTAACTTGAGGAAAAATCTACACTAGAGTTCCTTCTTCCATATTAAATATCAACCCAATATCAAAGTATGTTTTTCAACCATATAACAATGTGTGATAGTAATATCACAGTTAAAGTATTACAGTGCTACAGTAAAATAATAGTAATATCATGGGCAAGAGTATGACAAGGATTACTATACCAAAACTGTATCACAGTTATATAAGTAATAAACATAGTTACCATACTTATAACCATATTTACCATAAAGCATCATAGTAAAAGCATAGTAAAGGAAAGCATAGTAAAATAAAGCGTAAGTGTCTTTAAAAAGACTGATGATACATGTTTATGCCCCGACTGACAGGGACATTCCAAACAAATGTCAGACATCCAAGACAGCCGTCATCTCTGTATAGGTCATAGTGTGAAAAGTGTGTAAAACACTTAAAGGGTCAGAGTTATGAAATGGAATGGATAAATGAATGCCTGTCTGAACCACTGCAAACTTTTTGATTACTTTTTCAGAGCTCTCCACATTGCTAATAAGAAAATCCTAACAGGCAGAGAGAGAGAGAGAGAGAGAGAGAGAGAGAGAGAGAGAGAGAGAAAAAAAAAAAAGAATTTTTACCACTAAAACCCTGGTGGATGTCAGTGGACGAGATGACTTTTTCAGATGTGTGCCAAGAAGCAGTACGAAAACAGAGCTAATTAATAATTAATAATAAGCAGCTCCTCCATTTTTTTACCATCCAAAAATGCAGTACTGTCTACTTGGCTCACAAGCTCATAAATAAATTCAAAGATTTGTGTGAGGTGAAAGTCACTGCTATGAGGAGCAAATGTGCATCTTTCACATTTCACAGTCTTTCCCATTGAGTGAATTAGCTTTTCTGCTGGCCGAACATGACTCACCTTCAGTCTGGCCACTGCTTTATTTAAAAAAGCAGAAAAGCATAGTTTTCAGGTGTGTCCCATGTCACAATAGGACAAAAATATTAAATGTTACAGCTGAGGTGTAGATTTTGTTGGCACCAGTGCTTTGTAATCATGTGAGTAGAGACACAAGAAGTCTTTTTACAAGGAAAATGCTGGAGTTTTAAGTAGTATTCATGTGATGTGTGCTGTCTGATAACTTGATAGCTTGATAACTCCAACAAAATAGACTTCAAGTGAAAATTATAATGAATTTCCTGGTTACAATTTTTGACCATGTAGTACACATTTATAGAAGAGATTTATTTATAATCGCACTATCCACTGTCACCTAGATGAGGATGGGTTCCCTGTTGAGTCTGGCTCCTCTCAAGGTTTCTTCCTCATATCATCTCAGGGAGTTTTTTCTTCCCACCGTCGCCTCTGGCTTGCTCATTAGGGATAAATTTATATGTTTAAAATGTATATCCTGAATTTATAGATTTCTGCAACGCTGCTTTGTGACAATGTTCATTAGTCCTCTCACAGGGTTTAGCTATCAGTGTAAATTAAATTTTGGATGTTGCCATCTCAGGTCACTTCTGCATGTTTTTAGTACGTCCGCTTCTGCTGACATGAAAGACAGAGTAACAATTTAGTGCTTTCACTAATGCTCTCCGTTCTAAAACTTTCTTACATGTAAACTCAACAGTGCATGAGTTGGTCAGTGCTTTTAACTTTAGATTACGATCTGTTTTAGATAGTGTTGCACCAGAAAATAAAAATGAAGAGAAACCACTGACTACAAAAATGGCATGGGAAAATGAACAGATAATCGACTAAACGGCATTGGAGGCACACCAGCTAACTATTCACCGTGAAGCTCTTAGAAATTCTATTAATATTTATAATAATGTGTTAAGAACAGAGACCTTCCTATTTCTCAAAATTGGTAAATGACAACAAACCCATGAGATCTATTTTCAATTATTGATTGTTTGTTAAATCCTAAATCAAACAAATGATTATCTCACTGAGACCTCACCAGTTAAATGTAATAACTTTCATTTTTAAACACAAAAAATACAAATTTTCAGGCATATTTTGCAATTATAGAAACTTGGATTCTACATTTACTCAGTGGTGAAACACTGTGGAAAATTTTAAAAAGATTAGTGAGTTATGAATTATGAAGCTAAATTCATCCACCTGTATTTTAGATCCTATTCCAACAACACTTTTTTATGAGATATTTGACAGCCTTTGTGAATTAGACACTGTAAACTGTTCTCTAGAAATAGCCACTTGCCAGACACACTGAAAATAGCAGTTATGAGACCTTTACTGAAAAGAAAATACCTTTGTTACTCACTCTTTAGCGAATGCAGGAAATTCTGTAATCTTCCATTTCTGAGTAAAATACTTGAAAATGTAGTCTTCTCACAGCTAAATGAGTTCTTAAAATAATAATAACAGTAATAATAATAATCACCGTCATCATCATCGTGAAAAATTCCAGTTTGGGTTCAGATTGGATAGCACTAAACAGCATTAGTGAAAGTAGTATAAATGATCTGAGACTGAATGCTGAGACAGACGATACTTTTGGATTTAACTCCTGTTTTTGAAACTATAGATTAAAGAGCTTAAACAGCTTGATAACTTGGTTGGTCTTTCTGGGATTGTGTTACACTGGTTTTCTACCTATTTAACTGGAAGATAATATTCTGTTAGTCTAGATGTTTCAAATAAGCATGATCTGTGTGGTGTATCACAGGGCTCTGTATTTGCCCACTTTTATTTTCTTTGTATATGTAGCCATTGGGTCATGGGGTCAGTTTTCATAGTTATGCTGATTATACCTATCACACTTATACATATTTGTAGCACGAGATTATATAACTAACCGTCTGTCCAACCCTGTTGGCTGGATAAATAGACCTTTTTTTAAAACTAAATAAAGACAAGACGGAAATACACTGTATGGCCAAAAGTATGTGGACCCCTGACCATCACACCCATATGTGCTTTTGAATTCCAGATTTAGCTCCCCTTTGGTGTTATAATAACCTCCACTCTTCTGGGGACGCTTTCCATTAGATATTAGAACATGGCTGAGGGAATTTTCATTGAGAGCATTAGTCAAGCACTGGTGTCAGGTGAGGAGGCGTGGGGTGCAGTCTGCACTATAGTTCATCCCAAAGGTGTTCAGTATGGTTTAGGTCACTCGGGGTCTTCCATTCCAACGTTAGGAAACCATGTTTTCGTGGAGCTCACTTTGTGCACAGGGGTATTATCATGCTGGAACAGGTTTGGGTCCCTTAATTCCAGTGAAAAGAAATTGTAATGCTACAGCATACAAATACATTCTATACAACTGTGTGCTTCCAACTTTGTGGCAACAGTTTAGGGAAGAACCTCATATGAGTGTGGAGGTCAGGTGTGCATTAATACAGTATAGTGTCTTTGGTAGTGAAGCAATGAGAATAAAAAGATACACTCACCGAACACTATACTAATACTGTAGGAACACTATACTAATACTGTAGGTAGGGCCTACATTTTGCTCACAAGCAACCTCAATTCTTCATGGAATGGATTCCATGAATTCCTTTGAGATTCTTGTCCATGATGACATGATTGGATTCAGATCTGGTGACTGGGAAGGCCACTGAAGAACACTGAACTCATCGTCATGTTCATGAAACCAGTGTGAGACTTTTGCTTTGTGGCATGGTGCATTATCATGCTGGAGGTAGCCATTAGAAGATGGGTAAATTGTATGTTTTTCCAGTCTTCAACTGTCCAGTTTTGGTTCTTGGCTGACAGAAGTGGAACCTGCTTGAACCAGTCTGGCCATTCTCCGTTGACTTCTCTCATCAACGAGGCGTTTCTGTCCGCAGAACTGCCACCCACTGGGTATTTTTTCTTAATTGCAACATTCTTAGTAAACTCTAGAGACTGTTGTGTGTGAAAATGCCAGGAGCTCAGCAATTATAGAAATACTCAAACCATCCCATCTGGCACAAACAATCATGTCACTGTCAGAATCACTGAGGTCACATTTTTCCCCATTCTGATGGTCGATGTGAACATTACCTGAAGCTGCTGGCCCGTATCTGCATGATTTTATACATGGTACTGCTGCCACACTATTGGCTGATTAGATAATTGCATGAATGAGTAGGTGTACAGGTGTTCCTAATAAAGTGCTCAGTGAGTGTATATAACAGACTTTTATACATTTTATAACAGAAGTTACAAATCTTGGTGTAATTCTGGACTCTGGTTCATCTTTTAAACTGCACATTAGCAACATTACTAAAACTGCATTCTGTCACCAAAGGAATATATAGCATGGATGAGACCCTATCTCCAGTTACAAGATGCCAAGAAATAGATCCATGCTTTTGTTTTCTCTCTTGGCTACTGCAATGCATTGCTAACAGGACTACAACAAACAAATTACAACTGCAAATGCAGAAGTGAGAATATTTACACAAACTAGAGAGCAAGATCATATCAGACCAGTTTTATCATCACTCCAATGGCTGCCTGTTTCCTTTAGGATTGACTGTACAATTTTATTACTGGTTTTTAAATCTCTTAATGGTACAGCACCTTCATATATCTCTGACTGCCTGATAATCTATGTTTCAAATCATGCCTTAAGGTCATCTAGTGCTAGCCTTCAACATATTCCATGTATGAAACTTAAAAAGAGTGGCGAAGTAGCCTTTTGTTTTTTAATGCACCAAAGATCTAGAACGCATCACAATTAAACGTGTGAGCATTCTTCATGTGTGTGTTCATTCAGTGCACACGTTCTCACTCTCAAATGCTGAGCCACTGGAGAAAAAAAAAACTAAAACTGTGTGACACGAAGAAAATAGAAACATTCACTTTCCAACCTCTCACCTCTTCTGCTTCTGAACGCTCATCTAAAGGGTTCATGCAAGAGCTGCGCTTTGGCAGACATCTTCCTGAGAGTGCATCAAAACGTGTGTGTATGAAATGTGGAGGTAAGAAGGAAAAACGCTCTCATTATTCTCGTCAGCCATGCAGCCTGTCAGGAGCTAGTCACCAGCTATTAACCTTAGCGCACGTCAGCAGAATCTCACTCTCCCTTACTGTTTCTATTTTCTGTTTGCCTCTCAATTTTTCTTCCTCTCTGCAACACCATGTGCTCATCATCGGTGCTTCTTGAATGTCATTCCTGTGGAACCACTGTATTTACTCCAACACTCCTGGTTCAACTAGTAGTACATTTGGTCAATCATAGATGAACTGAATCTGTTAACACATTAAACTTTATCTTGGAAGTATCACCAACCCATAATCATCTGAAATCAATGGTTATCAATAAGTAATGTGCCAAGAAATCAATTGTTTTGAAATTGCAAACTTTACATTTACTTACATGCGAAGTGTTCAGAAAGTGTGTAAGACCACAGTTAGTGTTAGATTTCAGCAGAACGTCACTGCCATCTACTGCTGAAGCTGGTACCGCTTTTAACAAATGCTTCTCTTTTGACTTCCCAAAAGGCATGCCTTATGCTACATCTGGCGTTTAATAAGAATCATATGTGCATTTCTAGTATGAAACATGACTTTTTAATATAAAAAGATCATGTATATTTTCCTAATTATTAGTGATCACATTAAAGAGTGATTTTACAAAATCTCTGGCTACTTCCTGTCTCTAAAACTTAAACAAAAGAATAAACTGAGTTCCCACAATTAAAAAATAAAAATAAAAAATAGGAAGCAGTGAATTGAAAATAGTCTAATAGCTTAGCTCTTTATTGATGAGATTTAAACCACATGTTTAGTAAATCTTTGTACAGTATACAAATATTCACACAGCAAATTTGTGGGGGGGATGACATTTCTATCAATATCATTAACCCATATTATGTGGGCACTGAAATTGGGAGTTCAGTCTAATATCAGTCAACCAGAAATATCTGTTACAGAAATATCGGAATTCACTGATTATCATTCAATGGTCAACCTTACTGCACAATGCTAAGAAACTACAAACCTGTGGCTTTGCATGAAATTCTAATGTGGAATTTCATTTAAATAACACTTAGGTCTTGTGTAAACATTGCTTTATTATTTAATTTGGGTAATATTTGAGCTCCTTGTGCAAGAGGAAAATTAAAGTCCATTACTTGTTCTGTTTATTTCAGCAAGAGCCATTATCCAATTAGCCTAAAGACTGCTGCTGAGTGTGCACCATTTCCAGCACCATTTCCACGCATATTTAGTCCTGTGCTCTATCTCAAATGGGAAGCCAATATAAGCACACTCTTACAGTATGAAATAAATGGGTCTAGTGTGCCACTTTAACAGGACTATGCAATCTCTGTGTATGGGAAATAATATAGGACTACTTTCTTCTCCACTGTATTAACAGAATAAGACTGTGATAAATGGCAGTAGTGTGTGTCCTAATTGCTAAAAGCCAGCCAAAGCCCTAGTCATGTTCTGTGTAATGGCTGCCACAGATCTAAAACGGCACGCTACATTTGACTACTAATTGCAGCGCACTGTTTTGACACAGCCTAACGGTTAGTATGAGAGTATGCATTTTTGAACATATCTGAAATCATTTAATGTTACTCCATTTTAGTACGACCGAGTTTGACATCGACATGTTTACAGTGCAAATTTCCGATGTTTTATGAAAAGCTGATTGGGCAGATCATTCCCTAATTAATACAATGTGAAGGTGCATTGCAGGCTGTGTATATTTGTGTACAATTGTGTTACAATTGTCTGTAATTGCATTTTTAATATTAGGGTCAGTTCTGTCGTGTGCCGTAGGATGCAAGTTGTAAACATTTGGGAACCTCTGAACTTTCCAGAACTCAATCAGCCATTGTACCGGAGGAGGTGGCCCAAGTTTTTTTTGTTTTTTTTTAAAGTTTTATAATAAATATAAGTAAGATAGGAAATTGCATTCTGCAAGTCCTTATCAATATCCATAAGACGCAGACAAAACAGCGGTGAAAGACAATCTTTGTAGCGTACTGATGCAACATCAATGATCCTCATTCATATCTTTAGTTCCAACCTAAATATGACAAACCTGATAGAACTACTCAGTGTTTCAGAAGGCGACTCTGCAGGAAGATCTCTATAGGGTTGCTGCTGCGATGGTGATGCAATGGAGCATCAATCCTGGTCCTCTAGTATCTCTGCAGTGCACAGTTTAGTGTTTTCCCTGCTCTCAACACACCTGATTCATCTTATAATCAAACATACTGTATAAAAGCCCTATAAAAGCACTCTTGAAGTCTAAATGGGTGCATCAGAGCTCAGAAAACATTAAAAAGTGAAGTGGCTTCGTACTGCGGGAACAAGATGGAGAAACAACGCCCCAAAGCTTTGACCTAACAGAGAATTTTACTCCAGATTTCCTTCTCTGGTTTTAGACTTTTTTATGATAGTAGTGTTGGTGTGTGTGTGTGTGTGTGTGTGTGTGCATGTAGGGGCTGAAGCATAAGACAGTAGCCGAATGAACACATTCACGTTCAAAATTGATAAGAATTTTGCAGACGTGTGAGGAGTTGGTTGGATTTCACACGAATGATGTAAGAAAAGGTATAACCACAAATCCTGTCCTTCACCGTAATCTTAAACATACATAACTTGTCATAAAGGTAGCTTATACAAATTTTTATTCATCTGAAATCATGAGAAATAGTTCACTATGATCATACCTACTTAGCCCTAGTTTCCTCTTACACACAAAACAGTTGAACTAATGTAAGAGCATACACACCATAGACATTTCCCATATTGATGCCCATTGTCTGGTGCACTTTTACGTTAAATTCTGTTATATGTTATGTTAAACATATTTAACATGTTTTAGTTTTTCAACAGGATTGTACAGTGTCTTTCCTTAAGTGATGGCTTCAGGATGACTCAGATTCTCATACACGAGACACTTTATAAATAACAGTAAAATAAAAACCTGTGACAAGGTTTGTCAAAATAACATACATTTAGTGCCAGGCTGTGTATTACAGTGCGTGAGGATGAGGATCGTGATCACAGTGATGGTTAGGCCCTTGAAACAGAGCATCCAGTCCACGGAATAGGCGTTATTAATGGGTTGTTAAAATTTGCATATGCATATATAAAATACAGTCCTTCCACACATTACAAATGCATGTTCGACAGTTTTTTTTGTTTTTTTTTTTGTTTGTTTTTTTTTTTTTGGTTTTTTTTATCTATCTGAACATCGTTGTTATGGGAAAAAATAAAGAATGCACTGAAGAATAAATAAGCTAAGAAGCGTTCTAAATGCATCAAATCATTTTGGCTCCATCAATTTATTACTTTTTTAACACGTCTCTTCTATGTATCTAAACTCACTTACTCTGCAAAAAAGCAGCCCTTTCCAAATCAGGAAAGCAGTAGTGCAACAGCAGGATTTTTGGTAGCACTTCATCTGCAGCAGTCATTATGCCCTTATAACATAGTCAGTTTTACAACGCATACATTTTGTTGTACGAGTCATAAGATTTGGTGTAAATCAAAGAGGCCCTCATTTTTACTTCCTTAAATATTACTTACACAGCCTCCGCTCATCATGCTCATGACTGTATTATTCAGGCATTACGACCGTCTGTCTGCTTGACACTAAGTGCTACCTCTGTCTTACCTTTTTTTTTTTTTCCTTACCTTAAAGGTAATTAGTCAAGTACAGGGGCTCTGAGGCATCAGTAAACAGGAAATGACATAGAGCTGAAAACCCACATTCAACCCTACATCTTCACAATTATGGGCTCTTTTTGGTTTTACCTCCAGACCACAAGAGCCAAACTGATCACTTCTCTGATCATAAACAAACAAAACAAAACGAAACAAAAAAAAAACCTAATTCAGTAATGTTTCATCATGTTTATCATTATTAATCCACCAACCAAGGAAACAGTTGACATTGTTGAGGTGGATAGGCAAAAGGCACCAGGATTTATAACAATGGCACATACATTGCCTTTCATAAGTATTCACCCTCCTGAACTTTTCCATATTTGGTAGTGTTACAACCTGGTATTCAAATGGGCTTAATTAGGATAATATGTCATGGATCTACACAAAAGAGTCCATAATGTTGAAGTGGGGGCAAAAATCTATATAGTCTCCAAAATTATGTACAAAAAAATAATTTTAAAGTTGTGATTTCATACGTATTCAACCTGTTGCTGTGAAACTAGTTCTGGTGAAACCAGTTGCCTTTAGAAGTCACATAATTAGTTTAATGGAGTTCAGCTGTGTGCAATTAAATGATCATATAATATCAGTTTAAATACACCTGTTCCTGGAAGGCCCCAGATTCAGTAAAGAACATCAGAACAAACAGCTTCATAAAGATGAAGGAATTATCAAAACTTTCTGGAAAAGTCTTAGTCAGGGTAAATAAAAATTATCTCAAACTCAAAGGTTATCCACCAAATGTCTGTTTAAGGAGGGCAATAGTCAAAGAATCAACCAAGAGGCCACAGGTAACTCTGATACAGTTGGAGAGCTCAACAGCTCAGATCGGGGAAGCTGTCACAGGACAACCATATCCCCGAAATCCACAAAATAAAGGGATCTATGTAAGAGTAGTGAGCCATATGAAATCCTGTTTGGAGTTTGCCAAAAGGCACATGGAGACTAAAAGTTTCTCTGGGCTGATGAGACCAAAATTTTTTTGTCTTGCCACAAAGTGCTATTTTTAGTGGAAACCCAACACTGAGAACTCCATCCACACAGTAAAGCGTGGTGGTGGTAGCATCATGTTGAGAGTTGCCTTTGGCCTCTTTCTTGCTTCTCTGTCTAATGCCCTGCCTACCTGGCCACTGTCTACTGGACAGCCTCCTCTAGGCAAAGTTGCAGTTGTGACATATCCTTCCATTTTTTTAATAATGTACTTAAGGATTCTGTTTGGGATGTTCAAAGTTTAGCATATTTTTGTAACCAAATCCTGACTGCTACTCTCTCTGGGACTCTCTCAAGAACAGGTGTATTTTTATTGAGATCACAGGACACATTAATTGCACACAGCTGGACTCCACTCAACTAATTATGTGACTTCAGATAGCAATGTTCTGCACCAGAACTGATTTTCACAGCAACAGTAGAGTGTTCTTATGTAATCGCAGCTTTAATTTATTTATTTATTTTTTAATCTGTAAATGATTTTGCAAACCATACAGATTCTTTACCCAAACTTCAGTATTATTGGCTATTTTGTGTAGATTCATGACATATAATCCCAATTACGTCCATATCAGTTCCAAGTTGTAACACTACAAAATATGGGAAAGTTCAAGGCAGGCAAATATTTATGCAATGCCCTGTATATTATATACAGGATACATTAGCATACATTAGCATGTTGAAATTACATATTTAGACATTAGCATGTTGAAATTTGACTAAATTTGTAAAGTAGGACTTTTATTGGTTTATTACTTACACAGACAAGCGTTTCAAATGTAAGTTACGGTAGAGATGACATTTCAATAAAGTATGTTATTCTTCAAATAACTTGGATTTTTATTACATAGTACGGTAGTTATTTTTTGTTTGGTGCTTTATGATGATCCAACTCTCACAGTCAACCATAAAACCACACCACAGAAAGAAGTGTACAATTCTTCTTCTGATTTTTGACCATTTGTGATGTTTGAATGACAACATGCCAGCCCGAGCGGACTATAAAGGCTTCCAACCCAGGATAGCACCTAGACGGAGCTACATTCTGTTTTAATAAAAATAAAATATAAAAAAAGAAAGAAAAATAGAACTAAACATTTTGGCATCTGGTTGACAGTCCATTACATTTTTTATTTGTTGTAAGGCTTTTTTTTTTGTCTTCGTCTAATTTTCTTCTCCTTTCCTTCATTGCTTTTTGCTCTTCTTGAATAAGCTCTTGATTTTTGAGCGCTTTTTCTCAGGGTTGTCGCAGGAGTCTGGGGGACTGGAGGAAGACAGGAGCTGTTTGGCTTCTTTGCTTGTCTTTCCATCCATGTCCAGAGAGCTTAGGGAAGTGTAACGTCCCTCTGGGGGCGTCCCGCCAGCAGGCAACTGGCCCAAGCTGTATGACTTCTCCAGCATGCCGTTATAAGCTGCCACCTTAGTGGCAGGGTGAAAGGTCAAACTCTGGGATTCTGGGATAGCAGAAGAACGGGTGAGGTCAGGAGAGCCCTTGCGGATTGAGGTGGGGTCTATGGAAGATGAAGCTGGAGGTGGTGATGAGATGGTGGCTTCCAAGGCAGTGGCTTGCGCTTCCTGAGCCAACAAGAGAAGCTCATCCCGGGAGATCTTCCGCTGCGGAGTATCTGCTCCTTGAGTGCAGGAGCTGGACAACTGCTTCCTTCCCAGGGAGGAGCTTAGAGAGTCCGAATCTGAACATGTGTCCTGAGAGTCTCTGTAGGCCAGACAGAATAAACCATACCCAGGTTTCAATTCAGTAAATTTTACATATCATCCTCTTGTCTGTTCCTTGTATAGTCCCCTCTGAAAGTATTGGAACGGCAAGGCCAATTGTTTTGTTTTTGCTCTACACTGAAGACACTTGGGGGTTTGAGATCAAAAGATGAATATGAGATGATAAATCATAATTTCTGCTTTCCTGATATTTACATCTAGATGTGTTAAACAACTTTAGAACATTGCACCTTTGGTGGCAGACCACACAATTTTTAGTTGAGTAAAAGTATAGGAACATTGAAATTTGAAATTATTTAAAATGAATTACTCATTGCTTGCAATAACTGCATCAACTTATTGACCCACTGACATCACCAAACTGTTACATTCTTCTTTTGTGATGTTTTCAGTTGTTTGTTTTGGGGGGGTTTCTCCCTTTATCCATGCATTGGCCTTTCTATCACTTTGGTAGAGGTTAATCTTGGCTCCAGAACTTTTGTGGCTCATCTCTATATTTCTTTGTGAATTCAAATCTGGCCTTCTGATTCTTACTGCTGATGAGTGGATTGCATCTTATGCAATGGTATGGCCTCTATATTTCTGCTCTCTATGTCTTCTTCAAATGGTGGATTGTGATACCTTCACCCCTGCCCTGTGGAGGTTGCTGGTGATGACTGTTGTTTTTGGGTTTTTCTTCACAGCTCTCACAATGTTTCTGTCATCAGTTGCTTGTTTTCCTTGGCCGACCTGTTCAATGTCTGGTTGTTAGTACGCCAGTGGTTTCTTTCTTTTCCAGGACATTCCAAATTATTCTATTGGCTGTGCCCTATGCTTGTGCAATGGCGCTGATCAATTTTCCCACTTTTCTCAACTTCAAAATGGCTTGCTTTTCTCCCAAAGACAGGCCTCTGGTCTTCATATTGGTTTATCCTTTTTAACAACAAATGCAGTATTCACAGGTGAAACTCAGGGCTCAAACCAAGAGCAGATATTCAAAGCTATTAACGGCTTAAACAATCAATCTAACAGGGTACACTTGCTCACATGTTCCAGTATTTTTGGTAACTTGAAACATAAATGGTTTCAAACAAAAGGTGCAATGTTCTAAGTTGTTTCTATATATAAATATCAGGAAATGAAAGCTGAAGTTCTGTCTTCTCGTATTCATCTTTTGATCTCAAACCCAAATGTGTTCAGCTTATAGCAAAAACAAAAGAATTGTCCTTGCCATTCCAATACTTTTGGAGGAGACTGTGCACACGTGTGTGTGTGTGTGCGTGTGTGTGTATGTGTGTGTGTGTGTGTGTGTGTGTGTGTGTGTGTGTGTGTGTGTGGTGAGCAACTCCACTGGTGTTTTGTCAGGCACCTATAATTATTTAAGATGATATTTATTATTATTATTATTATCATTATTATTATTATTATTATTATTTTATTTATTTTTACAATTTCCCATCCATTTTAAGAACAGATCCGTAACTGCAAAGCTTATGAAAGATATGAATTTTAATTTTACGTGACAACAATTTAAAAACAAAAGAATGGGACAAGGCTATACCTTTTCGTGTCAACGCTGAAAAAAATGTGTTCGTCGTCTGGCTCTGGTCTGTAGACGCCTGGCGCTGGGGCCATAGACAGCAGGTCAGGATCGGAAGAGACAAGAGAAGCTTGATGGGAAATGAGACTCCGACGAGAACGGCACAAACTGCTGTTACGCAGCAGAGGAGGACGAGCCAGTGGAGCTACAGAGGAGGTAGAAAGACAAAGGCATATTTATACATCTTATATAAAAATAACACACACATCCACACATACATACATACACACACACATCTATCTATCGGTTTATCTATCTATCTAGCACAGTGGTGCTTGAAAGTTTGTGAACCCTTTAGAATGTTCTATATTTCTGTATAAATATGACCTAAAACATCATCAGATTTTCACACAAGTGAAAGAAAGTTGATTTTGTACAAATGGAAATTTGTAAATTCAAGGGTAACTTCTAAGCAACTAAAGGCCTCTGTCACATTGGCTAATATTAATGTTCATGAGTCAACCATCAAGAGAACAGAAAGTCACTGCTCTCCAAAAAGAACATTGCTGCCCATCTGCAGTTTGCTAAAGATCACGTGGACAAGCCAGAATGCTACTGGGAAAATTTTTTTTTCCAAAATAGAACTTTTCTGGTTTAAATGATTATGTTTGGAGAAAGGAAAACACTGCCAGCATGAGAAACTCCAGAATGAGAACCTTATCCCATCTGTGAAACATGGTGGGGGTAGTATCATGGCTTGGGCCTGTTTTGCTGCATCTGGGCCAGGACAGCTTGCCATCATTGTTGGAACAATAAATTCTGAATTATACCAGCAGATTCTAAAGGAAAATGTCAGGACATCTGTCCATGAACTGAATCTCAAGAGAAAGCAGGTCATGCAGCAAGACAACAACACTAAGCACACAAGTCGTTCTACAAAAGAATGAATAAAGAAGAATAAAGTTGATGTTTTGAAATGGCCAAGTCAAAGTCCTGACCTTAATCCAAAAGAAATGTTGTGGAAGAACCTGAATCAAGCAGTTCAAGTGAGAAAACCCACCAACATCCCAGAGTTAAAGCTGTTCTGTACTGAAGAACGGGTTATTGCTGCACAAGGGGGTCACACCAAATAATGAAAGCAAAGGTTCACATACTTTTGCCACTCACAGATACGTAATATTAGATAATTTTCCTCAATAAATAAATGACCAAGTATAATACGTTTTCTTGTTTGTTTAATTGGACTCTCTTTGTCTAATCTGATGATGTTTTAGGTCACGTTTATGCAGAAATATAGAAAATTCCTCACTTTCAAGCACTACTGTAGATAGAATAAATGAATGCATAACTAAAGGAAAATGTTTAAAAAATGATGTAGATTCAGAAAATTAGGAAAACATTTTCTATTTTTCCTTTAGTTATGTTTTTTTTAATTAATTGTATTTTTACTGTACTAATTTAATTACTTAAATGTTTTCACTTGTTTTCTTATCATCCTTCTATTACAATTCTTATATTTCAAATGAATTTTCCAACAGCAGTATGGACTGTCAAAAGTTCTCACAGTTAAACTGTGTGACGATGGGAGGCGTGTCCTCATCCACATCGTCCACTCCCCCTGCGATGGGGTACGGGGGCATTGAGACACGTGGCATCACCACCCAGCTGTGCTCAGAGTAGAGTGATGCACTCAAGCTTGGCAGACCTGAGTTCTGCACCACAGGAAACCCACACAGTCTTTCAATCTGCTGCCAGCGATGGAGACGCTCACGCAGACATGCTGTCACCTCAGACAGGGCCTTCCTATACCACACACAGCCAAACACAATACAGAGAGATCAGAGACACACACACACACACACAAACACAATACAGAGATCAGAGACACACACACACAAACACAATACAGAGAGATCAGAGACACACAAACACAATACAGAGATCAGAGACACACACACACAAACACAATACAGAGATCAGACAAACACACACAAACACAATACAGAGAGATCAGACACACACACACAGCCAAACACAACTCAGAAAGATACACACAGCTAAACACAATACAGAGAGATCAGTCACACACAGCCAAACACAATACAGAGAGATCAGATACACACACAGCCAAACACAAAACAGAGAGATCAGATACACACACACCCAAACACAATACAGAGAGATCAGATACGCACACAGCCAAACACCATACAGAGAGATCAAAGACACACACACATACAGCCAAACATAAAACAGATATAGAGAGAGACACAGTGTGGGTTACTTGTGTGTGCATGTAGACTTACTTGGCTTCAAGTATTTTATGGTCAACCTCATCCAGTGACGAACTGTGAGCTACATGGAGAGTACCAAACACAGAACCTCTCTTCTTTTTTATCTTCTCTGCCTGATATAAATAAATACACACTCATGACTTTTGTGTCAGCATTAAACTCTCCAATTATATCAAACTCAAATTTCATACACTATTATCAAATAAGTGTAATAAAAGTGGGTTAATAGTAAATATAATGCGTGAAGAATACTAATATGTGGAAAATAGACAATAATGGGTAACAAAATAGAAGGTTTTAGAATACAGAAATTGCTCAAGTATTCATTTTCCGAGTCTGAGGCTCACAGCAGTGTGTGCTAATTGCTTTGTCTAATTGCTTAGTGACTCATTCCAAATGTAAATGACAAAAGGCAAAAACAAACTATCTAATTAAAAAGTAATTTACCCACATCATTAAATAGCCAAATTAGTGTGCGGAAAAAATCTGCTTCATTTGGTTGGTGTTTGCATGTGTTGGATCTATATATTTCTAGATAAATAATGAAACGGGCTGAAATCAGGAAAAAAAAAAGTGTTCAATTCATTAATTAACAATTTGATTGAGTTTGACCCGGTTAGGTACCTATGAGAGCTGTCTATGAACTTTAGAAATATTTTCTTGGTACTATTTAAAACATGAAAGAATACATTAATTACGGAAAAATAATTAAAGTGCATATTTGTGGTTTGGTGTGCTTGTTATTAAATGGTTGAAAACTAGGATTTTAAGCCCAAAAGCTAGACATCAGTTCTAAGTGTTAACATTTCTGAATAATTTTCATAAAATAAAATATACTACACATTATAATTTATCTTTATAATTATAATGTTTTCATACAACACATTTTTTCAAAGGAAATTCAAAGGCCTTTGAAGAATAACCTTGTTTGAGATTTTGTTGCAGTACTAGCACGTGATATGTCATCATAACACACCTACATACACACTCGCATCATAACACATACATACACACACACTCACCTCTTCCTTGGCAACAGTCAGCTGTAGCTCAGCACTCTGTTTTTTGATGTTGTAGTATTGGACCTCCACCTCGTGTGTGAGCTGCAGCCACATCTGTAAGGCTTCAGGAACTGACCGCTCTGACTGTAACTCTTTCTCTGCTCGCTTTAAAGCCATACGCACCTACATACACACACATACACACATATGCATGAACACATACTCATACAAAACCACATCAGTGTCCTAGCTAATATTCTACAAACACTCAATATTAAACTGCAGGCTTTGTCTCAATCTGGCAAAAAGGTTAAAGCTCATATGGAACACACACAGAGAACAGGAATGCGGTCTGAAACACTGAAGCATGTAACATACAGGGAATCGCTACATTAACAATAATGGCCAAACCTAAAACCGGCCAATTATCAATTTTTTTCACAGTTACTTGTGAAATGACACCATCTGTCTTGAATCAGCAGACCGTATCTGTTACAGATACTTAACACAAATACTCAATATAATAGTTTTATTTTGTTTTGTTTTTGAATAGAAAAAAAAACCAAACCCATTTTTACTGATAAAATTATTAATATATAGAATAAATCACATAACAGCATAACAGATACACCACATGGAAATTGTTGGCTTTGTTTTTTTTTTAATTTACATATTTGGACAAGAAACATTTGATTCTCTTTGAAAGAGTGATTATTAATAAAGTTGATACACTATCAAATCACACATTAAACTACCTTTTGTAGTAATTTTCACAATTTAGATGAACAAAAAACAAAATCAGTCACATGGAAAAAGTAAGTACACACCTACATTTATCACACCTTCAAATCTATAAAATTAGAATCAGGCATTAAAGATTGGGTGCCAGTGATTAGAACCTGCTTAGGGAGTGCAGGTGGAACCCGTCTTTATTTATACCCCTCTCGTATCTAGTGTCTGGTGTTCCCTTTGTTACTGAGGTGTGTGGTGTCATCATGCCAAGACCTAAAGAGTTCTGTAAGACCTTCAGAAAAAAAGGCTGTGGATGCCTATGAGTCTGGCAAGGTGATTTAAAAAGATCTCCAAATTATTTGAAATACATCGACTGCCAATTTGTCCAGGACTGGTCATCCCAGCAAATTCAGTCCAAGAGCAGACCGTCTGATGCAAAAAGACGTCTCCAAGAACCCAAAAATGTCATAAATCTTGCAGCTGTTGGTGTCAAAGTGCATGCTTCTACAATCAGAAAGACATTACACAAATTTGACCTGCATGGGAGGCGTGCCAGGAAAAATCCTTTGCAAGACTACAGTTTGCCAATGAGCATATAGGCAAAGACCAGGCCTTTTGGAATAATGTGCTCTGGACAGACAAATCAAAAGATAGAGTCGTTTGGCCACAGTAACAGCAGACATATTTGGCGCTGACCAAAGACAGCTTTTCAGGAGAAGCACCTCATACCAACTGTGAAGCACGGTGGTGGAAATGTTATGGTTTGGGGTTGCTTTGCTGCCTCAGGGTCTGGACGGCTTGCATTCATTGATTCAACAATGAATTCTGCATCATATTCAAGTGTGCTTGAAGATAATGTGAGGCCATCTGTCCGAAAGTTGAAGTTGAACTGAACAATTGACATTTCGACAGTATAATAATCCTAAGCACACTAGAAAATCCACCAAGGAATGGCTCAAAAAGAAGAAATTGAGGGTTATGGAATGGCCTAGTAAAATCCAGGATTTTAATCCCATTGAAATGTTGTGGGGGGATTTGAAACGGGCAGTACATGTAAGAAAACCCTCAAACATCTTGCAAATGAAAGAATATTGCATGAAAGAGTGGTCAAAAATTCCAGCAAGCCTGGTGGACAATTATGCAAAACGCCTACAATTAGTTATTACTACTAAAGGGGGCAATACTAGCTTCTGAGGCCAAGGGTGTACTTACTTTTTCCACAGAAGAATATCACACCTATTGATATTTCTGTTGAATAAATGATTGAAAAAGCTGTGGTTTTGTTCAAGTATATCAACTTTATTAATAGGCACGGTTTCAAAAAGTATCAAATGTTTGCTTGTCCAACAGTTTCCATGGGGTGTACTTAATTTTTCCACATGACTCTGTGTGTGTGTGTGTGTGTGTATATAAATATATATATATATATATATATATATATATATATATATACACACACACACACACACAGTGGGGGGAAAAGTATTTGATCCCCTGCTGATTTTGTATGTTTGCCCACTGACAAAGAAATGATCAGTCTATAATTTTAATGGTAGGTGTATTTTAACAGTGAGAGACAGAATAACAACAAAAAAATCCAGAAAAACACATTTCAAAAAAGTTATAAATTGATTTGCATTTTAATGAGTGAAATAAGTATTTGATCCCCTATCAATCAGCAAGATTTGTGGCTCCCAGGTGTCTGAAATCCTGCAGCGCCCGCAAGGTCCCCCTGCTCAAGAAAGCACATGTACAGGCCCGTCTGAAGTTTGCCTGAATGATTCAGAGGAGAACTGGGTGAAAGTGTTGTGGTCAGATGAGACCAAAATCGACCTTTTTGGCATCAACTCAACTCGCCGTGTTTGGAGGAGGAGGAATGCTGCCTATGACCCCAAGAACACCATCCCCACCGTCAAACATGGAGGTGGGAACATTATGCTTTGGGGGTGTTTTTCTGCTAAGGGGACAGGATGACTGCACCGCATCAAAGTGACGATGGACGGGGCCATGTACTGTCAAATCTTGGGTGAGAACCTCCTTCCCTCAGCCAGGGCATTGAAAATGGGTCGTGGATGGGTATTCCAGCATGACAATGACCCAAAACACACAGCCAAGGCAACAAAGGAGTGGCTCAAGAAGAAGCACATTAATGTCCTGGAGTGGCCTAGCCAGTCTCCAGACCTTAATCCCATAGAAAATCTGTGGAGGGAGCTGAAGGTTCGAGTTGCCAAACGTCAGCCTCGAGACGAACCCCTCCTGAGATGTGTGCAAATCTGGTGGCCAACTACAAGAAACGTCTGACCTCTGTGATTGCCAACAAGGGTTTTGCCACCAAGTACTAAGTCGAAAGGGTCAAATACTTATTTCCCTCATTAAAATGCAAATCAATTTATAACTTTTTTGAAATGCGTTTTTCTTGATTTTTTTGTTGTTATTCTGTCTCTCACTGTTAAAATACACCTACCATTAAAATTATAGACTGATCATTTCTTTGTCAGTGGGCAAACGTACAAACGATCAAATACTTTTTTCCCCCCACTGTATATATATAAAATGCCCACTTATACCACTGGCACACATGATACACTGATACAGATCTGTGGGATGGGTATATTCAATTTTCTGACTGGCTCACAGACATTGTGGAAGACAGAAATCTGTTTTCTGATTCAGCTGAATTGAATGCCAAGAAGAAAAAAGAGAGAGCTGCTGGATGTAAGATTGTGGAATTTCACCCTCGCTGGTAGAAAAATGGTAAGGCATGAGATGGATATGTATGAGAAAACTGTAGAATATAGGGCTGTTCTTTTTTTTAGCCTTTATAAATAGATGTTATTCTTATTCTCTGACATGATAAACTAGCGTGAGGTTATTCTTTCATAGAGATCACAAAGCACGGAGGATGTCTGCTAAATGCTGTAGATGTAAAAGTAAATGTTGTGATGAACCATTTTGTGTCAATCCAGTACCAAGAGAATTCAAGGCTGCATCCCAAACGGTATAACGTACATTTAGTAGTATGTTTAAATGGTGCACTGGGAAATTATTTAACACAGTAGTATGCAGTTTGCAATGCAGCTCAAGTGTCTGTGATGCTGAAGAGCTTATTATTTGCCGCCATTTCCTTAACTTTCCTTACCAGAGGGCCAAAAAATATCCAACTGTTTTGGGGGGTGCTCGTGTTCAACAACGAATTTAATTTTGTGATGTCACATTCCACATTAGTGGTTAATGGCACATATGAAATTAGAAACTCAAGGCTTTAAGAATTTGCCTAGCCTACTAGAAGACCTAGCCTACTAAGAATACCTAGCCTACTAGATTTAAATGTTACAATTTTATTCTGGCAGCTGTATACAGTGTTTTACTATCAAAACAGCTTTAGTTGCGCCGTCCGTTTTATCCCTGTGCCAGTGTTATTGTGGAGAGGTGTGAATTGTTGCCCAGCAGGGGGCTCACACCCCTCCCCTTTCCTATCACCCTGCTCACCAGCAGCAAAACACAGTCACGATACTCTACACACGCAAACCCAACAGTATCCTGACTAATCTTATAACAGACTTGTGGTGATAATTAATTTGTTTATACTGATTGAAAATGGCTGATAAGTCGCACTGCAAGCAATATGACAATAAACACTTTATTGTGCACATGAATTACTGCCAGACGAAAGATTAAAACCTCTCAGAGTAGTTATGGGCTTAAATGTTGAAAAGTAGAATATATTTCCAATTTTGGACAGATACCGAGAGTGACTGTAGGGAAAACTTTCGCTCCCACCTGCACCAGTTCCTCCTCGGCGTATTTGAGTCGGCTGAGTTCGCACTCGGCTCCCTCGCGGAGCTCCCGCAGTCGGTAAGCTTCCCTCTTTGCGCCATTGATCTCGTCTCGCATCTTCTGCTCCAGGTTCTGCTTCTCCACTGCCACTGTGCGATTCTCCTCTTGTGCCTTCTCCAGTCTGCAACAGCCACGCACAGATCAGAGCTGAAAGTGACTACAGAGCATCGTACTTAATATAGCAAATTCTGTGGATTTTGGTATATTAAGGCATTTCTTTTTGTGTTTTTAAAGCCACACTGCCTTCTCTTTAGACTCCACAACGTCACCTAGTCATGTTAATGTTCATGCCTTTCTTAAGTCATGAAAAACTAATAAAAATGTACCCAGTACTAAGATTATGCCGTATAATACCACTAATAAATAATAATACCACTAATAAAATAATACCAAATAAAAATGGATTTTCTTAGTTGTTAAATAGTGTTGGATAAATTGGGTTTAATATTGAATTATATTTAAAACTTGTTATCTTGCTGTCCTGTTTCAGCAAAACTAAATATAGTGTGACTTTTTTGGTACAGTGAACTGCTCTGTAGTGGACTTAGGCTTTCAGACCTGACTGTATAGGATTTCTCTGTGTACCTGCTCTGCAACTCCATCAGGCTCTGTTCAGCGCTCTGCAGGCTCTCCAGGTCCTTCATCATGCGGGAGATGTGGATTTTGGAGGACTTGTTCTGCACATAGGCAAACCAGCAGCCTCCTACCCCAATGATGATGGACACCATGAGGACAAAGTCTTTCAACCAGTTATGCTGTGGCCCTGCAGGACGGATGAGCGCGAACAAATAACGTTCGTGTATCTTGTTAGGGGGGGATACAATTTGAAATGTTTACAGTATGACAACTAGGCTAATAATATCACGGTATCACAGTATTAATCGACCATTTAAAAACCCACAAACCAGTGGTAAAAAATTATAGAAATAAATTTTTTACGAAATTTCTACATCCTTGTAAATGTAGCAAGCAAACAAACAAACAACAAACAGAGGAAACAAAAATGTTGGGAAAGATGTGGTAAGTCACAGCCAGGCACTTGGTACTTGATTGTGTATTTAAAAAAAAAAAAAAAAAAAAAAAGGCAAGTAGACTGTAATATATGGAAATGCATTTTAATCAGTATTTTGGTCGAGTTAACTGCCCAATCATCATGCAGGTTTAGTTAAGGTCTTGTCTAACTAGGCACTTACGTAATGGTGGTCCAAACAGCACAGCATCCAGCGCCTTCAAATTTAATTTCTGTTTATGTCGTTGATCTAATATCTTTAGTTGTGATGACATAAACGAAGGTTCATTAGCCGCTATTCTGCAGATAAAAGAGAGAGATAGTGAGAGGAAGAGAGAGGGAGATATATACATTTACAGAGAGAGAGAGAGACTGTAGTATGTAAACCTAGTAAATTTTTGTCGAATTAAAGTATTTCTCAAACAATATTCCCTTACTCTTTGCTAATATAAGTCAAAAAGCAGTTTTTTTTATTAGTCTGACTTAAAAATACAGCAATACTTATAGGACATAATTCATTAAGGCATCAAGGTGTTATTCAATAAGAGACATGAGTTAGAGTGTTAGGTGTATACGTGTCACCGGGACAAAATACTAAGATATTCAGTCTGTTCTGATAATGGACTGATTCGGACCATACCGTAAGACAGTTTAAAATAAAACCACAGTCATTGCAACAGGAACATATCAGTAAGAGTGGGTGAATATCTATGTGCCTATTTAAATAGAACATACAAAATGGCGGAAAGACCATAAGTGCACAGCCTACAGCATAGCGGAGAGGGCGAGGAGCGGGGATCTGGAGTTGTGACATCATTTCATGAGTCATCAAGTGCTGCTAGAGGGATGAAACCCAATCTTTAAATCCTGCTTCACCTCCTTTCCTCAAGCCCCCTCTCCCTGCACCTGCACACAGCTACCAGAAGGGGGCAGTGCCACACTAATATCGCTAACACTCCTCCTGTGTCACAGTTTCAGTCGTTGGTGACTTTTATTGGAATACAAATTATGATTGGGATGCTTAAAATATATTTTCCCTAGTTCATTTGGAAGCTATGTCCAAGAGACATGTGACACTGTGTGTGTGTGTGTGTGTGTGTTTACCGAGGTAGAGTATTGCCATTAACTCTGAACTCTCTGAAGTTTGTTTCGTACTGTGGAAGCTCTACCGATTCTTTCAGCCACTGGACTGCATCGTCCATCGTCCAGTTATGAACTGAGAGAAACAGAGACAGAGAGTGTTAGTGTGAAACATTCAAATGTGGTCTAATATGTTCAAATTATTGTGCATGTGTTTATATTAATATATTTTCATACGTTCAATTTCAGGGACCTCACTCATGCATAGCAATATACTTTTATGTGGACCTCAACTATATATAGCACAACTCACTTAGGTCTTTCTATTTGCAATATATATTTCAATTACCTGCACACTAGGGCTGGAGGATGATGAATATAATACTAAAAAAAAATCCTATAACCTATAATGTATAATAATATACTGCAAATGCATTGTGTATAATTATTTATATTTAAATGGGGAATTTGAAGGCCAAGTCAACACTTTGTCATGCTCCTCAAACCATTATTGAACAATTTTTGCAGTGTGGCAGGGCGCATTATCCCGCTGAAAGAGGCCACCACCATTACAGAATACCGTTGTCATGAAGGGGTGTACTTGGTCTGCAACAGTGAATGAATGCTAGAAAGGTTTCCCAAGAAAACATTGCCCAGAGCATCACACTTCCTCCGCCAGCTCGCCTTCTTCCCATAAGTGCATCCTGGTGCCATCTTTTCCCCCAGTTAAGCGACGCACACACACCCGGCCGTCCACATGATGTGAAAGAAAACATGATTCATCAGGCCACCTTTATCCATTGCTACATGGTCCAGTTCTGATGCTCACGTGCCCATTGTACTGTAGGTGCTTTCTCTGGTGGACAAGGGTCAGCATGGGCACTCTGAACGGTCTGCAGCTACACAGCCCCATACACAGCAAGCTGCAATGCACTCTGTATTCTGACACCTTTCTATCACAGCCAGCATTAACTTTTTCAGCAATGTGTACTACAGTAGCTCTTCTGTGGGATAGGACCAGGGCTAGTCTTCACTCCCTACGTGCATCAATGAGTCTTGCGCGCCCATGACCCTGTTGCCGGTTCACCAGTTGTACTTCCTTGGACCACTTTTGGTAGGTACTAACCACTGCATACCAGGAACACCCCACAAGACCTGCCGTTTTGGATATGATTTGACCCAGTCGTCTAGCCATCACAATTTGGCCCTTGTCAAAGTCTCTCAGATCTTTACACTTGCCCGTTTTTCCTGCTCCCAACACATCAACTTCCAGAACTAACTGTTCACTTGCTGCCGAACCATGGCACCCCATGACAGGTGCCACTGTAACGAGATAATAATGTTGTTTACATCACCTGTCTGTGGTTTTAATGTTATGGCTGATCTGTGTACATCATACGCCAGTTCGGGCACATAAAACATCGTCATGAAAGAAGTCAGAGTCCACTGTGACTGGCAGGAGCCACAGCCAATCAGGGGAGTGAGAGAAAGTGACAGAGCATGAGCTTGTAAACAAAAAAGGTGGAAATGATAGATGATGGTCAGCTAATCCTTGTTGCTGAGTTTTTATCATAACCCATCTGAAGCTGTTTAGCTAGAGAACTCTAGGTGTTGGTGTTTTGTTGAGATGTTTGTATTTCAGTCTCAGTTATATTGGATGAGAGTGAGTAATGAGTCCTCTGCACACTGACATGCACAACAAAGTTATTTTTTACTCGTAACTCTTTTGTAAATGCAATTGCAATTCGCAAACACTTGAGCAGTGAGCCAAACTGCTAAATTCCAAAGTCTTACATCCTGTAGCTTTAATGTTGTCCTCCATTAAAAATCCTGTGACATATTTTATAACACTTTATTATGGGATGTCTTCATCTACACCAGCATAATGTGATACTAATGGTATAACTAATTCTTGATCACTGTCTTTATACCATCATATCATCCCACACACACACACACACACACACACACACAATTCCTTGTTTCTTCTCTTACTCAGCACAGTGGGATGACCCAGTATCTGTCAGGTTGCATAACACAATGCGGGCTAGAATTCAGGAAAATGTCATTTCATGTGATTCACAGTTGTGTAGGTTGCATACGCTGTTTTCAGTTGTTTATGATGGACCGAAGCTCTGCTCAGTCCATGTTAGTGCATGTGGCATATTAATTAATCATCTGATGGCTAGCCACGGACAATGAAACATCCTTCACAACATTATAGTTCTATATGTTTTCCATCTGTCTTAATTTCTATTTTGAATGAAAAATTAACTTGGTATAGACACATGCATCTCTCCTTTTTGAACAGAATCCATGTGCTCTTAACTCTCTCTGTCTCACCTTCAGACGTCTTCCATCCTTTCCACAGCTCTTCTACAGTAATGTGCTGGTCCTCTCTGTGCAGGTTGCTGTGTTTGTTCGTTTGTTGCTGTTTCATGTCCTCGATGATGAACTGAAAAAAAAAAAGCACAAGATATACTTCAATCACACTAAACGTTCACATGATTCTTCCTGGTTCCATGATTGCTTCCATGCATACAGAGTTCAATCCTAACAACTTTTAAAAAAATATATGACCTGTGAACACATCACAACACAGCGTAAAACAAAGCAGAACCTCAGGAAGCTCACCTAGGAGTGCAGAGTACAGGAAGTGGTCAGAAAGCTTTACACAGTTCAATAAGGACTAACTTTATTAGAAGCTGACAGAAAAATTCACCAATCAAGTTTTGATTCCTAATAGTTGGATTTTCCATTCACGTGGTTTTCACACTGGGCACGTTTGCTGCAGTCCGAAACCAAGTACGATTGTTCCCAGCGCCCCCGCAGCGTTGGTCTGGTTTCAGCCGATTCTGTCGAAACCCGGTGCATTTGCCTTCATCTTACGCCATCACAAACGCGTATGGAGAACACTACCTTCTGGAAGACTGTGATACACCACAGAGTGCCAGAATTAGCAAGAGCCTAATCATTAGCTGGTTTCAATTTACACAATCGCACATTTTATGTCTTAAGCCCTATTCAGACTGGACTAGTTTTCCATGGGAAGATTGGGTGATGTAATAATCAGTGCAGTATCTCTTAAGACTTAATTCCATCCGAATCTACAATGTCAGTCATTTTTATGGACTGTTCAAGCACTCATCTGAAAAGATATTTTACCTTCTATAAAATGACCAGCAGAATAATAACCAAGTAATATATATAAAGTATTTGATCCCCTGCTGATTTTGTACATTTGCCCACTGACAAAGAAATGATCAGTCTATAATTTTAATGGTAGGTGTATTTTAACAGTGAGAGACAGAATAACAACAAAAAAATCCAGAAAAACACATTTCAAAAAAGTTGTAAATTGATTTGCATTTTAATGAGCACCCCCAAAGCATAATGTTCCCACCTCCATGTTTGACGGTGGGGATGGTGTTCTTGGGGTCATAGGAAGCAGTCCTCCTCCTCCAAACACGGCGAGTTGAGTTGATGCCAAAGAGCTCGATTTTGGTCTCATCTGACCACAACACTTTCACCCAGTTCTCCTCTGAATCATTCAGGCAAACTTCAGACGGGCCTGTACATGTGCTTTCTTGAGCAGGGGGACCTTGCGGGCGCTGCAGGATTTCAGTCCTTCACGGCGTAGTGTGTTACCAATTGTTTTCTTGGTGACTATGGTCCCAGCTGCCTTGAGATCATTAACAAGATCCTCCCGTGTAGTTCTGGGCTGATTCCTCACCGTTCTCATGATCATTGAAACTCCACGAGGTGAGATCTTGCATGGAGCCCCAGACAGAGGGAGACTGACAGTTTCTTCCATTTGCGAATAATCGCACCCACTGTTGTCACCTTCTCACCAAGCTGCTTGGCGATGGTCTTGTAGCCCATTCCAGCCTTGTGTAGGTCTACAAGCTTGTCCCTGACATCCTTGGACAGCTCTTTGGTCCATAGTGGAGAGTTTGGAATGATTGATTGATTGCTTCTGTGGACAGGTGTCTTTTTACAGGTAACAAACTGAGATTAGGAGCACTCCCTTTAAGAGAGTGCTCCTAATCTCAGCACATTACCTGTGTAAAAGACACCTGGGAGCCAGAAATCTTGCTGATTGATAGGGGATCAAATACTTATTTCACTCATTAAAATGCAAATCAATTTATAACTTTTTTGAAATGCGTTTTTCTGGATTTTTTTGTCGTTATTCTGTCTCTCACTGTTAAAATACATCTACCATTAAATCACCTACCACTGATCATTTCTTTGTCAGTGGGCAAACGTACAAAATCAGGAGGGGATCAAATACTTTTTTCCCCCACTGTACATATATATATATACAGTTGCAATCAAAATTATTCAACCCCCATTGAAATCAGGTTTATTGTCAAATTTTACTGACTTTTAGCTGTTTGCAATGAACAAATCAAACAAAAGCAATAGTTCAACACAATGAATACTTCAAGTGGTTTCCTCAAATTCAACTGAAAATGCAACTTATAATGACTTCTCCAGTCCCAAAATTATTCAACCCCCTGAATAGAATCCCTCACAACAGCACAAACATGCAAAACAGTTTTGTCTCAAGCACCCCTGATGCAACTAATCAAGTGCTTTAGCTGGAACACATGAAATACCTGAACTGGCTAGGGGTTTGTAGAGTGTCACCTTTGACTGCATGTTAGAAAGTCAAAAGAATGTTCCAAAAAGTTAAGAGAAGAGATCATCCCCTTTCACAAACAAGGAACAGGATACAAAAAGATAGCGAAGGCACTGAATGTTCCTACAGACACCGTTGGAAGCATAGTTTGCAAGTTCATAGTTAAGGGAACAGTGGTTACACTACCTGGATGGGGCAGGAAAAGGCCGTCAACGGCTGCAACCATATTTCTAAGAAGGCAGGTTGTGAAAAACCCTCAAGTGACTGCAAAAGACCTGCGGCAAGACTTGGTGGCAACAGGCATTGAGGTTTCAGTGAGCACAGTATGGCGTGTACTAAACGCAGAAGGTTTCCCTGCTAGAACTCCAAGACGTACACCACTACTGACCCAAAAGCACAAGAAAAGTCAGCTCCAATATGCTCAAAATCATATAAATAAGCCACAGAAGTTTTGGGATTCTGTTCTGTGGAACTTTTCGGCACGATGGATCAGCTGTATGTCTGGAGGAAGGAGAGTAAAGCATATGCTGAAAAGAACACTCTGTCCACAGTCAAGCATGGTGGTGGCTTGGTGATGTTCTGGGGCTGCTTTGCCTCCTCTGGCACTGGAAACCTGCAGCGTGTGGAAGGCAAGATGGATTCATTGAAGTATCAGGAAATCCTAGGAGAAAACGTCATGCTGTCTGTGAGGAAGCTGAAGCTTGGGCGTCATTGGACCTTCCAACAGGACGGAAAATGATCGCAAACATACCTCAAATTCCACCAAGGCTTGGTTGCAGAAGAAGTCCTGGAAGATTGTACAGGGCCATCACAGTCACCTGACTTGAACCCATAGAAAATCTCTGGTGGGATTTGAAGAAGGCGGTTGCAGCAAGTAAACCAAGAATATTACTGAACTGGAGGCCATGCTCATGAGGACTGGGCTAAGATTCTTCAGGAACGCTGCCAGAAGCTGGTGTCTGGCTATGCATCTCATTTGCAGCAGGTCATAACAGCAAAAGGGTGCCCTACTAAGTACTAAAGATGCTTGCCATGAAGGGGTTGAATAATTTTGAGACTGGAGAAGTAATAAAAAGTTGCATTTTCAGTTGAATTTGGAGAAACCACTTGAAGCATTCAAACTATTTCAACTGCGTTTGTTTGATTTGTTCATTGCAAACAGCTGAAAGTCTGTAAAATTTGACAATAAACCTGATTTGCAATGGGGGTTGAATAATTTTGATTGCAACTGTTGATGGCTGAATAGGATTACAGTACGGTTTGTAAATATGGTACTTAGCCAGAAAAAAAAGTCACTTTCTTCCACTTTACAGTGTAATAACCCTAGATAGAGCATGCTTTATATTTCCTGATTTTTTTTGGTGTGATGATAATGTGCATAGTATGGAGACACTTGTACGGAGATTGCTTATCCTGTGCGAATCAGACATAATCGTTACATACTGTCTGCCAATA
Organism: Cranoglanis bouderius; assembly: GCA_023630585.1. NCBI lineage: Eukaryota > Metazoa > Chordata > Actinopteri > Siluriformes > Cranoglanididae > Cranoglanis > Cranoglanis bouderius. Next base: position 14,174,977 of record CM042568.1, read on the forward strand.
ATACTTAACAGATGCATGTCTGGAAACCTTATCCCACCCAAACAGTACTTTATCTAATCATCAAATCTGTGCTCAGAAATTAAAATCCATTAAAGTGTTGTTATAGTAGGGGAAGAGTATCAGATTTGCTGTCAAAACAATCACCACTATTATCAGTTACACAGCATTTTCCACATTCATACCCTGTGTTTCATACAGGTTTTATAGTGGTTGACTGGTTAATGCAGTATTTTCTAGTAGTTCATGAGTGGCTGTTTGTGAGTGATTGTTAAAATGTTTTATTTTCATTTGCAAATTAAGGTGTCCAGAAAAAAAAATAAAAAAATAGGGAATGTATTCCTTCATTAATGCTTTCACCATTATTGAATTTGATCATATTTTGAACAGATATAGTATGTAAATTTAATCCTTCTTTATCCACATCACATTACATCAGACCCAGCAACTCAGCGCCTTGTTAACACAACCATCATTTTTCAGCCTTAACCCAATATAAAACCATAAAATTGTTTAATTAGGTCTGATAAGTCAGCGGCCAGCTGTCATAAAAGACTGACAGTCTACTGTAAAGGGATGTGAAGTGGCATCATAAACTATAGATTACGCTGCATTTATTTATCTTAAATCCCATGCCTTCTGTACACAAGTACTTACATGAACAAATGACCTGACTCCCGGGGATATCAATAATGTTCACGCACACACACCACACACAAAGAGGTGTTTGTCCTGTGTAGATTCCAGATGAGATTCTCAGAGGCTCTTTCTTTCTGTCGCAGTCATGGACATATACTGTGAACAGCTCCTCTGTGTGTGAGCGTGTGTCTGTGTGTGTGGTTTGCACACACAATAACCAGTTGAGCTACCAGTTAAACAGTTATCTATCTGCATCAGCTGCAGCTGCTCTCTCTCTCTCTCTTTCTCTTTCTCTTTCTCTCTCTCTCTCTCTCTTTCTCTTTCTCTCTCTCTCTCGCTCTCTCTCTTTCGCGCTCTCTCTCTCTCTCGTATTTAGCAAATATCATTTTCTCTTTCGCTCTCTGTTTGTCATGTTTAGTTTAAGAGATAAGATATGGCAGTAATTTCAGACATTAATGGATTGAAGACAAAAGTCTGTGTTAGGACTTGTAACAATGCCACTATCTGTTTCTGTATTTGTTCAATGCTCCAAATTTTCACTTTTTAATTTGGATCCAGATTTAAATACAAAGGTGGCATGGTCTAGACCGGACTTAATAAAATGGACCCTACTGCTAAACCCAGAAAACACTGAAAAAACAGGGCTGCTGGAAAAGAACTGATTTCTCATTCACGAATTATAACAGCATAGAGCAATTATCAGAACATAACTTTACTCAGCTCATGAACCAGACGCCCTGAGGAACTTTCTGCCTCTGAAGTGACCGAGTAAGTAAGCCAAGTACACTCACCATACACTTTATTAGGAACGCCTGTACACCTAGGCGTTCATGCAGTTATCTAATCGTATCGTATGGCAGCAGTGCAGTGCAAAAAAATCATGCAGATACAGGATAAGAGCTTCAGGTAATGTTCATATCAAACATCAGGATGAAGAAAAATGTGATCTCTGTGACTTTAATCATGGCATGGATGTTGGTACCAGATGGGCTGGTTTGAGTATTTCAGAAACTGCTGATCTCCTGGGAATTTCACACACACACACACACACACACACACACACACACACACACACACACACACACACGCGCGCAACAGTCTTTAGCGTTTACACAGAAAAACAAAACACATTGTGTGAGCGCCAGTTCTGTTTGATTAGATAACTGCATGAATGGGCAGGTGTGCAGGTGTTCCTAATAAAGTGACTGGTGAGTGTATGTTTAAAAACATCTTTTGCAAATCAGGAAACTGTTGTTTATAGTCGACAACAGCCACCTTATAATATTTTATCAGATATTCCTTAGCTTTTAGGTTTGTATCCTTCCAGAAAGTTTAGAGAAGTCACTATCACAGTTTATTATGGCGTTGGAAGGCAGCGCTGCTGTGAATAAAAATGGCTTCCTTTAAGAGGCATTGCATTATAATGCTTGTATGGTTCTCTGGGAAGATTTTCTTTTAATAACGATGGAGAACAATCACTTAAGAACGACGAGAAACGTGTGCAATGAATATACAAGTTAATTTTTTTTTTTCATTATTAATTTCACCTTATTTTTGGAGAGCAGAGATATGCTGCCCTGTGCACAGCACATGGCCTGCGTGGTCCATGTGGTGCTCTACAAATAAATCTGAAAGGCGTGCACACCACCATTAACTTGTTTCCCTTGTTTGGGCTGTAAAATTTTGAACAGCATGATCAGTATAAATTGTTATTATTTTGTCTAATTAAAGGTGAGTGCTTTTAAAGGTATTCAGGTTTCCTTGGAACGCTGACACACACACATACACACTCTGGAATTTGCTGTGGTATGAAAGATGACACCGTGTCCCACTGGCTGCAGAGGAGGGAAATGCTTCAATCTCCCACGAGGCCACTTCTTAAGGTCGAGTCCAGTGCAGACGATCACCACTAGAACCTTCTATACACAGCACTGTGCAAAAGCTTTACGCACCCTATTTTTTTTTTTTTTTTTTTTAGTACAAACTTTGTTATAGTTCAGTAATTGTTTATTTTATGAACATTATAAAGTCAGTACAAAAAACATTTTATATTCCCCAAACATTAGTTTTCTAGCACAAAATTAAACGTTACAGAAAAATGTTTGTATGTCATTAAAGAAAGCAGCGTATTATGTAAGAGACACTTTTCAGACAGTAAACACAATGAAGGCTGCTGGGTTTTGCTGCAAAAATAAAAAGCGAAAGTGCGAAAGTCAAAGTGTCCAGAAGAACTGTGTCTGGTTCTGCAAGATGCTCAATAAAACTTACCAGCTCAATTCCTTATAAAACTGCACTAACTGTACCGGAGACTACTATTTTTATTTTTTTGTCACACCAAATATTGACTTTGTTACATTTACTACTGTTTGCTGCTCTTTATGTTTTTTTTTTTGTTTTTTTTTTAATGTTGACACATTTAATTTCATTATTTTTAAGGCATCTTTGCTCTACAGCATTTCTTTGCATGTGTAAAAGAAAAAAATGACATAAAATAAAACATTTTGCACAGTACTGTATATGGAACACACGCACACAAGGCACTTCACAGGTTTCAAGCTTAGTATTTCTGAAGAAGCATATCAACAAAGGAATTTTCGCCATGCATTATCTCTGTCTCTCACACACACACACACACACACACACACACACACACACACACACACACACACACACACACATTTTTTATCCTCCCCCTTGCTGTGTTGTACAGCGACCTTGAGTGTGTAGAAACGCGCTATAAAAATAAAATTATTATTATTATTACTATTATTATTACACACATACACAGCAAGTCTTGCACCTGCCATACCTAGCAACCATCCACAGCAACACTGAAGAAAAACTAATCTCTCTCTCTCTCTCTCTCTCTCTCTCTCTCTCTCTCTCTCTCTCTCACACACACACACACACACACACACTATATCGCACAACATACACAGTAAAACTAATACCCAAATATTGGGCGAGGCAGCAGTAAAGCCTTCCAGAGAGAAAAATCCTACAACACAAAACCACAAATCTTTTGTTGAGTGTCAGTCATTTCTTAATGGTCTGATGACATCATGTCAACCAGTAGAACAGCATATAGAACCCTATAACACCAGTTTCTGGATAACAACACACCTGTTGAACCTGACTCTGCTATGTGGGCTTTGGTGTGAGGGTTTGTATTCTTGAGTGCTAAAACTGACTCCAGTATTAGTGTGTAGTTCTGGAGCTCACCATGTCGGTTTGTGCGTGAATGTTTTTGTGTCGCATTCCTGAGTAATTATACTCTCTCAAACCATTGTATTTAGATCATGATCGGGCTGTGGTTTTCTGTTATTCCTACATACAGTTTCGACTCCCATCTGGTCATCAGGTGGAGGCTTAGTTCTGTCTCATCTCCTTTAACAGCTTTATACTTCTAATTGATTAATAGCATTTCTTAAATAAATAAATGTCAGTGTAATTTGCTTGCTAAACTCTGAATTAGTCCCGGGATGTTCCTGCCACTATTTAGGCACTTCCAGATTGGAACTTTAAGCAATGACTTGAAAGCTGAGCTAAGCTGAGGAGTAGAGATTGAAGGATGGGACCTTTCCCCTTTAACCCTTAAGGTGCATAACCTGTGACCTCATTTTCTTCATCTATATTGTTAAATACAATGTTTACAAGGCAAGCACTGTATTGTTACTGCATATTATCATCATTATTATTATTATTATTATTATTATTATTATTATTATTACTACACTTCCTTTCTTTCACACACAATTCAGTGTCACTTTTTTGTTCTCTTTATTTAGTTCTTTATTTTTCCTTTCTTCTTTCCATCCCTTCATCTCTTTCATGTGCATTTCATTAAGGGAATCATTCCTTCCTCATTTGTAAGTCGCTTTGGATAAAAGCATCTGCTGAATGAATAAATGTAATGGAAATGCAAATCCAAGATTCCTTAATCCCCAAAATTCCTATACTGCATAACTCTTTTTTTTTTTTTTGTCTTGAACAAATAACCAGGTCAAAGCAGATAAATAAATCTGTGTTCATATTATTTTAGTTAATGTTATATTTAAAATGGGTGATGTAAGTACAAGGTCACTAATGACCTGACGTACACAAAAATGGTTGACAAAACACCTGTACATTTAAGTTCAGGTTTAGATTAAACTTTTAACCTTTTAGCCTTTAACTACACGTATGTAAGATTATGAGAAATGTGCGAAGTGTGATGCAATACCAACCTAAATAGCAGGGGCAGTACAGCACAATGGGCAAACTAGAGCTGTGGCTCAAATTACATACTTATGTATAATTCTAGTTTTTAACTATTAGCACTAACTTATTCACATATTACGGTCGTGTTTGAATTGTAAAAACCTCTCATGTAGCCTTAAAACCTACAAAAAATGGCTTTTTTGGATCTTCTAGGTTAGTCGATACTTTTGAATGCATGACAACAATCATGATGACAACTGAAAGTTTTAAACAGAAACTAACACACCTCGTTTGTGTGTTTAACATCTCCACAGACAAATATGGCATGAAATCGCTAAACATTTTTCATTTCGACATGGAAACCTGACGGATTCTGGAGGTTTGACAAACAATGTCATTTTTACTCCTCGAGATGTACATAATAAATGCAGGCGCATATATGAACAATGCTGCTTAGGGGTGGGCGGTATGACCAAAAATCTATTTCACGGAATGAGTCATTTTATTTCATGGTAAAGATATATATCACGAAAAAAAAAAAGAGTCATTCTGGTAAATCAACTGTAAATCGATTGTATGCTTTGACATGCTTCATTTTAAGATGATAAAACAGGTTACTTGTGCTAACGCTGCTAGCGGGAACGTTCGCGCGACACAGTTTGCAAATAACATTTTTCTGCTCTTCTGTCAGATTTTGTAAACCCGAACCACGTCCATACCACCGATGTCGCGCCTCTTTTCATGACAAGTTCCTCCTCCTGCTCAGGATTGGTTTGTGGGACTGCTTATCTTTCTCCATGTTTTTCCTCTCACAACTACTCTTATGTACAGCTTCTCGACGTGCAGGAGCGCTATGCACAAAGTTAACCACGCCCACTTATTTACATTTCGTTGTGTACACGGAATAGAAAAATCTGTAACGGTAGACATTTTATTCCGCGGTAACGGTATATACCGTCGTACCGCCCAGCCCTACTGCTGCTATATCCACACACACACATGCGTAGTCAAGAGTCAAATATAAACCAGGCCAAAAGGTTAAGTGGGTGACAAAACTGAACTCATGACTGTTAGCAGGACATGCATAACGGGGCTGCCTGACCTCCACACTCTCGTTGACTTCGATGCCGCCATCGTTGTCATCATCCAGCTGCTTGTGGATGTGCCGCAGTGCCTCGAGGCTGAAGCGATCAGCTTCGTTCATGCAGGGTGGGATCACAGTCAGGCACGGATCTGCAAAAAAAAAACCAGACAGGATACGTCACAACAACAGAAAACTGTATGTTTCTTGGCCTTTGTTTCACTGCCTATTTTAAATGTAGACATGTGACGATCTATCATTAGAACAACATGATGATGAAATCTGAAACTGAAATGAATAATGAAGAAAACAAATAAATGTTATTTCAAGCTGCAGCATTTCAAATGGCACTATCATTTTTTTAAAGAATGATCACAGCAGGTAAAAAAAAAAAAAGAGACAAAAATGTATTTCTGCATTTGTTCTGATAAACTACTGAAGCATAAAAGCAATCCTCTTAATAAATCCATATTTAAATTGGTCTATGAGTTTCTCTACCTCATAGATCCTTCTAGAGTTTCTCAAACTTTCTGTAGCCAGGGATCCTTTTTAATTGTAGAATAAATTCCATAAACCCCATTCGCAGATACTTATTTATGAACATAATCTAACATAATGAAAACTATTCAGATTCCCATCCAACCATTTTCTGGACCGCTTATCGTACACAGGGTCACGGGGAGCCTGGAGCCTATCCCAGGGGACACGGGGCACAAGGTAGGGCCAACCCATTGCAAGGCACAATCTCTCTCTCACACACACACACACACACACACACACACACACACACCACAGACAATTTGGAAATGCCAATCAGCCTACAACGCATGTCTTTGGACTGTGGGAGGAAGGCAGAGTACCTGGAGGAAACCCCTGAAGCACAAGGAGAACATGCAAACTCCATACAAACAGGGCGGAGGCGGGAATCCGGCCCCAAACCATAGAGGTGCGAGGTAAACGTGCTAACCAATAAACCACTGTGTCACCACAGTAAAAAAAATAATAATAATAATAATAATAATTTTTTAAATCACAGTGCCCCTGGCTATGCTTCATGACCTTACTCTGACCAAATAAGTTTTAAGTGACTCTTAATTTGCCCTATTTTAAATTATGAACTGTAATACAGGACAGGGCTGCATGGTTATCACAGCATGGTTCCTTCAAAGAATGCTGAATGTACTGTATGTATGAGTGTGTTTGATGGTAGGATCTGTTTACAGCAGTGAGCTTTCACAGGTCTTGACACACTTCTTGTGTAACACACTGTTGATATGGCGACTGGTGCTGTGATTTGATTGGATGACGACCTGGTCTTATTTTAGAAGGGAGCTTGGGAAGAAGTTACCTCAACTAGATTAACAAACTTAACGATAAGTGCTCACAACAAAGAAACCAAAAGTAATACTCAAGGGCAAAAGAAAATGTGGAAATGAAATCTTTTCGATTTGCACTCAGAGACGATCACACTGCAATTCTGTGGCGTACACTGAAGAGAAATGAAGAAGTCTTGTATCAAATGGAGAAGCCCGGCGAGGCCTGTGAAAAGAGCAGGCGAATTTCGCCTGCATAAACAACTCCTTTGTTTTGCATGATGCCCTGCATGTGTTTCCCTCTGCTTACATAATAACACCATTTGCATAGCAGAAGTCCCTCAGCAGACTCATTTGCATGGGATACTATTTACATAACAATCACCCACCTGGGCTGAAAGATGTTTTGAACACAATGTAATGCTGTGAATCTAAAAGTTATAATGTGTGTATACATGACCATAAATTTTCATTTGCTGAAATGTTAGACGTGTCTTGATTGTATACAGTCATTTGTAATTGTGCACTGTCGAGTGTATCAATCGGAAAATTACATGTTCACATGTGATCTCAGTGACTTTGGCATGGTTGCCAGACAGGCTTTGGTTTTCAGAAACCGCTGATCTCCTGGTCTCTAGAGTTTACAAGGGATGGTGCAAAAAAAAAAAAAAAAGAAATCATCCAACGAGCAGCAGTTCTGCGGGTGGAAACGCCTTGTTGATGAAAGAGGTTCAGGGGAGAATCGCCAGACTAGTTAGAGCTGATAGGAAGGCTACTGTAACTCAAATAATCACTCGTTACAACCGGGGTGAGCTGAAAAGCATTACAGAATACGCAACACATTAATCCTTGAGGTGGATGGGCTACAACAGCAGAAGACCACACAGGGTTCAACTCCCTGTCAGCCAAAAACAGAAAGCTGAGGCTATAGTAAGCACAGGGGTGAAACTGGACAGTTGACGACTGGAAAACGTAGCCTGGACTGATGAATCTCGATTTCTGCTGAGACACACAGATGGTAGGGTTTGGTATCAGCGGCATGAACCCATGGACCCAACCTGCCTTGTGTCAACAGTTCAGGGGGGTGGTGGTGGTTTAATGGTGTGGAGAATGTTTTCTTGGCACACATTGGGACCCTTAATACCAAATCGAGCATTGTTTGAAGGCCATAGCCTTGTCACAAAACACAGGTCATCGCAAACTGGTGCGACGCACCTGACAATGAGTTCAGTGTACTTCAGTTGTCTCCCTAGATCTGAATCCATTAGAGCACCTTTGGGATGTGGTAGAAGAGGGGATTTGCAGGAGGACCTTGCAGCTAACAAATCTGCAGCAATTATGTGACGCAGTCATGGACCAGAATGTTGAAGGAATGTTTCTAACACCTTGTGGAATTCATGCCGGAAAGAACTGAAGCTGATCTGAGAACAAATGGGGGGGGCCTACCCAGTATTAGTACGCTGCTCCTAAAACAAACAAACAAACAAACAAATAAATAAATAAATAGGCCGGTGACTGCATAATTATATTCTATATGGCCAAAGATTTGTGGACACCTGACCATCACACCCATATGTTGGCCTTCCCCAAACTGTTGAGCATTGAATATGAGTGTTATAATCAGGTGTCCACAAACTTTTGACCATATACTGCATACACTTATAAGTATATCCTTAACTGATGCATAAGTCTGGCACTGTAAGTTATAAACTGTTTATGTATGCCCATTAAGTGGTTTATATACACAGCTTTAATGTGCATTAATCAGAAATTGTTATACAGTGTTTATATACCCCATAAAAAGATTTACAAGTGTGGGTCATTAGTATTATACGTTAGTATTAACAGATCCTTTCACTGGCAGATGCTCTCCATTAACTGAATACTGACAGTGAGTCTATTTTCAGTCATACAGAACGAAAGAGGTTTCTGCTTTGTCCAGTGTGTGCTATCGGAGTACGTGCTCAGCGGAGAGGACCCACGCAACAGGAAATGACACGCATGGGAAGAGATGTTAAGCAATCACCACGTACCAAAAACAGAGAGGGGGGAAAAACAAGAGTGCTAAAATTAGAACAGAGAGTACTATGAATAGAAATGGAAATATATGACAATATCTGGCTGTCAGGATGCGGTTTGAATAAATGCTGAGCAGGCAGACAGAAACAGTGCGGCTCTTCTCACGGCCAGGGAGGGGAAAAAAAAAAACATTCAGCATATTTTAAAGAGTATTAGCATGGTATTACTCGTCTCTTCATGAAAAGTTTACTTTCTAAAGGCTGATTCATACCCAACAGTTCTTGAAGTGTTTTTTTTTTTCTTTTCTTTTTTTTTAGACACACTTCAGAAACGTGGTTATTATAAATGCTCTACATTTATATTGACAGATCAACCAAAGTTACTTAAAGTGAGGCTCAATACAATACAATTCAAGCATACAGTTCACTGCCGGTCAAAAGTTTAGACGCCTCTGCTCATAAAAGGGTTTTATTAAGTTTAACAGTGTTTTAATATTTAGGAATAATAATGAAGATGATAAAATCAGATTTGACACTATAAAAGCATGCATAGAATTATGTAGTGATCAAGAAAAAAAGTGTTAACTGTTCGTTTTCTCAACCTTTATTTGGGACCACCAGAAGTTCCCAAATAGGTTGAACACCTGTTGGCTGCTCTTCTTCAATTCTACAGAAAAATAAAATAAAATAATAATATTTTTGCTTCAGAAATAAATGTGTACAAGTACATTAATTAACCGAATCTAACTTAATCTACCATGTCCTATTCAAATTTTTGACTTGTAGTGTAAAAGGCCAAAAAGTCCCGAACTCGTAATCGTGTGGGTTTAACCAATGAGCTACCAGTATTCATCTTGTCCTAGCATAACCCTAGTCCTACGTTACAAACAATCACCCCAAAATGACCAGAGAATGCCGGGAATCACAATGAGAAGAAGTCAAGTTGCTTTATTAGAGTGCTGAAGCCGATAGTCTGGGTGATAATTACTGCCTGGTAACAGATATGTACCTTCTAATTATCCTGCCAAGAAAGACCAAGGTTTTTCTTTGGAAAAACCTGCTTTGTGTTTGAGAAGCATTGGTTTAAAAATGTACCTCGGCCACAGATAATTCAGTGCACAGAGAGAGAGAGAGAGAGAGAGAGAGTAATAAGCAGACAGAAAGATGTATCTTCACCAAGAATTTATAGATCCAGGAGATCGGCTTACATATAATCAGTTAGGTTAGGATGACTCTGTTTATCAGCCAGCCTTAAAGGAATATTCCAGCACTTTCCGTTGTAGCATGTGTACCACTGACAACTGCAATCATTTTTCTCACTCATTTATAATGGTAGCTTACGAACAGTTATTGAATTCTGAAAATGAATATTCAAAATGTAAAACCCTAACAACAGAAGTCTTGGAATGAGGGACAGTTGTCTACAATGGAAGAATACAGTAAAAGAAAGAAGTCATTCTGGTTACACTACTCTTGAGGTTTTGTGGTGTCGATGTAAAATCAGACAGAAACTGTAATACTTCCATGGTTACTCTGATCCATGATGATTATGTTGGTCATTGAACTATAAATTCTTCCTTTTGAAAAGGTTTCTGAAAGGACAAGTCTCAACATTTAGAGAACAACTGGACAAACGTTATCGTATGTGGCGCAAATTCTTTTACAAACTTGACAAACTAAATTATGAAGATAAAAACGTAATATCAATATCATTTTGATATTTTGTCTCAACTCAATCAACTAACAGATTTTGGCATTTCTTTATGGGTAAATTGAGAAATTCCAAGGAGGCATGGGGTCTAACTGAAACAAATGGATGGCGTAAATGAGCTCACGGGTCACTAGTGTCCTGAAGTATGCATTTAAGGGTTAACTTATAAACAACTCTGAGTGAGTAATGTTTGACTGAGAAACACTAGAGTTCTGTTAAGAGTGAGTGCCAGTGCAGGGAAACATGTAGGCATTGTTATCTAGTTCTAGTTTAGGATAACCATTTGTTTTAATGGTGTAGAGATCCGGTTGTAAACCTTTTGAGACAACATTACTCAAAGAAGTCCGAAACGTATTCTACCTTAAGCACATCTATATTGTCTCAAACACAAAGAGGTGCTTTGTGCTACTCAACGCCATCCTACTAACACTTCTGACTTGTACTGCTAGGACGGCATCAGCACATATCACCTGAACTTCAGTACAGGGTCAAGTGTTTAAAAACGAGACACTGGACTCTCTTAACTCAGCACATTATAAGGTCAGAGCGAGATTGTTATTTACAAAGTGTTCACTGTAATGATTACTGAGTGCTGCTGGTGGGTATATGAGACAGTTTATGCTTGTAAAACAGTCAAGTTTATCGTTCTGTTTCACACAATCGGTCATCGGTGGGCAGCAATTAATGCAAAACGCACACCAACACTCAGTCAGTGAGTTACACTGCGACATGCATTGCAACATGTCAAAGAGGCATGCTGCATATGTAGAATGCCAGCCTTACATGCCAGACAGAGCTCAGGTTTCATCCTATACTCTCCCTCATCAAGTTCAGAAGCAGGCCTCCAGAGATGCATCACCATCAGCTCATTTAATCTAGATTAAGCGCAATGTAAGGACTGCCTAGGCATTTACTGTTAAATCGGTGTCTGGCAGAAAGCAGGCTTATAAGATGACACACTCAGATACACTGTGCTATTACATAAAGTGGATTTACTGCCTAAATGTTGTAATAGGCTGCTGAATCAGGGTAAGAAAGCTGAATGAAAAACAATTACGCGTTACAAATATGTGTTTCAGCTTTCACAAGGCACGTTTCATATTGCAAAGCTCACAGCTATGCAATAATAATAATAATAATAATAATAATAATTCCACCAAAATACTCCTTGCGTAATATCTGTTCTGTTCACCATATTTTCTCTCTGCCTCCAAAAAAGGTACACTGCTGGACAACATCAGCAGGACGCCTCTAATCCTCTGCTCGGGATACAGCGTAACCAAATGTAAGAAATGACCAAAACTGACTTTAAATCCTGACAGATTCCGTGAGCCAGAAGCCCAGACTTCCAGAAAAGGAGAAGCAGCTTGACTTTGTAGAGCAGGAATGTCCGGATCAGAGATGAAAATGAGCTGACCACGGCTCTTGCCAAAAAAGAGCAGAAAGAGAGAAGAAATCAGGAGCGAAAGGAAAACGGTGGCTTAATTAAAGTTAATTGTGCCTCAATGCTGAAATGTGGACATGCTAAATATATTCTACTACACAAGAAATCAGTTGATACACACCTCTGGTATTATATAAACCACACGCTCTACACTCTTTAAGACAAGAATCCTAGGAAATATTCATTTACATAATTAATTAGTGGGGAAAAGACAGCGAGTAGAGTAACCTGACCTTGCAATGTTAATAGAAATGAAACACACTGACTAGTGTTTCCTCATATTTGTCTTCCTTATGCACTGATGGTATTCTGCTCTACAGGAAAAAACAGTTAAACTAGTCAGACGATAGACCATGACAGTGCAAAAGTGGTCTCAGATGGATTGGGAAGATGCCAGAGTAGAATAGCGTTGGGCCAATAATCATTCAGTCCCTCCAGGATTTTGGGAAATGAATGCAAAATCGTGGAAACTCCGCAATATTCGGAGGAGCTCGCAATTTCTATAAATGACCATAGAGTTTCTGCAGATTTGGGGCCAAGACAATCGCAACGCGTATTCAGCCAAAGCCCTCTTCGATTCACGTGCTTCAAACATGAGTACAGCTAAAAGGTCCCATTTACCAACAAACATCACTGTGAAAGACCGTGCAAAACAATTCCATGCAGTTGCAAGTTCGTCAAATTCACGTAGTTTTCCGCAGATTTTGAAAAAAGCCGCAGCAAAACTCAAGCCTTTTTGGCCGCAACGATCACCAAAAAAAAAAAAGAACCCCCAGCGAAATCCTGTACGGACGGATCGATATCGTCATTTAAATCCGGGTCGACATTTTGCAAATGATCAAACGATTATTTCCTCATGTGTGAAGGCATAGTAGCTTCTAACAAGCTTACGTTTTGTTCGAGCACAACTTCAGTAAGGCTGCTGCTTCTAATTTATTTCATTCTTAGCATCCGTGGTTAGTTCAAAATGTTAAGCGATAGGGAAGACGGTGCATCATCATTTCACTATATACACATTAGACGATATCAGGTTTTCAGTTTGGCAAAGAATGCTGAGGTTTATGCAAACGAAGCAAAGAAACACTGGTACATACATACAGATTTGAATAAGCAATTAGCAGGATGCCAAAGCTGTGTAAATGAGGCAAAAGAAGAACCTCAATCTCATTTGGCAGCTATTTCACTCTCTTTCAATGACTTCCCTACAGTGAAGAGCGAGCTACTGCTGAAATAATACGTAGGAACTGAAGTCAATGGTCAACTGAGAAGATAAAATAATGTTCAAACCAAAACCTGAGGGCGGTGGTAGCTCAGTGGTTAAGAAGTTGGGCTACTGATCAGAAGGTTGTGAGTTCAAATCCCAGCACTGCCAAGCTGCCACTGTTGGGCCCTTGAGCAAGGCCCTTAACTGCTCCCCAGGTGGTGCAGCAAAAATGGCTGCCCACTGCCCTGGGTGTGTTCATGGTTTGTAGTGTGTGTGTTCACAACTCCTAATGTGTGTGCACTAACATGGATGGGTTGAATGCAGAGGACAAATTCCAAGCATGTGTTACCATACATTGGCCTTCACATTTCACTTTCAAATGATTGCGACTCTTGTGTGTGTGTGTGTAGCATTCCATTCAATTGTGTTTCGCACAGCCAGCATGTATTTATGCAGACATGCTTTCGAAGTTAACGAACTTGTCTCTGCAATTATATTTATTTATGTCTCATTATGAGTCAAATGAGAACCTTTTTTTTATTGTTTATTGCAAACAGGCTTCCAGGACTTAACGGGTGTCTGGACACTTCTAGAAAAAAATTCTTCCGTTTGCTGATTTATGTCGCACTCGTTTGACCCACCCTCATACAATCAAAGTACACTACTATTCAAAAAGTTTGGATGCACCTGCTCCTAGTAGGGATTTCTTCATTTTTTCTATTTTCTACAATTTTAGAACAATAATGAAGATATTAACACTCTGCTATAAAACACTGAATTAACTACACATTATATACAGTGCTGTGAAAAAGTATTTGCCCTCATCCTGATTTCTTCTGGTTCTGTGTGTATATCATAATTGTTTCAAGAAATTGAAACAAAATCTAAGATAAAACAAAGGCAACCTGAGTAAACACAAAATACAGTTTTTAAATAATAATGTTATTTACTGAAGCAAAAACGTTATCCAATACCAACTGGGCCTGTGTGAAAATGTATTTGCCCCCATAGTTACTAATTCCCCAAATCTACGAAACTGCATTCATAATGGGATTCAGCTGGATTAGACACAACCAGGCCTGATTACTGCCAGGCCTGTTCAATCAAATCAACACGTAAACAGAACTTTTTCAACAGCATGAAGTTGGTTAAAAGGTCTTACCCAGTAACACACTATGCCAAAGTTGAAAGAAATTCCAGAAATGATGAGGGAGAAGGTGATTGAAATACATCAGTCTGGGAAGGGTTACAAAGCTATTTCAAAGGCTCTGGGACTCCAAAGAACCACAGTGAGAGCCGTTATCTCCAAATGGAAAAACTTGGCACAGTAGTGAACCTTCCCAGAAGTGGCCGACCTTCCAAAATTCCTCCAAGAGCACAGCAACGACTCATCCAGGAAGTCACAAAAATGGAAGAGTGGCGAGGTGAAAACCACTGCTAACCCAGGAGAACATTAAGGCTGATCTGAATTTTGCCAAAACACACCTTGATGATCCTCAAACCTTTTGGGAGAATGTTCTGTGGACTGATGAGTCAAAACTGGAACTGTTTGGAAGACAGGGTCCCGTTACATCTGGCGTAAACCAAATACAGAATTCCACAAAAGAACATCATACCTACGGTCAAGCATGGTGGTGGAAGTGTGATGGTGTGGGGATGCCTTGCTGCTTCAGGGCCTGGACAACTTGCAATAATTGAGGGAAACATGAATTCTGCTCTCTACCAGAAAATCCTAAAGGAGAATTTCTGGTCTTCAGTCCATAAGTTGAAACTCAAGCGCAACTGGATTATGCAGCAAGACAATGAGCCAAAGCATAACAGTAAGTCCTATTGGAAGTGTTTGGTTGCAGTTATTGCTGCTAAAGGAGGCACAACCAGATTTTAAGTTTAAGGGGGCAATTAGTTTTTCACATTGCTGACATGGGTCTGATAACTTTTTTTGCTTCAATAAAAAAATAAAAAATAAAAATAAAAAACTGTATTGTGTGTTTACTCAGGTTGCCTTTGTTTTACGTTGCATTTCGTTTGAAAAACTAAAACTATTTAGTATGAGATACACACAAAAACAGAAGAAATCAGGATGGGGCAAAGACTTTTTCACAGCACTGTCTTCAGTCGATGACAGCAGTGACTGCGGTTGTCAAGGACGAGAAAGGGTGGGATTCAAATAAAAACGCACCAACTACAACAAAGAAAAAATAACTCATGCGATGCAGTTAAAGAGGGTGCTAGCATAAGAGTAGATTAGGGACTTCTGAAGCAGCAGAACAAGTATAGAGGGTATACGCTAATACTGATCCTAAGAAGTCGTTACACGCAAACAGCCCTGGGGAAAAAGTAAGCATACCAGTATACGCAACGCAGTATGTGTGGGTGGCCTGTATGAAATTCCCAGGAGATCAGCAGTTTCTGAAATACTCAAATCTGACACCAACGACCATGCATCGTTTAAAGTCTCAGAGATCACATTTTTTCTTCATCCTGATGATTGACGTGAACATTAACTGAAGCTCTTGACCTGTATCTACATGATTTTATGCACTGCACTGCTGCCACATGATTGGCTCAATAGATAACTGCGTTAATGAGCAGGTGAACAGGCGTTCCTAATAAAGTTCTGGCTTGGGGCAATGTATGAACAGACAAATGAAAAGTTCCTTTAACAGCATGACTACTGTAATCACTGATTACAGCTCCTCATAAGTCAATTAATATTGCTATTTTTATGAATAATGAACTTATATTACAAACAAGTGCATATTGTTGGTATATCACTATTAGGGGGAAATACAACTATTACACTTCAATATAATACACTGTAACTGATTTAATAACACTATTAACTTTTACTGTAATAACTCTACAGAAAGACTTTATGATGTTACTGTCCAGTTTCCTCAAGTGGCTCCTGCGTGACAGGAAATGTCTCCCTGCTTGGTCTAAGTAAACAAGGCCATTCTGGTTATGACACAAATCACTCTGGAAATACGTCAGAATGACTGCAGGCAAATAAAACCGCATCTCTGTGTTAGGAACTGCATGCACGTCTTCCCTTCTCAAACAGCGTCCTACAATTCTGTAGAAATCATAGACTTCCTATAGTAAATGGCATGTCACTTACTGTGTTAGGTTGTGCTTTAGTTCGCCCCATGACTTAAAAAGAAAGGCTGAGAGAACAAACATTTCTGTGTAAACTTAGTTCCCTGTAACTGCTGACTCATTAGTATCATATATCTCTGAAAAAAATTCAAACCTTTCACCACCATGGGTAATTGTTTATGTAGTTATTATCACAAATAATTATTTGTGTGATGTCGCTATCACAAACTAAGAAGCTGTTCATCTTGGCGTCCCCAAAAAAACAAAAAACAGCCTAAAACACGAACCTAGCAAAACGTGCACCAAATGGACGGTGGTTTATAGAATGACGATGGGATGTTTGCAGCTCAGTTCTTGAGAGACTAGAGGAACAGGACAGTCCAAAAAAAAAAAAAAAAACATCACATAGTGCAGAAGAACTGCTGACAGCTGGAGCATTACACTCTTGCCTCACACCGCCAGGTCCCATGAAGCAGCCCTCATTAGCACGAGCTTTGTGCCCAACCATTTAGAACCGTGAGAACAGTACTCTAAATACTGACACACTCGTGAGACGCCTGTATCTGTCTACGGGATAAGTGGACCTTCTGCAACGGCTTCAGACCAGTTATGACAATAACTGCAATGTAGAAAGCGATTGAAAATTTTACCACGGCCAGGAAGTCTCTTAAAAATGTTCAGACAGCATTGATTGCTGTTTCATAAATAAGTGTCTCCACACTTCTGCCGGAACTGAACTTCCTGTGTACGAGCCCTGACTTCCTTGCAGTCAGGAAACACTTCCTGTGTGGTGTGCCACGTGGCCATCTACAATCTACTTCTAATTACTAGAAGATATGCATAAGTGTGCATCATTGTAGGATGGACGACTGGATTATTATTAGTAGTAGTAGTAGTAGTATGGTTGTGAATGAATGACTTTTCCGTTGAGCCGAGGTCAGCGTTTGATCACCTCAGAGGTTTGCTGTCTATGTAATTAATGATTCAGTTTGTGTACATGCTTGTGGTCTAACTATTCTTGTCTTCTCTCTTTTGGTCTTGGCTGATGTACTACTAAAGTTGAGCAATTCACCAATCTATAATGCAATTTGACAGTACCAGACACGAAGGAGCACACCAAGGTCATCTTTTCATAGGTACACATGAGTGGAACTCAGACAAAGGCTACCGTTAAGTCCTTTCAGAACGCACCTGTCTCTCTACAGTAATGTTAGCACCCTAGCAGTGATTTGTTGCGTAGAATAGAGACGCCCACTTCACCAAGAAATGCGACTATTACAAATGACCTTAATGTGTCTCATTTACCGAAAGCAAAGGTGTGCTCCTGAATTACAGTTTGGACATATGGATTTCCAGCCGTTAACGAAAAGTAATGCGGCACCTGTTGGTATCGATTTGGACGACGAAGATTATTATATCTCACAAAGCTCACTGAAGTCTGGCTTGTGGAAAAAGCTAGCTTCCTACATGTCAGCCAGCTGCTGAGCTACAATGAAAGTGCTACCCTCCGTTCATTTGTAGAGGATCTCACTGTTTTCTATGCATTTAACTGCAAATGGAGGAGTTGTGTTTTTTTAGAAGCTGAATATGCTGAGTCATGGAGTCTGCCTTTAACATAATAAAGGGTGTGAGAGGGGAACAGTAGCTTTTTATTTATCCATGTTTCTATTTGCTTATTTATTTTAGTTCTGATATTAAAAATGTCTCAGACAGTACACTAAATGGTATTAACAACAAATCATTGGTCAGAAAATTAGAACGAATTAAACAAATGTGCTCCTGAGACCTCGTGTCCACCACTTCCTCGTTTACTTTTGCTGCAGTGAACTGTTTGGGGAAAAGCTAGAAACAGGGAAAGTTAATTTATATAGTCTTCTTATACACAAAGGTACAATGATAATGATTCAAATGCTTGATGTAAAATTCCAACATGTCTGGGTTTACAAAATCAAAATAAGGTATAATAAAAGTAAATAAATGAAAAAGCTGTCCAGAAGTTTACCCACAAGGATTAAACACTTAAAGAAATCAAAGTAAAAGCTATCCCATACTAAGTTATTTTATCTATTTGTTTAATTTTGCTCATTTTCTGACCAATGATTTGTTGTTAAGACAATTAAAAGCTTAATATTTAGCCATTTTGGGCTTGGCCCGTTTTTTTTTTTTGTTTTGTTTTGTTGTTTTTTGTTTGTTTTTTTCCTTTGCACAGGAGTGTACTGTCTCAGACATTTTTAATATATATAGAACTAAAATAAATAAGCCCTGGATTTGCCCAGAAGTGTAGTCTAAATACTGACACGCTCATGAGATGCCTGTATCTGTCTACAAAACACGCGGACTTCAGATGATTGCTTCGAACCTGTTTGGCATGACGTGCTTCACAAAAACTGCATCTAAAACCAGTAACTTCAGCAGAAAAGACACTGACATTGTGGACATACGGAGGAAATAAAATTGCAACTGTAATATATGCATCTGCCTCATCTGCCCATGAAAGTAATCCCATCCGAATAGGGCTAGATTCTTCATGGTTTGCGTGTTATGTAACTTCTGGGAATCAGTCCATCTTCAGGCTCTTTTCCTTCTAAAACAGGTCTGACAGTGGTACCTGTCCCGGCCTGAACGTGAACTTGGTTATGCAAAATTGCTGGAAGCTCTGGTTGGGAAAAGTGCTTTTGCATTTTGCATTCGTTGCTCCTGCCTGTATCACTTTCCCCATCTGAAAGAGGCACTAGAGGAAAAGCGAAAAGGATGAGTCACGCAATTATAACAGGCATGTGCTGCGCAGGGAAAAGCTTTTTGATTCCTTTACTGTATACAGTGTGCTTCTGTATAACAGACTGAGAATCCAACATCAGCCTTACCTCAGCATAATATACCATATGTTTCCCTCTCTGACTGTTTCAGTGGGTTCTGCAGTGATTAGTCAGACTCTCTCTCTCTTTAGTTATGCACGGCCCCTAGGAGCTGTGTGCAACGCCTTGCAATGTGAGAAGCACTGGGCAAGAAGGAGAAATCCAAACCAGTCAGCTCTCCCTCTCTCTGTCTGGGACTTTCCCCTCATTGAGAAATAAAATGTTAGCTATTCCTTACATCCAAACTACCCCTCCATCTCTCTCTCTCTCTCATGTGAGAAAGCCACTTTAGTTTTTATTTTAGCAGACACGGAGACAAGATCTCTCTCTCCCCAGACATAGTGTCCTCGTATTAACTGCTGTACTTACCTCGTCTTACCTCTGTGTAAAAAATTGGGTTTCATTACCTGCCTAAGATTATTAGACTCTTAAAACCAGTTGTTCAAGATGTTCTGTTCTTGCATCTTAAATGGGTCCTTCTTGGACTGTTCCCCTTGAATGCCAAACAAAATAACTCATTAAGGGCGCTAGTTGGAGAGCGAATCAGACAAAGCAGGAGATGACTTTATGAATGGATTTTAATGGGTCTCAAGAGAACACCAGCTTGAATTATTGTAGCTTCACTGAGAATTCTCAGAAACGCAGAAGCAGAAGTAAACAGGAAGAGACAACAAGTGAAACGTCTTTCTGACGCCCGAAGCATCAACAGTCCTCACTATCATAAATACACACATTTTAGATTTACTTTCACCGTAGCTACTGAATAATATACTTTGAGTAGAATAATCAGTGAATAAGCTGGTACTTAACTTTAATATAAAGATGACTCACGTGTACCCGTGACGTGTACGTGACGTGTACGTGACTCACGTGTACCCTGTATGCACACCACATTTATTAAAAAACAGGTTAGACAGAACTCCAGTGGCATACTGTATGTGTGTGTCCTACTGAAGGGCATGAAAGCTTTGGTCCACAGCTGAATAAATACACAGTGTGCATTCCTCTTTAGTGGGTCTTAACACTTTAAATGCCCTTCCTCTTTTAGCTTTGTCCTAGCCACCACCGGAAGTCAATACTGGCAAAATCACACTTCACTACATCCTGTACCACAGCATTAAGCAATGAACCCACATATCCTAAATATACAATGCACAATATAATATTCACACTACAGTGCTGAGTTAATACATTCCGACTTTTCCAGACAACTGATGTATTGACCTGTACTGATCAGTTTCTCTTATTTTTCATTTGTTGGTGCTCTAAAAAGCTTCAATCTATCCCTTAATAAATATTAATGGTTTTCTAAATCCAAATGAAGCAAAAAAAAAAAAAAGTTTACGACAAGATCAACACCTGATATGCATCGGAACACAAACAAGTATTTCCGTTCCATTAATAGGTCAAACACACGACGGGAAGTTGGCCCACATTTCCATGGTATGTGATTTTCACTGTGACTCAAGTAACTTGTTGGACAATGTGAGACGATCCCGGGACACAGGGATTACACTCTAGTTCCCTTTCAGAGATTCTCTAATACAGGAAGGTAATGGGGATTAGAGAGGCATACAAGTGAGAATCAATATTTGGTATTCTTGTCAGTGAACACTGCATAAATTCACTACAGGCATACAACCAGACTGCCTTAAACATATAATTACTGCTGTATTTAGCGATCAGAAAACCTAAAATGGTTGGAAAAAGTGGCCAATTTGAACTATCTGTTCAGATATATATGTCTATATAGATCTTATATATATATATATATATATATATATATATATATATATATATATACAGGTGCATCTCAATAAATTAGAATGTCGTGAAAAAGTTCATTTATTTCAGTAATTCAACTCAAATTGTGAAACTTGTGTATTAAATAAATTCAATGCACACAGACTGAAGTAGTTTAAGTCTTTGGTTCTTTTAATTGTGATGATTTTGGCTCACATTTAACAAAAACCCACCAATTCACTATCTCAACAAATTAGAATATGGTGACATGCCAATCAGCTAATCAACTCAAAACACCTGCAAAGGTTTCCTGAGCCTTCAAAATGGTCTCTCAGTTTGGTTCACTAGGTAAGCCACAAACATTCATTGCCAAAGAAGCTGGCTGTTCACAGAGTGCTGTATCCAAGCATGTTAACAGAAAGTTGAGTGGAAGGAAAAAGTGTGGAAGAAAAAGATGCACAACCAACCGAGAGAACCGCAGCCTTATGAGGATTGTCAAGCAAAATCGATTCAAGAATTTGAGTGAACTTCACAAGGAATGGACTGAGGCTGGGGTCAAGGCATCAAGAGCCACCACACACAGACGTGTCAAGGAATTTGGCTACAGTTGTCGTATTCCTCTTGTTAAGCCACTCCTGAACCACAGACAACGTCAGAGGCGTCTTACCTGGGCTAAGGAGAAGAAGAACTGGACTGTTGCCCAGTGGTCCAAAGTCCTCTTTTCAGATGAGAGCAAGTTTTGTATTTCATTTGGAAACCAAGGTCCTAGAGTCTGGAGGAAGGGTGGAGAAGCTCATAGCCCAAGCTGCTTGAAGTCCAGTGTTCCGTTTCCACAGTCTGTGATGATTTGGGGTGCAATGTCATCTGCTGGTGTTGGTCCATTGTGTTTTTTGAAAACCAAAGTCACTGCATCCATTTACCAAGAAATTTTGGAGCACTTCATGCTTACTTCTGCTGACCAGCTTTTTGAAGATGCTGATTTCATTTTCCAGCAGGATTTGGCACCTGCCCACACTGCCAAAAGCACCAAAAGTTGGTTAAATGACCATGGTGTTGGTGTGCTTGACTGGCCAGCAAACTCACCATACCTGAACCCCATAGAGAATCTATGGGTATTGTCAAGAGGAAAATGAGAAACAAGAGACCAAAAAATGCAGATGAGCTGAAGGCCACTGTCAAAGAAACCTGGGCTTCCATACCACCTCAGCAGTGCCACAAACTGATCACCTCCATGCCACGCCGAATTGAGGCAGTAATTAAAGCAAAAGGAGCCCCTACCAAGTATTGAGTACATGTACAGTAAATGAACATACTTTCCAGAAGGCCAACAATTCACTAAAAATGTTTTTTTATTGGTCTTATGAAGTATTCTAATTTGTTGAGATAGTGAATTGGTGGGTTTTTGTTAAATGTGAGCCAAAATCATCACAATTAAAAGAACCAAAGACTTAAACTACTTCAGTCTGTGGCATTGAATTTATTTAATACACGAGTTTCACAATTTGAGTTGAATTACTGAAATAAATGAACTTTTCCACGACATTTTAATTTATTGAGATGCACCTGTATACACACACACACACACACACACACACACACACACACACACACACACACACACACAGTGGGTATAGAAAAGAATCACCCCCCTTTTAAATAATCACATTTTGTTGCTTCTCAGCCTGAAATGAAGACGGACACAGTTTTTGTTTTATCCAGCTGTATTTACTCAGTGCAACATATAACATCCAAGTGAAAGATATAACACCAACATGTCAGAAAAAAAAAACAGAATCACTGGGTTGGAAAAAGGATCACCCCCTTGTGTCAATATTTTGTTGAACCACCTTTTGCTTTAATTACAGCCTTTAGTCTGTTGGGATTTTTTATGGAGTCTGGGCTCTGATTAGGCCATGCAAGGACATTCACCTTTTTCTCCTTCAACCACTGTGTGGTCAGTTTTGCTGTGTGCTTTGAGTCATTGTCATGTTGGATGGTAAACCTTCTTCCCATTGACAACTTTCTGGCAGAGGGCAGCAGATTTTCCTCAAGAATTTGACGGTATTTTGCCCCATCCATTTTTCTTCTATCCTGACAAGTGCTCCAGTCCCTGCTGCAGAGAAACACCCCCATAACAGGATATTACCACCTCCATGCTTTACTGTAGGAATGGTGATATTTTGACATACCAGACATATCGTTTGATTTTGATGCCAAATAATTCAATTTTAGTCTCATCTGACCATAACACCTTTTTCCATGTGGCCTCAGAATCTTCAAGGTGCATTTTGGCAAAGCTCAGTCGTGGGTGGCTTTTTTCTTGCAACCCTCCCATACAAGCCACATTTGTGGAGAATTTGTGATATTGTTGTCACATGCACACAATGTCACACACTCTTTGTCATAAATTCATGCAACTGCTTCAGAGTTGCTGTAGGCCTCTTGGTAGCCTCTCTGACCAGTTTCCTCCTGGCTCTTTCATCCAGTTTGGAGCGACGTCCTGATCCAGGGAGGGTCTGTGTTGTACCAAATACCTTCCACTTCTTAATAATAGAACTTCACTGTGCTTCTAGGCATTTATAAAGCCTTTGAAATTTTTTTGTATCCATCTGCTGACCTTATTTTTATCCTGGAGATCTTTTGACAATGCCTTGCCACCCATAGTTGATTGTTTGCTTCAGTTGCACTACCAAGGACTGAAAAATGCTCCAGAAAATGACCACAGCTGATCACAGTTGAAAGTCAAATGGCTTTGTGTGCCATTGAGATGGTGATTAGCTACACCTGATTGAGTTTACAAGTCATTTTTCGGAGGGGGGGGGGGGGTGGTCCTTTTTCCAACTCAGTGATTCTGGTTTTTAATTTTTTTTCCAGACATGTTGGTGTTATATCTTTCACTTGGATGTTATAAGATGCACTGAGTAAATACAGCTGGATAAAACAAAAACTGTGTCTGTCTTCATTTCAGGCTGAAAAGCAACAAAATGTGATTATTTTAAAGGGGGGTGATTCTTTTCTATACCCGCTGTGTGTGTGTACATATATATATATATATATATATGCACACACACACATATGTAATCCTCAAACATAAGGTGGAGGGCCGCAAGGTCTCTAACATCCACCAGCTCTGTGATGGGGGAGTGGAAGAGGACTCCAGTGGCAAACTGTGAAGCTCTGGTGAACTCCATGCCCAACAGGGTTAAGGCAGTGCTGGAAAATAATGGTGGCCACAAAAAATATTGACACTTTGGGCCCAATTTGGACATTTTCACTTAGGGGTGTACTCACTTTTGTTGCCAGCGGTTTAGACATTAATGGCTGTGTGTTGAGTTATTTTGAGGGGACAGCAAATTTACACTGTTATACAAGCTGTACACTCACTACTTTACATTGTAGCAAAGTGTCATTTCTTCAGTGTTGTCCCATGAAAAGACATAATAAAATATTTACAAAAATGTGAGGGGTGTACTCACTTTTGTGAGATACTGTACTTATTTGTTTATGTAATATCAGTGAGACGCAAATGCCACCTCAATCATGGAATCACAGCTGTACATTCACATCAGTGCCACTATAGGCATCATTATATATACATTGAGTTTTCAGATCTGAAAAATATCATATTTAACCCTTTCCATTCAAAGTCTGTTATTTATTTTATTATTATTTAACTAATAGGAAGAGTGTAGTCACGAGAGCAAGAAATATAAGTATGGACACACTGATGGATCCTTTGTAGTTTATGAGGTTAAAAATTCTTATCTCCTCAAATGTAAACAGGTAACAAAGATGATTTAACCATGATTTAAATTATGGGTGTCATGACAAAAATATCACGTCACGATTTTTGAAGGCATTTCTATAATACCTGATGTGACCTGTACCACCATATACTGTACATGTTTCCTCTTAAACTGCCAGCAAAACAGTAGTGTTATGCATAATTTAAGTTTTTATTAATAAACAAATGTATAATAAATGTATCTTTAGTTATTTTAGAAAAAACAACTAATTGATAAAAACAAAAATTAAAAAAACACTGAAATTGTCCTTTATTTTACAGATTAAGAACAAGATTTTAACATAACATCAACTGATCCCAGTTAGTTTGTAACTATTTTTTTTAAAATCTTTTAAAAAATGTATAATAGAAAAGTGTATTATGTCTGAATTCATCACAATCTCAATATTACATCATCATACTGTCCAGCCCTAATTTAAATCATGTTTAAAGCATAAGCAACTGCATCCAATTCTAAAACTCAAAGGCAGCCCTCGCTCATGAGAATGCAATCGAAATAAATCTAATTATCAGATTACAAACATATTACTGACTCTCTTCAAACTGGCGTTCCTCTGCAGATTCCATCCATAACTAGTCCGTCTGGCTCACTACAGCTCAGAACCTGTGTGTGTTTGTGTTTTTATGGCTGTTTTGGAACTCAGGCGGCAAAATTAATTACCCCTAAGGCCAAGCTGCCGTCTGGTCTGACAGAACTGCTTAGCTATGAAGAACATTCGGGAGCCAGTGACCGTGTCACTGCCGTCATCCGCTGTCCCTGGTCCTAATACGGAGCGCACACACGAACACGCACACACACACACACACACACAGTTCACATCTTACTGGAAAACATGACCATGGTCTGTAAAAATACTCTCACATGTAGCAAAGATCCTACTGCTTCCAAATGGTGAGAATGGTGGAATGGAAAGTCATCACTTTACTGGCAGTATCAGTGAGGTGAGGTCATGCAGGGAAGTGATATAATGCTTTATAAAATTATAAGATGAATCACTTTTGAGTATCTGGGTCTCATGAAAAGGACACGTCAAAAGGCTGCAGGATAATCGAACAGTAAAGTGAATATAAAAAATTTTTTTTTAAAAAGAAAGAAAGAAAGAATAAATTAGATACTTGGTTGGTAGAAGGGGTGGACCATAAAACAATGCACTAGTATCATCACAAGGAAAATAAATAAATAAATAAATATAAATACAAGATATAATCTCATGGCAGACTGCAACAGACTGCGTATAATCATAATTATGCGTTTTGACTTTAAAAAACAGTAGGACACGTTCTAAACCAACTTTTACTTGATTACATTGTGATATCAATGATTAATGGTCTATGAATAGATCGTTTTCCGAATATACGTATAAGCTGCATGACAGCTGTCACCGTGACTCGGATAACGTCAGCCGCGTGTAGTTTCCCGCAGCAAATCTAATCATCCCAACTAACCATCAATAACAGACGGTGATATTACCGTTAGCGACGCATACACTTAGGTGTAGGTGTACAATTACACACCGTAGCCTCTCCTGCAATAGAAAGCTTATCTGCCATCATGAAAAGGGACCACTGCTGACCAGATGTTGGAGCATACTCACAGCAATGATACTGACACGGTAGTGTACACTATATGGCCAAAAGTTTGCAGGCACTTGACCTTGTTGAACATCCCATTCCAGATTTAGGTATTATTATTATTATTAGCTGGAAACTTGTGACTTCACTACATTTGAAAGACAAATATCGTCCTTTTCACTCCACCACATTTCTATCAGGGTCCTCGAGTCGAAAGTCGTTACTATGGAGCAGCTTTGAAAATCAGTGGATGATTTTTTTTTCTTCTTCTCTAAAACGTGATTGTTTTTTTTTTGCAGGTGACAGACAGCCTATCAATAATCAGTCTTGCAGCGTCACGTGTCGTGAAGTTCGATGATTTCCCAGCATTTTTTTGCATTTTTGTTTTAAACGTTTGCTTTGCTTGCCTCGCCGTCCAACCTGCGGAAGCATACTGAGCTATGTATACTTTTAATTTCTCGTGAAAGCTTGAAATTGTCCGTGCTTTAGAGCTAAGTATTCAGTTTCAGTATGAAGTCTGGTCGGTCAAACGATTTATGGATTTGCCCGCCGAGTTGCCACAGCCTCGTGTATACACCGTTTACGCACAGGTTCGACAATGACGTTAGTTAGCATGCAAAAGCGTGAATTCAAATGTAAATGAGATTAAGAGTTAAATAAGTTAATATCTTGTAATATAACTTTTATAGTTGTTTTTGTCACCTTGCATAATTACTATAGTTATGTGTAGAGCTGCACGATTAATCAGAAAAAGATCGCGATCTCGATTCGAACACCCACACCATCTCTTTCCTCGATGATAACGATTCGTCTTCTATTAAACCTTTGACGAAAATCACGCCGGAACATTCATATCTGCGTTGGTGCTGTCGCTGAGCCACAGAGAGAGAGAGCAGTTATCATTTCTATAGGTTTATTAACACTCTAAAAGCTCCTCATTCCACATTCCAAAAAAAAAAAGGAAATTTACTTTTGATACTTAAGTACTTTTAAAAGCAAGTACTTCTGTACTTTTACTTAAGTAAAAATCTGTCTTTACAACGTTCACTTGTAATGTTTGAGTAATATTTGACCGGTAGTATCTGTACTTTCACTCAAGTAAGAGTACGAGTTGTGTACTTTGTCCACCTCTGGTTTTCACACCTGGGTCATTTGGAGCGTTTGTTTCGGAACCTGGTGCGTTTTCCCCCTGGGTCCGGTTCGTTTAGACATATGTGAACACGGCGATCACGCTCAGACCTGCACCAAAACAACTGCAAACGAACTCTGGGGCGGCTCGCTTGTAGTGAGAAAGCAATCTGACCCGCATATAGCAATGCACGATGGAAACTGCGTCACGTAAACAGCATGTTTGTTTCTACCTAATATAAATAAATAAATAAATAAACAAGTTCCATCGGGGAATTTTCAATTTCAGAACTAGACAAGCGAACTTAATGAATAATTATACACAGTTTGCTGTGAGTTTGCTTTAACTATAACTACAAATAATTATTAATAGTTTGTAATGAGTTTGTTTTGGTATCTCAGATATGGCTTAAACATTTCTCGAAATCAAATTCTACCAGAGATAAAGCATGCGGTAAAAGGAATGCTAAACAGGCTGATTTTAAAAGCACGAGAGCGTGACATTTTATGGCCCGGATTTTATTAAACCGTTTTCAGTCATCGTGTTTGACAAACACTACACCAGTGTTAGGCATATGATAGTGTCTCCGGGCCAAAGTAAGGAAACAGGCAGCATGCAAACATGCCCTCCCGGTCCTCTCCTGGCACTTTAGAGAAGAGTCAACAAACACTGTGGCTGCACCAAATGTTGACTTTGCTGTTCAAATAGCCTCTCTTATTACTGTAAATGCTCCTCCGACACGTAAACGCATATCTTGTGTCGGCAGGTAAATAATAAATATCACGTATTCGGTCCCTGCAGGATTGTGAGATCGCAGAAATGAACGCAAACTCGAGCATGCTCCGCAATATTCGCTTGCCATTTTTAAAAAATGACCTCGGATTTTCCGCAGATTTGGGCCAAGGCGAGTCATGTGACGTCATCACAACGCGCATTCAGCCAAAGCCCTCTTCGGTTCATGTGCGTCGAACATGGGTACAGCTAAAAGGTCTCGTTTACCAACGAACATCACTGAGAAAGACCGTGCGATTGCAATTTCCACAAAAAAAAAAAAAAAAGCGCAAAAAACTCAAATTGTATCTCAAATTTTTTTTGTGATCTTTGTGTTTTTCAGAATTAAAGGAAGATCTTTCACTAAGGAAAGTTCAAATCTCACAGAACTGAAACAGAAAGTCACTGCTGGACCCTTGAGCACAGCCTGTAGTGCTCGTCCGTACGCCTGCGTCTTA
>CM042568.1:14209015-14279015 GCA_023630585.1 Cranoglanis bouderius
TTTGCCCGTTCCCCCCGTACGTTGGGGGGTTTCCTCCAGGTACTCCGGTTTCCTCCCCCAGGCCAAAGACATGCGTTGTAGGCTGACTGGCATTCTAAATTGTCTGTACGGCGTTAATCCAGGCTCACCCGTGACCCCGTGTAGGATAAGTGGTACAGAAAACGAACGGATGGATTCCATTATTTATCTGAAAGCATATTATTCAGTAACTACAATGAAACTAACGGGAAATGTGAACGTGACTGAAGAATGGAAGCAGCTCCTGGGAGTTTAAGGGGTTGATAAAGGCACAGTGGTGGCCTGGGGAAACCTTTTATTGGACGTGTTCTACTACAAATACATTTGAAAACTACAGCTTTTTCTGAACTCTTCTGCATGCATCTAGCATCATAAATTCTCGTTATCCCTAAAAGAGAAAACTGAAGAAAAAAAAAAGAAAAAAAAACCTGCCACCGCAGTACAGGAGTAGCACAGACGTTATCTGATTACATCTCTTTTTCATCTCTTTTTGACTGTTCTCCAGAATTCAGCCACAGCAACACCTGACCGGTTTACTCAGACACATACACTACAAGCAGATTTATATAACAGATTCCTGTGGCACACATTCGCTGGAATTTTCCTGTCGTAACCCGTGTATCCCACATGACTTTTTTTTTTTTTTTTTCGCATTCGTTCAAGTTGCTGGTGAAGCTGAGTATCCCTGATTTAAGAGGTGCTGCTAGACATCTCACAATCCAGGTGCATTAATCTGACTTAGGTTCTGACTTCCTCACCGCAACATCACACTACATCCATCATACCAAATGATTTTAGCGAAAATATAGGGCGTCAAACAGGGATCGGACGAGCATTGAGTCGTATCATATATAAAGTCGGACAAGTCATTACACAAGAATCCGTGTATCATTTGTTCTTTTCATATTTAATTAAGAACCAAATATCAGAAAATGGCATGTGATTTTATTATTAATTTACAAATCCAAAACGGAAAAAAAACAAAAAAAACAAAACCGACTAACAAGTTGTTTTCCCCGTTCTTTTCAATCTCATGCTCAAGTCAAAAATAAGAAAATAGTATGAAACTCTACTATGAAACTATCGCAGTATGGAAAAAAAAAAAAAAAAAAAAAAGACTTTTATCCAGAACAACACATGAATAAACAAGTAACTTCCGGGTCATAGCCAACCGAAAAAAAAATAAAATGTTAAAACGAAACCTGACATTTGACCCATTTTCTAATTTCTTGTTTTTAACTTGAGCGTGAGACTAAAAGAACGGAAAACAACAACTTATTCTTTTTTTTTTTCTTTTCTTTTTCGTTTTGGGTTTGTAAATGAATGATAAAATAACAAGCCTTTTTTTTTTCCATTTTCTGACATTTGGTTCTCAATTGAATATGAAAAGAGCGAACGATACACGGACTCGCAAGCCGCATTTATCGTTATTACTCATTTGAGTGTCTTTAAAGCAGTTTTGGCTGTAGGTGCAGTCTGTGGTAGTCGTATAGACAATGATGAACTATCCTGTGCTGGAGATCCATTAGCATGCAAATTGAAATCTAACAGTTTTGATAGTCAGGATTTAGATATAACCACCTATCTAGAGTGTGTACTTGGCAGGCTAGAGGGGGTTCCAGCTGGAGAGACAGCAATCTGTCAGGTCAGCCTGATCCGGGCCAGACGGCTGAAACGATACACTGTCATTAAATCCTGGCCCGGGATTGAGAAAACAGCTGTGTGTGACAGATCTAGCCAAAGACTGTCCAGCTGAATCTGTGCCACATACGTTCAGCCATGTTAGCCATGAACCTCACTATCCTATGGCCCATTCACGCACTTCCGGCATGGCATACCCTCACTACACAGTGCTACGGTCAACGGCTCATCCTGTAGTTAGCGTCCTTCTTTAAATTATACCTACATATGCTTTCCTTCGGTAATGTAGAAAGCAGCGAGGGCTCCATCATTCCTGCAATTAAAAATGATCTGGCTCCATGATTGATTTCTTTCAATTTTTATTTCTGGAATGTGTACCGAGTACATATTCTCACTTACAGGCTCCTGGAGTTCAGTGACAGCAGTGTCACGTTGCAGCGCCTCATCAGAAACTTTGGGCTTAAGTGTTTTAGTGCTGTGCGTTACAGCAGAGAGCTGAGCAGGAACATCAGAAATCGCAGGCATTTCGTGCCATATCCCTGACCTAAACAAGTTTCAGAGCTGGAACCCTCCCTAACCCTTGTTTCATCTGGTCATGTTCCACAACCACAGGGTAATCAGACCTGTATTTTAAGAAACGCACACATTTCAGATACAAGTCAAGCTTTTGCTTTGAGAAAATTAAAACCACAGAGCTGGGTGTCAAATGCTGCATGTCAAAGTTAATTCTGCACATGTGTTATGAGACCAGTCTGTTTGTCCCGGGAGTTTACTGGATTTGGGGATTACTACGTAGCTCATGACAGCCGGAAAAGAACCCATGAGGCTCACGGTGGTAGACACAATTAGTATGTCAGCGTGGACATCATTAATCCAGCATTGATTACATGCATTTAATTAACGCGATAACGTTCAGGGCTACCTGCCTAGATCAATTATCAGATTCATTATTAAATACATGCGGTATATGCACCTTTATAGTTGTTTACTGAACTACTTAGTTGTTTGTTTTACATAGAGTCCCTTTATTGCTTTACTGGCAAATATTTATTTGAGACTCTGCTCTGGGGAAGAAAAAAAAAAGATCAAATTCAGGTGTGTTTGCTGAATGTTCAATCTGATACGTAACACTGTTATTATTATTAGTGTGCATGTAAACACGGACAACGGCTATGTTTCCATCCAAGTTGTGAATTTAACTATTTTTAAATTGAACTCAAATTTGGAATATCGCAAGTAACATTTGCAAAGTTTCCATCCAACGTGTTCAAGAGAACAAACTCGTCACTTCCGGGGAAACTGGCACATCTCACACTCTGGGGCGGTGGAAGCTCAGTGGTTAAGAAGTTGGGCTACTTCTTCGGGAAGTCGTGAATTCCCAGCACCGCCAAGCTGCCACTGCTGGGCCCTTGAGCAAGGCCCTTAACCCTCAACTGCTCCCCGGGCGCCGCAGCAAAAATGGCTGCCCACTGCTCCGGGTGTGTTCACGGTTTGTAGTGTGTGTGTGTTCACTACTCACAACTCCTGATGTGTGTGCACTAGCATGGATGGGTTAAATGCAGAGGACAAATTCCAAGTACGGGTTACATGTCACTTTCACTCTGCCATTTTCGCTTTTCTGAGCCAATTATCTAATCCCATGATTTGCTTAGGCAAAGTCACAGGACTTTTTTTTTTTTTTTTTGATGTGCATCGAGGAATTTATTTGGTAAAATAAATAATGATCCCCCTCAATTCAGCACATACGTTTTTTTTTATGTGCATTTTGAAGATTTGATTCGCACCTGCTATTTCCATCCAGTGTTTCTTTTTGTTCTGTTTGTTTTAATGCAATATCCCAAAATTCACATCAAAATACGTGGATGGAAACATAGCTAATGTGCTAAGGCACACGGCTGAACTCCTACATACAGACGACTCTTCCTCAACTCAAGGAAGAGGATTTCCTCCAGGTTCTCCGGTTTCCTCTCAGCTCTCAGCAGCATGCCCCTAGGTGTGTGCGAGTAATGGAGGTGTGAGTGTGTATGTAAATGTGGTGTGCACTGTGCCCTTTGATGGACTGACATCCCGACTGTAGTGGATTCCCCCCATCGTGCCCGGTGTTCCGGGGACGGGATCCGGATCCGCCACGACCTTGACCGGGAGAAAGTGGTTGCCTGAAGATGACTGAACGGATCAGCAGAAGATGATGCGGCAGGAAGCGTTTAGTGATTGGATGGAGGGTTTGCATATTGCAGCATTTTGTATTAGCGTTGCTAGACAGTAGGCTGTGTGTGTGTGTGTGTGTGTGCATCAGAGAGAGAGAGAGAGAGAGAGAGAGAGGAATCCCCTGCACTGTGCTGGGAATCCTGAGGGAAGGATGGGGTTTACCTTATCACTCCTGTCTGGAAGAGCTAGTCCCCTAGTCCAAGCACTGACGACGTGATTCAAAATAGCAATAAAATTAGGGTCTGCTGTAAACTGTAATTAGTTGCTGATGGGAATCTCCTTTCTCTCTCTCTCACACAAACACACACACACACACACACACACACAGGTGATCCTAAACCACTTTAGCACACCAAAGCTCCGGCGGCGGAGCGATTTTCAGCTTTCACCAGGACCGTGTCTGGCCTTTTTGAGCAGCAAGGATGAGTACAAATGTTGTTTTTTTTTAAATAATAAAATAAATAACAGCCTTTTTTGGAGGCTTTACCTTACCTGGAGTTGGCACAATGGTGGTGTCTGGAGTAGCCAGAGCTCCTGAGAAGCTCAGCTCTAATCCCACAACAGCACAGATGAGGAGTCCACGTAGCAAAGCGAGCGCTAACCCAGAGCCAGACAAGTGAGACATGATGGACGAAAAGCTTTCAGTTCCTCCCACGACAGGAGAGGACACACTCTCACACACAAAAAAAAAAAAAAAAAAAAAAAAAAACAAGTGAATTTCCTGGAAAAAAGCAAAAAATGAAGCCAGCGTCGCCGTCCAAAGTGTCGGGGGGGGGAAAGTGTAGCCTTAATTCAGCGCACAGCAAGGCCAAACACCAGAGCAGTCACAATCCCACCGCATACACAGACGCTAACGCGCAGTATATTAGCTCTAAAAACAACACACTGACTTCTACTCGAAGTAAATATGTTCTCCAGGTTGTGTCTCTGTTTCATAGAAGTCTGTTAAAACATTAAAAGAAGGGTTAAAAAAAAAACAAAGCCAAACTCCGTCCGGAATGGCTCACACAGCCTGCGCCAGGCTGACTGAAACAAATCACCACATTAATGACTAGCCGTTTTTAGGAGGTTTATGTGCTAGTTTGATTTTCTTTTATTTATTTATTTATTTTTAAAGCCGGTCTCTTCACTAACACCTCAGTTACTTCCTAATTCGAATCCCAAAGCCCCAAAGACAAACGTGTGGGGAGGAAATCCCAATTTAGGAACATCCTTTCCAACCAGGTGACAAAAAAAATAAACAAACAGGCTACAATCCCCATCCAAAAAAAAAAAAACAAAGCCGGTTAATTAATATGTATCCAGTGCGTGGATTCAAACAAAATAATGTGTATAGTTCCACAGAGAGGAGGCGAACTGAATACACGGTGTCAACAAGATCCGCCTCCACGAGTTACACTGTCACATCCCGTCCACGGAGTCCACGCACATCCAACCGGAACATATCCGAATGATTACGGGCTTCTGCGAGACATCTTGCACGGATCAGCAGGGTTGCGTGCCGGGTCCTGTGTTGTCAGCGTGTAGCATCGTTTCACCTCCTTCAGCCAGTCGATGCAGAAGTGAAAGGCAGGGGCGGAAGTCCTTATGCAAATCGCTTCACAGGGTTCTGAGGCGCCGCAAATCGGAGCCGTGACGCTGAGATCGACACGAGACACTCAGGGCTCTACACTCCTACTGAGCTCATATTTAACCCGTGGGTTCTTCTCTTAATTCATCACATCGAACGAGTAAGCGCGTAGATGTTAAAACGACACCTGGATGAGGTGAAGCATGACGGTGTCGGAATGTGAACGAGAGGACGCGCCAGAAGTTGCGCGCTGTGGGAATCCTCCTCCTGGCACACTGACGCGCAAACGCGGAAACAACACCTCGCCGCTCTATTGTCCAACACTTCCTCCTTCACTGCTCTCGCCGGCAAGCGTGCTGCATGATACATGGCTGAAGAGCCACTTCACGTCCGACAGCATGTCCCTCTCAGTCATGTTAAGATAAAATGCGACGTTTTTCGCTCCAACAAATGGTCACAACTTCGTCCGAGCCTGCCCAACATCGACACAATGCCGCTTGGCAAACCAGACAAGGTTTCCTCCGTGAGGTGAGCTATGATTGGTCAAACTGTCCCAACATGGCAGGATCTGATTGGCCGCTGCTGGGAGACGCACGAGCGCGTTCCAAATGCCGACCGCGGGAATATTAACGTCAGTGCAAATCCAGTTTTAATTTTAATGTCACGTTGTAATGTTTTGGTTTTACCGTTGAGCTATTCTTAAATAGGTTATTTTAAGATAGCATGTATATATTTCTTTTTCTTTTAAAATCTCGCACATGACGTATTGCGGTGTATAGAAGTACTGCGTTGGACCTTGTTTCAGATCTGCTGAGATATATCCAGGGGCAACACTGTAACTGCCTGCTGGAAAAAAACAACAACAAAAACAAGGGGGCGTGGTCTCCACTTTTCAGGGGAAACTAGCTAA
Organism: Cranoglanis bouderius; assembly: GCA_023630585.1. Classification (NCBI taxonomy): domain Eukaryota; kingdom Metazoa; phylum Chordata; class Actinopteri; order Siluriformes; family Cranoglanididae; genus Cranoglanis; species Cranoglanis bouderius. The sequence continues at coordinate 14,215,363 of CM042568.1, forward strand.
TCCATGCTCAACAGGTCACTAGAAGTGGCCAGATGACGCCATCGACTAATTGCATATTCACTGAATCGTCAGGATCGTTTGCGTATTTGAGTGTTAAGTGAAGGAAGATTTTCTGTTATAACACTGAACTCCTTTCATGGCAATATAAGCTACCTATTTGCATATTTTAAAATAATAATAATAATAATAATAATAATTTCTATCAAGAACGCCCACAAAAAAGAAGTAAAGAATATATTTGCCTGTGAATGTGTATGTATATAAATGAAACAGAATGAAGAAACAGACAAAAAGAAAGAGTGGTAGGAAGTAACTGGGAAATAGGAATAAAGGAAACTGTTACAAATGGAATACAACACATTTTATTACTTGTAAACATTGCAAAGAAAATAAACAGTGGTGAACAGTGATTGGTCAATTGGACAATAGTAATCAGTGATTGGTCGTTGGGAACCATGGTGATTAGTGATTGGTCGTTGGGAACCATGGTGATTAGTGATTGGTCATTGGGAACCATGGCGATTAGTGATTGGTCATTGGGAACCATGGTGCTCAGTCACTGGTCATTGGAGCAGTGGTTATCAGTGATTGGATGTTGGGAACAATAGTAATCAGTGATTGGTCGTTGGGAACCATGGTGATTAGTGATTGGTCATTGGGAACCATGGCGATTAGTGATTGGTCATTGGGAACCATGGTGCTCAGTCACTGGTCATTGGAGCAATGGTTATCAGTGATTGGATGTTGGGAACAATAGTAATCAGTGATTGGTCGTTGGGAACCATGGTGATTAGTGATTGGTCATTGGGAACCATGGTGCTCAGTCACTGGTCATTGGAGCAATGGTTATCAGTGATTGGATGTTGGGAACAATAGTAATCAGTGATTGGTCGTTGGGAACCATGGTGATTAGTGATTGGTCGTTGGGAACCATGGTGATTAGTGATTGGTCGTTGGGAACCATGGTGATTAGTGATTGGTCGTTGGGAACCATGGTGCTCAGTCACTGGTCATTGGAGCAATGGTTATCAGTGATTGGTCTTTGGGATAGTAGTGATAAGTGATTGGTCGTTGGGAACAATAATAATCAGTGATGGTCATTCGGAACAGCGGTTATCAGTGTTTGGTCTTTGGTAAAAAATAGTGACCAGTAATAGGTCATTGGGGGAAACGGTGATACGTGGTTGGTCACTAGGAATATAGGCTTGTTCAAGTGCAACTGGTGGTGAGTCAACTAAACCTGCTCTCAACTCACATAACCAGCAGCTGTGATGTGAGCTGGGGAACTATATTGAGTGCAGGACAGACACTAACATCTGCTCAAAAAGTCACTAGATTTGTCACAGCTTTTTTTTTTTTTTTTAAGGCACTACAGATGGCAACACTGCATGGTAGCACAGGATGGCAGCTGCAACTTTTGCAAGCCTTGCCACGTTAGTTGTCACCCAAACTCTGACCTCAAATCACACCTCTGAGAAGTTTGTTTCACCATTTGCAAGTCATGTACACATTATATCTAGCTGGTGTTGATGTAATTCATGGTGATTTTAAATAAATAGAGCAACTATGAAGCCAATACAGTAACATCATTATATATTAATTATATATTAATTTGACCTGGAATCCAGATATTAATTTTGCACCACATATTCTTCAATTGCAACTTTATCCTAAACATGATTATATTGCCACCCCTTAGTGCACCTTAAACTATTTGCTACCAAACTTCTAAAAAAAATCCAGACACTCAACATCCTCATAATCATATTAAATTTTATAAATTGAACTGTACCTAATATGTTACATCTATATAAAAATGCCATGAAGCAAAGCAAATACATATGATCGTGGCAGCTGTATAAAATTCTTCACCTAGTGTCCCAGTGGCTGGTGGCACAACATCTTGCTGCACAGCATTCTTCTCTCCACTAGAGGCATGCTGGATTGTTGGGTAAATTATGTTGCCAGATTGGCTGCTTTCCCCCATTCTTTCTGCACTTAATTCGAGCTGGAAAACAAGGCGCGTGGGTGAGTGGACCAATGAATGAATATAAACATGGACATTGTAACAGGGGCTTAAAAATGAAGCCAAAATGTCTCCTGAGGTACAATTTTTAACCCTGCCCATTCCCATGTTAGTGAATGGAAGAGAAGAATAACTTAAATTTTAAGTATTTAGGTTATGTTGAGTGTAAATGTTGACTGCTGTTTATCAGTATATTTTCAGTTGGTACTTTACATTAGCTACTTATACTTAGATGAGTCGCCTAGCTAGCAAATGGCAGCTTTAAAATCTATTTTCTGACAATGGTAAAAATCAAGATACAAACTACAGTTTAGCATTTTACATAATAATGCTGTACTTACCGCTTTGAGATCTTAAGTTGCACTTCAGGTGATAGCTCTCAAAGTGCGCACTACCGGCATTAAGCAGGGGCGTGTCCACGACCAGTATGGGCGGGCGAGAAGCAGACGCAGTGTCCATCCAGCCGTATCTACTGCGCAGACTCTGGCTCAAATTTTGACCTACTGCGCAAACTCAGACTGGAAACTGCACAACGGGATTAAGTGGCTACAGAGTAAATCACCACATTGTCCACTCCTATATACAGTCATTGAATTGTACTGAATTTAATTTGGTTTACCCACAATCCAGTGCATTTAAAAACAACACTGTACTGCTTAACTCTTCATCTTCAATAACAGAGCTCAGCTGACGTGTTTCTGCACCCAATAGGCCTATTAGATTAAATGTTTTAAATCTCTGACATTTCATTCACTTCTGGTGAGAGAGCGTATCACACCCACCAGAACTGTTTTTCAGCATCCACTTCCAGGTGTGGTTTTAGTGATCGTGTAGTTTGTAACCTTTAACAGTATAAAAAGCTTAATTTGTGGTTCTTGATAATGAAACTAAAATGAAAAATACAAGAAACACAAAAAAAAAGGGTAAATGACTCTGATCTCATTTTGGACTGTTATATAGTTAACTGCTGGTGTGAGTCAAATTGTCGGGCTGAAAACTGCCAAACCCTCTAGGCAACGCTAAGTGAAGTTCAATACAAGAATTACAGAGGTTTACAAAAGAGCAGGGATTCATAAGCGATAAGCAGGTCATGGTGTGGGAAGCTGCACAAACAGGTGGCAGATGTGCCCAGAAAGGCCACCTTGCAGAGCCTATGTGCATGTGTGTGTGTGTGTGTGTGTGTGTGTGTGTGTGTGTGTGTGTGTGTGTGTGTGTGTGTGTGTGTGTGTGTGTGTGTGTGTTTGTCAAGCACAGGGAGAGAGAAGCAGCTCTGAAAAAATTGAAGACAGGCATAATTTGATATGAGCACACAAGCAGGAGCAAAGGAGGCAGACAGCCAAACAACTAGCAGGGGGATATAGACAGGCTAAGCACATGGCAAAGAAGTTAAGCGGGTGCTTTACTGTAAGCCGAGGTGCCTCTCTGCTAAGTTAATGATGCTAACATTAGCTAGGTCTAAACCCACAAGTGAACAAAGTAAATATTTTGTCAAAATGTCAACATAGGTATGTAGGCAATGGCTGACGTATTATCATTCATAGCATGCATAGTAATGTTTTTGGTCATAGCTAATGTTAGCCAAAGGCTGCACACTATTTTCTTATATGAATTAGTATAGTATGAATGATTTTGAACATAGTCAGAGGTGGTTAAATAGGCTATTTATTTTGAAATCATAATTAGCATGAACATTGATAAATATATGATATGATAAATGTTAATGACAAATATAAACATATGTGCCATCTATTGACTTATATCACTTATATATGAATTCTTGATTCTGACTGGTCAGAGGATGTGGATTCATTTTCTTATAACAGTGACTCTCACAATCTGGCTCCAAGGGAAATTACAGGTTTACTGTATATTAATGTGATGATTTTAACACGTTAACTTTTCTATAGTATCAGGTCATTCTTATTGGTTTGTTTGGTGGACACACAAACAAATTAAAAAAAAAAAAAAAAACTGTTGATATGGTAAAGCCTTGTTAACCCGTTTAGCAGATATTCCACAACATTAAATGTAACCATAAACAGATAAATGCGTACAACGGGTCATTCCTAAATAGATAAGAAATTTAAAATTTGGCAAATTGCTGTGGTATAAGAGGAATAGAACACTTCCTTGCTTTTATCTGAAAATAATAAACTATGGGGTGGTGACAGTAACGCCGCATCACACCACCTCAGTGTTGATTATTTTCCTATAACAGCACACGGCATCATGTTTTATTCCGTACGTATAATTTAAGCTTCGACAAGACACCAAACTGTCTAAATGACATTGTAAATGAATAAACGCGCATGGATCCGTAAAACAGCTTTCAAACACGTCATTTTGCAATGCTCCGCAAACCTAACGAGAAGTCTGTGTGAAAATCATATAAATAATTAAAAGGCGTTCTTCATTTGTCGAAGCTTGCGAAACGAACACTGCAAAATAATCAAAGTAGTAGTGTAGTTTCAATAAAACTTCAGAAATGTAATTATTGGCATGCTGAACATATTGACATTGTGCAGCAATACAACATAGTACAAAATATCATACACAAAAGTAGATCATTAGGTAGATCAACAGTAGGATCATTCTGTTCCTGTTCTGAGGCTATATGGTGTGTGTGTGTATGTAATGACCCAGTACAAGTCAAATCTGCATCATATGCTCCAGGCGGATTCGTATGTCACATAATAACATGCTTGTTTTTCATAATTCATATAATAATGTGACTTTCTCAAGCACATGCATATGGCTTTTTCGCTTACATAATGTGCATCATGACACAAAAAAGTAATAAAGAAGCAGTGAACACAATAAAAACAAAATGTTTGCACAACGTTTGTAATTATGTACATACTGACATTTAGTAGAAAGCTTGTTTCGTCTGAGGCACGCGTCTTATCAGTGTATACCTTTAAAATGTCTGGCACAATATGCCATGAGTGAGTTTATGGCGCTAATTAATTGTTACAGCTTCACTCCAAAATCAGTGACATTATTTACTAGTCTTCTGTATTACAACGTGGATTTTCTTCTTCTTCCACTTTTAGAAACAGATTATAGCATACTTCATAAATGTTTGTAATACATTATTTAAGCCAATTATTATTAATAATAATAATAATTTCCTCCGGTTTCCTCCGGGCCAGTCCAAAAGACATGGGGGTTTGTGTGAATGTGTATGCGATTGTGTCCTGCGATGGGTTTGCACCCCATCCAGGGTGTCCCCCGCCTTGTGCCCTGAGTTCCCTGGGATAGGCTCCAGGCTCCCCTGTCTAGGATAAGCAGTACAGAAAATGGATGGCTGGATGGAAACATGTGGTAATAAACTTGTTATTCTTGAAAAAAAAAAAAAAAAAAAAAAAAGAACTGAGCGTGAGGTGGAGATACACCCTGGATAGGAGGCCTTTCAGCTCCCAGGAACTCTGTTGATCATGTTGTGTTTACCTTGGATATAGAGTATAAAACCCTTTTGTCATCCATCATCAGGGATTAGAGTCAGTGCTGCAATCAGTCTGTACAGGATTTCTGAGGGGTTTTTTTGTGATTGTTTGGCCAAAAAATAAAATGCTTGATTTTGCTGTGACGTTTTTCAAAATTTGCAGAGTTTTTCTTACTTTTTTTTTTTTTTTTTGCGGAAAACTACTTGAATTGGCAAAATTGTTTTGCACGGTCTTTCACAGTGATGTTTGTTTTTAAATGAGACCTTTTAGCTGTACTCATGTTCGATCCACGCGAATCGAAGTGGGCTTGACGTCACATGACACGTCTTGGCCCAAATCTGCGGAAAATCTGTGGTCATTTCGAAAAATTGCAAGCTCCTCCGATGAACGCAAAACCCTGGAGGGACTGTGTAATACTCTCTAAATTATATTAGGCCTCACCAGATTTAAACTGCAAGTGTGCCATAATTTTGAAACAGTGTTTTGTTTTACTGAAAAAAAAGAACTACTCATGAAAACCATATAGTATCCCCATATGACTTACTACATATATTAATTAAGCTCATTTTCCAGAAATAATTCTGAAGGGCACTGTAGATCAGTAATACATCTGTCACTGGTGAAAGCAGCTGTTATTACCATACTTGTTACAAATACTATTAGGATGTAATATGACACAATCCATCATCTGAGGGTATGTCAGTATTAAATCATGTAAAGCAGTATTTTCATTATAGACCTTGCTGGAACATGTAGACTGATTAAAAGTCAACCTTTCTGATTTCATGGCACGGAGAGTTCGTACACTGTCACTTCTACATCAACAGTCTTGTCAGTTGACTTGGTTGTCATGGACACAGCTGACCCCTTCGAGATGACACGCATCCACACAACATGCTCCTCAGATGCCTGTAGCAAAGAGGAATATCTGCAGGAGGGGCATGACCTTAAGGGTTGAAAGGTCAGCAAGGACAGCCTGTGACGAAAAAGGACACAATAAATAACCAAAGGAGACGTTAAACAGCCATTTCAATGCAACTTTTATAAACAAACCATTGATGTACAGTATGCCACAATGGGGTCGGGGCGACTTGAAAGCCATTTTACACAAAAGCCATTTTATTCTTTATAATGAGAGTCTTCAAAGCACGTCAAAACAGGATGTGTTAGGAATTGAATTGAGCCATGTTCAATTCAATGTAAGGTAAGGTACTTTATTGTCATTATATATAATACAACGAAATTTCGTTTGGCGACTCTCAGACAGCAACAAGAACATTTAAACATAAAACTCTAAAAGGATTTTAAATTTCAAAGAAAAAAAAATTAAGAATAAATATCTGATCTTCTGTATCCAAACCACTTCCATATTACAGAGGATGTCCCTTTTTCGGGGATTAATTCTTTTTCCTCGTCTAGGGTTGGAACTCCGCCTTCCGCCATGCCTGTTCTCGTTGATGCCCACGCTGCAGCGTGTAAACACGTCATCAACTATATCATCAATATCACAGGATGACAAATTCTTATTGTGGGGAGAAATTGTACCAGTATATCATGGATGATACGATATGGCACAGCCCTACCAGTGATATACCACCCCGTCCTTGATTGTTTCCTGAAACAGCACACCTGCTCATGTTTTACTCATGATAATAAATGTTTTACTTAATTTATAATAATAAGCGTTTTACTTAATCGCCTCAAAACCATGACGTTCTGTTTCTGCTTCAGAAAACGGTGTCCAAAGAAGCCACCCTAAGAGGGCATACAGTGGGGGAAAAAGTATTTGATCCCCTGCTGATTTTGTATGTTTGCCCACTGACAAAGAAATGATCAGTCTATAATTTTAATGGTAGGTGTATTTTAACAGTGAGAGACAGAATAACAACAAAAAAAATCCAGAAAAACACATTTCAAAAGAGTTATAAATTGATTTGCATTTTAATGAGTGAAATAAGTATTTGACCCCTTCGACTTAGTACTTGGTGGCAAAACCCTTGTTGGCAATCACAGAGGTCAGACGTTTCTTGTAGTTGGCCACCAGGTTTGCACACATCTCAGGAGGGATTTTGTCCCACTCCTCTTTGCAGATTCTCTCCAAGTCATTAAGGTCTCGAGGCTGATGTTTGGCAACTCGAACCTTCAGCTCCCTCCACAGATTTTCTATGGGATTAAGGTCTGGAGACTGGCTAGGCCACTCCAGGACCTTAATGTGCTTCTTCTTGAGCCACTCCTTTGTTGCCTTGGCTGTGTGTTTTGGGTCATTGTCATGCTGGAATACCCATCCACAACCCATTTTCAATGCCCTCGCTGAGGGAAGGAGGTTCTCACCCAAGATTTGACGGTACATGGCCCCGTCCATCGTCCCTTTGATGCGGTGCAGTTGTCCTGTCCCCTTAGCAGAAAAACATCAACAAAGCATAATGTTCCTACCTCCATGTTTGACGGTGGGGATGGTGTTCTTGGGCTCATAGGCAGCATTCCTCCTCCTCCAAACACAGCGAGTTGAGTTGATGCCAAAGTGCTCGATTTTGGTCTCATCTGACCACAACACTTTCACCCAGTTCTCCTCTGAATCATTCAGGCAAACTTCAGACGGGCCTATACATGTGCTTTCTTGAGCAGGGGGACCTTGCAGGCACTGCAGGATTTCAGTCCTTCACGGCGTAGTGTGTTACCAATTGTTTTCTTGGTGACTATGGTCCCAGCTGCCTTGAGATCATTAACAAGATCCTCCCGTGTAGTTTTTGGCTGATTCCTCACCGTTCTCATGATCATTGAAACTCCACGAGGTGAGATCTTGCATGGAGCCCCAGACCGATGGAGACTGACAGTTATTTTGTGTTTCTTCCATTTGCGAATAATCGCACCAACTGTTGTCACCTTCTCACCAAGCTGCTTGGCGAATCGTCTTGTAGCCCATTCCAGCCTTGTGTAGGTCTACAATCTTGTCCCTGACATCCTTGGACAGCTCTTTGGTCTTGGCCATGGTGGAGAGTTTGGAATCTGATTGATTGATTGCTTCTGTGGACAGGTGTCTTTTATACAGGTAACAAACTGAGATTAGGATCACTCCCTTTAAGAGAGTGTTCCTAATCTCAGCTCGTTACCTGTGTAAAAGACACCTGGGAGCCAGAAATCCTGCTGATTGATAGGGGATCAAATACTTATTTCCCTCATTAAAATGCAAATCAATTTATAACTTTTTTAAAATGATTTTTTTGTTGTTATTCTGTCTCTCACTGTTAAAATACACCTACCATTAAAATTATAGACTGATCATTTCTTTGTCAGTGGGCAAACATACAAAATCAGGAGGGGATGAAATACTTTTTTCCCCTCACCGTATTGCACCATTAGAGATATATTGCACATTGTATAAAGTGACAAGTGATAAGGTGATAAAGTGCACTATAGTGCATGTAGCAGCAAAGCAGCAAAGGGTAAGCTGGGTAAGTCAGATGGTCTTTAGTTCTTAACAGCTGCAAAGGACTGGGGAATTACTGGGATGATTATCATATGATTATCATTTTATAATGATTATCAGACATGCGTGAAGAGGGTGAATAGGGCTGAGCTAAGGACACAGCCCTGTGGTACCCCTGTGTTCACAACAAGCGTGGAGGAGGTGTGATTACCTATTCTGATGTGTTGCGGTCTGTTAGTGAGAAAGTCCATGATCCATGACCAGAATGCTGCGTCTAGGCCCAGGTTGCCTAGTTTGCATACGAGTTTGTTGGGAATGATAGTATTAAAAGCAGAACTGAAATCAATGAATAGGACCCTAGCATAACCGTTTGGCTGCTCTAAGTGTGTTAAGGCTGTGTGAAGTGCAACTGAGATTGCGTCATCCGTGGATATGTTCGCTCGGCAAGCAAATTGATGACTGTCTAGACCCTTGGGGATGATGGTTTTGATGTGTGACAGAATAAGTTTCTCAAAGCATGATAATGGGGGTTAAGGCAACCGGGCGGTACTCATTGTAAATGAGTAGGCACTACAGGCTCTGCAGGCCCCGATGCTGAACAATGGGGGGAGGTGTAGAAGTGCAGTCAATTAATTTACTTACCATAAAGCCTGAAGGCCAGAGCTTGAGAATGGGTTATGCATTCTACATTAGCATTCTCAAGCTCTGGCCTTTTAGGCTTGGTGGCAAGTAAATTTAGAGGCTCCTATCATGTTTTCAGGCTTCTACAGTTTCAGAACCCAGGCCCTAGGTGCTAAAAATATTGTATGTTATGATACGTTCTTCAGCAGGGCCAGGTGCTACATGAGCAAGCAGATAGAGCGCAGCAGCATCTTCCCTTCCTCGCCTCAAGGCCGTGTGTCAGTGTGTTACGGCCGGGGGCCACCGCCAACGGCTCGGATGAAATTTTACTACAGCTGTCAATCCCACTGTCGCCTGAGACAGCAACAAATGATGCTGCTCTTAAAATGCTAGCTATTCATGTTACAGTACACGATATTAAAGTGTTACTAATTAAAAATATTGTAGGAATCTTTTAGAGTCAAGGCAAAACACAATCCATATACACGTGTGCATTCTACATTAGCAGCAAACTAAGCGTAATCCTTATAAGCATTGGAAATAACGTATTAAAGAAGCTTACTCTCTATAGAAAAACACACAAAACTGCTTTTTCGCAAGCCGTAATGCATTTGGATCTAGATATCTGGGGCCAGGAGGGAGGGTGGTCTGAATTTAAAAATGTCCAGGCCAGCGATTCTAAGACGTGCCTTAGGGAGACTGGGTTACTGATGCTGGCTGCAAGTCAACACGCTATTTCAGTTCCTTTCGCCTTCTCTCATGCATACACGCTCACCTCAGCCGAGGCCAGTGACGTCACCTCCATCAGATTTTCAGCCCGGAACGTGAAGACGGCAGCCGCCAGAACTAGAAAGGAAACGAGAAGGACAGCCAAGCAAATGTTAGAGTCCAAATGACAGGCTTCGTTTCTGTAACATTTATTAAAAAGAAAGTGCAGCAGATTGAGGTTCAGGTTTGAAAAAAAAACCCTGAAAACTCTATAACAAAAATATTATGAATATATTTATTTATTTATTCAGAGTCCGTCAAGAAAAAGGTGTTAAAAGTGATCCGTATACAAGTTTAAGCAAGTAGTTTCTGACTGTAAGTCGAAAGATTGACCCACCTGCTACTAACTCTAAGGACTCGTAACCAAGGATACGGTCCCATAGCAACAAGAGTTGGTCAGTGGATAGATATCCAGAGAAGGCACGAACCATCCACTTAAAGGCGATACGCAATCTGAGGAGGAAAATTTCATTTATCACCAGTATGAAAGATTAGATATTTTAAAAAGTCTCATTCCAAGCCGCTTGATGGTAAAAAAAAAAAAAAAAAAAAGATAACTTGCCGGTGGGACAAAAACCAGGGGTAAACTGGGTAAAAATCCCCAAAACATTATTTAAGAATTTTTGATATGTGTATTTTATGAGGAGGAGAGACTTGTATGTGCACGTCATAAACACTAGATGGTGCCATTTGAATAGTGAATCCAAGAAGATGGTCATCTGGGACGTATCGTATCTGATTAGTCTGAGTATGATGAAATATTAAATCAAGCTTTGCAGGTCATATAATAATAAACATAAAAACATAGGACAGTATTATTACCCACAAAAGAGTTCTACTAATGGTCTCTCATGCAAATGTAAATCTAAATTGACTATCAATGCATTGACCCAGTATTACTCATCGGAGTCTGTCTTATCTCAATGCATATAAATGTGCATAATATATTCAATGACCCACAAAATACTACACAACATATAAGGAGGATATACTGTGCTCCAGACTTACGGTTGGGCCCCGATCTCTTGTAAATGATAGAAGAGCTGGGGAAGATGGGTTTGGAGTAACCTCTCAAACTGCAGACAAAGAGAAACTATACCCTGTGCAACACACACACACACACACACACACACACACACACACACACACACACACACACACACATACATACACGAACATTTACAGACCTTGAAAAACACACCTACCAGCCACATAGTGAGACATTCTGTAACATGTGCTTACTGAGGGGGAGGAGGATATGGAGTGCAGTCTGAAGAAGTAGCGCACATACATCTCTCTGAATACGCTGTACAGCTTAGACGGCTCGTTGTACAAGAAACACAGGGGAGCCACTGCATGACATACACACACACACACACACAGTATATACTCAATAGTCAATTTAATAATAACACCTGTAATCTCTGCTCATTCATGCAGTCAGCCAATCAACCAATCATGTGGCAGCAGGGCAATGAATAAAATCATGCAGATAAAAGAGCTTCGGTTCACATCAAACATCAGAATGGGGGAAAACTGTGATCTCAGTGACTCCGACCATTACACGACTGTTTGAGTATTTCAGAAAATCTCCCGGAATTTACATTCACAACAGTCTCTAGAGTTTACACAAAAAAAGTGATCAGCAGTTCTGTGGCAGGAAACTCTTTGTTGATGAGAGAGATCAGAGATGAATGGCCAGACTGGTTTGAGCTCACAGAAAGGCTACGACAACTCAAATAACCACTCTGTACAATTGTGGTGAACAGAAAAGCATCTCCGAAACACACAACGTGTCGAACATTGAGGCGGATGAGCTACAACAGCCGAAGATCACATCGGATTCCATATCTGTCAGCCAAGAACAGGAATCTAGTTACAGTTACAGTTACAGTTGGCACAGCATCACCGAAACTGGACAGATGAAGATTGGAGAACCATCACCTGGTACCTGGACTTCAACTGTCCAATCTTCAACTGTCCAGTTTCAGTGAGCACATGATTACCTGATTGCGTAATTGCACAAATGAGCAAGGGTACTATTACACTGGTCACTATTAAAGTGGCCAGTGACACAGGTTTAATGCACAGAACTAAATGTCCTCACACTCACCATACATTGAGAAGCCATGGAATGGGATAACACCTAAAATACAAAACAGAGACATCTGATATAGTGAGAGTTGTCGCTGTTGAATAGCTGCTGCACTGTAATTAAAGCAGCACTGAGTAGTATTATGTATTATGGCTATAAGAGAACCCTATTACAAGTGAAACAGATATTTAAAGTAGGGCGTAGAAAGTACCATTTGGAGGATACACCACAGCAAACTCCTCTGCACCTGTCTTGCCTGAGGAAAACAACATTTTGTTTTACTGATTAGGAGGATAACTGATACAAAAACAAAGACACGCAGCACAAAAGTACAGCACAGTGCTGGTCAATTCTCAATTCTGATTGGTCAGAAGGTGGTGCTGATTGAATTTCTATAAGAGCTCAACTCAGACACTTAATGCTGGCTGCACAAATCACAAGCTTTTATTAATGTGCTGATTTTAATACGTTATCATTTGTTTAGTGACAGCTAATTTTCAGGAACTTGTATGGTGGATTATCTACATAATCCAAGTCTCTGTAATAGTCAGAGACAAGGCACAAGGCGGGGGACACCCTGGATCCAATCCATCGCAGGGCACAATCACACACACACACACACACACACACTCACACACTTCGGATAATTTAGAGATGCCAATCAGCCTACAACACATGTCTTTGAACTGGGGGAGGAAACTGGAGTACCTGGAGGAAACCCCTAAAGCACAGAGAGAATATGAAAACTCTGCACACCCAGGGCAGAGGCGGGAATCGAACACCTAAGCCTGGAAATGTGAGGCAAGTGTGCTAACCACTAAGCAACCGTACTGTTGAAATGCATGATGTGTTGTTCATTAGTAAATGTAATAATCGTAACTGTTGACGAACTGCTGTGGTATAAGAGGAGTAAAACACACTGAGATGTGCTGTTAGGCTAAAACTAATAATCGAATAATAACGTTGACGTGGTAACACTAACTCAATGTCGCATTGTGCCACATTCACACCACCCAGTCGCGGATCATTTCCCCATACTTTAACAGTATGCTCAGTTATGTTTTATTCCTTAATTAACACATTCTTTGTTGTAATACATTAACATAATAATATAACTAGGTGACGTACTGTGTTACTCTAATACAGGCAACACACAACAACACACACTAATGCACTCTCTAATGCACATTCAAACACACACACATACACAAACACACACACACACACACGCACTCAAATTGAGAGACATGCACTTATAAGGGCATTACCCTGGATGTAGGATTTAGGAGGAGTGGCACTGTTGTAGCTAAAATGCTCCAGAACTGCAGTGTCTCGAGAAAAACAAAGGAGAACCTGTTAAAGAACACACAAATTGTCATGAATTACTATCATTATGGGTACATTCTGTCCTCACAAACTTGCCCACACACACACACACACACACACACACAGCAAAGTCTGCTGTCTACAGAATTCTATTTTGAATGATTTCTTTTACATCTATGGCAATTTGCTCGGGTGCGATTTGAAGAGCGGTGTACTTAAGGTCACATGCACAGCCTCCAGTAGCAGATGTCATTCATCACTTCCCAAGATCTCTAATAATAGGAACAAAAGGAACAAAAAATTTTTTTTTCCAGTTGGTGCACTGCCGGTCATTTCAGTGCTTTTCCTAATCAAATGCTTTAAGCACAGAAAACCTCACGTTATTGAAAAAGTCTGAAAATTTTTTTTTTTTAAATCTATAAATTATATTGCACGTGCATTAAACTGAAACACGTGTGCAACTAAACTGTTGAAATACTGGCTGTAAACAGCATTGCTATTACACAGCATATCAAAAGACAACATCGTTTTATCTACTCGGAAACTTCGTAGAAAAACCAATATTTATGCTCAGCCTGCTGCTGTTAATCATTTCACACCTGTGGCCTGGGATGGATTTGCTCTTGCAACATTTCTCTATTTCTGTTCAGTGCTAAAGCTTCACTACACATTAGTACACTTAACTACCAGATTGATCTTTCGAGTTGGTCCTTCAACTACGAATGCAATCAGGATGTTAACTACAGCTGCCATCAGCGCTGAGAGAATTAATTACATAAAGCTGAATTTGGGTCACACATATTTAAGCCACCCAAAAAAAAAAAAAAAAAAAGAGTTTAACTACAAGTAAAACAATCCGTGAAATTCCCAGTGTCTGAGTCTTTATCTATGACTGAATACATTTTGCTGTTATTTTAGACTCATCCACTCTTTGGCATTGCGCAGGCCAGCATATTCTGCGTATCATCACGAGTTAAGAAATGTGAGCTTGAATGGATGATGTCCTTTAGAGGTTTAGTTTATTATGCTGTGTGCAAAATGACACGCACATTTCTGATAACGCAATAGTATCTCTCTATGACAAAAGAAGAGTTATGGAAAAAAAATAAAAAATGGAAAATGGAGTTAGAGAGTGCATGTGCATGAATTTCATAAACTGTCTTATTAAAGCAATGTAAAATTATCGTACACAATGATATAAGAAGTCAAGTACATCACTCAGAAGTAGTCTAAAAGGAATGTGATCATATTACTATTTGTTTTTTTCCAGATATTTTTGGTGTGTATAGTGTGTGTTTGTGTGTTTGGTGGGGGTGGGATAGGAATATCTGAAAGTTTTGACCTTGTCGGGACATTTGCTTGGTTCCCAGCCAGAGTTTTTTTTTTTTTTTTTCTTTTCAAAAACTGCAGGTTGTATTTAAAAAAACTAAAAGAAGCAAAAGGTTTCCATTTGGTTACTGAGGTTAAGGTTAAGGTATAGGAATAGCATTACATAGTTGCATTAATAATTATGTCAATGGAAGGTCTTCACAATGTTGGTGAGAAACGTGTGTCTCAAGTAAAAACCGTAATAACATACTAAAAGGTGTCCAAGAAAACATGTTGGGAAAAGACACATGTTGTGAGTTCGGCTAACACTCACCTGATATAGAAAGTCCTCAAACACAAAGTAATAGTCATCGTTACTTGCAGTCAGCTTCACATCCTGAGATCAACAGAAAAGAAGCACAATTGCGCTGTATTTCACTCAATTATCAGGCTAATTATCAGTCATGATATGATAACTGCCTAACAAAGCTAGTCAAGATCACATCTGACTACCAACCACAGAGAAGAATACTAATATTCAAGTAAAAAAAAAAAAAAAAAAAAGTTATTTCTCTAATAGTTCCTATCACATAACCTTTGTCCAGATCTAATCTGCGTTCGTACGTTAAAGGAACCATTTCGAGAAAACGTGACCTTGGAACAACACATGACTCCAGACTTTGGTTGAACTCTAAACCTAATGAAGAAAATTTAAAAGGCCTATTTTAAGCAAAGACAGAAAATTTACAATTCGCCTAAAACGTCATATAAATCAAGCAGCCACAAAATCTATTTTTATTGAATAAACTGCACCTTTTAAACCTCCTCAAACGTGTATGAGTGTCTGCGTGTGTACCTTATATATTAGATTATCCACCAGCAGGTCATGGTGTATGACTGCTGCCTTCAGTTGCTCATAATGCATGATGTCCTAGGAAAAACAAAGAAAAGGCAGGTAATTGAATCTGACCTGAATGATGGAATACCATAAAGCTAAACCTGAAGATGCTGCGATTTACTTTTTAGAAAGAATTGTGAGGTCAGAAACCAAAGTGGCTGAAAGCATTACCCACAATTCCCTGACAAACATTACCACATTTTAAAGCTGCCCCCTTTTTTTTGTCAAAAGCAATTAAAAACAAATAGAATAAACAACCAGAGTACATTATAGAATCACCTACACATAATCGGCCAACCTTTCCAATCACATATGTAGAGGACTCAATATTAGATGTGGAGGCCAACTTTATGATTAACATTAATTTTCTTACAAGTCAATCATATAATTTCAGATAATAGCACAATAAAAAAAAGTCTTGTGACTTCAGCAGAATTACATGTATATCTATTATCTTGGCCAAAGCATAAAGACAAGCAGAGAGCAGGAAGTAACAAAGAACATTTCCTGTTCTTCTTTGGCAGCAAATGAAGGATGAACATGAACAAGCAAGATGTGGAAAACTGATGGTACAATTTGCTCATATACAGACCTATAAATTACAGCCATCAAGTGTCTGGTTTATGTCAGAACAGCACAACTGCAATTCACCAGAGAAAAAGAAAAAAATCTCAACTTGAAAGTAGTTAATGGTTTCAGGAGTTTTCTCAAATACAGGTCTTGTCACCTGATATGAAACAGTGTAAGAGGAAACCAGCCAGAGCATGTCAAACGAGGCTAAACGTTCCTATAATTAACAGGAAATGTGTCAGATCACTGAACACTTGAATATAAGAATAGACAGGTCTGGATTTAGACTGTAAAGCTCAAAGACCTTAAGGTATTAGAAAATGTCTTTTTTTGTGGAGCTTACAGTTAATTATATGTGATGTACAGTACATTTAAAAGTAAGTTGAGCATACTTATATCCATCCAGTAAGTTTCACAGATGTCATTGTTTCCATGTTTGAGAGGCGCAGACATATATATATATATATATATATATTTTTTTTAAAACAGACATTTGTTGGTTGCACTCTTGCACAGTGGAAAAGGTTTTCTTCTAGGATTAACCTATATTTGGCCCTCAACCCTGACCAGTTTCCCAGTCCACGCTGATGAAAAGCATCCACACAACATGATGCTTCCATCACCATGCTTCACTGTGGGGATGGTGTTCTCAAGGTCATGATCAGTGTTGGGATTCCACTAGAGATGGCATCGATATGACACCCATTAGCAGTATTGGACCAACGCCAGCAAAAAATGGTGGATTGGATATCAGAGAAAGCACATTGAATATCGGACCCTGTAACAAATGGCATTTAGGAATCCAAAGATTGGGAAAATAAATTTATTCTTCAGAATAGGTAATGTGTACTTATAAATAGACTCAAATAATCTTTCTTCTGTTAAGATGTATTTTATTATTTTTATACTTTAAACTTTATTATTTATTATATATACAATGCAAGTGATTTTTGAGAAGTGCTTCAGTTTAAAAAAACTAAACAAATAAAGAACAACTTTTGAAAGCTTAGTAGTTTTTAAAGAAAACCGGATAGGTATCAGTATCACTTGATACTCAAAAGTTTCAGTATCGGTGTCTAGTTTCTACCAAACATAGTGTTTTGTGCTAAAACTGGGAAAAGTTTTTTTCTTTTGGGTCTCATCAAGATCAGAAAACCTTTTCCACATGTTTGCTGAATCTAAAGTTTTTTAAACACTTGGAATTTCTTTTGTTTTATTATAGTTTTGATTACTATTTATCATCACAGACCATGATATGGAATAGCAATTAAATGAAACTTAAATCTTTATGGAATTAACTGGTCATTCTCAGATGCTAATGGGACTCAAAACGTGTGCTTTATTAAACGCAAACACACTTGGTAAACCCAATAAACCTATAGATAAAAGACTCATGGATAGGACTCATGTCCTTTTCTGATTATAACAGATTCTAGATTGTTCCAATGAAATAGTTATTTCTAAAATTTCTCTTCAATAAACAATTAGTAATAAACATTTATTGATTGACATAACTATTCCTTTTTTTTAATTTTAGAGTATTTAAAATGAGGTTATTTAAACAACAAGAAGCTATAGAGTGTTCAAAGGTTTTTGACTGGCAGTGTACGTACCTGTATATCTCCATACTACTTATATCAAAGGCACTCTCTGTATTTTTGTCAGTTGTTACATTTGCTTAGATTATTAACCATAAGATTAACTGCACAGGGAAACCTCTAGTAAGAAATATGTGTTACCTCTGCTTCATTCGTGGCAGTGAGGATCAGAGCCCATAGCTGAGCTCGGAGGCCAGTGGGACATCCCTGTCTGCTGTAGTGCTGAGCGGCTACGCTGTCCTGCTCACTCAACACTAACACACAGAAAAACACTCTCATATATACACTCTTAAAAGGTACATGAGAGCTATAAAGTTCATCTATACACTTCACTTTCATGGACTGTATGAACAGCAGGATGAACCAGCATAAACACACAGTCACTTTTCCTCCTCTGTATTGTTAATAAAATGTCTGCATGAGAGATCTGAAGGTATGTGTATGTTGTTCTTGTGTCTTTAAATAAATGAATGAGTATAATGGAGAAGAGAGAGAGAGCGAGAGAGAGAGAGAGTTGTGTATGAGTGTGATGTACATGTGTATGTCTAAAGGGGATTGTAAAAAGAGCACGTCCTTTTGCTCTCTTTTCGAAATACCAGGTAACCAGCTGTGTCATGTACGGTTAAAACTTGGATGACGGACATTACACAAATACTCTCAGCAAAATATTGACATCCACCAGCTATTAAACAAAGAGCTTGCACACACAGATTTATGTAATCCTTGTGCTTTGTTATTATTATTTTTTTTTTACCTTTCTTTCCAATACGAAGGTGTTCATTTTCGAACAAATCTGTGTGAAGATGAGAAAAAGAGTAAACAGTAAGCAGCGCGCGGGACTGAGTAGAAATACCGTAGGCACTATCATCTAACTACTGTTATATACAGTAAGTGATCTTTTTGTTCATATGCAGTGCTTTCAGTTCTTGGATAAACCTGTCAGGAATCAATATAAAACTTGTAATACTGTCCATAGCCACCTAGTATTCCATGAAGTTTTTATTCTCTGACATTTACTTGTAATTTCACAGAAATCATTTACTATGGGTCACTCTTTGGTTTTCCTACATAATATCAACATTTAAGGTCCTGCAGTAACTGCAGTCCAGCTACCAAATACTCAATATTTCTTTAGGTGTCCTATAAGAAATAGGTGATTTACAAAAACAATGAGAAATCACTAGGATGAATTCTTGTTTTTGAAGTATTGTATCGATGAAGTATTGTTTTACTCAATAATTATTTTTCATTCCTGATCTAGTGAATGACCAGACCTATGGAGAACCGCATTTACCAACATTATTCAAGTTGTGTTTTTATTGTGAAGAATTTTTTTTTTTTAAACCGAAGCTAAAAATAATGCATGCTGCATTTCTAAAGAGCAAAGAGCGATGTTTTTCGTTTTGTGCTGTGATCTCTAGGACATGCTTTAAATGCAGTGACTACACTGTACAAGACAAAGAACTGGATGGATTCAGGTCAAAAGGAGTTAGATGACAAGCCATTCGCAGATGGATGGACAGAATAATGGAATACCTGGGGGGACGTGCGCATGATCGTCTATTCCAAGTTGGCCGCAATTCAGGCTCAGTTCTGGATAAGCCTCTCTCTGAAAACAGATGCAGGACATGAGTTTGCTGCTTTGTGCAGTTAAGGAAAAGTTTACTCTGATCACTGTGTGTAAAATGTGGAAGTTAGCAATTTGATAAAAACCTCACCATCTGTGGGATATCACTGACGTTGAGGGAGATCTGAATAAGTCCCCAGTGGCTCCTGGCTGTGAGGCCCTCGCTACAGTCATGATTGGGGTTCTTCAGGCTAATCAACATCTTCAAAAGAAGCCAAATGTTCATATACAGTCATGATAAAAAAATAAGTACACCCCATGGAAATTGTTGGCTTTTTTGACATATTTGGACAAGAAAACATTTGATACTTTTTGAAACCGTGCCTATTAATAAAGTTGATATACTCGAACAAAACCACAAGGAAAATGAGCTTTTTCAATCATTTATTCAACAGAAATATCAATAGACATGATATTCTTCTGTGGAAAAAGTAAGTACACCCTTGGCCTCAGAAGCTATTATTGCCCCCTTCAGCAGAAATAACTTCTTTTAGGCGTTTTGCATAATTGTCCAACAGGCTTGCTGGAATTTTTGACCACACTTCCATGCAATATTCTTTCAGTTCTAAGATGTTTGAGGGTTTTCTTGCATGTACTCCCTGTTTCAACAACATTTCAACGGGATTCAAATCCGGGCTTCGACTAGGCCATTCCATAACCCTCCATTTCTTTTTTTTGAGCCATTCCTTGTGGATTTTCTAGTGTGCATAGGATCATTATCCTGTTGAAAGGTTCACTTCTGGTTCAACTTCAACTTTCGGACAGATGACCTCACTTTATCTTCCAGCACCCTTTGATATGATACAGAATTCATAGTTGAATAAATGAATGCAAGCTGTCCAGTCCCTGAGGCAGCGAAGCAACCCCAAACCATAACATTTCCACCACTGTGCTTCACAGTTGGTATGAGGTGCTTCTCCTGAAAAGCTGCCTTTGGTCACTGCCAAATATGTCTGCTGTTACTGTGGCCAAACAACTCTATCTTTGATCCGTCTGTCCAGAGCACATTATTGCAAAAGGTCTGGTCTTTGCCTATATATTCATTGGCAAACTGTAGTCTTGCAAAGGCTTTTTCCTGGTACGCCTCCCAGGTCAAATTTGTGTAATGTCTTTCTGATTGTAGAAGCATGCACTTTGACACCAACAGCCAGCTGCAAGACCTACTAGCAGATCCTGTGATGAAACTTTGGGGTTCTTGGAGACTTCTTTTTGCATCAGACGGTCTGCTCTTGGGCTGAATTTTCTGAGATGGCCAGTCCTGAACAGATTGTCAGACATTTGAAATCTGCGCCACTTGTAGATGATTTTCCTTACAGTTGAATGATGTATTTCAAATAATTTGGAGATGTTTTTAAATCCCTTGCCAGAGGCATCCATAACGTTTTTTCTGAAGGCCTTACAGAACTCTTTAGATCTTGGCATGATGACACCACACACCTCAATCGCAAAGGGAAAACCAGACACTAGATATGAGAGGGGTATAAATAAGACAGATTCCACCTGCACTCCCTAAGCAGGTTCTAATCACTGGCACCCAATCTTCAACACCCGACTTTAATTATATCTATTTGAAGGTGTGATAAATGTAGGGGTGTACTTACTTTTTCCATGTGACTGATCTGTTTTTTTGGTAATTTAAATTGTGAAAATTACTACAAAATGTCAATTTTACGTGTCATGTGATAGAGTGTATCAACTTTATTAATGGGCACTGTTTAAAAGATGATCAAATGTTTGCTTGTCCAAATATGTCAACAAAATAAACAATTTCCATGGGGTGTACTTATTTTTTCACATGACTGTATTATCCATTAACGAGCTACATTATTTATTTCACAAAACGCAGCACATATCGCATTTAGCATGTGCAGTAATACAGTCATATGATTTTTGGCATTTATTGTTTACGGTCACATAATTTAAAGCGTTCCTTCATTCCTGCCTACACAACATTATGCTTTGACCATAGAAACAGTGTGTATGTAGATGTGGCACATTTATCACTGGTAATCATAAGGAAAGTGGGTTTGCATGAAGAAAACATCCTGTCATCAGGAAGCATGTATCTGTGCCTGTCAATCACAGACAGCATCTCTCAGTCTATTTCCCCCAGGAATCCAATCAGCTATTTCAAACCCATGTCCCTTAGTCTCTTTAACGTTAGCAGATGTTCTTAATTTTAAAAAAAACTAAAAAAAAAACAAAAAACAACTCACCTCTAGGAAATCTTTGGGTGCGTATACAGGCCTGAACTTGCTTAGATCTGCAAATGGAAAACTGTAATGTTTTGGCAGTAATAACTTATTTATTCTAAAAACAGGTTTGTATAAGAATAGGTTGTTTAAGCAATGTTTTTTGCATGTTACACCACCTTAATACAATAAGTATTAAATAACTGATATGGTAATGATAAACCTAACTCAGTTAAGGAATCTGTTCTCCAGTGGTCATGTTCTACTTTTTATATTTGAGACAAGATGAAAGAAAAAGACACACAGAGAGAGAGAGAGAGAGAGAGAGAGAGAGAGAGAGAGAGAGACAGAGAGAGAGGGGCAGGCTGTGGTTTTGGGAGGTGAGCGCTGCTTATCGGGACTCATTCCAACAGTCTGGACATACTCCGGTTTCACAAGCTAAGCTGTTTATGCCAGTGTCCTGCAGACAGCTGCAAATGTTATCGTACACGCAGCGGAGTGATAACACTGTTATATTCCACAAGAGAACTGTAAACAAGCAAAGAGCGAAAAATAAACACTGGGGGATACAGTCATACATACATAGGGAGGTAGCAATACTAATGTGTGAAAGGGGTGTCAGGGAATCTGGTGGTGCAGAGAATGACCATCCTGATGCTACTACTGCACACTTAGCACATTGCCAGAGCAAAGAACACACACTGCCTCTGGTGAATAGATGTTTAGTACATATAAAAATAATTCCTCCGACATAAAATTAGCTTCCATTATTCGAAACGGTCAAAACGTTTTCTCAATATTAAAAATAAAAATCATATTTTTAGGTTTGTCAGAGATCACGCCACCTCCGTTTATCATTCGCACTCACACGCCATGGACACACACACTACCATTAAGAGGATCCATAGGCATGTGAGCAGGTAACTCTAATAAACTGAATACTAAAATCATACTGCAATAAGAAAAACTTAACCTGGACTAGCAGATCATTTGTTGCGAAGTGGTGAACATAAAAATCCTAAAATTACTGGGCTCTTGAAAAACATTCACATCCTTGGAGTTGAGTCCTCTCTGTCCTCAGCTCATATATTTGCACTTTTATTATTTCAGTAGCACTGAATTCTGCATCGTAGACTGTCAGACACATGGACGACACAATTAGCTTTAAATCAGGCTTTAAATACATTTTCAGCAGATTTTTTTAGGCGACCTTTCCCAAGGTGAAAAAAATTCCAAAGGTATCCATTAAGTAGCTTATATCAGGTTCAAACCAAATCCTATTTGACTTGAACAAAATAATATTGTCAGACTGTTAACCACATCCAGAAGTGGAAAATGCTTGTGCACTCCATTACTATAGTTAAGTATTATTTTGGTGTGTTTATATTTTACTTGTTTTTTTGTTGTTGTTTTTTTTTAGAAATTGAGTACTTGTACTATTACTTAATTACATTTTCAAGAATAAAAATATATACTTTTGACAATCAGGTGTGAGTGAGCGCCCTGTTTTACTTAAAGAACAGGGATCTATAATAGTCTGATCTTCACAACACATGTTTGTGGAAGTGTATCATGGTACAAACAAAGGAGATTTCTGATCACCACGGAAAAAGAGTTGTTGATGCTCATCAGGCTGGAAAAGGTTACAAAACCCTCTCAAGAGAGTTTGGACTCCACCAATCCACAGTCAGACAGACTGAGTACAAATTGAGGAAATTCAAGACCATTGTTACATCCCCAGGAGTGGTCGACCAACAAAGACCACTCCATGGGCAAGACGTGTAATAGTATGCGAGGTCACAAAGGAACCCAGGGTAACCTCTAAGCAACTAAAGGCCTCTCTCACATTGGCCATGTGTGAGAGAGTCCACAGAGTTCATGAGTCCATCATCAGGAGAACACTGAACAACAATGGTGTGCATGGCAGGGTTGCAAGGAGAAAGTCACTGCTCTCCAAAAAGAACACTGCTGCCCGTCTGCAGTTTGCTAAAGATCATGTGGCCAAGCCAGAAATCTACTGGGAAAATGTTTTGTAGACAGATGAGGCTAAAATAGGACATTTTGGCTTAAATGAGAAGTTTTATGTTTGAAGAAAGGAAAACACTACATTCCAGCATAAGAACCTTATCCCACCTGTGAAGCATGGTGGTGGTAGTATTATGGTTTGGGCCTGTTTTGCTGCATCTGGGCCTGGACAGCTTGTCATGCATTGCTGCACAAGGGGGTCACACCAGATTCTGAAAGCAAATGTTCCCATACTTTTGCCACTCACAGATGTGTAATACTTGATCATTTTCCTTAATAAATATATAATATTTTTGTCTCATTTGTTTAATCGGGTACTCTTTATCTACTTTTAGGACTCATCTGAAAATCTGATGATGTTTTAGGTCATATTTATGCAGAAATAGAGAAAATTCTAAAAGGTTCACAAACTGTCAAGCACCACTGTTTATGCTACCCATCAGCGTTTTAGATTAAAGCATAAAGAATCATGCTTATTCGTCATTTGTGGCGACCTCATGCTACACGGTGTAGTTAGCGGTATAGCTATGCGTGTGCATCTGAACATGGATAAGCCACTGCAGTGTGGAACTTGAGGATGAGTGTCCTGGCCCTACCACAGTAAAATGTTTCAATATGCTGGAGTAAGCAAAGACACATAAGACGAAGTGTCTCCTTTGCCTCCCTAGAAGACATCTAATTTGAAAATGCATGTTGAGGTAAGTCTAGCTAATTTACAAACATTAACTGGCAATATTTTTTACTAAGCCCTGTTTTCTTTGCTAATACCAGGTTAAACTAGTATTGATTTCAGTAGTTAATGTAACTGGCTGGGTAGCAATTCAAATTCTAGCTAACGGCAAACAGTTATTTACAGGATATTATATTTTAATTCTGATTAATTCATTAGCAAACTGTGTAGTATTAGTCATGCATATGAATAGCAAACTTACAGATATGGAGTGATGTTTTCAGACAGTATAGTTGCTTATAGCAGTTTTAGATAAGTAATAAAAGCTAGTTTTCACGTTAAAACTTGACATTACTTAATTTCATTACAGTAAATTTCATTTACTCTTTCCTTTAATACTTAACAACATTTAAGAGCAATTTTTAGACTTTCACTTGAGTACATTTTTGGCACATTGACACATTATTTATACTTAAGTATAATTTCTTATAATTACTTTGTCCAACCCTGACCACATCTGTAAATATAGATGGCATGGATTTAGGAAAAAGGTTTGCTTTATTTGCAAACACTATAATTTACAGTAATATCAAATAGCAGCTGAAAATTAAACAGCCAGCAGTACTGTAACAAACAGTACTGTAATTCATCTAAACAAGAAGATGAGATTCAGACACAGGTTTTTTGTTTTTGTTTTTTTAACACAAGGGGAAGACAGAGAATATGTGTGGATGTCTGCAGGCTCCGTCTCTAAAATTGTACTCATGCTTTATTTATTCAGGCATTACCCCTCTGAAGTTTCCAAACTCTTTTACAACCGGGGCCTGGAAAACTCACTCCACTCTCCACACATCACCAAAAAAGATAGAACAAAATCTCATGCCACAATGTACAATGGCAGAATACACTACATTACACTGTAATAATCAAAAATCATATTAGAAATCAAAACTTTTGCATGACAGGTGGTGGGAATCTCAAAAAAATGTTTTGACAAATGCTTCACTTTGAACTTCATTATGTGCCTTTTAAAGACATTTTATAGACTTTGGAACCCTGTCACAACACACAAGAAACAGAACGTGGCATTCAAGTCATTCATGGAAAAATGTTGAAAGCTGACTGTGGGTTTGGTGTCCATATGTTTTGTCACGTGCATTTTGTGTTTGGTGACGCTTCTGAATACCATAGCAATAAAAATAAAAAATAAAAAAAAAAGAGTAACAAAGCTGTCACATTTAAAGCTGTCATGTTTAAAGTAGTGCTTTAGGATTGTCTAAGTGTTGCATTGATGTGCACTTGATAAAAGCAAGGTGTTACCTGGTTCATCTGTGCCCATCTCGTTCCATTTGTTTGTTAAATGTCTCTGTTCTGCAACAGGCCGCTGTGGAATAAATGTCACATATAATAAACACTCCAGAGAAGATTTATGAATAGTTAATGCTTTGATTCAATAGGAATTTAAAGCTAAAGTTCTAAGTTAGAACTTTGGTTTCATGTGAAGATCGAATTTTGATATCATGAGAAGTCATAATTTTGGTTCTATGAGAAATTAGAACTGTTTTTTATTTGAAGTTAGAATTTTGGTTTCATGAGAGATCAAAATTTTTGTTTTGTGAGACATTTGAACTTGCAAAGTTCTAATTTCTAAATTCTAACCATGTGAAGTTGCGTTGGGTCTATGAGAAGTTAAAGCTTTGGATCTGTAGGAACTTAAACATAGCTCTGTGGGAAGTTAGTGGTTTGGTTCTATAAAAAGTTAATGTGTTACTTGACATCCTATATCAAGTTCGAGCTTTAGTTATAGAAGAAGTTAAACATGGTTCTATGAGGAGTTAGAGCTGTAGTTCTAGCATGAGTATTTTTGTGGCAGACCGTACCTTGCGGGCCAGTGGAACCACCAACTCAGTACACATGCTGTTCAAACTCTTCAGGATCCTCTTCTCCCAGCATGCCTGTGAAAAACCACACACGCACGCATGCGCACACACACGCACACGCACACACACACACACACACAGTGTTGCAGATGTGACATGAGCACAGAGGGATTTGGAGAAGAAAAGAGGAGTGAATGTGGAGACTGATGGAGAAAGATTGTACCTGGGCTTTGCGCATGTATTCCAGTGGCTCTTTCGTGTGCTCAGGGGTAGCTGCAGGGTGAGCAGGTGGAGGCAAACTACACAACACACAAACGCACACACACCAAACTGAAAGTGTTCATGTTATCTAATAAATAATAAGACAGATTCAAGTCTTGAATAATGGTTTTGTACTTTGTCATTTTTGTTGATACTGCAATATTCAACATGCGCTACTGTTTATGGATAGCATATGCATACCTTGATACAGTGGATATAAAAAGTCTACACACCCCTATTAAAATTGCAGGTATTTGTGATATAAAATGAAACCAACATAAATCATGGCAGGTCGTTTTTCACCTTTAATGCGATATAGCTGCCAACAAAATTTGGGTGAAAAACAAACAGAAACATTTCAGGGAAAAAGAAAAAAAAAAAAGAAAGAAAGAATTTATAATGTGGTACAGTATGTGACTGTGCTCAGAATTAACCAATCACTTGTTCAAAAGTGATTATTGTACACCTGTCATCAATGAAGTGATTCTGATGAACCCCAAATAAAGATCAGCTGCTTCTGTAGGATTTTCTTGACATCTTCTTGGTTTCATCCGACTGCTGAAGCCATGGTCCACAAAGAGCTTACAAAGTATGTCCAAGATCTCATTGTCGAAAGGTATCAATCAGAAGAGGGGTACAAAAGAATTTCTAAAACATTAGATGCGCCATGGAACACCGTAAAGGCCATCATCAACAAATACAGAAAATGGGGCACCACAGTGACATCACCAAGAACAGGACATCCCTCCATAATTGACGATAGAACAAAACAAAACATATCAGAGAGGCTGCCAAGAGACCTACAGCAACATTAAAGGAGCTGCAAAAATATCTGGAAACTACTGGTCGCTCCCTGCATGTGACAACAATCTCTCATATTCTTCACATTTGGGCTATGGGGTAGGGTGACTAGATGGAGGTCCTCACAAAAAACATCCCAGCCTGCCTACATTTTTGCCAAACCATGTGGCAAAATGTGTTATGGTCTCATGAGACCAAGGTAGAACCTTTTCGGCATAATTCTAAAAGATATGTTTGGAGCAAAAACAAGACAGATTAAGAACCTAAAGAACACTATAGCCACAGTGAAGCATGGTGGTGGCAGCATCATGCTATGGGGCTGCTTCTCTTCAGCTGGGAATGGGTATAGAGGGAATCATGGATAGTCCCAAATTCCAATTTATTTTGGCACAAAACCTGCAGGTCTTTGTTAGACAGCCGAAGATAAAGAAAAATTTTACCTTCTAACATGATAACAACCCAAAGCACAAATCCAAGTCAACAAAGAAATGGCTCAAGAAGAAGAAGATCAACATTTTGGAATGGCCCAGTCAGAGCCCAGATCTAAATTCTATCAAATACCTGTGGAATGACTTGAAGAGGGCAGTGCATAGGAGATCCCCTTGCAATTTGATAGATCTGGAGCATTTTTTGCAAGAAAGAGTGGAATAAAATTACCAAATCAAAATGTGCTAAGTCTGCAGAATCTTACCCAAAAAGACTGAGTGCTGTATTATAGGCAAAAGGTGCTTTCGTTAAGGGGTGTGCAAACTTGTGCTACTAGATTACCATAAGTTTTTTCTTTTTCCCCCAAAATATATCTATTTGTGTTTCACTTTTATTTTGTTGGTTGCTATATCACGTTAAAGGTGAACAAAGATCTGACAGGATTTTTCTTGGTTTCCTCCCCCCCAACCCCCCCAACCCCCCCAAAGAAAACCCGCCATTTTAACAGGGGTGTGTAGACTTTTTATATCCACTCTATATGTCCCACTCATTGAACTTAAATAAATAGGTTCAATCAAACTGTACAGTGCAAATTCATTTGACTATTGGAGATCAGGTATTAATCTCTGGTACTCCTGACCTGACTGTCATGCTATTGTACTGTATTCGTTTGGAATGACTTCTCCAATATGGCCTGCGCTGCTTTTAAATTCCATAAAAATAATTAAATCAAGTTGATTCTTGAGGAGAAGCATGGTGGTTGCAATACAGAATACAGTCCTAAAATACAGATTGCAACACAAAGTACAATTCTAAAATCTGACACAGAGGACCTGTTATAGGCTACCCACCTGAGGTCACCGTCTTGGGGTGAGGACTGCTGTTACTACTCAGCAAGAAAACAAGCTAAGGGGAAAATTTTCCTAGGTCCTAAGGAAACCACCAAGAAGTTCCTCCACACGTTTGTAGAACCACAGCTACATAGGAACCAGCCATTTTCTCCTGTTAACTATATTTGAAATCTGTAAGCCTGTTTGTTTATTTCCAGATGAGTGGTAGGGAAATAGGATAAATCTGTGATTTTGGGGGACTTGTGGGTGGTCACACCATTAGATTTATTTAGCCTAATTTACTACCACCTGTCCGGAAATAAACAAACCAGCTGCCAGATTCCCAGCTTTTCATGCTGCACCGGAGTAAATAGTGGAGACCAACATTGTAGAGCCACAAGAAAATGAGCATGTAAACTGAGAAAGATATCCTAAAGAACAAGCACAGTTAACAAGAGGATACACACACATTCCCTTTCTGACTGCACTCACACTCACACACACACACACACACACGCTACATAAATATAGATCGAGGATAAAAAGTGTTTTCAAACTATTATACTAAATGTTTTTGAAGATATTGTATAGATTTATTTTTTATTTCTTTTTACTGTAAACACCTTTTTTAAAATTATAATTGTATTGTAATCATGATCCTGTGATGGATTGATGTCCCATTCATGGCGTGTATATTCCCAGTTGCACCCATGTTCCTGGGATAGACTCTGAATCCACCACAACCCTGGGAACCGAAGATGAATGAATGTAATTCTAGCCAATTTTCAACAACATCTGTGCACTGACACAAGAGAAAACCAGGTCTTCATGGACCTCGCTCTATGCACAGGGGCATTGTCATGCTGGAACAAGTTTGGCCCTCTTAGTACCAGTGAAGGGAAATTGTAATGCTACAGAATGCAAAGACATTCTATACAATGGTATGCTTCTAACTTTGTAATAACAGTTTGGGGAAGACCCACATATAGGTGTGATGGCCAGGTGTCCACCTACTTTTGGCCATATAGTGTATTAGAATGAGCACATTAATATAAAACTGATTTTCCTTACAGCCAACACCACTGTCAGAGCCATGCTGCTACAGAAAAATCAATCTGTACAGTGATTGCATTCCAGTGTGTCATTGCTGCAATACACTGAATGTGAAATGCAATGCAATGGGGAATAGTATTCACTTCTGACAAAAATTCTTAAAAAGCTAAACCCTGCTGATTGTTTTACATTGTAAGATCAATGCTTTTCAGTGTAGCATGTTGTCCACATGACACAAATGAAAAGCATTTGGATTTCATGTTATTCCACTGGTGTGTTCGCTTTTTGGATTGACACACAATCTTCTCCATAGTGAGTACCAGCTATACGGAGTTAAACATTTCAGTAGATCTTCATGGAATTCTAAAATGCCCTTAGGAGTGAATGAGTGTATTTCTGTCTTGTCTCCAGATCCACCAGGAAAAGGCACTGATTGACGGATTGATGGATTGATTGATTGATTGATTGATTGATGGATGGATGGATGGATGGATGGATGAATGAAAACTGTTTTGAAGAAGGGTTTGGGCCAGAGAAAAATATGCCTCTATACTCACTCTATCATGGTGGTAGGCAATGTTATTCAAAAAGAGCCTGAGTACTTGCAGGTTTTATTCTACACTAATGAAACATTATTAGGCGATTTAGCCAGTAGGAAATGATGTTCAGTTTGGACTAGATAATATCCAGAACTGGTACAACTGCTGTACATGGTCAAAAATGTGTGGGCACCTGTCCATCACACCCATATGTGCTTGCTGAACATCCCATTCCAGATTTAGTCCCCCTTTGCTGGTATAATAACCTCCACTCTTCTGGGAAGGCTTTCCACTAGATTTTGGAGTGTGGCTGTGGGGATTTGTGCCCATTCTCCCACAAGAGCATTAGTCAGGTCAGGCACTGATATTGGGTGAGGAGGTCTGGGGTGCAGTCGGTGTTCCAGTTCATCCCAAAGGTGTTCAGTGGGGTTGAGGTCAGGGCTCTGTGCAGGACACTCGAGTTCTTCCACTTTTCCAAACCATGTCTTCATGGACCTCACTTTGTGCACAGGAGTACTGTCATGCTGAAACAGGTTTGGGCCGCTGAGTTCCAATGAAGTGAAACCTTAATGTTACAGCATACAAAGTCATTCTAAACAATTGTGCGCTTCCAGCTTTGTGGTAACAGTTTAGGGATGAACCACATATAAGTGTGATGATCAGGTGTATCTCATTCAGCTAATCAGCTCTTCCTGCGTTCAAGTGTATGTAATAATAAAAAAAATAAAAAATTTTAAGTAAAATGTGCAGGACAGGGTGTGCACCAGGACCTGGGGTTTCCTTGATGCTGGGGCGGTACCATCAAGGGTACATCTTTTGTATCTTAAATGTGTATCTTTCACATAGAAAAATGAATAAAGGTACACCACATGCATCTTCCCTAGATACAAGACACATACTATGATCAAAGATATAGCCTTGATGGTTCCACCCTTGCAACAAATAAAAATACAGTTTGTTTCCTTTATTGCTGACAGTATGTGGTGTAATTAATAATTATTTTTAGATAGATTTCAACTTACATGTGTAATTCTCTGTACACTGCATTTTGCAACTTCCTCTCCCAACCTAACACAGAGAGTGAAAAAGGATTAGCTTCATAAAGTAATAAAGTAATTCTTTAGGCAACGTAGGGAGGGGAAAAAATCTCAGCGTCTCTCCATCATTCTTGTAGTGAGTGTCTCTGCAGCACCCGGATGATGAATCCGGCGCACCCTGCGTACCTGAAGCTCTTAGGAAATTCCGGACGTCTTCTTTTAAAGATTCTAGCTTTATCTCCGGTCTGTGTAAACATTCCTGTAATAAAAAAAAAAAAAAAAGTAGGCATATATCAATGAATAGTTCTGTCTATTGTGCGACTGCTGACAGCTAACTAACAATAAGAAATGATGTTAGTAGTAGCACACTGCGGTCAGTCAGGCTAGGCTAGCCTGCTCACTTTGGCTTGTTTCTCCAGCTGGGAGTGTAAATGAGTTCCTCTGAGCCGCTGGACAACTTGAGCGATGGTGACAGATATCTCTGTTCCTTCGTCCATCTTAATAAATATTAATCGTCAGAAACCTCAGTGATTATTTCAGCGTCATTTAGTAGAGCAGCATCTAAAGATGTGAAGCACGGTATCTAAGCAACTGACGAGCGCACGCGAGAGGAAACGAGGATACCGAAACACAGTTCCTACCTCCAGCGCCTTTCATATACACACTCATATCATTCAGACTGTACCACGTTAATTGCACTAATAATAAGAAGAAGAAGAAGCCTGTTCATTCAGATACATCATTTCTGTGAAACAAATTAAAAAATTATAAATAATATTTGTCAGTTTATTAGAAATATTATCAGTATTACTTCGTAGGCTTGTCTGTATTAGCCTAATCATCGTTCTCAAACCTGTCAAATAATCAGTACAGATTTATTTTTATGAACGGTATTTAAATGTACAATAATATTTTTGTCTATTTATTGGAGCCATATTCCTGAACTTTCCCCAGAAGAGCACAGTAGGTACAAGTTGGCAATATTTATAGGCCTATTTATTTCTGAGTTACTGAGGTTTGGATTAAACCCATTCAGATCAAGTGACTATTAAAACAACTATTGTAACTCAGTGATAAATGTAATAACGTTTGCAATCATAGGTCGTGTTTTCTACCTCTGGAACTACCGAAGTGAAAATCACAGACCTGGCTTTACCTCACACACCCCTCCACGTTTCTACTTTTATAATGTGCCACTTCAACTACAAGATTTGCACCATTGTCACGAAGCGGTCTTACACAAATCTGGAAGTTAGGGTTATTGCCCTAATGAGCAAGCCAGAGGTGACAGTTGCAAGGAAAAACCTCCTGAGACAACATGAGGAAGAAACCCTGACAGGAACTAGACTCAAAAGGGAACCCATCCTCTTCTGGATGTACACTCTGTGGGCATGTTATTATCCACCTTGTAGCTGCACTCATTGGCTATTTTATCTGTTAAGTCTATTATTTACTGTAGAAACACTTTGTAGATATACAATTACTGAGTGTAGCCCATCTGTTCTTATGCCCTCCTGTACCCCATTTATAACCACAATCTGATTACCACTGACCAGATATTATTTGAATGCATCATTCTCAGCACTAACAGTGACATATTAGTGATATTGTAGTGGACGTGGCACTGATGTGAATGTACAGCTGTGATTCCATGATTGAGGTGGCATTTGCGTCTCACTGATATTACATAAACAAATATGTACAGTATCTCACAAAAGTGAGTACACCCCTCACATTTTTGTAAATATTTTATTATATCTTTTCATGGGACAACACTGAAGAAATGACACTTTGCTACAATGTAAAGTAGTGAGTGTACAGCTTGTATAACAGTGTAAATTTGCTGTCCCCTCAAAATAACTCAACACACAGCCATTAATGTCTAAACCGCTGGCAACAAAAGTGAGTACACCCCTAAGTGAAAATGTCCGAATTGGGCCCAAAGTGTCAATATTTTTGTGGCCACCATTATTTTCCAGCACTGCCTTAACCCTGTTGGGCATGGAGTTCACCAGAGCTTCACAGGTTGCCACTGGAGTCCTCTTCCACTCCCCCATGACGACATCACAGAGCTGGTGGATGTTAGAGACCTTGCGCTCCTCTACCTTCCGTTTGAGGATGCCCCACAGATGCTCAATAGGGTTTAGGTCTGGAAACATGCTTGGCAAGTCCATCACCTTTACCCTCAGCTCCTTTAGCAAGGCAATGGTCATCTTGGAGGTGTGTTTGGGGTCGTTATCATGTTGGAATACTGCCCTGCGGCCCAGTTTCCGAAGGGAACTGCTTCAGTATGTCACAGTACATGTTGACATTCATGGTTCCCTCAATGAACTGTAGCTCCCCAGTGCCGGCAGCACTCATGCAGCCCCAGACCATGACACTACCACCACCATGCTTGACTGTAGGCAAGACACACTTGTCTTTGTACTCCTCACCTGGTTGCCGGCACACACGCTTGACACCATCTGAACCAAATAAGTTTATCTTGGTCTCATCAGACCACAGGACATGGTTCCAGTAATCCATGTCCTTAGTCTGCTTGTCTTCAGCAAACTGTTTGCGGGCTTTCTTGTGCATCATCTTTAGAAGAGGCTTCCTTCTGGGACGACAGCCATGCAGACCAATTTGATGCAGTGTGCGGCGTATGGTCTGAGCACTGACAGGCTGACCCCCCCACCCCTTCAGCCTCTGCAGCAATGCTGGCAGCACTCATATGTCTATTCTGCAAAGCCAACCTCTGGATATGATGCTGAGCACGTGCACTCAACTCCTTTGGTCGACCATGGCGAGGCCTGTTCTGAGTGGAACCTGTCCTGTTAAACCGCTGTATGGTCTTGGCCACCGTGCTGCAGCTCAGTTTCAGGGTGTTGGCAATCTTCTTATAGCCTAGGCCGTCTTTATGTAGAGCAACAATTCTTTTCTTCAGATCCTCAGAGAGTTCTTTGCTATGAGGTGCCATGTTGAACTTCCAGTGACCAGTATGAGAGAGTGTGAGAGCGATAACACCAAACTTAACACACCTGCTCCCCATTCACACCTGAGACCTTGTAACACTAACGAGTCACATGACACCGGGGAGGGAAAATGGCTAATTGGGCCCAATTTGGACATTTTCACTTAGGGGTGTACTCACTTTTGTTGCCAGCGGTTTAGACATTAATGGCTGTGTGTTGAGTTATTTTGAGAGGACAGCAAATTTACACTGTTATACAAGCTGTACACTCACTACTTTACATTGTAGCAAAGTGTCATTTCGTCAGTGTTGTCCCATGAAAAGATATAATAAAATATTTACAAAAATGTGAGGGGTGTACTCACTTTTGTGAGATACTGTATGTAAAGTAAAGGTAAAAGACAACACAAACCTATGTAGATGTTTCAGATAAATAACTTTAATAAATGTTAATTTAAAAAAAAATTTAAAATCAAAACTATTAACAGCCCTTGCAAAACAGCCTACAATAATTTCACTTTATCTTGAAATAGGCTATGATAAAATATTTAAATATTTAAAAAGTTTATTATTTTTGCATTAGTGTGTGAATCCATTTAACATCTCATTACTGAAACATTCTTTTCCATAAGTCATCCATTATAAGTTATGAAAAATATCCCACAGCGTTCAGTCCTGTTACTGGAACGCATTTACCCATACGAATATTCGGAATATTCCATAAGTCACATGTTCAACAGGAAGCTGCATAATCCAAATTTCCTGAAGATCATGGGAAGAAGAAAATTGTTGTTGTTGTTTTTTTATTATTCTTTTTTCTTTATTTTCAGTTATATTAAGATATTGACTTACAGGGTCACTTTGAAAGTGCAACCCTGCTACCCAAATAACAGATTTTTTTTAAAATTGTAAGTGGATCATTAGAATATCCTTAATGTCCTCATGCCATTAGTATGGATTTTAACTAACCACATTTGTTGTGTTATGTATAATTCTATGCTTCTCATTGAGACATAAGAAAAGTAAGTAAAGAAATCTTGTCAAATGTGATTGTTGCCTGAAATGGTTTAACAAATTTTCATATGTTTTCTTAGATTCAATGTTGAAAAAAAAAAATTTATATATATATATATATATATATATATATATATATATATATATATATATATATATATATATATATATATATAAATAAACGTTACAATTCCTAACTGGAACCACAAATGAGGACTTACAGAAGTATATAGCAGCAATACTGGACTTTCATTTCACTTAGGAGTTGAGAGCCAGTCCACAAAAATATCTAATGAAGGACTAGAGGACAATTAACACAAACGTGCACAAGATGAGCTACAGTCTCTAATTACATCCAGTAACCTATAGCACATGCAAGACTTCAGAAATGACAAAAAAAAAAAAACACTGACTAACAAGAAAGAGGTGTGAAACTTGACATAAGTGCTAACAGTGATCTGGGAAGTGGGTGCACTGGAGCTGAGGCAGGATCTAGACGACACAGAAAGACAACCATGATGCTTGTTAGCTGGAATCAGATTAATGACCTGTGTTTTTAAAGAAGTTCTCTGTCACTGTCACTGACAAGTTCATGTTCATATACTGTTAGTATATTTGACAGAATAGTGAGATTTGAGTCTACGCCAAAATGTCATTGTCTCTGCTTTATTTCAGTTATGCCACTAATTGTGTTTTTGTTCAGTCAGATCAATCTGATCAGTCTCAAGCTGGTTACACTAACCTGTAAACTTATCTTTTTAAATATTTTGAAACTTACTTTGTATATATTATTTATTGTAGGGAGTTGAATTAATATCAGATGTCTGAATCATTGTCTGAACCTTAACTAACCACCTATAGAGCCTCAAACAAGACTGTGGCTAAAACATTCTGATCCTCTGTTTTAGCTCTTTTAAAGTGATTATTCAGGAAAAAATAAATAAATAAATAAATTAATTAATTAATTAATTTAAAAAAAAAAAAGCTTTTTATTTAAGTGTTCATGATAAGTGCCACTATGGAAATAATAACGTCATATACTTAGATAACCTATGAAACATGATCATTATAATATGGTGTTGAAAAGTAATCAGTAATCAATGTTTTCTTGGTCTCAGCTAAGAGCTAATAATGTTACAATGTTACTGGAAACATAAAGGATGGAAACTGTCTAATTAAATGATTTGTCACTCAAAGGATCCAATTGGATTTCAAGTTCATTTTCAAATTGCCTCATACGATTTCATTTCATATCATTTGAGCCGAGTGTTTTATAATTTATAACAAATTTTGCCATAGATTTAACCGACACGTGTTTATTGAGTAAACATAAAATCATTTCAACATTGTGCGAAAACAATTATATGATCATTTTCCACTCTTTGTATGCAGAGTCTTGACAACTGATGAAAGTATAATCTAAATATTTATAATTAAGGTACACTACTTAACCACTCAAATAATTAGGTTATATTGTAATTGGCTCAAAGGTAAAACACAAATCTGTACTTTCATTTGTGATTATTAGGCTTTCTTTGATGCATACTGTATGTTAATTGTGTCTTCTTCTTCAAGAATACTCTTCCTGGAATAATTTATGTAATGTATCTTGACTTGGCACTTACATGCTGGAAGCATTTTCGTTCCATTTTCCACCTGTCAATTATCCGCTTCTCATTCTCCTGCCTAGGCTCTCATAACAGAGCTGTCTACTAATGTTCCTGCGAGCTTAAAGGGTATACACTATATAGTTGTTATGATTAAGTGTTTTGCAACACAGGATGAAATTTAATTTTCAACTCATTCCCATGCATTAAAAAATTGTCCTGACTGATTTCACAAATCATCAGCACCAGCTAGGAAATGGATAGAGGAAACTGCAGGCATTTAGAGAGACACATTTGGATGATGTATCCTGGGAAAGGATATAAGGCTACATCCAAAACTGTATAATCTACAACCATATTAAATACATTCTTAGAAAAGTGGCTTTGTCTAGCACACTTAAGGGTTTTGACACAAGACGCGTACAAAATGGTTTCCCATTCAGTATCCCGCATAGGACCCTGTTAGAAATGTAAAATAATCTACATAAGCCTTTTCTGGAAGCGTTGTATGTCAAAATAGATGATAATGTACTACACCCTGTTACAGGTTTATTAGGTGCACACCTTGTATCGACACCCGTCTGTCATTTGACCAGTTGCACGCTGCTGGTCACTTACAGTAAATAATTAAGTATACAGTTTCTGCCCATAGCCCATCTGTTTCTATGCACATTTTGTCTGCCTCACTCCACCCCATCCCTCAGTGATAAAGGACCACCATAGTACCAGTAATAGTAGTAATGGTGGACCATTCTCAAGACATTAACAGTGCTTAAAATCCCCAACAGCAGCCACACCAGCATGTCATTTTGTGCTGAGAACCCAAATAATATATGGTGTTGAACAAGGTAGAGGGAGGCTGACGACCTGTGCAGTAATCATATAGCAAACCTACGTATACCTTTACACTCTTAGGAAAAAGATAAGTGGGCTTTGTAGAAGCCTGTAATGGAGTCTTTTCCTACTGAGTGTGTTTTGAAATGCTGCAGTAAACCAGATGGACAAGCCAAAAAACCTGCAAAGATTAGATTTTACCTTTTTTAATTTTATTTATTTTTTTTTTTTGGAGTGTATTTAGTATCCCTGCTGTGAAATCCAGCTTAGTCAGATCCACTACCAGCTGTTAAAAAAAATGCAATAAATAAATAAATAAATAAATAAATAAACAAACAAACAAACAAATAAATAAATACATAAATACATAAATAAATAATTTAAAACAGAGTGAACTGGTCAAGCTGGTAGACCAGTGATAACTTTGCTCAGTTATTTTCCAGTTTCATTATTACTTAACTAAAATGAGCAGTAAATGTTTGAGAATGTTTGAGATTTTCTAAATGCCAAACTGTTATTTATGTAATAATGATCATGGTAATTCAGAAACTGTTTCCTTTCTACCAGCATCTGCTCAGACCAAGGATTTTTTCCCCCCTTTTTTTTTAGCCAAGGCTGTTTTGGATGTAGCCATTCATTGATACATTCATTGATATCTGTACAGGAGGCAGTAAAAGTCGAGGTAGATGAGCTTCATGCACAGAGGACTGGGAGGATTTCTTCAGTAAGGCGGGGTCTGTGGTGTCCTGCGCGCGCGCGCTGCTGAACCGAGGAGATGCCGCTGAACACTTCACCTCCACCACGTTCACTTCACTCCACTACTCCTACACCTTTCAGCACATGCACATTTCTCTCCTGTGGACACATCACTCCTTCTTTGCTAATCCTTGATCAGAGCCTTTTATTTATTATTATTATTATTTTGGTCGTAAGAAATGTATATGTTTTTAATTCTTTTTTAAGAA
Organism: Cranoglanis bouderius; assembly: GCA_023630585.1. Classification (NCBI taxonomy): domain Eukaryota; kingdom Metazoa; phylum Chordata; class Actinopteri; order Siluriformes; family Cranoglanididae; genus Cranoglanis; species Cranoglanis bouderius. The sequence goes on from CM042568.1 coordinate 14,254,160, forward strand.
ATAAATGATGACCTGACCCAGAATAGGTGCTGATGTAGAAATGAAATGATGGCACGTCAGCAGTCGCTGTTAGTCTGTTTTCCGTTTTCCAGTCGATGAAGAAGGAAACTGTGCTTTTTTTCCACCCACCCTTGAGATCTGGACAGACAAGAACCCAAGACAACATGGAGACATTCACTATACATGACATGCTCATTAACAGCACGGACATTTACAAAATATTGTGTGAATTCGCCTTCAGAAACATCTCTGAGTGCGAGAACGCCAGCGACCCGGGGACACAACCGCCAGCGCCGGAGCCTAAAGGTACAAATAAAGCTCGTTCTTTACTCTTCTTTACTGTTCAGGAGCCAGGTTTGTGCTATAATATCATTTTAATCTTGTTTGTGACATAATCTTAACAATTTCTAACTGTGGAAATGAATTACGCATCCATGTGCCAGATGATCGCATCACCAAAATTACGCACTAATCCCCATTGCGCACAATCGCAGGTCACTCCTGAGCCACTTTAAAACTTAAGGAGTTAAATATATATATATATATATATATATATATATATATATATATATATATATATATATATATATATATATATATATATATATATATATATATATATATGTGTGTGTGTGTGTGTGTATATGTGTGTGTGTGTGTGTGTGTGTGTGTGTGTGTGTGTGTAAAACTATAGAAATATAAACACAAGTCAATCAGCTGACGCAACACAATGGAATCAATCGAATGAATTCATTCATAAAACGGATAACTGAATACAAATCTATAACATTTGTTCCAAATATTAATTGCTGACCAATAAGGTTTCAGCAGCCGTAAATCTAAATATGAGTTATGTGTTTATACCACGCATGGAACTCATTGTTTATTTAATAAATACCCTGCGCTCTTAAAAGAAATATCTAAGCATTCTCTGGTTTGTTTCCTTGCTGGAAGTCTTAGAGTTCTATACAGAGTTCAGTACAGAGTTCTATACAGAGTCCGGTACAGAGTTCTGTACAGAGTTCGGTACAGAGTTCAGTACAGAGTTCTATACAGAGTTCTGTACAGAGTTCTGTACAGAGTTCTGTACAGAGTTCTATACAGAGTTCTGTACAGAGTTCTATACAGAGTTCTGTACAGAGTTCTATACAGAGTTTTGTACAGAGTTCTATACAGAGTTCTATACAGAGTTCTATACAGAGTTCTGTACAGAGTTCTGTACAGAGTTCTATACAGAGTTCTATACAGAGTTCTGTACAGAGTTCTATACAGAGTTCTATACAGAGCTCTATACAGAGTTCTATACAGAGTTCAGTACAGAGTTCAGTACAGAGTTCTATACAGAGCTCTATACAGAGCTCTATACAGAGTTCAGTACAGAGTTCAGTACAGAGTTCAGTACAGAGTTCTATACAGAGTTCAGTACAGAGTTCTGTACAGAGTTTTGTACAGAGTTCTGTACAGAGTTCTATACAGAGTTCGGTACAGAGTTCTGTACAGAGTTCGGTACAGAGTTCAGTACAGAGTTCTATACAGAGTTCAGTACAGAGTTCTGTACAGAGTTCTGTACAGAGTTCTATACAGAGTTCAGTACAGAGTTCTGTACAGAGTTCTATACAGAGTTCTGTACAGAGTTCTATACAGAGTTCTGTACAGAGTTCTATACAGAGTTCTATACAGAGTTCTATACAGAGTTCTGTACAGAGTTCTATACAGAGTTCTGTACAGAGTTCTATACAGAGTTCTATACAGAGCTCTATACAGAGTTCTATACAGAGTTCAGTACAGAGTTCAGTACAGAGTTCAGTACAGAGTTCTATACAGAGTTCTATACAGAGCTCTATACAGAGCTCTATACAGAGTTCTATACAGAGTTCAGTACAGAGTTCAGTACAGAGTTCAGTACAGAGTTCTATACAGAGTTCAGTACAGAGTTCTATACAGAGTTTTGTACAGAGTTCTGTACAGAGTTCTATACAGAGTTCTATACAGAGTTCTGTACAGAGTTCTATACAGAGTTCTGTACAGAGTTCTATACAGAGTTCTATACAGAGTTCAGTACAGAGTTCAGTACAGAGTTCAGTACAGAGTTCTATACAGAGTTCTGTACAGAGTTCTATACAGAGCTCTATACAGAGTTCTATACAGAGTTCTGTACAGAGTTCTGTACAGAGCTCTATACAGAGTTCTATACAGAGTTCAGTACAGAGTTCTATACAGAGTTCTGTACAGAGTTCTATACAGAGTTCTATACAGAGTTCTATACAGAGCTCTATACAGAGTTCAGTACAGAGTTCTGTACAGAGTTCTGTACAGAGTTCTATACAGAGCTCTATACAGAGTTCAGTACAGAGCTCTATACAGAGTTCTATACAGAGTTCTATACAGAGTTCTGTACAGAGTTCTATACAGAGTTCTGTACAGAGTTCTATACAGAGTTCAGTACAGAGTTCTATACAGAGTTCTATACAGAGTTCTGTACAGAGCTCTATACAGAGTTCTATACAGAGTTCTATACAGAGTTCTGTACAGAGTTCTGTACAGAGTTCTATACAGAGCTCTATACAGAGTTCTGTACAGAGTTCTGTACAGAGTTCTGTACAGAGTTCTATACAGAGCTCTATACAGAGTTCTGTACAGAGTTCTATACAGAGTTCTATACAGAGTTCGGTACAGAGTTCTGTACAGAGTTCGGTACAGAGTTCTGTACAGAGTTCTATACAGAGTTCTATACAGAGTTCTATACAGAGTTCTATACAGAGCTCTGTACAGAGTTCTATACAGAGTTCTATACAGAGTTCTATACAGGATTCTCAGTCAGAGAGGGTTCCAAGTAGAACCCATTAAACAAGTTAAGAACCCTAACTATAGAAAGAACCCTTCAGGGTTCAGATGTGTTTCTCTGGTGCGCAGATAAAAATGATAAACTGTGCGTTTGAATAATAATAATGCCTTAAAAGAAAGCACATTTGATGAATAATAGTGTCATTAGCATATGGCCAGCAGATTTTACAAGCTTGGGAGAAGGTTCCAAGTAAAAACCCTTTTAACTTTTTTAAGCTAAAAAAAACAGAAAGAAAAGAAAAAGAAAGAAAGATAGAAAGAATCTTTGAGGAAATGTTTTTCTTCGTGTGCAGATAAAATGTGTAATCCCCTAAAACAAAACACATGTGATGAGTAATTGCATCATTAGCATATGGCCACCCGATTTGACGTGGGTTCATTTAAAATGATCGTTTTTAATTTATTTATTTTAATTGTCCCCCCACATGCTGGACTAAAATGTGTATATATTTAAACATGGAGGGATGAAGTTAAGAAAACCTCGTGCCTCATCTTCATCATAATAAACATAAACATGTAGAAGGTATACACTCTAAAAAAAATTTTTTTTTTTTTAAATGCTGGGTTATTTTTTCTATCCAAACGCTGGGTTGAGCCTTTTGGGTCATTTAATTGGGTTATTTTCTCAGTCTTGGGTAGTTTTTTGGGTAGTTTTGGGTAGTTTTGGGTGGGTTAGTGACTGGGTCATTTTAAATGACAGCTGAATCAATGCACCCCTCCCCCAACCCGACGCCTCAGCCCAGCGTGGACTGTTTGAATTCGCCTCAGATGGAGGTAGCGGTTTTCACACGGACAGACTGTTAAGATTTATTTGATTTATTTGGAGAAACAAGGTTTGTATCGATATATTTATCCATAAAACCATTACTGTACACTAGAAAAATCAAAAAATGTGCGATAACAGTCAAGTCCACATGACATTAAATGCACTTCGTTAGCTTTGGCTTATTTGTTTGTAATGCCTACTGGATAGTGAGTTGGTTACTCTGGGTGTTTTTTTTTTGTTTTTGTTTTTTTGGGTGTTTTAAACGTCTCCTTCGATCAAAATCTGACGTTTTCGTCTTAAATATATGATTTATTTGAGACATTTACTTCAAAGTCTACATGTAAACACCACTTTAGCAGCTGTAGAAATACATTTCTGAACACCTTCATGTGTATAAATAAAGGAAATACCATGTTCACATATTTGTTTATAATGTAATGTATTTGACATTTTCAAATTGTAAAAATAACCCTGAAAATGTTAACCCATTTATGAAATCATATTAACCCAGCGTTTTTGTAAAAATGAAACCATCCTTTGAGTTGAACGACCCCTCCCCCCCCCATTTAGCCCAAAATGTGTTCTGTCCTATATTTACTACGGGTGGGAGAAAAAACGATTCTGAATCGATTCTCAAAAATCCAGAATCGATTCAGCGTTCGATTCAAATCGCGACTGCGCGCACGCCAGAAACAGTAATGAAACAAATCTTCATAATCATTTTTAAGATGTCATACAGAGATTCCAACTATAAACAGAAAGTATAGAAACTCCAATTTTGTTTAAAATGTAAAGTTGATGTATTTGCACAGCAGAAGACTTCATTAGGGGAAAAAAATGTATATCAAGAATCGTTTTGGAATCGGATCGTGACTCCCAGAATCGGAATCGGATCGTGAAGTGCCTAAAGATTCCCACCCCTAACTGTTGGGCTAAAAATAACCCAATTTGGGTTGCTTTTAACCCAGTGTTTTTTTTTTGGTTTTTTTTGAAGTGTAGAAAACAAATTCATATTTCTTCAGCAGTTCATATTTGTCCTGTCCCCTGTTTGGAACGACAGATATAAACCAGACGGTGCGGATCATTCTCTACTGTGTGATTTTCCTGCTGAGTGTTCTGGGGAATAGCCTGATCATCGCAGTGTTGGTGAGGAACAGGCGCATGCGAACTGTCACCAACCTCTTCCTGCTCTCTCTGGCAGTCAGCGACCTGATGCTGTGCGTGTTCTGCATGCCCTTCACCCTCATTCCCAACCTGATGAAGAACTTCGTCTTCGGCAGCGGCATCTGTAAAGTGGCCACCTATTTCATGGGTGAGTGGCGCTTATGGACGTATTGGACGAGGTGTAATAAAGTATTCTGTGTCCTAGGAGTAACTGCAGTGTAGAGTTACAGCTGTTGCTCTGGGAATAGTGGTGTTTGACAGGATGTATAAATCAAAAGGAGGATGAAGAGTTTGGGGGAAGGATGAAATCTGCTGTACACAAAGTTTCTTGAGAAGGGCTTTGCACAGATGATGAAATATCTCTGTCATTATGTATGCTGGCTTAGCAAGTAGAGTTAGAGGTGATTCTCAGGGGTCACAGCTAAGTATTAACAAAGTACTATCCTTTAGCATATTGTGTGCTTGGTCAGCACTTGTGAGACCTGTGTGGTCATTTCCATCCATGAATCTATTGATAAAGATCATGAGAATATATTGGTGAACTGGAAATGCAACACACTCCCAGTTTTGCCAGAACGTACTAGTTTGGAGTTCTACAGCTGTACTATATGTACACGTAGCAGGTATCCTCATGCTTTACATGGTTAGAATACTCTAAAGTATGACGCTAGTTCATGATAAAGCAGCCTGGGTTTACCAGCCACATAGTTCTAACCATGTGGGTCTGTCATGGCTGAGAGCTAACAGATCATTTTGTTGATCATTCATTAGAACAGCACGTTAGATCAGAGTCTGGCCAGTCCTGAACTAAGTAATGTCAAACATCAGAGGCTCTTAACATACCGAGTACAGCATACTTTTAACATCAGCTCATATGGTTATTATAACTTGCAGTAAAATGCTCTGGTCTAAATATGTTCGGTGTGAAATCGGATCAACGTTGTTGTATTTGGAAATGTTTTGTTTAGCCAGCTTTCCCAATATAACAGCGTCTTGAATCATATTCTTGCCTTTCATCAGCAGCATATCAGCGATTATATTGCATATCATTTTTTTTTGTTTGTGTTGATACATTCAGCAGTGAGATAGCTACGTTGGTTAAGATGCCTCAGTGTTCCCATGCTCACTCACTGAATTTGAAACGAAGCAGGCTCAAACACCATTTCTTTAAATTTGTAACACACTCAGGTATCTCAGTGAGCGTGTCCACCTTCAACCTGGTGGCCATCTCTCTGGAGCGCTACAGCGCCATCTGCAATCCACTAACATCGCGCACGTGGCAGACCAAATCTCACGCCGCCAAGGTGATCAGTGCCACATGGTTGGTATCCTTCCTGCTCATGGTGCCGTACCCAATCTCCAGCACGCTCGTGCCCTACCGCCGCACCAACAACAGCACGGGCAACATGTGCCGCCACATCTGGCCCAGCGACCTCATCCAGCAGTCATGGTAACATTTACTGACACCTCCAGCTCTGATAGCACAGGTTTTTGTATGTTGATCATGATATGAAGTTACAGAAGCTGCAGCCTCTATGCAGTGATCATGCTGCTTGTATACTGTTTGTGTTGCAGACAAAACATTAGGAACATTATACTGTAGAAAGTGAAAGCGTATTGGAAAGTATTGATTCGCCGAGCTGTGCAACTTTCCTTTTTCTCAGGTACGTGTTCCTGTTATTGATCCTCATCCTGGTGCCAGGAATTGTGATGATGACAGCATATGGGCTAATCTCTGTCGAGCTGTACAGAGGAATCAAGTTTGAAATGGCTAACAGAAAGGCAAGCCAGGGTAAGCATCTCATTAATACACCCTTAACATACAAGCCTTTATTATACAACCTTTTCCACACTTTTATTTTTACACGTTTAAAATTAAACTATAAACAATATGTATAAGGATAAAATAATTTGAAAATAAAATATTAGTAAATAAATAAATAAATGCAAAACAGACTCCTAGCATGTTCTGACTGATCCTCGCGGAATATGTATTTTCCACATTTCCCCCATTATATGTATATGTTAATACAGGTGCATCTCAATAAATTAGAATGTCGTGGAAAAGTTCATTTATTTCAGTAATTCAACTCAAATTGTGAAACTCGTGTATTAAATAAATTCAATGCACACAGACTGAAGTAGTTTAAGTCTTTGGTTCTTTTAATTGTGATGATTTTGGCTCACATTTAACAAAAACCCACCAATTCACTATCTCAACAAATTAGAATATGGTGACATGCCAATCAGCTAATCAACTCAAAACACCTGCAAAGGTTTCCTGAGCCTTCAAAATGGTCTCTCAGTTTGGTTCACTAGGTAAGCCACAAACATTCATTGCCAAAGAAGCTGGCTGTTCACAGAGTGCTGTATCCAAGCATGTTAACAGAAAGTTGAGTGGAAGGAAAAAGTGTGGAAGAAAAAGATGCACAACCAACCGAGAGAACCGCAGCCTTATGAGGATTGTCAAGCAAAATCGATTCAAGAATTTGAGTGAACTTCACAAGGAATGGACTGAGGCTGGGGTCAAGGCATCAAGAGCCACCACACACAGACGTGTCAAGGAATTTGGCTACAGTTGTCGTATTCCTCTTGTTAAGCCACTCCTGAACCACAGACAACGTCAGAGGCGTCTTACCTGGGCTAAGGAGAAGAAGAACTGGACTGTTGTCCAAAGTCCTCTTTTCAGATGAGAGCAAGTTTTGTATTTCATTTGGAAACCAAGGTCCTAGAGTCTGGAGGAAGGGTGGAGAAGCTCATAGCCCAAGTTGCTTGAAGTCCAGTGTTCAGTTTCCACAGTCTGTGATGATTTGGGGTGCAATGTCATCTGCTGGTGTTGGTCCATTGTGTTTTTTGAAAACCAAAGTCACTGCACCCATTTACCAAGAAATTTTGGAGCACTTCATGCTTCCTTCAGCTGACCAGCTTTTTGAAGATGCTGATTTCATTTTCCAGCAGGATTTGGCACCTGCCCACTCTGCCAAAAGCACCAAAAGTTGGTTAAATGACCATGGTGTTGGTGTGCTTGACTGGCCAGCAAACTCACCAGACCTGAACCCCATAGAGAATCTATGGGGTATTGTCAAGAGGAAAATGAGAAACAAGAGACCAAAAAATGCAGATGAGCTGAAGGCCACTGTCAAAGAAACCTGGGCTTCCATACCACCTCAGCAGTGCCACAAACTGATCACCTCCATGCCACGCCGAATTGAGGCAGTAATTAAAGCAAAAGGAGCCCCTACCAAGTATTGAGTACATGTACAGTAAATGAACATACTTTCCAGAAGGCCAACAATTCACTAAAAATGGTTTTTTTTATTGGTCTTATGAAGTATTCTAATTTGTTGAGATAGTGAATTGGTGGGTTTTTGTTAAATGTGAGCCAAAATCATCACAATTAAAAGAACCAAAGACTTAAACTACTTCAGTCTGTGTGCATTGAATTTATTTAATACACGAGTTTCACAATTTGAGTTGAATTACTGAAATAAATGAACTTTTCCACGACATTCTAATTTATTGAGATGCACCTGTATATCATTTTAATGTATAATAGTATACACTTACAAAGCACTTTATTAGGAACACTATTCTAATACTGGATAGGGCCTCCCTTTGCTCTCAAACAGCCTCAATTTTTTGTGGCATGGATTCCACAAGATGTTGGAAACATTCCTTTGAGATTCTGGTCCATGTTGACATGACTGCATCACTGCATCAGGAGCACTTTCATGCTGCAAATCTCTCGTTCTACCACATCCCAGAGGTCTTGTATTGGATTCGCATCCGGTGACTGGACTCATTATCATGTTCGTGAAACCAGTTTGATTTGAAACGCCTGTTGCTACTGTATGTGACCTGGTGCATTATCACGCTGGAAGTAGCCATTAGAAGATGGGTTCTTGTTGACACAAGGCAGGTTGGGTCCATGGATTCCTGCTGTTGGAAACAAATTCTGACCCTACCATCTGTGTGCCGCAGCAGAAATCGAGATTCATCAGATCAGGCTACATTTTTCCAGTCTTCAGCTGTCCAGTTTTGGTGAGCCTGTGCCCTCTGCAGCTTTCTGTTCTTGGCTGACGGAGGAGGAACCCGATTCCCGTCTCCTGCTGTTGTAGCCCATCCGCCTCAATGTTCAACATGTTTGTGCATTCTGAGATGCTTTAGGGTTCATCGCAATAGTACAGAGTGGTTTTCTGAGTTACCGTCAGCTCGAATCCATCTGGCAATTCTCCACTGACCTCTCTCATCAGCAAGGCGTTTCCGTCCGCAAAACTGCAGCTCACTGGATGTTTTTTCTTTATTGCACCATTCTGAGTAAAATCTAGAGACTGTTGTGTGTGAAAATCCCAGGAGACCAGCAGTTATAGAAATACTCAAACCAGCCCGTCTGGCACCAACAGTCATGCCACGGTCAAAATCATTGAGATCACTTTTCCCTCCATTCTAATGATCGACGGGAACATTACACAAAGCTGCTGGCCCGTATCTGCATGATTTAATGCATTGCACTGCCGCAACATGATTGCAAGAATGAGTAGGCGTACCAGCGTTTCTATTAAACTGCTCAGTGAGAGTATATAAGTAATCTATACTACACGTTTTCATAAACCTGCAAGTGTCAAATTTAATACATTTCTATAATACATAGCCATCAATGTGAAACTTGAAATTTCAAAGTTTTTTGCAGCTGGGGGTGAACAGTTAAATTGTTGACAGGTTTTACTGCTAACACTCCACTTGACTTAATTATTATTATTGAGAATTATCATTTGTTTATTTAATCAATCACTGTGGGACACAATGCAAACGTTGTGCTAAGAACGACACAGCGAGCACAGATCGAGGACACTCCAGAATGAGCAAGATACGCTACGTTAGTGTGGGAGAATGTGAATGTCACATGACTAAGCATATAGGTCTATTTAAAAAACAATAAGTCTGTGGCTTTTCTGAAATTAAATGGGCCTAAAATTGTATTTAAAGTATATTTTGAAATATTTAACCAAAAGTCCACTTATAGGTGTTTTAAAATATTTTTTAGAAACAATCCCATGGGCCTCCCTGTAATTATGCCACAGACCACAAGGGGTCCTGGTTGAGAAACACTGCATTAAGGGTAATCTGTGGCTTTCTAAATGTATATACAGTATATCTATGAATAAGAGTATAGCATTTTCCAGAAAAGGACAATAAGGATTTTGATCTCTTTTCTAGTATGAGCTAAAACCAAGCAATCTTTCCCAAATTATTCCATTTTACTTTTTCAACTGCCAACAGTGTAGGTTTGTATGTAATGTGCAACATTAGCATTTTTTTTGTACATCTCCTGTATGTTTCTCAGAGAGACAGAGCAGCACAGGAAGCCTGAAGCCCAGCGAGTGTGACGGCTGCTATCTTCAACCCTCCAAGAAGAAGCGCTCGGATGCGTCCACCAATCAGCAATCGGCACTTCTCGCTTCCAGCAGCAAACCCAAGCTGAACCGTGTGTACAGCAACAGCCCCACAGCCAACCTGATGGCAAAGAAGCGCGTGATCCGCATGCTGTTGGTCATCGTGGTGCTCTTCTTCCTCTGCTGGACGCCCGTGTTTGCGGCGAATGCCTGGCGGGCGTTTGACAAGCGCTCGGCTGACCGCCTGCTCTCCGGAGCTCCCATCTCCTTCATCCACCTGCTCTCGTACACCTCAGCATGCGTCAACCCCATCATCTACTGCTTCATGAATAAGCGCTTTCGTCAAGGCATGCTAGCCACCTTCTCCTGCTGCACGGGGCGCGCGGATAGAGAGGGCCGGGGCAGCGGGCGCCTCAGTGCCGGAGGAGGAGGAGGAGGAGGTGGAGGTGCGCTCGGAACTCTGGGATGCGCTGGAGCAGGAGGGAAGGAGAACACGCAGTCCAGCGGGACGCTCACCAGGTTGACGTACAGCAGCGTCCGCGGATCAGCGCAAGCATAGCAGCGTGAAAAGAAGGATGTTTGTGCTTGTGAGTTTAATTCGGAGAATTTTCAGACCGCTGGATTCCTTTAATGATCATCTGCTCTGTGATGTTTAGTTCAAAGATTGGTACGTGAGGAAAAACAGTTGCCTACTTATTTTTAATGTTCCTGAAGAGGAGCCTCTTTCTTTGTAGTATTTTCAATCCAGGCAGCTTTCTGATATGTTTGGACTTTTCCTATGACCTGAAAAACCGGAGCATTAGCTGAAAACTAAACCCGCTCACTGATATACGAGACATTGAGTCTGCATGCACTGGTGGGTGAGAACATCGAGAGACTCATGTTAGAGTCCAGTGTTTAAATTTGAATTCATGTCACTGGTGAGTAAACACACACATCAGATGGAGCATGACTGTGCACGGCTGGAGAGTCGCTTTAGTCTGCATTAGGGCACTGACTCGTGCACAAGCCTTTTATGAAACACAGGAGTTGATGGATTGATTCTGGCCCATCTACAATCATGCACAGAAAGAGAGAGAGAGGAGAGGAGGTTCGTTAAGGAGCTCATTTATCTGTTCATCAATACGGTTTTAAGCTCTGTGTAGTATGATAGAATCACTCATCTAGCAAAGATGAAAAGATATGGAAAATCTTTGCATCTTACTGTATGTTATGTTATGTGGAGAAAGTCATAATACTTCCCTTAGCTCCAATGGATGAATAATATAGTTAACACTCTGATAAAGCAACTCCAAACTTTATTCCACCCTGGCTGTTACTTTCCCTTTGGATATTTTGCAGTCAGTCATTTTCAAACTACACAGATTCGAAGAAAAAGAAAAACAACATACCGGTGATTTAATCCGAGTTCAGGTGTAAAGAATAAGCATTGCAGCTTTAAACTTTCCTCCACTAGCTGTGTTTTTCCGTTTTGTGGCACACACCGGCTGAAAGGGACTGAGGTTGTCCAGATGCTCGGAGAAAACACACAGCTAACGCTTTCGGAGACTGTACAGACCTCCGGCATAGCCGGACCACGTGCAGTCCTTCAGAATGATGCCAAACGAACATACCCAGAAGTCAGTTTGAAGTTCTGTGTACATAATATTAGCCACATATAATTTACTACTTTGGGCCATTTTTCAGATTGAAGGAAAGAAAAAAGAAAAAAAAAAAAAAGCCCAGAGTGTTTGCATCTGTTTATATGTAAATATGCGGCCTCATCCTGGCAAGCCTGCATACCTCCGTAGCTACAATCTATTGTCATTGCCACACAAATATGTAGAAATGTGTAAATACAGCTTTGGTCAATTTCACTGCTGACGCTCTTTGTACAGCTTCTGTGTTCATGGGGTTTGTCAGCACAAGCACCGCATCAACCTTTTTTCCCCCCTCCCAAAGGTACACAGTAGTTTCTTTATCCAAACACTGGGTGTTCTTTGAACCTGTAAAGATTGTACCTTTTATTTGATCTGCCGCCTTTTCTTATCTTCCCATGAGACTTTTCTCACCTGTGAAAAACACGAAAAGCATCAAGCCAAGGCCCGTCACTCACACCTGGGTCTTTTCCTCCCGAGAGGAAAGTGTAGCATTTTCATATGACTCGCGTTTCTCAATTAAATACTTTTGATTTCTGTTTTCTTCGTTCACTAAATGTATGTAGACTGTTTGAAATGTACTGCATTACTTCATGCACTCAAGACAGTGTAATTGCTCATGTATGGTTCTTACTGGTGACTAATCACTGAACATAATAAAGGCTTGATTACACGTAAAGCCTGCGTCTGATATGTTTACCCAGCCCGAGCGTTCTAACACAAACACTGTACTTTCAAGATTTGCACGCTTGTATTTATTTTAAGCCAAAAAGACACAGCAGATGGGCAGACCGTGAGACTCTGGACAGTTTAATCACGTCCACACCTTTAAAAGTAGCCTGACTGTGGCGTGATGGTCAATTTTCTTTTGCTTGGGAAATTCAGAACCCCGTTACGTTCATTAAGAGAAAACATCTAGATTTAGGACAGGATTTACAGCCTGATATGCAGTCGTCTCCAAAAGTATTGGATCAGCAAGGCCGATTATTTTGTCTTGGCTACAAACCGAAGACATTTGGGTTTGAGATCAAAAGACGAATACGAGACGATAGATCAGAATTTCAGCTTTCGTTTCCTGAAATGTACACCTAGATGTGAAAAACAAATGAATTAGCCTCGCTGTTCCAATACTTTCAGAGGGGATTGTATAACTTGCAATTTGTCAGTCTGATATTTTTCCTCCTATCAACAGTAGATGTTGGAAAGTGAAATGGCTACCTTCTGAAGGGCAAAGGATTAAATAAAGCTTTTAAGCGCTCTGAATTGGATGCTCTCGTTTATACACACACACACACACACGCGCACACAGCAACCCAATAAAATGTTTGGGCAGCTAAATGGAAACGTCTCTGGGTGTCTGTGGAACGCTTAGTGACGCTCATGTGCTTGTGTGGAATACTTTCCTTTGCACTGCAGTAATCAAAAGGAGCAAAATATGGCTTTTAATGGCCTTAGTGGAGAGGAGTTAAAGAGTAAAGGATTAGGATGGCACCTGGACAAGGCACCAGTGACATTACCCATGAGTCAGTGCACTGGTGAGGATAACAGCTTTTTTTGTGTGTTTAGTATCCTGAGTGACTAGCAAGCTGAAAACTATTTACAGTGGGTATAGAAAAGAATCACCCCCCTTTAAAATGATCACATTTTGTTGCTTTTCAGCCTGAAATGAAGATGGACACAGTTTTTGTTTTATCCAGCTGTATTTACTCAGTGCAACTGAAAGATATAACACCAACATGTCAGGAAAAAATTAAAAAACAGAATCACTGAGTTGGAAAAAGGATCACCCCCCCTCCTAAAAATTACTTGTAAACTCAAACAGGTGTAGCTAATCACCTTCTCAATGGCACACAAAGCCATTTGACTTTCAACTGTGATCAGCTGTGGTCATTTTGATTAGCTCAGCATGAAAAGAGCTTTCCTGGAGCATTTTGTAGTGCGACTGAAGCAAACAATCAACTATGGGTGGCAAGGCACTGTCAAAAGATGGATACAAATAATTCAAAGGCTTTATCAGTGCCTAGAAGCACAGTGAAGTCTATTATTAAGAAGTGGAAGGTATTTGGTACAACACAGACCCTCCCTGGATCAGGACATCGCTCCAAACTGGATGAAAGAGCCAGGAGGAAACTGGTCATAGAGGCTACCAAGAGGCCAACAGCAACTCCGAAGCAGTTGCAGGAATTTATGACAAAGAGTGGTCATTGTGTGCATGTGACAACAATATCACAAATTCTCTACAAATGTGGCTTGTATGGGAGGGTTGCAAGAAAAAAGCCACCCACGACTGAGCTTTGCCAAAACGCACCTTGAAGATTCTGAGGCCACATGGAAAAAGGTTTTGTGGTCAGATGAGACTAAAATTGAATTATTTGGCCTCAACACCAAACGATATGTCTGGCGGAAATCCAATACAGCTCACCATCCAAATAACACCATTCCTACAGTAAAGCATGGAGGTGGTAATATCCTGTTATGGGGGTGTTTCTCTGCAGCAGGGACTGGAGCACTCGTCAGGATATAAGGAAAATGGATGGGGCAAAATACCGTCAAATTCTTGAGGAAAATCTGCTGCCCTCTGCCAGAAAGTTGTCAATGGGAAGTCGGTTTACCTTCCAACATGACAGTGACCCAAAGCACACAGCAAAACTGACCACACAGTGGTTGAAGGAGAAAAAGGTGAATGTCCTTGCATGGCCTAGTCAGAGCTCAGACTTAAACCCCATTGAAAATCTGTGGAATGACTTGAAGACTGCAGTCCACAAACGGTCACCATCAAATTGAACTGAACTTGAGCAGTTCTGCAAAGAAGAGTGGGCAAATATTGCAAAGTCTAGATGTGCAAAGTTAGCAGAGACATATCCCACTAAAAGGGATATAATTAAACAATTAAGGCAAATTAAAGCAAGGGGGTGATCCTTTTTCCAACTCAGTGGTGGTGTTATATCTTTCACTTGGATGTTATAAGTTGCACTGAGTAAATACAGCTGGATAAAACAAAAACTGTGTCCGTCTTCATTTCAGACTGAAAAGCAACAAAATGTGATTATTTTAAAGGGGATGATTCTTTTCTATACCCGCTGTAAACAGATTTGGATTAAGCTGCAATGTGTGTCACTGTGGGGAAAATCATCAGACGTACCATATGGATGAAGATGAACACTTTTTTCCCAGAAATGTACAAATCGGGTACAAAAAGGACTCATTTTTATAAAGCAAAGAAAATACAATATTAATATTTCTCAGTTTTTTATTTCTTGATTTTTATGCCAATATTGCAAGTTGTTTTTATTCCTTTAATGACGTATGAAACTGAGCAGGTGCAATATGCACAAAAAAACAAAACAAAACAAAAAAAAACAGACAGACAACTGAAACTAATGTTCTACATACAAAAAGAGAGACTGCCCCCATGATTCATGTTATTGCTAAAATATCACAGACGGCACAGGATCCTACTGGCAGGACTGATACCACTACCATACCAACACCTCGGCTTATTATCACTAGAACACTACACTCAGAGAGATGGGGCTTGTACTCTTGTAAGAAGGTGAGTAATATGCAGACGTCAGCTAGGCTTTCGCGCGCGCACACAAACACAGTTGTAGAGTCGGGTAAACAACATTCAGCAAGAAGGAACATGAGCAGTGAGATTCTTTGCAGGTACAATGAATAAGTGCAAAAGTATCACAGAGCAAACCCACAAAGAGATGAAGAAGGAAAATAAAGTGTGCAGTCTGTCTGTGGTCTATTCCCACTGACAGTAGCGAGAGAGAGAGAGAGAGAGAGAGTTTGCATGTTGGTTATCATTATGAAATTGTAACGGTTTGTGCCACAAAGAAGCTCAACTTGCTTTTACAACTCATCTTCTATTACAATGAAAGGGTTTTTTTCTCTTTTTTTTTCTTAAAGCTGCCTCTGGTGCTATTTTTCTTGGGCAGTGCATGAAAGTCAAAGTTTAAAAAAAGTCATTTGGCATATTAGAGGACATACACACGCGCACACATCCGTCAGAGCTCATAAAAAATTAAAATTAAAAAAAAAAAAAAAAACAGCTGCATTCGGAAGAGCCAAGTAAAACACGGAAAATGAAGAAGCAGTGGGATGACGTGAAAAATGTTACCACTGGACTATGAAAGCTGTCACAGAGACAGAAATAATAAAATGGGCGGTTGTTCTGAGCTTGGTCGCAGCTCGTAACTGAAGGTGGGAGGAAATGGGTTGTGACATGTCACGCGTGTATCCCTATACGTCTGAGCTCGCCAAGATACACAAAGATGTTACTTAATGGATACAAAGTAAAAGGATGCTCTGTCAGATTATTCATTCTTCAACTTGGTAAATAATGTGAAGCACACCCAGATCAGTTGAAATCTTTTCTAGAAAATTCCTTCATTCTAACGCTCCGCAGCAAAACAACAGAATAGAAAACAAAGTCGATGTAAAGAGCCAAAAAAAAAAAAAAAAAACCCAAAAAACAAAAACAGCTAGGATTGTCATATATGCCTGTTTGGAGAGCAATAAAAATGAAAGTTGCTGCCACTGCTTCAGGTGAGCACTGAGAATCGAGAATCTTGGGGCTATTAAGAGAACATTTTATACAGGATGAACTGTTTAGAACGTTCTCGAACAGCCGAAAACAAACAGGATCGACGCCCGTTTCTCATTTCTTAAGTAAATTCAAATACTAAGGGGATTTTTTAAATTATTATTATTATTTTCTTTCACTTGGAAGCAAGCGGGCCTTAAAGCACTTCAATGGTGACGCCACACTAAACAAGGAGGCGATTTCATTAATAATTTAAAAAAATACAATATTAGACTTTAAAGCTACTTTTCATATTAGTAAAAAAAAAAAAAAAAAGTAAATAGAAAAAGGGAAGAACGCTGTCCTTTAGTAAACCTGTTTAGTCAGGAATGGACAGACAGTACAACTGGCTAGCGTTTGCTTTGCTAGTAAACTCGCAGTTCTAAACACAAGTCTTTGAAAAATGTTTCCACCGGTTTTGAATATGCGTCGGCTCGAGACCGTCCTTCAGCTTTCGCTAACTGAGCAGGGAGGTTGTTTCATTGTTCAAAAATCAGACGGCATATTAGTCTACAGTAAAGTGATGGGCAAAGTGAACTCAAGATGCGCTGTGATCATAACCACTAAAAGTGGATCAGGCTGGTGAAAATCAGTGGTTATTCCCGCAGACCAGGACACAGAACCTATACAATATTGCTGTATGCATATATCTTTGAACAACACACACACATACATCTAAAGGGCATCAGACTTCTATTGGACATTTCTCTAGTCTCTTGTAAGCACACACCAAATTGCTCGGAAAACAGATACCACAGTTGCTAGGCTATGAGGCGCGGGCGCAACGAAATACAAATAGTCTTAGCGAAAGGAAGCATGGTGATGCTCCTCATAAGTTAATCTACTGTACAAAACTACTAACAGCAGGCTGATTTGTTAGTTTCTCCTAGCTGGCATTAATAATCTTCATATACGTTAGTGTGTTAGCAAGGCCACGAGGAACAGATCGATAGGTGACGGAGTAAAGCTCTACTTTTGGTGTACGGGAGGCCACGGCTGCCGACACGCTCATCAGAAATCCCACAAATGGAAACTACTACGTGTCACGGCATCTTTGGGTGTATTAAACGTTTTGACCACGTGCAGAAGTTAAGGGTGTCGAGTCTGAACTTTAAAGAGCCTTGTTAATGACGATCAAGAAAAAAAGAAAAGAAAAACAAAAACAAGAACAACAACAACAACAACAACAACACAAGGCTGAGCTCAAGAGTTTACAGTCACAGGCCACGGTCTTAAGGTGTGAACTGCACTTGAACTAAATGTGTTGTTACAGTAAGGCCACGTCTAATGGAAGAATATCAAATAATCCAGTCATTTTGTAACCAAATAATAATAATAATAATAATAATAATAATAATAATTCCAACATCCTATTAGCAAAATTAAAAAAAAAAAAAATTTTTAGGAAGACAAAGGAAATTCGAACATGTTTTAGGAGACACCATGATTTCAGAGCACAAACCCGAAAGAAGATCTGTCCAGTCCAGACTTATGACACTCTGATGGCAACGGCATCCAAACACAGCAGCGCTGCTTCAGATCATCCCGCACCCCGTGTGCGCTAGAAACGATCAGTATTGAATGGCTACGGTTTAGCGGACCCGCTCATACCACGCCTCTTTATTGCGACCGGTGCTTTCTGGTTTCGCTGTTCGGGACAGGAGGAAGAGACGCGTCGCTGCTCCTCCTGTGACACCTAAACACACACTATTATAAAATCCTTAAAGGAAGCATATACACGCCATATTGCAGACAAGGCAGAGGCGTTGCTTAAAGCTTTTTTTTGTTCGTTTCAGAGAATTTGTAAAAATCAATAATAAAAATAGACCCTCTGAGTTTCTCCCCAAAGAAAAACAACTTCAAATAAAAAAAAATTTTAAAAAAAAGAAAGAAAATACAAGTCCCATATCAAAAATCGAGAAGTATCAAAAATGAAGTCCGCGCAAACGTGAAAAAGTTAAACGTATACACATATCTATACGTACACAGATGGAAAAAAAAAAAAAAAAAAAAAGCTATACACAAAAGCCAAGAGAGGACCACAGCACCCTGCTGAAAATCCCTAATGAAAAAACAAACAAAAACAAACCAAAAATGTGTAAAAACTCAGAGTAGGAACAGAATCTATTTTGGTAACAAAAGCATACTATATGTTTAGATACAAAAAAAAAAAAAAAAATGTATGGAGGAAAATGTACCTTTACTAAAGCTTACACAATAACCTTGGTCCATAAAAACTACGTTTCATTTACAAATTTAACGTGACCCTCGTCTCATAAGTCCAGACCGAGCCACAGGTGATGAGCCATTTTACTCCTTCACACAAACACAAATCAGGAAAGTGTGTGGTGGGGGGGAGGGGGAGGGGGAGATGGGATTCAAATAAAAGGTGGAGTAGAGACATCTTGGTTAAATGCATCATTGCCACGGTCAGATGTTCTCATCTTCTGTATCTCGACAGGTGCAGGTGTTCTCAGCCATTTCGGTCATGTCCATCACCAAGCGCCAGATCTCTCGTCGACCTCCACAGCGCTTTGCTTTCCCCCTCTGTTCATTTTCACTCTCGGGATTCCTTGACTTTGTGTTTACGTTGCCCAAATAAATTGCTCAGTTTTGAAATGTGTATGCAGCACTTTGTTGAAATGTACCTGTAGTTTTTTTTTTTTTTCTTCTTTTTTTTTTTTCCTTTTCTTTTTTTTTTTTTTTTAAAGTTCAAGTGCTACCACGTGTGTTATGAGACCACAGTGGCTGTGGCGTTGGAGGAGTTTGCTGTGACTGAATTTGGTGTGTCAGTGTTGGGGGTGCTGTTAGCGGAGCGCAGGATGGCTCCGGCTGCGCTGCAGTGAGGCCTGGGGCCCGGCTCCGGCGTGTACGTGAACGTCAGAGTGGTGGAGTAGATGATGCCGTCGTTCCGCACCAGTGTTACAGGAACCTGTACTGGCTGTCTCACCCACCGCCAACCCTCACGGAACGCTGAAATGTCTGGTACGACACACAGCATGCTTTCCCCACATCTGCAACACAAACAGGATTTACCGTGATTAATATATATATATTACACACTGCATGCACAAGTCAAAATCTCTTGAGTGGAATACGGAATTAAATTTGTGACAAAAGTATTCAACGTAACTTTTCAAGAAATGAACAAAAATATACAATGAGAAGGAAGAAAAACTCTCTGAGACTGAAAACTCGGTGGCAAAAATGTAACATGGTCCTCAACTGTTTTCTAAGCTTCGTTTTCGCTAAACATGGTTTATGAATGCGCTGTTCGAGTTTTCCTTTACATTAACAGTGATTTACTCTCATTGGCTAGTGAGGTTTGGACGGACAGCTCGAGTGTCCAGCTGAGGAGGAGGAGGATGACGTCGATGATGATGACGACGCTCTGTGCCGCCCCTGAGAGCTCATCTCGAACAAATAGTTGTATGAGACTCGCCAAACCTCAAATATTAATTACAAACTAATATACTGACTAAGTAAGTAAGGAAGTAATTTCCACTACAAAGTGCAAACACTTTGTAGAGAAGTGCATCCAGAACACTCTCCAGAATACGCGACACTGAAGTCTCTACTTCCTGGTCAGGGAGCTGTCCATCCAAACCTCACTAGCCAATGAGAGTAAATCACAGTTAAGCCCCGCCCACATGTGAGATTCGTGCCAGGCGAACGTAAACTTGCGGTTTGAAAGAGTGAATGAAAACTCTGGCAGCGCATTCCTAAACCATGACTAGCCACCGAGTTCACTCCTTTCAGTTTCAGAGAGTTTTTCCCTTCTCTCTTATTGTACATTTCTGTTTGTTTCCTGAACAGTTACGTTCAATACTTTTGGCACAAATTTAATTTCATAGTGGAACAGCATTAAGTTTTACTTCATGGGTTAGTGTAATATACATGTGTGATAATAGTGTAATATATGAATAAAAATGAGATGCCCACAACTGGCTAGTGTCGATGTCATTTAAAGTGTGTGCCCTCCCTCCAAATCTGCTCTCGTGGCTCTCGGCCACAAATGGATGTGTCAGGATTTGAACTCAGCATGCAGAGGTTAAAAGAAGGTTCATCTCCTTTTAACAGTCCAGACGGCATTGAAAATAAGTGTGTGTGTGTGTGTGTGTGTGTTTGTGTGAGAGAGAAAGTGAGAGAGAGAACTTTTCAGTACCACCAATAAAAACCCTACCTGTACATAGTCTCGGCTTCCACGTCCCCGAACCACACACGCAAGTTTGGAGCAAAGTTCTGCCCTGTTAGCTCCAGCATCGCTACGTCTCCCCCGCCATTCAGCTGTGTGCGCAAAAACACACACAAACACACAGGCAGTCCATTAGTTTCTTTATGTAAAAGAATGTGTCTCCAATGATGCGTGGCAACTTGCAATTTCTCCTTGCTGCAGCCTATTCATTTCAGCCGAGAGCTCTGTCAGATCGGCACGGTTAATGGCGGTTATGGAGAGGTGAAATCTGGCACACTGTGTGGCAGGACAAATTCAGCTCAATTTTAACTTAATACAAATTAGTTACTTCAAATCTGTCTCTAGAGATGTTTTTCCCAAATTCTCATCTAAATATAATATGATGGAGCTTTTCATTTTCACTGCATTATACACTCACTGAGCACTTTATTAGGAACACTATACTAATACAGGGTAGGGCCTCCCATTGCTCTCAAAACAGCCTCAATTCCTTGTTGCATGAATTCCACAAGATTTTGGAGACATTCCTTTGAGATTCTGGTCCATAATTTTTCAGGTGCACTTTCATGTTTTCATGTTTTTTCTGCTGTGCCAGATCCCAAAGGTCTTCTTCTGGATTCACATCCAGTCAATGAACTCATTGTCATGTTCATGAAACCGGTCTGAGACGACTTTTGCTTTGTGACATGGTGCATTATCATGCTGGAAGTAGCCATTAGAAGATGGGTAAATTTTGGACATGAAGGGATGCACATGGTCAGTAACAATACTCAAATATGCTGTGGCATTCAAGCGATGACTGATTGATATTAATGGGCCCAAAGTGTGCCAACAAAACATTCCCCACACCATTACAGCACCTCCACCAGCCTGGACTGTTGACACAAAGCAGGTTGGGTCCATGGATTCATGCTGTTGGCACCAAATTCTGACCCTACCATCTGTGTGCCTCAGCAGAAATCGAGAGTCATCAGACCAGGCTACGTTTTTCCAGTCTTCAACTGTCCAGTTTTGGTCAGTCTCTGCCCACTGCAGCCTCAGCTTTCTGTTCTTGGCTGACAGAAGAGGAACCCCATGTGGTCTTCTGCTGTTGTAGCCCATCCACCTCAAGGTTCAACATGTTGTGCATTCTGAGATGCTTTTCTGGTCACCACAATTGTACAGAGTGGTTATCTGAGTTACTGTAGCCTTTCTGTCAGCTCAAACCAGTCTGGCCATTCTCCATTGACCTCTCTCATAAACAAAGCATTTCCAACTGCAGAACTGCTGCTCACTTCATGTTTTTTCTTTATTGCACCTTTGCAAAGTTGTGTTTTTTTCTAAAATGCAATAAAAACAAATATCTGTGATTTGTCAGGTCTCTTGAAACTTTAACTGACAAAAGTACAAAGAAAAGATATTCAATGTTTTCACTGACCAACTTAATTGTATTTTGTAAATATAAACAAACTTAGAATTTGATGGCTTCAACACACTCAAAAAAAAGTTGGGACAGAGGCGAAATAAGACCGAAACGTTTACAGAATATTCAACACCATTTTGGAGGATCAGGTTAATCTGTAACGGGGGGGAGGGGTATCAGGATTGGGCATAAAAGGAGCATCCACCAAAAGCTCAGGTTTTGCAAGCAAGGATGGGTCATGGCTCACCACTTTGTGCCAAACTTTGTGAGAGAATTGTCAGTCAAGAACATCGCTCAACGCAAGATTGCAAAGAATTTAGGTCTTTCACCATCTATAATACATAATATTGTGAAAAGATTCAGGGAATCTGGAGAAATCTCATTGCGGAAATGACAAGGCCAGAAACCACTGTTGAATGTGCGTAACCTTAGAGCCCTCGGGTGGCATTGCATGAGAAATAGTCAAGCTACTGTGATAAATATAACCACATGGGCTCGGGAGTACTTCGGAAAACCGTCGTCACTTAACACAGTCCACCGCTGCATCCAGAAAAGCAACCTGAAACTCTATTACACAAGGAGGAAGCCACATATCAACTCTATGCAGAGTGTTCGCTTGTTTTTGGGAAAATGGATGTCGAATTCTCCGTGCCAAAGATGAAAAAGACCAACCAGACTGTTATAAGTGAAAGGTGCAAAAGCCAGCATCTGTGATGGTATGGGGGTGCATCAGTGCCCATGGGCATGGGTGACTTGCATATGTGTGAAGGTACCATTGATGCAGAAGCGTATATTGGGATTTTAGAGAGACGTATGCTGCCATCAAGGCAACGTCTTTTCCCAGGAAGTCCATGGTGATTTCAGCAGGACAATGCCAGGCCTCATTCTGCACGGCTTCACAGACACAGAGTGCGTGTGCTTGACTGGCCTGCCAGCAGTCCAGATCTGTCTCCTATGGTGCATCATGAAGAGGAGAATCAGACAATGGTGACCAAGGACTGTTGAGCAGCTGAAGTCTTGTGTCAAACAAGAATGGGCAAAAATTCCACTCGCAAAACTGCAACAATTATTATCCTCAGTTCCCAAACAATTAAAAAAGTGTAACTAAAAGGAAGGGTGATGTAACACAGCGGTAAACACGCCTCTGTCCAAACTTTTTTTGAGTGTGTTAAAGACATGAAATACTAAATTTGTTTATATATATTTTTAAAAATACAATTTTTAAAAGTTGGTCAGTGAAAACATTGAATATCTTTTCTTTGTACTTTTGTCAGTTAATTAAAGTTTCAAGAGACTTGACAAATCACAGATTTTTGTTTTTATTGCATTTTAGAAAAAAACCCCAACTTTTATGGAAATGGGGTTGTAGAAAAACTCAAACCAGCCCATCTGGCAACAACAATAATGCCACGGTCAAAATTACTAAATTTTTTCCAACATTCTGATGGCTGATGTGAACATTACCTGAAGTCTCTGGCCCGTATCTGCACAATTTTATGCACTGCACTGATTAGATAATTGCACGAATGAGTAGATGTACAGGTGTTTCTAATAAAGTGCTCGGTGTGTATTTATAAATAATGACTAATCAACCTTTCTATTGCTTTAATGAGGATGACACAGGTGTGTGTGTGTGTACCTGTAAGCTTTCAACAACAGGCACAGGGGTAACAGATGAGTGGACTGGACCCATTCCCTCATAGAAGGTGTATTCTGCTTTATCTGTGCTGATGATTGTCCAAGAGGCACCGTCATTGATCATCTCTTTATTTGGTTCTTTTGGGCATGGAGTGGCCTGAGAAACACACACACACACACACACACACACACACAAAAGATAATGCAGCAAATGGGTGCATACATTATTAATGAAACAATTACGAATATCAAATAGTCTTGTGCTTTGAGAAAAGACAACCCAGGGTAGCCAACTTTAAAATGTATGAGCTGAAAAAACATTACATTACAGCGGAATAATGCAAACTGCATTCTTTGGATGCATGCGCGTGTGTGTATATATATATATATACACACACATACATACATACATACATACATACATACATACATACAGGATCCCATATCCGATATTTGGTCCAGATATCCGATCCACCATTTTAAACTGGTATAGGCTCAGGATACCAATACTAGGTATTGGATCGGTGAGAGCTCTAATAAATAAATATCCTCTCTGGCATTGTTATTCCACATATGGTTGGGGAAAAAATTCCAAATGTTTATCCACTAATCAGGACTCAGGAAATTTCTTTTTGACTGTATTTACTACAGAATATGTGCTCTTACTTGAAACTGGATGATCCTCTCTTGGGAAAGGCACAAGTACATCCTCTCTGTATCCTTTAGGTAGAAGGCACACTTATGCAGCTGAGACACGGGGTCGTCTGCGTCCAACAAGGCTGTCTGCTTATCCACCTTACGGATGATCTGTACGAAAAATCCATTCACAAAAGATACAATAAATTGTTAAATGATATTACAGGGCTTTTTAATTGAATCTCTACCCACCTCACTGCACTATATGAGGCAATTTTAATGGAGTTTCCACACAAGACACTACAGAATGTCAAAGAAAATTGTATCCAACGTTCCAACAATGCAGAGCAATACAGTTAAAACTAGTTCTGATTACTTGCGCTTGATTACTTTCCCTGTAGGGTTGCCCAGTAGGGTTTGTGAAATCCACAAAAAATATGAAAAATTTTGCTTTGAACTTCACTGATTCTGGTAATAATATACTTTCATGAATCTAGTTTAAGACCTCGTAGATATACAGTACTGTGCAAATACTGTGGAGCAAAGATGCCTTCAAAATAATGAAATTAAATGATTCTACATTAAAAAAA